>CM076578.1:26615598-27215598 GCA_034641835.2 Pinus albicaulis | reverse complement strand
TGAAAATTGAGTTATGATAGATTTTGTCATTACAATCAGATATTATTTTGACTAGAAACAAAACTCATATATTTCTCCAAAATATGTTTAGTCCATATCTATTACTTGTAAAAATCACATATCAAATGATATTTACCTTGAACACTTTACGTGATTATTAAAAAAGGAGTTGTCTAAGCAAGCGACAATTTCAACCGAACGACGATTTCCTTGTTGGAATCCGATTTTTTTTTCCT
This sequence comes from Pinus albicaulis, assembly GCA_034641835.2. Classification (NCBI taxonomy): domain Eukaryota; kingdom Viridiplantae; phylum Streptophyta; class Pinopsida; order Pinales; family Pinaceae; genus Pinus; species Pinus albicaulis. Next base: position 27,215,362 of record CM076578.1, on the reverse strand, counting down.
TCCTGAAACTGAGAGTGTTTGAATTGTTTTTTTAATGGTGAAAAAAGATTTAACACCCTCAAGATCACTTGAAGCATCTAAAATTCTGAAACTTGATAGTTGTAACCTAGATTTTTTTTTCAAATCATTAAATTTCATCAAAAACACATAAAAAACCCATTATTTTCCAAACAAAACTATTACTTATTTAAACAACGCTATTAAAAAATGTTTTATGTGATTCCCACAACTATGTTTGTGCCACACGTTTTCGTAGTAAAAATATATAAACAAAGACCATATTCATGTCATACATTTTATATTCTTATTGAAAAATGCTTTTATTGGTTTTATTTATTACTATATTTGTTTATTAGACCATGCAAACAACGTAGTCATCAAAGTTATTAAATATTATTAGGTGGTGTTTTAAAATTTTAAATATTAACAAGTGGTGTTTTATATTTTATTATATACTTTACTCAACAAACAAGAAAAATAAGAGTTCTAAAAGAAAATTGAGTATTCTACCTAACATTGTTGGCAGTTTCATTCTCACAATAAGAAATAGTATGTTGGATCATATTCGACAAGCTCCTCTTCCATGTATACATAAACCATTATAAAAGGAAAGCATTATATAAAAACAAAGTGTTGGCTTTTGTTAATTATAGGTCAACTTGTAGACCATGTACCTTAAAGCATTATATAAAAACAAAGTGGTCATATAAACATGTTTTTTTTTACTTATACATTTGATAATTGGAAAAATTGTTAAAAATAATAAAAAGTTTTGAAATTTCAAAATTAATTTTATTATTTTATAAATGGATGTAGTAGTTTTTGTTTTTTATTAATATTATTTTAAGGTTATTTTTCTAACTTTCCAGTGAGCTGTAAAGTTTCTAAAAAATGTGTGTAGGAAGAAGGAAGCCAGCAATTAAAATTGTGACCATAAAACTATCATCAACTGCTTGAAAACCAGCATTAATAATTTCCTGCTTAATATTCTTAAGTCTGGAGATGTAGTCAAGAATATCTCCTTCTTCAGTCAATTTTTGATGCAACAATTTTAATTGTAAGTCGACTCTTTTTTATTGAGGCTGAGTATCAACCAACTCTTTAAAAGTTCTCAAAGCAGACCAAGCATCTTTTGCATTTTCGATATGGACATACATTTCATCATTGACAGAGGATGTAATGAGAGCTAATGCTTTGGCGTTTTTAACTTCCCATTTTGCTAGCGCAGCTGCATCTATAGGTTTATTTGGCTTTACATCGCCATCACAAATATCATGCCATAGTTCATTATAAACAAGAGTACTTTCGATGAGGCGTTGCCATGTTTTGTAAGATTTTGAGCCTTCAAGTTTGTCGGAATCAGAAAAGAAATTTATCAACTTAGACATTGTAGTGTTAAGACTTCACACCACGAATCAAGCTCCCAAAAAAATCAAGATGCACAACACAACAGCAACACACAACGCAAAAAACGAACTATCGGGACTTGGCCTTGACCCTCGAATAGTCGTCGAAACAGGAGAAAATTGATTGAGCTTTGCACTTGGCTCTAGTCAATTTCTCAAATTTTTACAAGGCAACTTTCAAAATTTGACTTTTTACAATGGTGCTTTTGCACAATATGGTAAAAAAAAAAATTACCCCCCCTCAAAGTAAAATTACTTTGAGTCACACTGTCACTCCATAAACAAATTACAAAACAAAAACTCCTTATTACTCCAAAAAAAAATTACAACACCCTTATTGCTCCAATTACAAAATATTGCAAAAATTTTTACTTATTTCTCCAAATTCAAAGCTCCACTTTATCGCTCCAATTATGCTTTCATTTACAAATCATAATTAAAAAAATATTATTATTCAGTACTCAAATATTCATTCTATTTCCCATTTCCATCCTTCAACAGCAGTGCAGCGCCAGACCCGTCCCAATTGTTCGCAAATGCACTGCGGCATCCGCCTCTGCCGACCAATAGCTTATGGCAGAATCTGGTTCTGAACAATGGAACAACGCCGGTAGAGAAGAGCACAAGTCTGGTTCTTACCCGAGGAAATCTGGTTCTTGAACACTAAGAACGTTGGAGATAACGCTGGAGAACGCTGGCTTAATTTAAACATGCAAAATCCACATGCATCAGCATGAAAACACTGGCAAAAGCGCTGTGAAGGAAAACGTTGTAAAATATCTTTAAAAAAGTTGTTTCAACGTGCAGAAAATGTTGTTTCTATTCAAAAAAATGTTGAATCAAGTGCTGGAATGCTCAACACTGGTTATTGCAGGAGTAGAAACGTTGACTGAATGTAAAATGTTTGAAGCACTGTTTGAACGCTTCAAAATATTTTAAATCGATTTGCAGAATCCTCTAAATCGATTTTTAGAATCCACATGAATTTCATATATTTTCATTAATGGTCCTCTAAATCGATTTGCAGATTCATACGCTGGGAAATGCGTTTATATAAACGCTTTTACAATGGAATGCATGCCACAATCATGAAAATGCAGAATCGATTTACTCAAAATGAAGAATTGATTTGAATCGATTTGGATGGACGTTGGTTTTATGGTGCATTGGAAAACAAATATGGGAAATACAGAACGCTTCAATTACAGAATGTTGGTTTCAAATGCCAGACTCGATTTGGATCAAATACAAATACCTTTAGGAGGACGTTGTTTCAAATGCCAGACTCGATTTGGTTGAATCGATTTGCAGAATCGATTTGAATGTTTTGAAAGGGCTTTAAAAACAATTAAAATATACAGCGCTGTCCCTTTTTTTTATTATTATTCACTCAAACAAACAAACAAAAAATCACACAGATTTGCAGTGCCTTCTTTTTTTTTTAAATGATTTTAGAATTTGCAAATCTAAAATCAATAATTAAATTTGTGAATTTCATACCAATCTTTTGCTGATCACTTCAACGGAGTTGAGTTTTCCACGATCTGACAGCGCTGGAATCTCCTCCTCACAGTGTTACCGTGGCTCTGATACCACATGAAAGTGCAGAAGTGTCCTCAAACACACAACTTTATTGATCAAGCAAAAAGATTACAGGGCAAATTACAGGAGTTTACACACGTAAACTCGCACTCTCATTCTCTCATTACACATTACATTCAAAATAGGAAACTAACCTATTTATATGCTCTATGCTCTAACTTAATCTAGTTATGGATCACTTGGAAAATAAACAAGTGTCCATTTACAATAAATGAGCTTCTAACCAAACTACTAACTTTTCTCCTAACTTAGAGCCTAGGAAACGACTCTTTTCTAGAGTCCTAATTTTTATTAACAAATTTCTAATTCTAAATATCTCATAAATATATTAAATATTCTAGAATAATAATTATTAATTTAATATCTTAAATTAATAATTATTTTATTCAAATACTATAACCTATGATAAAAATTATTTTTGGATCATCTAACATTATTTTTATCATTTTTAATTTAATAATGTTTTTTCAATTAATTTAGAGGAATCAATAACTAGGTTAGTCTTGTACTCATGTGACACGGGGTCGATTTCGACTACTACTACTATACCTCTGAGCTATATGACTTGTCCTCCTCTTTATAGACAGGGTCACTTACAGGGTATTGAACCTTGGATCTCTTAGTTTGCGCAATACTTAGATCACTTTGATCACCAATTGAGCTACACCTCACGGACTTCTAATACAAATTTATTAAAAAACTTAAAATTACAATATTTCGTTTTACATTAATATGACTATATTGATACATATAAGTTAAAGGGTTCAATTCATTCCTTGAATGGAAAGAGGCACTTCATGGTTTTTTATTCACACTAAGGAGTTTTTTCACAAGTGTTTTTTTGTTTGGTCAAAGGTTATTGTTTTATATTCTATATGTGGTGACTTATGGATCTAGCTATTTATTACCACTATGCCTTATAACATGGAAAGTAATCCAAATAAGCTCTAACACATATTTTTATGGGGCTCTATAATCATCGAGGCTTAAAGCTAGGTTGTTCACATGACAATGTGATGTCTCAACAATAAGATTGCAACATAACCTCACTTCAATGTTAGAACCCATTAAGTTTAATCCCAAAAAATATTGTTTTACTTTTTATGCTCATTGGGGTTTAAATATGGGTTGTTATCATGACAACGCCTTGTCTTAATTAGAAGATAATGGCACAACCCCACTTTGATATAGGGTGTTATCAAATCTAACCCCAACACACCTTGTTCTACAATTTTATTTTTGTCAGATTTTGAACATTGGTCATTAACATATCAACACCCTATCTCAAACACAATGCAACCCCACTTCCAAATGGGGGGTTGCCAAATTCAACTCAAAACAAATTGTTCTACCACTTTATGCTTATTGATTTCTACATGTGTTTTCAGCGCAACAAGACCTCATCTTGTCAAGCTGAGATGGGTAACTCCCTTATTGTAATTTCCATTCATGTGCAATCAGATATATACAATGGTGTGACCCTTCATTTCATTTTCCAAGGGTCCTTTCATCGGCACATTCCCTTACTTTATTTTTTTGTGATTTTATTCACAAGACAAAAATCCCAAAGGATTATGTCCAACATTCCTCCCCTTAAGCCGAAGGGATGTTTGTAAGCCCCTGCGTCATTTTGAATCTTTCAAACTTTTATCTTCCAATTGCTTCGGTGAAGATGTCCACAATTTGTTCATTTGAGGAATAATTTCCTAAATTAATATTCTTAGCCTCTACATTGTATCTGTAATGATCATTTTTCAGGAATTTCAACAAGGTGCTCAAGAGAAACGTTGTATAAGTAAAACTGTGCAAAAATAACGCAGATTGGGACTTGGTTCCTATTATTTATGTTGTATGAGACTTATATATGGAGTTTCATCAAAAACAAATCATTTTAGACTCACTAAACAGATCTCCCAAAAACTAGACTAGATAAAAAGCACCCAAAGAGGAAGGCTGCAGTCAAATGCAAGCACTGCTTCAGGAATTGCGCAGTTTTAGCAGATGTTCAGTGGAGATCAGCAAGGAGACTTATATTTTAGTAATACAGAAGAAAATCAGCATTATGATAAAGCCCTTTCATTATACAGTAGAAGGCATGAGTCAATACAGCAATAAATCTTTAGAAAAGAGAGCTTGAACACATGTATATTTGCAGAAATGCTTCAACAGCGTTATTTTTAAGGAGCTTCAGCAGCTGGAAGTTACAACTCAGATCTAGAGCAGATTTTTGGGCAAAACATTAGATCTATTTCAGTTCTGGAAACTATATAGTTTTCTCTTCAAGATCCACTTGGAATTTTGACAAAAGCATGCATGAATAAGAGTAGATCTGAGAAACAAGTTGCAGATCTGGAAATTGCTGCAGTAAATTTCTGAATATAACATTTCATTACAATGGATCATATCTGAACAGAACATAGATCAGCATGCTAATCCATGGATCACCAAGTGGAAGGCAAAGCCCAGCACAAGAGATCTCTGATCTAAACTATGAGCAAGACACCATGTAAACCCTCATACAGAAATAATGCAGTTTACTCAAGGGAACAGCATTGTAGCTCAAATGACATAGAAAACTACTGTAAAATTGCATAATTTAAGTACAAGAAGTAGAGACACTCTTTCAGGAGGTTAAAGAACACCTTCCATGAGAAGAGGCTCCCAAAAATACACTAGATCTCTGCAGATCTAGACTCCCACTTGCTGCAGCTCACAAGACAGCTCAACCCTCAAGATGAGCAGCGTTATAATGTAAGATGGAGCTTGGCCTCAAGCCTGATAGTGGTTCAATTCAACAAACTTTCCTTCTTGAATCCTCAAAGGAAGAGGTGAAATCCCTACATAGGAATTCCAGATACAATCCTCCACTAAACAACAGAGGATGGTATTTGTCTAAGCAAACCAATACTCAGAAATATGATCAATCAACAACCTTCTCTTGCTGCCCTCCCTTTCCTTTTATAAGATGAGAAATATTTTGCAAACCCTAAACCATCTTGATGAGTTAGCCCTTTTCACATGAGAGGCTTCCTTCTAGAACTGCGTTGTCCCTTTTGGAGATGCAATGAACCTAGACAGCGCTGTTGATTTGGTCAAGGTTGACCCAGTATTTAGATCAAACCTCTTTCACACCTGCAAATGAAAATTTACATGGCCCTTATTTGTCTTTGTTCACATGGGCATTGATTTATTCAGACTTTTTATGAGTTTTACATGTCCTCCTTTATTCATTTATTCATGAAACAGAAATTAAAACAAAATTGAATGTTCCTCTTAGCTAAGGCTAAGTGGGAACATTATAGTATCAAATCATATGATATTTTGTGTTGACGTGTTTGATTTGATCATGAAATTTTGGATTCTTGTCCAACTTGGCTATAGAAGTATTGTCAACTAGAAGAGTACTAAAATTCACTTGTTTCACCTGCAAATCTTCGAGGATTTTTCTTAGACACAAAATCTCCTTTGTTGCTTTTACAGCAACCACATATTATGCCTCTATCATGGAATTTGTTGGAACTGAGTATTTGCGTGACTTCCAAGAAATAGTTTTTGATCTAAGACTCATGAGATAACTTGAAGCCAATAATCCATTTTCATTGTCTCTGTCAAATCCTGAATCAAAATATCCAATCGAGAGGAAGTCATTCACCTTTGAATATTTGATTACAAAGTATTTAGTCCCTTTCAAGTACTTTCAAACTATTTTTTAAGCAAACTAATGTCCTTTACAATGCTTTTGCATAAATCTAGAAAGAATCCCAACAACAAATGTAATATCTATTCTGGTAAAGATGAGGTAGATAAGAGTTCCCATATGATATTTGTACTTGGTTGCATTCTCAAATTCATTCCCTTCTTTTGATGTGAGCTTTATATTACATTATGTAGGACTAGATAGAGTGTTGCATTCAACCATGTCAAACCTCTTTAATAACTCTCCAATGTACTTCTTTTTGGAGATGAATATATACTTTAGATGTTGGATCACTTCAATGCCAAAGTAGTGGTGAAGATGTCCCATATTTGTTATTTTCAACCCATTATTCAACTATTATTCACTATTATTCGTTATTATCAATAGATCATCTACATACACTACAAGATACACAACAATTTTGCCAACTTTATCGACAAGCAAATTTGCATCATTAAGGTTAAATAATTTGAAATCAAATTTTAGAGGATACTCAGTTCACGTTTCATACCATACTTGTGGTGCTTGTTTTAGGCCATATAGGGATTTCACGATTTTACATACTTTTTTCTCTAGAAACTTCACAATAAAATATTTTGGTTGAAATGTTGTCTTTTAAGGTTCCATTCAAGAAACGAGTGTTCACATCCATTTCATGAACTTTCCATCCATTTTCCACTGCAAAGGCAAAGGGATCCAAAATGGTGGCCCATTTTATTGTGGTGGTAAAAGTCTCCTCATAATCAACACCTTCTTTAGAAGTAAATCCTTCTGCAACCAACCTTGCTTTGGGTTTGTCAAGTGAACCATTTGATTTGTACTCAATTCGACCTAATTTCCTTGGTTCCAATGGATGATCCACTAACTTCCATGTTCCATTTTTTACAAGAGCGCCATACTCCTTATGCATTGCTAATTTCTACAGACCACAAGAAGAAATTTATTTAAAGGAAGTTGGTTCAATTTTAGTAGATAAGTTAAATTCACAATCATATGAAACATCCATGTAATCTACATCAATTAAATCATAATTATCTACAACACCTTGATCCTATTTGGTGGAACATGTGGTTCTAGTATTTTTTACCTTATCAGGATGAGCCATTTTGGGGGAAATTTATGAGATGGTTCGAGTTGCTCCACTAATTTATATGGGCTTGTATCAAGGTTCAACCTTCCAATCCTCTTAATCATGTCACTCTAACGGTACTATTTATCTGACGAAGTGACTAGAACTTCATGTGAGGGAGATGGTGCTTCAGAAGGAGATCCCAGACATTGATCCAAGATAAGTGTCCCCAGTTCAAGATGAAATCTCATTATCAAATTCATGATATGTCTTTACATGAGTGAATCTATCCATACAATCAAGCTATCACTAAAAAATGTTATCGATATTGGAAGATTCAAGAAAAAATACATATATGGAAAGAATAAACTTTTTGTTTACCTCATTTTAAATACGACATGTCTTGGTGGTATATGAGTACCCCAATAATATGCACTTTTGACTACTTTCATCAAGCTTGTTTCTTTTTTCCTTGGGAATCAATGCACAATAGGTGGAACCAAAGGTTCTAAGATGACTTACCAAAAGGAATTCGAGCATACCACATTCCATAAGGAGTCTTATTTCTGAGAGCATGATATAGACATTTGTTTTTCACATGCATCACACATGACCACTAGAGGGCTCACCAAAGACAAGATTGAGTCCAAAGTTATTGTGTCCAAAGGCAAACCCTCAAAGACCAAACTCCATGAGAAAGGCGTGGGATGAACAAACTCCCCCCCCCCGATTGTCAATGAAGGTTTTAAGACCATTCATCAAATGAAGAAGTTCCATCATAAGCCTCTCAATATATTCAACATTCTCATGGATGATATTATATGGAAGATTTTGTTCTTAATATAATTCATAACAAATAAAATAAAAATAAATAATGTAAATAATAAAAATCAAAATAATTTATGTTAAATAGTCATTAGTTAAGCGAAAATATATGTTTGAAAGACATGCACAATCATGAAAGGACCCCTGCCTAGGTATATAAACAGGGTCTCATTGTAACATTCAAACATCTTGTATATATATATATGTCTGATGTATTTTTACATTTAAAGTCTCCAAGCTACAATTCTTGTTGCTTCAGTGGTATCAAAGCCATGCAAGCCCTTCTACATTATCCGCTGCACAATATGCTATTACGTTTACGTCCTGAATTTATTGAGCAGTTAAGTAAAATCCAAGAAAAGCTTCAGCAATGGGAAAAATCATATGCATAAGTTACAACACGTCTAAAGGAAACCGATAATAAGGAAGATGATAGCGACAATGAAGAAACGAAACAAGGTGAAACAGGAGAAGAATATTTTGATCAGAATGATGATAAAAAAAATGAAGACGTAATAGATAATGATGAATACGAAAATTTTATCAATCAAGATGGTGAAGAAGATGAAGCAGTAGATGATTATAATGTTGAAGATTCTGATAAAACTGATATAGATCAAGATGAGGATCCAGATGAAGATGGTCTTGATGTGGATGAGAATGATGTAGATCAAGATGATGATGTTCCCTTGTGTATGAGGTTTTAGGTAAAACATTTGACAAAACCTCCCAGTGAAGTTTCCCCCATGGATGGTGTTGACTCTAAGGATGAGAAGCCTTTAGCGTTAAGATAGAAACCAAAATCTCCCAGTGAAAGTTCCCCCGTGGATAGTGACGACTCTGAAGATGATAAACCTTTATCAACAAGATACAAACTAAAACAAGCCAAAAAAAAGCTCCCTTATGGATAATGATGTAAATAATGTAGCATTAACGAACAAACCAAATAGAATGGTTAAGAAAGACATAAACGGAAAAACTCAAATTGTTAAAATTGAAATTAATTCCAAGAAAAGAATTTTAGATCATGGGGATAATAGTCTAAGCTTTTCAGTCACCAAAAAGGACAAGCCATCAAGGGTATTACCAGAGCCCAAAGCGAAAGTAGAACTGGAGGTTAAGGCATAGGTTGGTGGACATAGTGATGATGAGGATGATATTCCAATTGCACAATGCTTGAAGAAAATTGAATTAACAAAGCCATCGCCCTGTTTAACAAAGCCATCACCTTCTTTAGCAAAGCCAAGGGCTTTCAAGAAGAAGGTGCTTCTAGTTAAGAGCGTAACAAGTAGTGCAATAAAATTAAAAGTAAGGGAATTTCATCCTGGATCTAGAGAAAGTCAAAAATTGATAGCTAAGAAGCTGCAAAATATTAGTGATGATGCTAGTTGGCCCCCAATAACTTGGAAAGGAGTTCCAAAATATAGAGATGGGGTACTGGCACAGGTAGGAAATTCAATCATAAATCAAGATTTTGTGAGACATGAACATAACAATGTCATAGGAAACTCTATTGTATCTAATGCAAACACTGCATGTGAAAGTGATAATGTTACGGATAATTATTCAACTTATGTTGTTACTACAATTCCATATGATTCAAAATATTCATACGACATGGACATGAAAACGGTTAAATTTGGTGGGAAGAGTGATATTACTGGTAATGGTAATAATTTCCTGGGTTTATCTACAATAGGACTTGAAATTGTCGATGTTAATGACAAATCATACAAATTGTCTACCCCCAATGAAATGGAAATTGGCACATATAACGCCTTCAATAACAGGAATCAACTATGCTTGGGTGTAGTTGATGATCAGCAATGGAAACTCATTGGTAGATTAGGAGAACATGTTGTTTACAAGTATATAACTGATAAGTATGGCCCCACATATGTGAACTGGGTAAATGAAAATGGGAGGTTGGTGACATGTCCTAAATCACAGACAGAGTCCTAAATCAATTGTTAACAAAGATGGTGGTTGGTGACATGTTTTTGTGTTCCATCTCGAATTGTGGCTGCATGAAAGTTCCCGACAAAGAGAAAACGATAAGGTGGTGCCATATTGAAGTCACGAGGAGGGAATTTTCTGGGTTGTCCTTCGCTATCAAATCTCGTAGGATGACCTGGAGAGTCAGCTCGACTTGGTCGAATATGGTTCTCTGGATCGCTGACGCCCAAATTGCTAGGGATTTTGGATCCTACACCAAGATCAAAATCCATGAGATCAAGCTCACCATGGTATTCGTTGAATTCACACTTAGCAAGACAGTGGTGATTTTTTGGTGGATTTTCTGCAAGGATTCCCAGTGTTGATCCTGTAACAACTCTCATATAAGTCACCGATTGTTCCACATCTATAGTGTAAATTCATGGTTGGTGTTGATTCTGTAACAACTCTCATACAAGTCACTGATTGTTCCACATCTGCAGCGTAAATTCCTGGGCGATCGGTGTATCGTATTCGGTGGTATTCGATTCATATTCTATGGGTTCATTTAGTGACATATATATATATATAATAAAATTTATTATTATTTGAAAAAGTAAAAAAATAAAAAATAAATAAAAATAATTATGAAGCTACTATAATTTAACTTTATTCAATTATAAAGTTATTTTATAATTAAAAAATTTATATAGTTGTTCTTAAAAAATAATAATAATAATAATTAATATTAAAATAAAAATAACAATAATAATGAAAATAAAATAAAAAATGGGAGGAAAATGGATTAAACTCAAAAGTACCACTTACGCATGTTGGAAGGAGTCGGTAACATGAAATAAATTGTCATCAATTAAGCTTTGAGGGCAAACCTTTTCAAAGAAAGAGGCAATGTTATGACTAGCAATTGCACCGAGAGTTGCAAAGGAATGTCAGTAAGAGGAATAGGGACAATTGTAGTTAACCTTACCATATTTTTCTTTTTATGGTTGTTTCCATATCCTTGCACGCATACAGGTATCTTGCCTTTATGGATAGAGACTTTAAAACTGATGCGTGCAAGGATATGGAAGTAGTCGAAAAAGGCAAGATAGGGACTATGTATGATAAAAATGAAACTGGATCGGTTTGCTTATCAATTACAGAATCCAGGGGCATATTGTATGGCTAAATCACAGGCCATGTCATTTTTTCGAGCGTTGAATGAGTATCCTGGAGCGTCTACTAACAACTTGGAGGCAAAACCAAACCTGCAGGGTCCAGCTCGGACTACAACAGGCTCGCGCATGTCACACATTCCATAAGACAAACAAGAGTAAGGAGAAAGTGGCAGTCATTTTTTGGGGTCACATAAGTGGTGACAATCCCACACTATCCATTTGCAACTTGCAACATTTGTTTGACACCTTAACGAGTCGAAATGTGAGACATTTAATTTTTTTAAATAACTAACACTTGCAACTTGCAAATGTCTACCACATAGACACTATGTAGTATTGATTTAATTATCAACATTGTGTAAAACCTTTATGGTGAAAGAAATATGTGTGAAGCCTTTATATAATCTTTTGAACTTCGAACATAAAACACGTGGAATTGAAAAAATAAAATTGATTGAATAAAAAAATATTTACTACTCAAGTAAAGTGATAATTTTATTGTCAAATTTAAATCTTAACTTTTGAATGATGAAGTGAATATGAATTTATATTGATTACTTTTTGAAATATTTAATATTTTTATTTTATATTTGGTAGTCTAAGGGGTTTAGAATAGAGTAGAGGATGATATGTCTTCCAACAGATATGTCTATGTTGGAGGAAGGAGGAGTTGTTGCTCATGCTCAACATATCCTCAAAACGTTCATGATAGTATTTATACTACCAATGTTAAGGTTAACTATGATTGTCCCTATTCCTCTTATCGGCGTTCCTTTGCACCTCTCAGTGCAATTGCTAGTAAGTATATTAAAGCATTTTTGTTTTTGGAAACTTAGGAAGGTACACAAAAAAAACCTCGTAAGCAAGAGGTTTGCATGAGAATTATCCTAGAATGCTTCAAAATAGTAACTTCATGTTACTGGCAAAGCTACCCTAAGGCTTGGTGTTAGTATGAATCTTAATTGCACATGTACGAAAAAAGACCACTTTAGCAGTGCATAACAAACATCCCTAACAAAAAAGATGGCTGCCAATATCTTCAAATCTGCAATTAGGTGATCAAGATGAATGCTGCAAAAATATAGATCTATGCATCAAAAGACATGATTAAGTGGTAAATAAAAACAAGATTTACTCCATGCATCCAATAGACAAGACAAGAATATGTTGAATGAATTTTATATTAAGGGCACCTGGGAGAAAACATAGAAGGATGTTACTAGTTCTCCTCAATGGGATGGGTTCTTGTAAGTCCTCAGCACTTCAAATCTAAAATTCCTCTCTCTTGATGGTGTAGAAAACCCAGACAAAAATGGAACTCAAAGGGAGCTCACAAGCAAAAAGATAGAAAAATATGACAATGATGGTGGATCAAAGTCAGACCAAAAGTATAGATCCAAAGTGATCTTTAGGCAACAAAAGGTGGTGAATGAATGGAAAAACCCTTCTATTTATAACAAAATATTGAGTTATTCTAGATATTGGTGCATAGTTAAAATATTATTAACCAAATCAAGATCCAACTTTTATGGAATATTTTGTTATATTTGTTGGAGGGAAAAAGAATTTGACTTGGGTCAAATCCCTTTATTTGTAAATAATAAATAAATAAATGATTTATTTATTATTTTAAAGATGTGGTTGAGTAATAATTAAATAAATAATGATTTATTTAACTATTTATGAGTGATTTAGTCAAATTTAACAAGGAATATTATTTAAATAAGGTTTAAATAATTATTCCTAGAAAATAATAAGATAAATAATAATTTATCTAATTAATTTTCCTATTTTTGGTTAAATATGACCAGGAATATTAATTAAACTGTTTTTTAACTAATTATTCCTTGAGGAAAATCAAACAAATGTAGATTTATTTAATATTCCTCATGGGGTTTCCTGTTTAGACCATAAACAACTTAATAAAGGTGGTTTACTAAGTTATTTTTCATAGTGAAAGAAATTTTACTTAGGGTAAAATTGGTCTTACATGGTGTACTTAGGTCCATCTAATAGTAACAGGTTAGATGACCAAAAAATGGTGTAACAGATTTCCCCCCAGCGTGCGAGCATTAGGAGCTAATTGTATAACCGAAGTACGTTGTAAGAACTCAATCACTAGACACCAAAGGGGAAGTCAAAGAGAGAGAAATATAAGGTAGACCGAAGCGCTAAAAGACTAGACCCTAAGGAGGCGAGACTTACAGGTGCGACAAGTCTCTTTTATGAGTGAGTATCTGTGCTATAGGCGGCGGGGGAGGCATACCTATGCCCGCCGAGATAAAGTACAAAGAATAATGCGTCTAGTAAACAAGGGACTGAACAATATAGTACATGGTCGCATAAACATGAGCTAGGTAAAAGCATGATAATGAATCCCACATACATACTGTGCCTGGGATAACAGTCGGGACTTATACAATAATATATGAATACATGAGATACAAATACAACCTAAATTCCCCTGTAAACAAGAAAGGGCCCTGAAAATCTGATTGATGCATGCAAACAAAAAGGCGCTGCAAGCGGCTGAGGCCGACATCATCAAATATATGGAGCTGCATCAAAGGTTGTAATGAAGAGGTCATCCGGGCATGTGGGGGGCTACCTGTAGGGCCACCCCCTCATGAGGGCTGAAACATCTCACACACACCCGGGAATCGCCAATATCATCTGCTACATCACTGAAACATCAAGTATACAGATCTCGATCATGATGAAAGGAGCTGGAGCTGAGAAACAATCAAGTCAAAGGACAATAAGGAGTCCCTTTGCATGATCCGAGGCACCAGACAAGAGTGGAAGATGGAACCAAGGTACACCGCCCTCTAGACCTATCTTCTGGGATGAATGATTTGATGTCGACAAAAGGAGGTCCGCCATAGGTGAGGCAATAAGGGATCCTAAACTAAGGCACGAGAGAAAATAGCAAAGTGATTGACAGACTGACACCAGGGATGATCATGAATTGGGGGGTATTGAGTAGCGGACGGACGACTTCCCTTGTTAGAGCATAAAGGGCATGGATGACCTGGCAATGACTGACACAATATCTTGAGCGATAGGGGACAATAGGACTGAAGGCCATAATGTGCAACACGAGAGAGGAACCAAGGCAGCGAAGGATGGAGGAATATAGTGGGATACATAGGGACTCGGGATAGACTCCATGAATGCGATGATGACTCAACTCGGATGCTCTAAACAAGGGCAACTCGATGATGCTGCCATATAGTAAAGGGCCAATGGGGACCATAAAAACATGAGTACATGATGGTTACTCACGACGAAAATCGACACGAGCATGGAAAAGTATGAAGGCAAAGTGGTGCCCCAAGTACAAATGTTGCATGTGAAGAAATTCGATTTTGAGGAGTGGTGAAGTGACCCTCCTTGGAAAAAATGTGTCCTGGTGAAGTATCAAATCACAAAAAACTAACAGATACCCATTTGAGCGCTCGTTGAGAGCTTTCCAACGGTATAGACGGTTTGTCAAACTGAGCTACGGTTTGGCCGCAGCAAGCAAAAGAAAAATCAGGGGTTTCTCTTTTAATAAGGCATTTTCCCTAAAAAATCACTCATTTGCATGTGGAGCTGTGGTGAATGTAGAGAGGAGAGAAGACCCTAAATCTTGCGGCGATCATAGCGGACAAATTGACTGTTGGAATCGAGATCCTTCAGTTGCACGTAAGATGCATAAGCCTACTCTTTCATTTCAGTGGATTGAAAGTTCAGTTTAGGTCCCCAGAGCTTAGGAACAGACCCCTGCTCCTCTTCACGACTGGGTCGCACTTTTTGGGGCAAAAACTGCGACCTGGGTAGCAGGTTTTGGGTAGAAAACTGCGACCTATCCTAAGATTGGGCCTAAAAAATGTGACCTAATAGAGAGGGGTTTTTTTGTATTGTTTTTTGGCTGAGAACTGGGTTTTTATGTTTCGATACAGTCTTTCCTATCTGTACACTGTCAAATATAATGGTTTTGCGCATATATGGCAGAATTACGGATCAACTAGAGAGAGAGAGACCTGGGCACATTACAGTCGGAGATCCGAGAGGATCAGGGTGTCCGCGGTGCATTGGCCAATTTTTGGGTTCTAAAGTTTGTGGAGAACCCTTTGATGAGAGATGGAGAGCCCTTATTGGCCCGGATTATTAGTTATTGGGATCTGGATCATGAGGTATTTATAGTGCAGGGGCACCAGATCGAGTTGACAGTTGAAGATATATATTTCCTGACTGGTCTCCCACCACTTGGGATGGTTGGGAATACTCATCATGTGTTACCGCGAAGGCGAAACATCATGGAGTTTGTAGAGCGCCATTGTCGACCGGGTCTCCATGTCAAAGGGACATAGATACCCATTGGGGATCTAGAGAGGTTAGAGACTCGTGCTGTGGCCTCAATAGTGTTGCGGATCCTGGGAAACCAAGCACTCCACCACATCACTGGAGGGCAGATGATTCTTGTGGAGAGTGTGTTGAGTGGCACCTACTATGGGTGGGCCCAGATGATGTTGTCTGTTAGCCTCTCTAAAATAACAATAATAAATCCAAAATAATAAATTAATTAATGAAATATTCCTAGTTAGGAATATCTGCCTAAGTCTTGGGTTGTTCCTCAAATATTGGAGTTTGTTTAGGAACTCCTATCTTGGTGGGTTTTTGGTGAGAAATTATCTCAACCAAAAGAGTCTAAGATAGCACGGACTATCTTCTCTCATATATTTAAATTGTAAATTAAATTCTTTTAATAAGAGAGAATACATGAGGAAGCCATGAGGCTTCTACCTTTTCTACCTTTATTTTGTGTGTGCTTTATTACAAATATATATTACAAATCCCAGCCAAGAATGTCTTGATGGATGTAGTTGTTGCCGATGTCCCACCATGGTTTAGAATGCTTCTATCTAGGTCTTGGGGTGCAAAAATTAAAGGAACCATGCAGCTTGACTTCTCTTATGCCACCATCCCTGTGTTTGGCCAGTTGAGAAAGCTATATAGGGAGAAGAAAATGAAATATATGATCACTAGCAAAGAGAAGCTAGTTAATCATCCCATTAATGCAGTCCACACAGATTTAGAGTCCTTTGTCTTATATTCAGATGGTGGTTTGAATGATGAAAATGCTCAATTGGTACAAGTAGATGAAATACCTTAGATTTCAGAGAATTTCAAGGAAGTCCTCAAACAAGAAAAAGATAAAACAGCAAGCACTTCTGAGCCTCCTGCCTGCCAGCAGCAAAAAGACAGTGAACACCAGAAAGATGCAGAAATAATTCAAGGTAAAGAAGAGAATGAAGCAAAAATTCAGCATCTACAAGAAGAAGAAGAAGGCCTTTGGAGCATGGATTTTGATGGATTTGTTGGGAAGGATGGAGCTGGTATTGGAATATGGATTCGAAGCCCTGTTTTCCAGCCTGAAAAAGTTCCTAGTAATGTTAGAGTATGTGCTTATAAGTTGGTTTTTGACTGCTCTAACAATGAAGCAGAGTATGAAGCTTTGATTGCAAGTCTGAAAATCTTGAAGAATTTGAATGCAAAGAGTATTTATGTCTATGGAGATTCAGAGCTGATAATCAAATAGGTCAAAGGATAATACCAAGAAAAGCATTCGAGATTAAGGGCATACATAAATGCAATCCTGGATATCTTGAAGACATTCCCTGAGTACACTTTGACAGTAGTACCCAGGATGCAGAACATTATTATTGATTCTCTTGCCACTACTGCAAGAAATTTGAAGATTTCGATGAACTCCAGCAACAAGTTTGAAATTTATGTCAAGCATAGGCCTACTATTTTGGACAATTTAAGGTATTGGCAAGTGTTTTGGGATGACAATGAGATCAATGCTTTTTTGTAGAGTGATGGAAAATTCAAAGAAACTTCAATAGAAGGTGATTATGATATTGATGATCAAGAAATTGAAGCAAATCAGATGGACATATTGCAGCTAAAGGATAATGTAATTCCTAGAGGTCTTATACCTTTAGAGGAGCTTTTTGATCAGGATGATGTTGCCAAGAAACCAAGCTTGGTGCCTACTGAGAAAGGAGTCGAAGATGTGAATCTTGGAACACCTGACAAGCCCAAGTTTGTGAAGTTGTCAAAGGCATTATCCCCTGAGGTAAAGGAAAAGTATGTTAAATTTATTTCTGAATTTTCTGATGTGTTTGCATGGGCTTATTCATGAAGGTGTATGACAAGAACGTAATCCAGCATATTATTCCCATCAAACCGGATCAGAAGCCATTTGGATAGAAGCTGAGAAGAATCAATCTGAAGCTGTTGTCATCCATTGAAAAAGAGGTAAACAGATTGTATAAATCTGGTATCATTGTTCCAATTAGATTTTCTGACTGGATTTCAAATTTGGTCCCGATACGTAAGAAGACAGGAGAGATAAGGTTGTGCATAGATTTTCGGAATCTGAATAAAGCATCCTTAAAGGATAATTATCCACTTTTGAAGATGGAACATATTCTGTAGAGAGTAGTTGGAGCATCTAGGATGTCACTACTTGATGGCTACTTAGGCTACAACCAGATCTTGGTGCATGAAAAATATCAAGACAAAATTGCCTTCACAACACCCTAGGGAAATTTCCAGTATGCCAAAATTCCATTTGGACTGAAGAATGCTGGAGCTACTTTCAAGCGAGCAATGGACATTGCTTTTGCCAATGAAAAAGATGTTTTTCTGGTTGTTTATTTGGATGATTTGACAGTGTTTTCTGGTTCTGATGATGAGCATTTGCACCATTTTAGATTTGTTTTTCAGTGATGCAGAAAGTTTGGGATTTATCTCAATCCAAAGAAGAGTATCTTTGCCATGGATGAAGGCAAGCTGCTGGGGAATATCATCTCTAAAGATGGTATCCGTATTGATCCATCTAGCATGGAGGAAATTCAGCACATATACCTTCCACGGAACAAAAAGGAGATTCAAGCATTCAATGGTAAGATGAATTTCTTGTGCCTATTTATACCCAATCTAGCTGAACATCTAAGAGAAATGACTAACATGTTAAAGAAGGATAGCACTGTCAAATGGAGTGAGGAAGCTATCAAGTCATTTAATCTGGTAAATTTTGCTCTGTTCAATGCCCCAGTCTTGATTAGTCCCGACTATACTCAAGATTTTATTATTTTTTCATTCGCTTCGGAGCATACTATGGTTGTTGTTTTGATGCAAAAGAGAGATCAGGTTGAAAAGCCAATTGCCCTTTTCAGTAGGACTATTAGAGATGCTGCTTTGAGGTATAATATTATTGAAAAACAAGCATTGGCTCTTATAAAGGCATTGAAGGATTTTAGGGTATATATTCTGCATTCACATACTATAGCATATGTTCCTAATGCAGCAGTGAAGGATATGTTGATGCAAACTGATCCAGAAGGTCGAAGAGGTAAGTGGATAGCAGCTTTGTTGGAGTACGATTTCGAGATCAAACCCACGAATTTGATCAAAGGCCAAGGCTTGGAAAAATTAATGGCCCAATCAAATCTGTGTGCCCTAGATATAAACCTCATAACAGCAATGTCAGAGGATGAAGATGAAGGTTTACTTGTTCCAATTTCAGACATTTTTCTGCAATCCCCATGGTATTCAAATATTGTTTATGTTCTTCAGCATCTTTCACCACCTCCAGCAATTTCTAAAAGCAAAGGTAGATCACTGGAACTTAAATCTGCTAAATACTGTATCTTAAATAGTGCTCTCTATTGGAAATATCCAAGAGGTATTCTCCTCAATTGTTTGGTTGAAGATGAGGCTTAGAAGGTAATGCATGACTTTCACAAGGGCGATTGTGGTGGTCATTTGTTTTGGAAGACTACAACTAACAAAGTGTTCAGAGCAGGATATTATTAGCCCACTTTATTTTCATATTTGTATAAAACAGTGATGAGTTGTCATGAATGTCAAATTTTCTAAGGGAAGAAGAAATTGCTTCCTCTTCCTTTGAAACCAGTTGTAGTAAACGCTCCCTTTCAACAGTGGGGACTCGATTTCATAGGTGAAATCCATCCCGCATCATCAGCACAGCATCGATGGATCTTGACAGGTACATATTACTTCACTAAATGGATCGAGGCCGTCCCATCAAGGCAAGCTACAGATACAGTAATTATTCAATTCCTAGAATCGAACATTTTATCCCATTTTGGCTGCCCTCACAAAATTATAACAGATAATGCAACAGCATTCAAGTCTAAGAAGATGGTCGATTTCTGCGAAAAACACAACATTGTGCTGGGCCATTCAACAGCATACTATCCACAAGGCAACGGCCTGGCAGAATCATCGAATAAATCTTTGATAAATATAATCAAGAAAATGCTGGAGGCGATCAAAAAAAACTGGCATCGAAAGCTCATCAACGTGTTGTGGGCAGACAGAGTTAGCAGCAAGAAATATATAGGTATGTCACCCTTTGAACTAGTTTATGGTACTGATGTTGTCTTTCCTACATCACTTACAATTCCAGTCATGAGATTATTGCAAGAAGTTGGTAGTGAAGACGATGACAATCAGCGAAGAATCAATCAGATGATCCACCTTCAGCAAACAAGAGAGGAAGTGTCACAGAACGCTATTTAGTTGCAGGAGAAGATAAAGAAGATCTATGATCGAAAGACCAAAGCAAAAAAATTTCAGTTGGATGATGTGGTGTTGAGATGGGATGCAAGGAATGAGGACAAAGGGAAGCATGTTAAGTTTGACAACCTGTGGAAAGGACCATACAGGATTTCAGCATACACGGGACAGAATGCTTTCTTGCTTTCAGAGATGGATGGCATGGATTTCCCTAGAGGAGCAGTGAATGGTAGGCTTTTGAAGCACTACCATTGTTGAAGATAATGGATCAGAAACTATGTCACCATCATTGTATATACCATGTTATTTTTGGTCAGAGTTCAAGTACACAGTCATTGAAGTTTGGGGCCCGAGGTGAAGGCTATAAAACTTGGATGATATGTGTATGGTTTGGTTTTATTTTAGTTTTCGTTCTTAGTCTCGAGTCAGAGTTAGTCTGCATTGTGTCAGTTTTCAGTATTTTTGATTCCATGCCCAATGGATAAGGCTACTTGGTCTATGGTGTTCTTGGCACCTCCAAGAAGCTACCATCCCCATTGGAGCCAATGTTAGTGTCAGTTTAGTCATACTGCCATCAGTGATAAAAATTTCTCTTTTGAATTTGCATATTAGGAGTCCCATACCATAAATTTTCACCATTCCGTTAGGTCATCGATTCATTGATGGCAGTGATGCATCATCAGTTTCCCCTCACGTGAAACTTGTTGATTCTCCTCTCTATGGTCTTTATTCACGAGTCAATTTCACTCTCAAAATCGTATTGTTAGGTCATAGGGTTGGTCTCATTAGGTTCTAGGGTCTCACCATGGTCAAATTAATGAGTCAATTGTCAATAAATATCCTCAAGGTCATGAGGAAGTCAATAAACTCAAAGTCACAACACCTGGGAAGATCAAAGAAATGTTTTATTCATTTTGATGTAATTTTCATCTCAAAACCATATTTTGAGGTGAAAACATGATAATTTTCCTTTATTATCATTTATTATGTAATTTTATGTCATCATATGTAATAAGTCACACTTCAGAAGCTGGGATCTCCACAAAGTCACCACCCTGCTTTTCAGAGAAGTTTTCCATAGCATTTTCAGTCTAGAATCATGTTCTAAGCATGTCCATCAGAAAGATCCCAGAAAGATCTTTCCAACGGTATATTACACTCTCAAAACTGACTCCTGAATTGAAATTTATGCCCAAGTGAAAGAAAGTCCCCTTTACCCTAAACCAAACCCCTTTCCCACCTTTCCCTAAACTTTATTTTATTAAAGTTTTATGTTTTCTTTATAAAACCCCCCTTTTTTCCCCTTCCGATTACCCAATCACAATGCAAAAGTTCCTTGACCCAAGAACTCCGATACAATTAAACCACTTCCCCTCATGTCCTTTTAAAACTTTATAATAACATTTTAAAGTTTGTTATTATAAAATCCCGATAAAACAAACCACTTCCCATCCATACCTTTTAAACTCTATAATAAAGTTTAAAGTTTTATATAAATCCCCCATCGATCCTTCCCTTCCCCTTCTCGATCGCAATCGCATCATTTAACATGTGCGTCCCGATGGGCCTTGTGTTCACGAAAACTCTGATCCGATTGAGCGCTCCCGGTTGCATACACCCGATGATCCCGACCGTCGATCTGCCCATCCGATCGGACAACCCATACTTCATCGGCGCTTTCGATCGATCCTCTCCAATTGACCCTTGTAAACCCTCTGATCCTGATTGCATTGAATCCCGCCGATTACACCTTTGTCGTCGATCGCCCCTTCCAAATATGATGGCCCATACTCCATCGATCTGTTGCAATCGGTGATTTCCTTTTGCGCATTACATTTTGCCCCGCTCTCCTCCGATCTCCCGATGCCGATGGACCATCGGGTCCCACCATATGATCTTCCGCCCATTTATAATACAAAGGGCCTTTTTCCTTTGTAAAACTTAAATTTTATTTTATTTCGTTTTACCAAAGGACTTCCCCCTCTTTGCATGTTCCCAATCGCATCGGGAAAATCCTGTTGTGTAATACATTTGGCCCTGCCGCCCTCCCGATTCCGATTGCGATTTTTACACACCCGGTCCCACCAAAAGACCTCGTTCTTTTCAAAGAGAATCATCCTTTCTCTTTGTAAAAGCGCTCAACTTATTTTTCGTTTATTCTAAAGGGATCTCCCATTACTCCTTTGGCTTATGCATTGACCCCATCGCATTTACTCCAATAGCATCAGAATTTTCTTGTGCCTGTTTCCAAAAATATTCACCCCTCTCCCGCTCCGACCCCGATTGCAATTACACTATCGGACTTCTCCATTTTATTACCCAATCGCATCAGGATGTTTATGCCCTGTTCCCATATCCCTATTCCTCCCCTTCGATTCCAATTGCGATTGCGATTTGGGTCCCACCTCCTTTCCCTTTGCTCCTTCCATTCAAAAAGGGGTTTTTCCCTTCACTAAAGGAATCATTTCATTTTTATAATTTCAAAGGCAATTTTCTTCAAAGTCAGTTTTCTTCAAAGAATAAAAACAGTGAGAGACAGTCAAAGGCCAAGAACTAAATATGAAACAGTGAGACATCTTCGGAAATGATTTAAAAGGGATTTATGCTACAGGTTTCTTCTTCTCATTTGTTGGATGTATCAGCGAATCTCAAGATGGTCAAAATGTCTTACTGTTCCTTCTTTTTAGGGGCAGTCTATTAGTTTCTTTCCCATATTCGGATTTCAGTTCTTGACCTGTTAAAACAACTCCCCTTTTCCTGTGGATCTTTTTCCTCACATTGCAGTCTATTTAATGTAATTTTGAACCATTTGTAAACCGGTCTGTAAATCAGTAAGTAAGGGAATAGTGTGGAAATCAAGGAGAATGCTCTGCGCTCCATTGTAACAGTTTTGGACAGGGAATTAATAAAGAGATGCAGCTCTGATTTGTGGGATCCATGTGGTATGAAAATTAGCATTTTTTCTCTCCTTTATGTTCATATGTAAATTGTTATGTGTATCATTCATTCATAGACATCTCTGGTTGAATGTTTTCAAGATAGAAAGGTAGAATCCGTTTTAATGCTCTGCCTTGGGAAATCATTCAATATTCTGTGTTTTCTTCTGTTTGAAAAGGATCCATCTCTTATGCCATTTTCAGCTCCTCACCAGTCTTTCCATTTCATCATTATTTAACTTAATTGCTAAAATTTCCTGCCTACCTTGCCCCATGAAATACCCTGTATCCCTGATTTAATTCCCCGATTCAAACTGTCCCATTTGTTCCATACATCCCTGAAAAATTCATTCATTTCATTAAAACATTTTCCCATTCTTATGCCTAGCTTAAAATTAGTTTATAATTATACTTTGTTGAATATCCTTTCACGGAGAGAGCCCTCTCCTGACCTTGTAGGGCTAGCTACAAGGCTGAGCGGTTTAGATGTTACCCTGTTTTGCCTTTCTTCAGCCTGAGGTCCAGATCAGGTGATAACAGATGTGAGAGGCTTCTGACCGGTGTTTCAGAGCGCGGCTAGCAAGAATTAGATGACCAGTACATAGAACCATGTATTGGTCTACCCTCATAATGGCGAGGGGTCATGCGGCGCATGGCGATGGCTGGACAGGGGATGCACGATCTATGAGCTGCAGGAGCAGAGCCATTGGCTCGAGATCCTCCAGATAGTGATTAGTGTGTAGGGGTAGGTGGTGCCCCCAATTTTGATTTTTTGCAACATGCTATGGGCATGTCATATGTATCAGAGTTGATGGACTCTAAAACATTTTATACGACACATATTATGGATATGCATCATTTTGATGGTTTGATGTTATTGTCTTGTGTTAAATGCATGTGCTAAATTCCAATTTAGAATATTGTTTGCAATGCTATCTACATAGTGATTTTGTGTTCTAGGTACATGACTGAATGTAATGATTTCAAATTCACGCATCAAAAGCTTCACTCGTAAATATCCTCTAAAAAGGATAGGATTATGCACACGATATACACCATTCAATTGCATGACAAGAAGCAGGGAATCTAAAAAAACATGAAGCTGGAGGATGCGATGTGAAAGGGTGTCGGCTAATAAACCTCTAATTGCATCATATTTAGCCTGATTATTGGTAGCAGTACCAATGCATACACCGTTCGAGAGAACAAGCGAATGCAAGGGGGTAAAGATGGCCCAACCTACTAAGGCTAGATTCCGACAGTAGCAACTTGCACCATCGGCATAACCGATATAAGGTGTGGACAGGAGGTCCATCTGAAAGGTGCCACAAGACAATAAATGGGAGGATGATGAAAAATGCTGGCAACCTGTGGGCAAAGTAGAAATCGAACACACACTGCGAGAGGGAGTGATCTAGGTAGGATGTCTCTACTCACACGCCGACGGTTAGGTGGAGTGTGAGAGCTACCGGAGCTGTAGCTTGTGCTCAGGCCACGAACGTCACCATAGACATGGATGGTGCCATCCCGCTTATGAGTAGAAAAGATGAAGTTAGGGGTGGACAAGGCTTCCATGATGTCATCATCGCAATAGAAGATAGAGTGACTAGAGGAAGGGAGACCACATGATGCGGTGAAGCTACCTGACTCATCATCATGAGAAGAAAGGTTCAAATGGGCATCGTCATGGGGGATGACGAGAGAACAAGCAGATAAGGGATCTACTGATGTTGAGCCCAGGGTGATCGTTGAAGGGAGGTCAAGCGAAACATCAGGGAAAGATTCAGAGGGAGCTTCCACTGAGGGTCTCATGGATGATGATAGGTAGAGGATCGTGGCTGCGAGCTTTGTCATCTCGACATCAGGAGGGGGAATGTCAATGGGACGGGTAAATCCTCAAGCTGGCTTGCAGCATACTGTGCAAGTACGGGAAAGGCGGACTAGTTCTGTTCAATCTTGTACTCCCGAACTACCTCCAAAGAGGCGCGGTAATGCGTTAGGCGGGGACAATGGTGGGAATAATGGCCATGGAGATCACACAAAGCACAGGGTTGGTTGGTGTGAATAGTCTTCAGGTTCTTGGCTGCAGTCGAGGAAGAAATAGAGGCCTCAAGGACCATAGAATCAGGTAATGCAACATTAACCATGGGCTTGATAGGGGGCAACTCAGGACAGGTATGGGTGGCATGGCCGAAAAAATCACACAAAGCACAAGGCTTTGGAGGCAAAGGAGGAGCAGGGTCAGTCAGGGCAGCCTTTTCCTTTGATGCCCTCTTGCGAGCTTTTCCCTTCTTACATGAAGTGGTCACAATAGGAGATGGTTCCTATTGAGGTGGCTGAGGCACTGTAACAGCGAGAGAAGCCATAGGGACCGGTTGAACCAGGGTCAAAGCAAGATAAGGTTTAGGTTGACCAGGTGGGGTAGCAGCTGGAGGATCAAGGTACCAGACGGGAATCCCAAGGGTTAGGTTAGGAAGAGAGAGGGTAGCCATGACAGGTACAGTGTACACTCCTATAGGGGGAGCTAGGAATCGTATCTGACCGGAGGGGTAATGGCCAGGCGAGATGGCTCCAAGATGGTTAAGGCCTGGAGGAACCATTCCAAGAGGGTAAAGAGGCTCATGGATACTAGATGTAGGTGAAGGCCCAGGAGGAGGAGGTCCAGAGGCTGAATCAAAGGGCTAGGAGTAGGCTGTAGAGGGTGAGGAGGCTGTTGACTAGCTGAAGCGGGCCGCTTGAGGGAAGCCTGAGACGATTGCATCATGCAAACATTCGATGAGCTAGGATCAGAGACAGGAGGAGGAAGACCAGGGAATGTACCAAGTAATGAGGAGTCTTTGTAGACTCCGGGTGAGACACTGGTCAAAGGATCGATGGTTTGCATATTGGGCACCAAAGAGATGATGGACTCAAGGGAGGTCTGAGACTTTGATTCGTAATATGTCAACTGGTCAATGGTGACTATCTTTTCATTATGAGGAAAGGACATCTTGCAGTGAACCACATATGGGACAGCAGACATCGCATAGGTGTAGCTACGACCCAATAGAATGTTGTAATATAAGGGGGCATCTATGACTTCTACGTCAATGCAAACAGTCTTTCCAGCAAGAGTAATAGGACAATTTTGGAATAAGCCAATGGGCTGGGAGGCGTGGCCATCCCACGCTCGAAGGGTGATTGTGGAAGGAGCCAACTCAAGTGATCTGAGTTGCTTCCAAACCGAAGCGGACATCACACAGGTGGATGCCCCCTCATCAATGATACACCGGGAAACATTGTCGTTCCGGATCTTGACTGGGATTTGGAAGTCGACGGAAGCAGGAAGAGGAGGATGTTCTGACCAGTCAACATCGAAGACAATCAAGCAATCATGGGAAGGATCTACAGTTCCCATGGCAGATAGTAGAGCTTTTCGTTGTGAAGGGCATGACTGGAGGATTTCCAGCATTGATATCGCACCAGGAGATTGCACCAAATCATCTACTATACTATATGAATGGGAAAATTTTCCAGAAGCAGCATTTCGGCGTAGTGGTCTGTTAGGGATCTTGGTATGAACCTCCACCCTAGGCTGAGGGATTTTCAAGGGACCATTAGGTGTCGAAAGAGGCTCTGTAGAGACCGAAGGAGGTGGCTCGAGGATAGACGTAGCGGGAGGCTTGTTGTACTAACGGGACCAAGTCTGAAGATTGATGTCTATGGTGATAGGTTGGTCAAAATTCATCATGATAATCTGGTAATCGGAGGTACCAGATGGAAGAGGTTGAGTGGCCACCTGACCTTCAGGTGGTTGGGTAGCTGCAAATCCTTGTTAAGGGAAAGGATTAGTAAACACAGCCAGCTAATAGGCGCAGCACTGGGAAGGACGAAAGGGGAGGCTTGTTGTCCTCGCAATGTTGCTTGAGACTCGCACATCTGCTTCATCTGTGGTAAAAGAGGACAATCATGTGTGTAATGACCATAAACACCACAACAAGAACAAGTTTTGTTCATGCGAACAAGCCTGTCCTTCTTGGGCTAAGTGCCCTGTTGCTGGTTAGTAGTGTTAGGTGCATTATTTTGAGGATTAGGTCTAGGATTACTAGGAGCATATTTATTTTGAGTGCCTTTTCTCTTCTTTTTAGAAGGAGGAGGATTAGTCGCGCCCTGTTCTGCATACACCTACCCCTAAGGGGGCGGTGGCTGTTGTTGCAGTGGTTGAAAAGGCAAGGGAGGCAGAGGTGCTAATGATGGAGGAGTTGGAGCACCAGGCTGCTGATAGAGATAATAAGGAGGCTGGGTAAGATTGTGGTAAATAGGAGGTTGGGCAAAGGGAGGAGGCATACTGTATCTTGGATACATGCTACCGGGAGGGGGAAAAGTGCAGGAGGTGTTGGCCCCCCCCTGATGAAAACCATAGCCGATGGGAGGCTGATCATATGGATGAGAGTGAGCTCCAACGATAACGTCGGCGACATGAGATGCCCCCGGTTCATTGGCACCACCGAGTCTAGGAAGACCAAGTAGAACGGTATAAACATAACCCAAATGAGCGTAGATTAGATCATATTTTAACGCAATTTGAAGAGCGGCTTCTTCGGTTTGAGGGAAATGTGATGAGGCATCTTTGTCGATAGCAGGCAAGAGAGATCTAAGGAAATAGTCCATGTAGACACGGTCTTCGAAGGTAGGGGCTCGACATAGGCTCTTTCTTCTCCGCCATTCCTGGAAATGATCGGATAGGCGGGTTGTAGACGATTGACGGAAAGAAGTTAAAATTTCGGTACTACTGTCATAACGAAGGGGAAGCTGGAAATAAGACAAAAAAGGCCAGGCAAGAGTCGCAAAGGTGGTATGAGAGGATGAGGCCTGATCAAAATACCACTTAGAAGCTTCGCCATTAAGCATACGTTGGAACAACCGAAGACGGACAGATTCATCGATAATGGAGTTAGACGAAAACCACATGTGGAAAGATCGAACATGATTTGTAGGATCTTCCCCAGCAAGGCTTTCAAACTTGGGGACGTCGGAAGGGAGCTTGTTCGGCATAGCAGGCCAACTAGAGTCATGTTGTATCGGTTCATTGATCAACTGGTTAAAATCGAGAAGACTGAGGCCTGCCATATAGGGGAGCAAGGGAGCAGCCGGAGTAGTTCGCGTTGGGGCCCACTAGTAGTATTCCCAGCATTAGGGCATGGGCTACCACCAGTGTTAGGTCCTGAACCATACATGGTGAAGGTGATAGGAGGAGAACCGAGAGCGGAACCAGAAGGAGAACCCAATGAACTAGAAGAGGAGTCGGAGTGCGGACTCGGTGGAGGACTAACTCGAATCCTATGCGAAGGAGTATGTCTTCCTACTGGAAATTGAGGATGAAGGCTAAGAAGTCTATGGGATAAATGCCTTGGTGGAGCAACGATGACAACAAAAACACGGCACAAAGGGAAGAGAGACCAACAAGGGCGGAGAGGTGCAAGATCAACCGATTACAATGTCGAAACAAGGGCAGAGAGGTGCAGGATCAATTGATTTAAATGTTAAAGTATTTGCTTGTCGGTGTTAACCAAGCTCTTCTTCACTTAGGGTGTGTGTGTAAAGTGTGTAAATTTTAATTTTTAAACCCAAACATTTGTAGAGAAAAAAGAAAAAGTGTGTTGTATAACTGTAAATAAACCTGCAGATAACAGTATATGAAACTGAAATAACAGAAAATAAACATATAATAATGCAATAATCTAAACCCAAGGAGGCGGGCCTCTCAAAAAGTAGTCTGTAGGTGGGAAGAAAACTAGACAAAACACATCAAAATAGGCAATAGATCTAATGTCGGGAGGGACAAGGATCTAAAGGTCAGATCTGCTGGAAATAGGTGCAGATAAACAGCAAAAAATCGGAGGAAAATTTGTTGTAAATGAGGTGGCGAAAGGGTATCTCCTGGAGGGAAACAGAGTGGACCCTAGAGGAAAACCCAAAAAAAACTAAAGGAGGTGATTTGGATGGATAAATAGCTAATCTGAAGTGGATCTGAAGGTGAGGTATCACATCTGAAAAAATGGTTGAACGCTCTGAAAATTTCAAACAACCTGCAACAACTAAAACTCTTCCACAAAGTGTGGAGGGTACTGAAGCCCTAGGGTGCTAGATTCCAACTTAGATGAGTAAAACAGAACAAGTACAGGTCCAAAACAGGCGAAGAAAAAGGTCATACAACCCTGAACAGAGGCCCAGACAAACCTAGAAAACTTTCTGAAAAATTCCTGCAAAAAAAGTGAGGCCACAGTTTCTGACCTATTTCTTGCTAAGGTCGCAGATTTTGGGCAGATTTTCGCGTCCTGAAGCTCCAGGTCGCAGGTTTAGGGCCAAAAAGTGCGACCTGCACTTCCAGCGCTCTCGGGAGCAGGTTTCAGCAGAATGTGTCAGCTCAGCTGTGGCTGATCTCTGTCACCTGCGCAATAGGTCCAAAAACATACAGAAGTTAGAATTTTTAATGTTTTAGGGTTTTATAGGTTAAAAACAACATCGAGAAAAGCAAAAAAAAAGTTAAAGATAAATCCTAGGGTTTGAAGCATCTGGATATGCAGGGATCTAAAAAACAACAACGGTTGTAATCGTAAACCCGTGTGGAGTCACCAGTTGTTAGTATGAATCTTAATTGCAAGTGTACGAAAAAAGACCACTTTAGTTGTGCATAAAAAACAACCCTAACAGCAAAGATGGCTGCCAATATCTTCAAATCTACAATTATTTGATCAAGATAAATGCTACAAAAATCTAGATCTATGCATCAAAAGACATTAAGCAGTAAATAAAAACAAGATTTACTCCATGCATCTAATAGACAAGACAAGAATATGTTGAATGAATTTTATATTAAGGGCACCTGAGAGGAAAACATAGAAGAATGTTACCAATTCTCCTCAATGGGATGGGTTATTGTAAGTCCTCAGCACTTCAGATCTAAAATTCCTCTCTCTTGATGGTGTAGAAAACCCAGACAAAAATGGAAATCAAAGGGAGCTCACAAGCAAAAAGATAGAAAAATATGACAATGATGGTGGATCAAAGTCAAACCAACAGTATAGATCTAGAGTGATCTTTAGGTAACAAAAGGTGGTGAATGAATGGAAAAACCTTCTATTTATAACAAAATATTGAGTCAGTCTAGATATTGGTGCATAATTAAAATATTATTAACCAAATCAAGATCCAACTTTTATGGAATATTTTATTATATTTGTTGGAAGGAAAAAGAATTTGACTTTGGTCAAATCCCTTTATTTGTAAATAATAAATAAATAAATGATTTATTTATTATTTTAAAGAGGTGGTTGAGTAATAATTAAATAAACAATGATTTATTTAACTATTTATGAGTGATTTAGACAAATTTAACAAGGAATATTATTTAAATAAGGTATAAATAATTATTCTTGGAAAATAATAAGATAAATAATAATTTATCTAATTAATTTTCCTGTTTTGACTTAAATATGACCAGGTATATTAATTAAATTGTTGTTTAACTAATTATTCCTTGAGGAAAACCAAACAAATGTAGATTTATTTAATATTTCCTCATGGGGTTTCTTGTGTAGACCATAAACAACTTAATAAAGGTGGTTTACTAAGTTATTTTTCTTAGTGAAATCAATTTTACTTAGGGTAAAATTGGTCTTACATGGTGTACTTAGGTCAATCTAATAGTAACAGGTTAGATGATCAAAAAATGGTGTAACACCTAGGTTGAGGGACCTAACAAATCGGATGGCATATAATCACAAGAAACACTCTAATTATCAGTTTTTATGCTCGAACTAGGAAAATGAGGATTGTGGACCTTACCCGTTTATCCTTCATCTGAGTTTGATCTCGTACGATGCAAACCCTCTGTTACTCCTCATGCTCAAGAACCTGCAAATCAGTCAAAACGGAGCACACAAACTAGTTGCAAAGCATATATGTCCTAGATGTCAAGATGTTAGCATATGTAATCTCATAAAAATAACATGAAATAAACCATTAATGTAGAAATGTATAGACAAAATAATGTATTTCTGGGTTCTCCTGATCTAACAAATTAATCTTATGTTAAATACAGAATCCTGCCACTTAATTCTTTGCGGAAATTAAATCGCCAATTGCAAACATATGAAGAAAAATCAACCGCACATAATAAGATGTTTTACAGGGAAAGCTTAAAGCTAAAAACCCCAACTATCATATATTATGTATATCAATGGAACATGTAACAATCTCATACAAAGCTCAGCTCATAGAGCTCTCAGTACAATATACAATCATCACACATTGTCATGCAGAAATTTGCATATGTATGCACCAATTTCTTGCCTCCTGACAGCCTGCCTCCACTGCGCAATCCCTGCTGAAGAATATCCCTGAATGAATTCGATCTTGCCTTTCTTGCATTGCGCAATCCTCATTGGCATCTCCAATGTCTATGTAGATGCATTGAATGCATCACTATAGTCACAACTGATAGTCCATCTCACCCTTTCACCTGTCTCTCCACTGGGTCTCCATTGGATATGGCATGCAAGTAGTTTACTACTGTATTTCTTTAGTTGCAAGTAAGACACTACTTGTGAATTAATTAAATAATTAATTCACTCATCTTTCACTAGTGTATGTTTAGCTCAGCTAGCACAACTGAGTTTAACTCACTTAACTGATTTAAACTAAATAACAACTCACATAACTACTCTTCCAACTCTGTTACAACTTGCCACTATCAGTTATAACGAATTCCTCCATGCATGAGTCACCAACCACCCTAGGAATTGCGTAATTCCTTCAACCCACTAATGTGCCACATCTGTTCACTGAAATAAAGTGCTCCAAGAGAATAAGTTACTATTATTGTCTGATTATTATTAAGGGCTAATAATAATCGACATGCATTCTATTTTTATATTAGCGATTTATAAATAGACTTCGCCCATCTTATAAAATAGAAATTCATCCAAATATAGAATTTTCTCAACCATCTGGAATCAGCATCCTGCTAATTTTAGAATATGCTCACCATTCTAAAAATAGACATACACCTAAAAATAGCCTGCGGGCCCCACCTAGTGAAGGTGCTTAATTTTCAATAGAATCATCATCTTGATGAATCTCAACATTTAAAGATCATTCAACATGTATAGGAGACATATAACACAAAGACATCAGGAACAGGACAATACTTCTTTTATTGATAACATGTATAGAGAAAGTGTAGAAATCACCTAAGATCTGCCATGACCTTGATCAAAACCATCCTTCAGATTCGTCCAACCCTAGCCTCACAAAGCTTCTTCCATAAAATGGTGCACAAAGGATGTCACATAGAATGGGGGTGTTCATCACAAGGAAACAAGGGTTTCCTGAACCTGGGAATTGCAGGAGGCACAGGGCAATCTCAGACTTGATCAGAGCTATAACAGGCTATAATATCAGTAATATTCTCACTCTCCTCTCTTAGGCCATTCCCTTGAGGTGTATTTATACTTCCTCAAATTAGTTTTTTCAGTTGGGGAACAGTTAGGCCACGGGCTAGGGTAGTTAACTTACAGGGAAAAATCGTAAACCCTCCCTCTTTAATAGGGGAATTATATTTTTTTAATATTTTAAATAGCATATGCGGGTCAGCTATGGATGCTCCCGCATTTGCACGCGGAAAAAAACTGGGCAGAGTCGCGTATGGATTTTAAAATATTGTTTTTTAATAAGTGTTATCAAGTCTGAATGGAAGGAATACCCAAGGCCAATGCATAAGTTGTCAAGTATATAGAGGTGATAAATGATTTTATAGCAGATGCCCCCTAATATATGAGGTTATAAGGGGTACATAATGGCTGAAATGTATTATGTGCATAAGAAATAACCTTGTGAGGACTAGAGAGGACTTCACCAGAGTTAAGCCTGCCAAAAACCAGTGATATAAATCAGAAAGATAGCTCAAGTCTGAGGCGGGCATACCCATGCTCAATGAAATAAAAGCATGTATGCATATCAAGTATGGAGCGGATCCAATATGTATACAATTATAACTGAACTGTAAAGTACATAGTGAATCATATGATCATTGGCCGGAAGTACAAGTCAAATCATGTCCAAGTATCACATATAAAATACTGATTAATTATGCTGCATAGATATCTGATCACTAAAGTTACAACTGAATCTCCAAGTACAAATCATAAGTGGTGGAACAAATCGTACAACACACAACTTGGGTGCCAACATATAAGATGCTAATGTGATGACACTGCAACATATAAGGGTGGATGGTGTCATTGGCAGAAAACTGAAGGAGCTGTCAAAGTGAACCAAAACATGTTGATGCAAACCTGAGGTCTTCACTGATCACCATGGCACAACTCTACACAATGGGAGTAAATGTGTTGAGTTCGACCATGTGAGAAATCATTTAATTACTGGTCATTGGTGTATACCGTTAACAAACATGAGACAACTCACTGATAATGATAAAGAGCGTCAAGGTGCCCCAGTACAATCTAACAAGTGCAAATCAATGATTTGAAGTCGAACACTTGAGAGAATCTACCAATCAGGAGACATTGATGTATTCTCACATTCGATAGCGAAGGAGTCTGCTATTGATGATTGCAAACCCTAAGGTACTGACAAAAGGACTCTAGAACTTATTCCCAGAGCAATGAGTCAGAGTCAATGGAAAAATATCTACTGGAAGGAAGGCATTAAGGCATCCCACATTAGTCCAGCGCGAGTGTAACCCGCAGGCCAATATTTGGAACGAATCAAATGAAGCAAAGTGAAGTAACCAACCCGAAGTACGTTTCTAGCATGCACAAAATGTAGCTAGCGCACGTCAGAAACCCTCTAAATCAACCAATAATGAAAGCTGACAAAGAGGCAAGATATCCACCGATAGGGTCAAATGGAAATCAAGGTACGACATAAATCCCACATGTGATAATGTAATATGAAGTCGAACACAAGGGAAAACACTCAGTCAAAGACCCATGATGTTGATAAAATGTTAAGCACAAGGTCACATATCAATGATGTAAATAGGGCCAGGGTGCGGCTCTGGGATTACTCTTAGAGAAATATGTCGAAGTCGATAAGAGACAAAGCCGCCGACAAGAAGTCAATGGAAACCTTCTCAAACCAGCACGAGCAAAGGGCCAAGTAGCTGATGTGATACAACAAGAGACTGACAAACTGGGATGGCCGACTAAAAAATGAGTCAAGAGACATCGCAGAAAGGCCGAATCAGGTTAACTTCCCTTAAACAAAAGCATGACTCATTTCGACTATGGCAGAAAATGATAACTTTGTATAAGTTTGTCATGTAGGAGGCATAAACAAACCCTCCATATGACTGGAAGAGATAACCAACCGGGGGAGTACTGACTCGATAATAAGGTTATGGATTCTCCTAATTCAAAAACTAAAACCATCCCAAATTGAGAAAAGACTTAGCTTTTTTGTGCTTTTTTAAAGGGTGACACAATTGACTCTTTAGCTACCATTAAATATGGAAGTATTATCCCGCTCCTGCTCTTTTTCAAATATTTAATTTTTTTGTCTTTTTCATATTTCAAAGCCTGGAAAGGAATAAAAGAATGCCTATAGTACAATGGATAGAATGAGTTTCGGTAAACATATGCACTAGTTTCTGGGATAGGAACAATCCTATGCTCAACGCAAGGTGGTGAAAACTGGTAAGTGACACTCAGAGGAATGTTCCATCCATGGTTAAAGGTGTCAAGTTACGAAGGCTAAGTGATTGCACGGTTAACTTTGCAGAAATACATGGTCAAAATATGGATTAAACATGAGTCCAAATGAAGCTGGCTAAAGGCCAAGATAAACAAGTGGTCAATATGCAATGCAACAATACAACTTGACAATAAAATGGGAGCCTCTAAGGTATATGCCCAAAGTTCAGGATACAACATAACATGCCAATTGGATCTAGATTTATCAATTGTCTGTTGAACGATGGTATTCAAGGACTTGTTTACAGCTTCAACTTGCCCATTTTCCTGAGGATAATACGGAGATGAATGCTCCTGCCGAAAACCCAATTTGAGAGCCAATTCAGCCATCATATTGTTCTGAAAATGACTGCCATGGTCAGTGACAATCTCTTTGGGGATACCAAAGTTAGAAATGACTTGGTTGAATAGAAACAGGTATGTTGTCTCACCATCGTTCGCAAAAGTAGGCATAGCTTGAGCCCACTTCGCAAAGTAGTAACTGCTACAATAATGTACTTATGACCCTTTGCCGAAAGCGGGTTACAAGTAGTATAATCAATACCCCACTTTGTGAACGGATCGATAGTGACAACAAGAAAGAGCGGAGCTGGATGAGCACGCATACTCCGAGTATAGACTTGACAAGGGTGACACTTTTTTACCGCCTCAACACAATATTTGAAAATCGAGGGCCAAAAGTGTTCTGCATGCAATATCTTTTGGGTTGTAGCAAGCCCAGATAAATGAACACCACAAGCTCCACTGTGGCAATCATTCAACACAACCTTAGCTTCTTCGAGAGTCAAGCAACGTCTAAGGATCGAATCGAACCCGCAATGATATAAAGTGTCACCGATAATCAGATAACCTTTAGCTAAGTGACACAAATTTCAACGCTCGTCTTT
The DNA here is from genome assembly GCA_034641835.2 of Pinus albicaulis. NCBI lineage: Eukaryota > Viridiplantae > Streptophyta > Pinopsida > Pinales > Pinaceae > Pinus > Pinus albicaulis. The sequence continues at coordinate 27,179,473 of CM076578.1, read as the reverse complement.
TGAAAAAGCTAAGGGAAAATTCACAATCTGGAGATAAACAATGAGATCTCCATACCAAGGATCTTGTGAATAAATGAGGAAAATATGCTCATCAGGGAACGAACCTTCATAAAATATCTCATCTCCACAGGGAAACTCATAAATTAACTCCGCAAATACCAAAGATTTATTAGATTTGGTAGACAGGAATTCGAGATCAAACTCTTGCAAAATGACAATCCATCGATTGTATTTGCCCCCAATCACTTGCCTACTGAGAGAAAATTTAAATGGATTAACTGCTGCCAAAACATAAGTTTTGCGAAGAAGGATATAATGCCTGAGTCATTGGACAACATGGATAGTTGCCAAAGCTAATTTCTCAATTGGAGAATACCGGAGTTCAGGACCCACCAAGCCTTGACTAAGGTAGTAAACAACATGCTCGCAAAGAGCATCATCTTCCTGAACCAAAACCATACCAATGGTAGATTATGCTGCAGCGAGATACAAGAGGAAGTCTCTGCTATAATCAGGTGGACTTAGTAATGGAGCAGAGGTCAATTCTTTTTTCAAAGCATCGAACGAGTGTTAAGCAAAGTCATCCCAGAAGAATGGAACTCCTTTCTTTAACAACCTCTTAAATCCTTTTGTCACCTCGGCATAATTCACGATGACAGTGTAACATCAAACCAATCTTTGGAGCCCAAGGACCTAGACTTCCTGGACTCAGAGAGGGCTCTCTCTATTTGTGTAAGGGATATCTGTGTGTTTGCTTATTGTGTTCTGATTTTAGGCTAGTTACGAAGTAGGTTTTTTGGTTTTGGTTTTTAGGTTGTGAGGGATGTAACTGATCAAAGATATAATATAGGTAAAAAGATGTCAGATCAGCAGGGCTATGGGGTTGAAAAGATCAAGAAAGCTATCATATGGTGATACAAGGTTGTTGAAGGGACGATTTGATTCGAGGTAAAATGGATCTTTGGGAAAAATGGAGTAAGATGGACATCAAGTTTGTGAATAACAAAGGATTTCAAACACAGATAGTTTAATAGCTGACATAAACATGGTAAGGCAAACCATTAATCATGAGAAATGTAACTTTAAGCTAATCAATGCATAGAAATAAACATTCAAGCCATGCATAGAGATATATAACTCTCTAACTTTAGGAAATGGCTATCAGACTTTGGGGAAATACATTTAAGACAGAAAAACAGCTCAAATCACTATGTCGGAACGCCTAAACACAGTACTTCAAGCTATTGGGCACTTTGAAAACAAGATTGCATAGTCTTAGGCAAAGGGCAAGATCAGAACAAGACCTCCTTGGTTCAACAAATGACAATCTAATCAGTCAAAGAGAAGTTTCACAGATGGAGCTATGGCTAGCCATGAGTAAGCATGGCATACCGTAAATCATACTTAGCATGCATAAAACCATGAATGAAACAAGAAAACAGTATTCTTAAGTTATTAAAGAGAAATCAAGAATTCTTTAATGTGACTACGAATGAAGAAAACATGGAAGCTATGAAGAAAAAGGAAATTTGAGGTGCCTCCAAGGGCATGTCTCAAATTTGTTCTCTATTGTCCTATAGCAAGCAAGAACATGGATTTATGAATGAAAACTAGGAAATAAAATAGAGAGAGAGACACTATACCATTCTACCAAGTCATGGAATCCAACAACAATCCTCTTTCATCATCCAAGAACATCCAAGAGACTATCCAAAAGCATGAGACAAGTATTTCTTCTAAAGATTATATGACCATATATTGCTTCTATTCATCAAGTTTAGCCTTCTTTACAATGAAATCCTTTGGAATATATAGGCCAAAGTGAGGAAAAACTCTTAGTTCAACTTGCAATCTCATTGGCCTATCCAAAATATCTTATTTTGTCCTTGAGGCTTTGCAAAGCACAAGGCACAAAATATCTCATAAAATATCTAAAAAATGCTAAAAGAGGGAAATAAATTGACTTTTCATAACTTATCATGCACAAAAATAGCTAAACGCACATGAGGAAAAGTCAGTTTTGAAAGGTTCAATTTTTATAAAAATACTCAAAAAATACATCAGCAAAAGGTCCCCCGACTTGCCGGCAACTTTTGGAAGCCTTCCCGATCTCGAAATGAGGCTCATGATATCTCGTTGGAAAGATCTGAGTGTCCAATTTCTGAAAATGTTTCGTTTTCTCCCAACTGACCACTAGAAGTCCTCCAAAAACAGGCCTGTGTGTAAAAACCCAAAAAATAAGCCTCGCTGATAAACGGGGCAGAGTGTAGAAAAAGCGAGTGTTTTTCACCATTTTGGGGGTGCAAAAAATCTTCAATTGTTCTGAAAATCGCTGAGTATGTGCTCCTGAAATTATGGCGTCTAATGATACCATTTTCATCCTTTTATGATGTCCCAAACTGAAATGGCGATGCCCATGAGTTTTGGCTAAAAACCCAAAAATGACAAAAAACCAAAATATGTCAAATTTCGCCCAAACTTGGCGAGCATGACCCTCAAGGGTTTTCAGCAACATGTTGTGAAGCAGAGGCCAAAATTTGGAGCCTTGAGGTGTCTTTCCTCAATTTTGGTGCCGAGCGCTTCCCTTTAGCCTCCTTGAGTTTTTCTTGAGCAGCCTTCAACTTCCGCCGGGCAAACTGATTTAGCTTTTTATAATGCCCGGTCATCTTCCGTTGAAGGTCCAAGTCCCTATTTGCCTTCTCCAATTTCTTCTCCAAGTGATCATTAACTCTCTCAAGCCATGCTTCCCGATTGTTCTCTATATCTTGTTCGAACAATGCAGTGAGAGGGGTAGATTGGAGGAGGGCATTTTCTTCTTCTTTTTGTTTCTCAAGGGCCTTTTTTAGCCCCATGGTTCTTGGCCTCTTTCGCCTAGGCTAATCTTCACCTTCACTTTCCTCGAACTCACCCATGAGTTCTTCCAATCTCACTTGTGCTTTTGAGGCCTCCTTTTTGTATCGGATGGCCCGTGTCTCATATACAGCCATATGGACACTCATTTGCTTGCTTTGAACTTGCAAAAAGTGATTGAAGTTCCTAGCTCTATGAAGATCAGCCCTCAAGGCATCAATTTGGCTTTCTCTATGGATCAAGAGATTTTCTAGGATCCGGGCTTCATTATCACTATCATCACTTTGGATTTGGATGATTTTGAATTCCCTTTCTTGTTCATGATTGCTTTCTTCCTTGCCCTTCCCTTTGCTTTGGGTGGCTCTTCTAGTACTCTTCCTCTTGGGCAATTCGACCATGGGTTTCTTGGGAAATTTTCCCTTGCTTCGGAGGGCCCTAGTCACATTTGGAGTTACAACTCTAGGCACCCTTTTCTTTGATGTCTGAGGCTTGGCGACTTTCGGAGAAGAGAGCATGGCGACTTTCCTAGAAGAGACAGCTAGCACATGCTCCATGGGCTCTTTACCCTTGTCACTTTGCCCTTCATTTTTGCCACTGTCCTGGATTTCTTTATGGATGCCTTGGCTGTCCTTTTGCACTTCCTTTTGAGGGCTATCCTCCTCACTATTTTGCATATGTTTATCATGCTGCCCCTCTTCTTCTTGAGGTTGTTGTTCCTTTTTATGAGGCTGTTGTTCCTAGCTGCCTTTGTTCATCATTATGAGGCCGTTGTCCCTCATGTTGTGGCTGTTGTGTAACATGTTGTGGCTGCCCCTGTTCATCATCCTCATAAGTCTGCTCACCCTCACTGTGTTGCTTTTCTTCATGTTGCTGCCCTTCATCATCTTTATCATAATCCCCTTGCTGTTCTGTCTCACTGTGATGCTGCTCATCAGCACTTTCTTCTTCATCCCCCTGTTGCTGCTCATCATCACTTTCCTCTTCCTGCTCATGTCCTTCTTCCTCATCATGGTCATGCTCTTCTCCTTCTTCAGGCTCCTATCCTTCTTCCTCATCATGGTCATGCTCTTTTCCTTCTTTAGGATCCTTTGTTTATTATGTGGTAAACTTGAGCTTTTTGGGAATAGGTCTGCTAGAAGAAGGCAAAGGATGGTGAGTAGGAGGTGTAGGGGATGTATGAACTGGAGGGACAGTGGAGAAATCTGGATGGGTGATGAAAGTATCCCAAGAGACCTCCCTCTTTTCAAGCTGATGAAGAATGATGACTTTGATGAGAGAGTGATGGAAGAGGCAGGCTGTTTGCTGTGAAGGAGGCTTCTTCTGAACAATGGAGGCTATTTTATCAATGCTCCTGTGTAAGAAGAAAAGAAGATTTAGAAATTTGGCCCTAGTTAAATGCATGAGCAGTCGAATTTGATAAGCATAGACTCGGGAGAATCTTCCCTCGCAAGTGAAGTATTTCATGATGATCTTCATGAGGGGGGCGTAGCTAGTCAAAAGATATGAGAAGGGAAAAATGGCAGGACATGAATCTCTATGCTCAGGCTTTAGAAAGGGCTTGTAATCTTCTGAGTCCAGGTGGCTTTGTTTAAACCATTTCTTCCCAATATAAGGGATTTTAGTGGCCTTGGAGATGGACCTTGGAGAGAATTTGAAGTCTAGGCCTGCCAACTGGAAATGCTTGTCTTGAAACCTCAAAGCGCAAAGATGTGTCAAAGGAGAAAAGCTCTTCACCTCTTGCACTCTTTGACAAAAATATAAACACCCAACCTCATGGAAATTGAACAAGACTGATGGGTGGGCATTCACTTCTTCAGTGGAAACAGACTCAAATCTCTTATGCAAGCCACTCTTATTATCCTGCCTGGGAGGCATCTTGTTTTGAATGCTCTCTGCAACACCAAGCTGCCTCCAATGGCCTGTGGAAAGTTCTTCTCAAACACAACTCTGTCCTCTTTGTTAGTCACTGTTTGACCAAGGCAAAATTGCCTCAAATGCTGTGTGAAATGGTTCTTTAATATCAGCTCTCTGCTCCTTACAAATCACTACTTGTCTTCCTTTGTATGCCAATCAACAAATATTTATCAAAATAACAAGCACATAGTCAAATTGTTACTGTGGCTGGGTAAGTTTACAAGGATCCTTTATGTTTTGATAAAAAACAAGACAACCTTGTATTTAAACAGAGGCAAAACACTCCTCCCAATCAAAATACCCTCCTTGTATTCACTATTTCTCACACACAGTTAGACAAAACACCTTCAAATTGAATTAACAGCTTCACTCACTAAATTTTGTTTCATGGATCAAAGGAGGCATTGGTTTTGCTTTTTCTCCACACAGAGAAGAATTTTGAAAGTGACAAAGTCATTCATGCATGATCACTGTTGTTAAATTAGGCTCACTGTTTTAACTTAGGAACACTATGTTTTCCTTTCAAAAACTGCTTCACCTTCTAACATTATTTTGAGGGTAGTTTTTTAGGCCTTTTGACATCAATATAAACACACCACTTTCACTATGTCAATGTTGGGCAATCATAGCCATAGCAATCTCAGATTTTTAAACCAAACACTCAACCCTCCTTGCCACTATTTTCTCCACTACATATAGCTGACAGAGTTTATGGTTTGTCACAGTCTTGAGGGTAGCTTTAGGCTCTTTGAAACAAAAATGACCACTCCACTTTCATCCCACTGTAACAACCTTATTCAAACTATTTACCCCAACACACCTTGATTTATACCAAAAAGCTTCATTTTTTCCATCACCATCTAGCAGCTCGAATATACCAAGGAGGTAAATGAAAATACCTTGAAGACGGATGACAGCCTTTGTTGAAGAGCTTGAGCAGCTTTCAGAGCTAGTTGGAGGCGTTTTGTTTGTTAAAACATGTGCGGCACGTTTAAAAGGGTAAGCGTCGCGCAGCAAACAGGGTGTCGGGTCGATGATGGGCGGTCGTGACCGGCGCCGCGCAGCAAACAGGGTGTCGGGTCGATGATGGGCGGTCATGACCGGCGCCTACAGGCGTGCTGCGCACCGCTATAGGCACGCTGCGCAACAATAAAACCTCTTTGTAAACTTGCTCTTGAATGCGCCGTGCGCTTTTCCAGGCACGTCGCGCAGTCTCCAAGCTTTAAATTCTGCAAATTTTTTCTCAAGAACTCCTTCTTCGGTCCAGTGAATAGCTAAGAGGGGTATTGCTCGTGTTTTGAATTTGCAAAATAGCCTTTGCAACGGTCAATCTCCTCCTTATATTTGAAAAAATCAATAACCCTTTGAAGTGCTTTATGAAGGTTTGAAAACGTTTGAAAAGACCTTTAGGTTGAAACGAAAACATGAAGCTCATGGCTTTTTTTTAAAAACATAACCAAGACTCCTTTTCTGTTGCAAATAAAAGACATGGTGGCAAGAACCACTTCCTTCATAGGCCTGACCCTTTTTTGAAGTAAAGCAACCTTCTTAAGAATTAAAAACTTTCACTGTTTCTTACTAAGGAATGAAACATTGTTTCCCTTTTGATATCCGTACTGTGGAATGAAATTCTGCTCCGAGCCACGTGAATGACTGTAGATGTGCCTTTTGAATTATACTGCCTTTTTCACTGGGGGAAAAACTTAACTGCAATTTCCATATCCCCTCTCCACCTCTTGTCTTTGTGTTGCTCATTTGCTGTCACTTTTGATAAGTTTGAAAAAGGTCTTTATGAATAGAAAGAGCAACACCTTTTGAATATCAACATCACTTAGTGTTTTTCTCATTGGAAAAGGACACCTGTAGAAAGACACATTGTGTTCTGTGAGGTTTTCTTTGACATTTTGTCAGGAGGTAGCTTCACCCTTTTGAAACTTAAACTGACAGTATATGCTCCTGATGCTTTGGAGGTGGTCATGCCCATTGTGAAACTGATTGAGCTGGCAGGTACTGTTTGAGCTTCTCTTTTGATTGTGGGTGAAAAAACTCATTTGAAACTGTAAGTGAAAATCCTGTTTACAAAAGGTCTCCATCACCAAAGCCACTAACTAACCTTAGATTGACAAAATAATCCAGTCTTCAACTTTAAGGAGATAAAACAGGGGATGATGAACTGAGGTTTGAAATGTGAACATGGGAAAGTTGTCCATTTGTTCTTCTGTGAAGGAGGTCTGCAAGAAACATGACTTTTCATTCATTTCACCCTTTTTGAGAGCAGTCCCTTTTGGAATCTTTGCCATATGCAATAATTGCTTTTCATCCTCAAACAATGGTGAGCCCCTTTACTTTGTTTACGAAGGAGGCCTTCTTTGACAAATGCTTGGTTTCCTTTCAACCTCTGTTTCAACCCAATGAAGAATGTTTGATGAACATACTGATAGTTGTTTCCTTTATACTTGATGGCAGAAGTCAGTTTGAGACCAAGATTGTCTAACTCCTTTAACCATCTTCTTAACAATACTTCTTCATTGATAATCAACCTATTAGCTTCACATTGTATTTCAATAGCAGTGAAACTTATGCAAACAATTTTTAAAAGCATCACTGCTTTTCCTCTGCCTTTAACATCCTTTTTATTCAGAAATCTTCAACTGTCTTCCACTGTACCTAAATTTTTCCTTTTCAGTTAGTGAAAAACTTAAAAACAAACTTTATCCCTGGCCCTCTGCTTATAGATGAAGGAGGATTTCTCAGTCTTCAACCCTCTGCTTATAAAATGAATGAGGTTTTCTCATTCCTCAACCCTCTGCTTATAAAATGAACGATGTTTTTCTCAGTGATGCCATTTCATCAGCTTTTAACAGTGTTATTTTTCCTTTCACTGCCTTTTCATGCTTGAGCAAATGAAGAATGAAAAATTGATAATAGTTAAGATGGGCACTTCTCTGAGACATGTAATTCTGCTTTTTAAATATCTCTGTGCCTCTTTAGACATCACAAGCAGTTTGGTTAGTATTTGCAAAGCACTTCTTGTCATTCATAGTTTACTAACCTTTAATTGTGATCGCAGGAGCTTAATGAAACAACTCTCTGCCCTGTAGCTGCATCCCAGGCTCAAAATCACATGAGAAGCAGTTGTCTTCTCATGTTGAGCCAAATACTGTGTTCTGGGATGCTGGTACACTTCTGCTCTTGAAAGATCCATTGAAACACTGTAAAAACCACCTAATATCAGTTTGACCTAGGGAATGTGCATTGCTGAGACTTTAGGGTTTGTTAGTGGCGCGACTTAAGGGTGTAACCAACTTTATTTGCAGAATAGGAAAGTCTGTTATGACTGGTCTATAATAGATAGAGGTTTTTTGGTTTTAGGATAGTTTGCCAAGGGAGAAATGCCTAAAGCGCCACTACCTAGCTTAGGGGAGACTTCTTTGGACAGATTTGGATTGTTTCCTTTGGAGCTGATGGACAAGCTAGTATGGCTGAGGCTAGATAGGGCTTGATAATGAGGTTTCATCTCGTCATGGGTGGATTGAAAAGGTAGGAGGGAAAAAAATGTTTATGGGTGTTTTCCAGCTGGCAAATTTGACAATTTTTTATATCAGCTGCTAGAAAACTTGGCTGTTACAACTAGTCATCACCAACAAGTGAAAAATACTAATGACTAACAGGACATGCCTTATTCAAATCCTTAAAATCAATGCAAACTCGGATCGTCCCTTATTTCTTATCCATAGGAACTGGATTCGAAACCCACTTAGTTAATGGAACGAGGTATATGAAACCCACCTTTAGCAACTTCTCAACCCTCCCTTGATAGTTGCAGCCTTCCTAGGGTTTACTGGACGAAGCTTTTGCCGTATAGGCTTAGGATTTTTGTAAGTCTTGATCTCATGTTGGACAATAGATGGATCTATACCAGGGATTTCCTCATAATACCAAGCAAAAACATCCCAAAATTCTTGAAAGAGATCGGTGTAAGTCTGAATCTCTTCAGGGGAAAAGTCTGCTCCAATGAAGGAATTCTCAATAATGTTGGGATCTCTGGATATGTTCCACGGGGTAGTAGCAGAAATGACAGCCATGCTCCCTTCAGCAAAAATCTATGTTGGTGCTAAGGGGTCCAAGACTGGGTGAACAAGACCAGAAGACTAAAGGCTAGAGAAACTTGTTTCAACTTCTTGCAAGTCTGGTAAAAAATAGGACCGATGATGCAAATCATCCCACAGTCTTTCCACACCAGTCATTGCTTCAAGGATGGCCTCTTGATATGGAAGAGTGGTATCAAGGAAATCCTTAGCAAAAGATTAACTAAGAGTCCAAGCCAAAGCCACATCTCCATCCAATTCCTCTGGTGAAAGAGAAACTGGAATGGATTCTACATAGTAAATAATAGATTGATAAGCAATCTTAGTTGCAAACATAGGAAATTCCATTCCACCCACTAGACCTTCCTCTAATGTGGAGGTAAGGGAAGGCAAGGTCCAAGGGTCCGAAAAATAATAAGTTCGAAATAACTCTCTTCGAGTAGGAACCCTGGAGGATTATATAGCATGAATATGAATTGAAGGAGGCAGAAGATCAAAAGTACGCATCAACGATGTATACATTCCAACTCCCAAATTCTCAAAAGGTTGCTTGGTATCATTCACCAAGGGTACAGTCGAGTCAACAGATGCATTACGATCTATAGGAGAACAGTCCATCTTGTCAACAGTGACAATCCTCCCTTCGTGGGGAAAACACAAGATGGGAAATAATGAGGAAGCAATAGCATCAATCTCATCAATCCAATTCCGCCCCAACAGAAGGTTGTAGTCTAAAATGGCATCAAATATTTCGACCTCAATATTGACAGTTTTACCCCCAGCACAGATGGGTAAAGATGGAACAATGCCATGTGGTCTGTGAAAATGACCATCAAACGCAGTCAGAAGAGTAGTTGAAGGGACGGCTGAAGGAGATCCAATAGCCTTCCAACATGAGATAGACATCACACACGTGGAAACACTCTCATCGACTACTATTTGAAATATATTAATCTTCTGATATGTAGACTTAATATGAAAAGCCATATGATGAGGGAGTCTCTTTTTAAAATTCAACGTGTCAAATGTGATCATAAGATCATTTTCGGATCAACAGCCCCAATGGCAGTGAGCAATGCACTCCTTTGCGCAGGGCATGATTGGAGTACCTCTAACGTAGACATGGAACAAGGAATTTGGGCAAGATCTTCTACAATTGAGTAGTTATGGGCGGTCTTGGCATTAGGATTAATCGTCATACGCTTTGTAGACCCTTTTGGCATAAGAGGTATAGGCTCAACTACGGGCCTCTCAATATGGAGTGGCTAAGTATTACTAGGAGCACCTTTAGCTTTTTAAGACTTAGCTTCCCCATAATCACGAGATCTCGTAGCGATATCAGAGTGAGCACTCATCATATATACATTTGATGAATTTTCCCCTTCCTGGTTGCCCCCAGAGGGAGCTCCAGTATTCGCGTTCGTGCTAGCAAGCAGCTGCTGCCCTTGGGGAAAAGGGTTTGTTAGTACAACATGGGAACTAGAATAACACTGTTGAGCTAACAAGCGTTGTGCATCTTGAATTTTTCGGTAGAGGTGAGTAATATGGTCTCTGGTTCATAGCTTGCATGGAAACTTAACCTTATTCTTATTGTCCCTCTTAGCCTCTCCTACATCATCGTTGGATTTGTTCTCATTTCCCTTCCCATCCTTATCTTTCTTACTAGTATTATGTCCCTTATTCTTCCCATGAGATTGTTGATTTCCTTTGGGGTTAGAAGCATGAACATCATTAATAGTCAAGCGCTAAGAAGGAGTTGACACCGACGACGTAGCCTGACCAAAAGGAGAAAATTGTATAGACAACTGCTGCAATTGATTTAGTGGGTTATCCGTACCACTATTGATCATACCGATAAGTCTGTCAACATGAGGACCTAGATTTGTTTTTTCTAAATCTAGATTGGAATGAGGAGCATCCGGCAAAATCTTATTAAGGACCCCAGACTGAGAATAAATTAGTTCTAACTGCTGATCCCTAAAGATAGCCTGTTCCTCAGAAAATACCCCTGAAAGGGATACATCCTTTGATATTTCTGGCTGCAGATATTTAAGAAACCATTCAAGAAGGAACTCACTTGAAATTTGGGCTTTGATGAGCCTCTTCCTTCTCCTCCATTCCTGAATATGATAAGAAATGTGAGTTTCCTTGTTCTGCAGGAAATTGGCCAAGAGATCACTCCTGGTATCATAATGCACAGGCGATTGAAAATGGTTCAGAAACATAGTATCCAACTCACCAAAAGTAGCAAAACTTCCCCCTGTCATCTCAATGTACCATTTTGCAGCGTTTCCAATTAGGGTTCGTTGAAATAGCCTCAACCTAATCGAATCATCGATAAGGGATTTCGAAAAACACCATAAGTGGAAAGTGGTGACATGGTCAGCCGGATCCTCACCAGTCTTCCCTTCAAACTTTGGAATGTCTGAGGGAAGTTTAGTAGGGACCGGAGGCCAACTCGGACTATATCGAGTAGGATCATTCATCAATTTCGAGGTAGAGCTTTCACGGTCCACTTAACGAAATTGGATTTCACTCATTAATTAACTTTCTATGTTTGACAGTTTTGAACGGACTTGGAGATTTAACTCTCCACTCACCTATTCCAAGGCCCTATGATCTAGCTAGTTGGCATATAATTAATGACAATACAAAAAAAAAATCTAATTCATTTTAATTAGATCACTTGATTTTAAACTCAGTTAAGTGAGTTAAACTAAGTTGTGCTAGTTGTAACTATTTGATACACTAGTGAGAGAACAAGTGAATTAAATATTAATTAATTCAAAATCAATGATCTCACATGCAACTGAGGATATACTATTATTAGATGCATGCATGTTAGTTCCAGTGGAGACCTAGTCGAGATCTAGGTGAAAGGGAAGTTGACTATCAGTTGTAGGATTATTGGTTTGCACCCATGCAACTAAACGCCCATTGGAATGCCCGTGATTATTGCGTAGTTTAGGAAGGCCAAACTTCCTATGGATTAGGGATTTCATTCCACACAAATTGCGCAAGCAAGGCAGGCTGTCTGGAGGCAGTAAATTGGCTAAGTATTGGTCATTTTATCTGAGACAGTGTGAGACAATTAGCTGAGTATAGGAGGGCTCTTGTGGGAAGAGTTGTATGTAATTGTTCCATGTATCCATGTTGAATATACAATAGAAGATAGTGGGGTTTTGAGCAGCAAGCTTTCCCCGGGAAATTATCTTTGTTGTGGTTTGATTGATTCTTCTTTGCTTAATGTGATTGGTGATTGTGTTTTTAATTCTGCAATTGATTTGTAGAAGCGATTTAGTATTTAAATTTAGTACATTGTTATATCAGATTGAATCCATGATATAAATTCTTGTTGTATAATTTACACATTGTATCAGAGCACAGGAAATCACAATAGTGAAGGAGGAGTTGAATTTGTGATTGGATAGAATTCGAATTTGTAGAAAGACTTTCTCGGTGTTATAGCTAATTCAGGATCGAAATGGCTTTCAATGGCTTGAGCTTATAGTATGCACTAGAGGGCAGCTCTAACTATATTGCTTGGAAGTACAGGATGGAGACAGTACTCAAAGACAATGGCTTGAAGGAATTCATTGACAATGATGTTCCTAAACTCGTTGTGATAGATGCTGCAAATCTTGATGCATGGAAAAATAAAGTGGCAAAGGTGAGGAGGATCCTACTGGAGCGAGTACGAGACCATATTGTCTCAAGCCTCCATGGGAAAGCCACACCATATGAAATTTGGAAGGCTTTGACGGATCTATCTCAGAGCAGCAGTGACCATAGGAAATTCGCACTGAAAGATAAACTCAGAAAGATCAATATGGAGAAAGGCGACTCCATGCCAAAATATTTAACAAATTTTGTCCAATGTCGAGATGAACTGGGGATCGTTGGCATAACAGTCGCTGATGATGATTTGGTGAGTTTGGCTCTCCTATAACTTCCTAAGATTTGGCACAGTTATCAAGACTCTGTCAATGGAATGGAAAAGCTGCCAGATTGGGAGTGACTATGGTCGGATTTCGTGTAGGAGGAGTTCAAACGGAACACCAGAGATGGATCTTCATCTAAGAATGAATATGAAGAAGATTTTTCTTTGGATGCCAAGGCAAAGAAAGGGAAGGGGAATAAATTCCATTCCAAATCTAAGTCCAAAGATGGTAAGAAGCGGGATATGTCCAGGGTGAAGTGTTTTCACTGTCACGAGCATAGGAATTATGCTACTAACTGTCCACAAAAGAAGAAGAACAAGAAGGGTGGAGGATCTGCAGCTGGTGAGGCTTTGGCCTCACAATTTTAGCTTGAATTCTCATTGATCGCATGCATGGTGTCCAGTGCATTGGGATCTGTGTGTTATTTGGATAGTGGTGCTTCCTTTCACATGATGGGAGACAAAGAACTCTTAGTAGCCTAGAGGAGAAGGATCTCCATATGCATATTGAAATCGGTGATGACGGGTGGTACAGTGCTACCGAGATTGGTACCATTACCTTCTAGAGACAGTCAGGTAAACCCTTTCAATTAAAATATGTAATGCATGTACAAGGTTTGAAGAAAAATGTAGTCTCAGTTGCAATGTTGGAGGATAGAGGTTATGATGTTTTTTTCAGTGAAGGAAAAGCTTTCCTATGACACAAAACAACAGGACAAGACAAAAATATTGGGATTCGAGTTAAGAATCTCTACAAACTGGATGTAGATGCCTGCGCAGCATTTATGGGCAAGGCAGACAAAGTGGTGAGACGGGATGAGGGCGAATTATGGCACAAGAGATTGGGCCATCTTCACCATGGAGTCATGCAACAGATTTTTGTGGGTCTTCCCAAGGGTACACTTGCGCATGCAAGGGATGTACTATGGGAAAATATGTAAAGGCCACCTTTCATGAGAAGGAGAATCAAACCTCGGGGATCCTTGAGAGAGTTCCAACAGACGTGTGTGGACCATTCTCTGTTGCTTCGACTGCAAAACATAAGTACTGTGTGATATTTGTTTATGACTTTTCTTGTAAGTGCTAGATCTTCTTCGTGTAAAAGAAAGGTCAGACATTCTCAAATTTTCTTGAGTTTAAAGCACTACTGGAGAAAGACACGAGGAAGCAAGTGAAGGCTATTAGGAGCGATAATGGTGGTGATTAAATCTCTAACGAATTCAAGAACTTCTGCAGCAAAGAAGGAATTCGAAGACAACTGATAGCGCCTCATAACCCACATCAGAATGGGGTCACTGAAAGAAAGAACAGAACGATTGTGGGTCTAACAAGAGCGATGTTGCATGATCAAGGCCTACCAATGCATCTGTGGGTGCAAGCATGCAACACTGCGGTATTTCTGCAGAACCGTTGTCCTCATAGGATACTTAGCATGAGTACACCAGAAGAGGCTTTCACTCGTAAGAAACTTGATGTCTCACATTTTAAGATTTTTGGCTCATCTGTTTATGTGCATGTGACCAAAGACGCTAGGAAGAAGCTGGAACCAACTACTGAGATTGGGATTTTTGTGGGGTACACTAAAACTCCCCATAGCTATCAGGTGTATTTTCCAAACAAAAAAATTATTGTTGTGCGACGGGATATAAAATTTGATGAGGAGAAAGCCATGCGATTGTCCCTTGAGAGGGAATTGGATTTGCATGAAAAGGAGAAACTCTTGGTTCCCAAGGACGAGCCTTAAGATGTGGAGCAGCCACATGTGGAGGATCATGGAGTGGCAAAAAGCACTCATGCAAAGCCATCCATCAGAAATGGCAGAAGGCGCACCACAGAAGTTGATAGATTGAAACTTGATGCTGCAGAGAATGTAGGAGCCCCTACTTCACATCGCAGACAGAGACAGTCTCCAGACAGGTTTACTGGATACATGGCTCTTATGAGCAAATTTATTGTGACTGAACCATATTCATTTCTTGAGGCAGTGCAACAACCAACTTGGGTTGATGCAATGGTGGAGGAGTATGACTCCATTGTCAATAACAGTGCATGGGGATTGTCCCAAGACCGGTCGACAAATCAGTGGTTGGATCTAGATGGATCTACAAGGTAAAGCAAGTTGTTGATGGGAGTGTGGAGAAATACAAGGCTAGATTTGTGGCCCAGGGATTCTCACAGATCGAGGGGATTGATTATGTTGAGACTTTTTCACCTGTTGCAAGGTACTCTTCCATTAGATCCATCCTTTTACTCTCAGCACAGATGGGCTGGTGCATTCATCATATGGATGTGAAAACTATGTTACTCAATGGAGTCATTGAGGAAGAAGTGTACATAGAGCAGCCAAAAGGTTGCGAGATCTTCGATAGTGAGTCGCATGTGTGTCAAATCAAGAGAACACCGTATGGGTTGAAGCAAGCACCTTGTGCTTGGTACACTCGGATAGACAGCTATTTCACCGGACTGGGTTTCACCAAAAGTGAAGCTGATGCAAACCTGTACTAGATTGTGATTGAGGATAAGCCATTGATTATTGTTATTTATGTTGATAATCTAATTTTGGCTGGTGATGTGCAGTTGATACACTCATGCAAGGAGGATCTTACAAGGGAGTTCAAAATGAATGACATGGGACTCCTTCATTATTTCCTTGGTTTGGAAATACGGCAGCGGGATGGTGAACTTTTTGTTTCTCAAGGAAAGTACGCCAAAGAGATACTGGGTAAGTTTCACATGGAGAGATGCAAACCAATGGACACTCCTCTTCCAGGAAATTGGAGGAAAGAGGATGCTACTTCTGGAGAGGTAGTGGATGCTACTGTCTGGAGGCAGTTAGTTGGTTCGCTGATGTATTCAGTGAACACCAGGCCATACATTTGTTGCGCAGTTAACTAGCTGAGTCAAGCTATGGTTAAGCCTACCAAGCTCTTTTAGAAGGCAGGGAAGCATGTCTTGAGATACCTGAGGGGCACACTAGAGTATGTTCTATGGTACATACAAACAGATGGAGTGAAGCTTCAAGGCTTCACGGATGCAAATTGGGTAGGCAGTCCATCAGACAGAAAGAGCACATCAGGAGGGATCTTCAGCATAGCATCGACAACATTTTCTTGGCACAGTAGGAAGCAAGGATCTGTGGCACTCAGTTCAGCGAAAGCATAGTACATGGCAGCAAGTCAAGCTGCATGTGAGGCTATTTGGATGATAAAGATCTCGGTTTGTTTGTTTGTTTCTCAGATGGATCTGACAGTGATTCATTTTGATAATCAGAGTTGCATTAAACTCTCGATTAATCTTGTGTTTCATGATAGGTCCAAGCACATAGATATCTGGTACCACCATCTTAGAGATTATGTGTATAGGCAGATAATGTTACTTCAGTACATTCCCACCAAAGACCAGGATGCAGATAGTTTGACAAAGGTGCTCACCAGGAGAAAATTCGAATACCATAGAGGCAGGATCGGGGTGAGGGATAATCCCTTTCTTGTTGAGAATGAGTGTTGAAATTCAATAAGAAATTTCAGCACCCACACTAGTGTGGGACCAGGAGGTCCAAGCAGCACCTACACTAGTGTGGGACCATAGGTCTTAGCAACACCTACACTGGTGTGGGTTAAATTTGGTGCATGTCTATTTTAGTTATCTGTTAATTAATATGGACAATAAAATGTAATCTAATCTCAAAATAACTTGTAATAGTTAACTAAGTGTGATAAACTCAGTTAGCTCATGAATTTCGAGTTGAGAGTATTTGGTGAGGCATGCAGAGTAATTATAGTTGTAACAGAGTTCAAAGTGCAGTGGTGCATTAGTTAATGCAGGTTGTAATCAGTTTAACTCAGTTAAGTGAGTTAAACTCAGTTGTGCTAGTTGTAACTGTTTGATACACTAGTGAGAGATCAAGTGAATTAAATATTAATTAATTCACAATTACTGATCTCACATGCAACTGAGGATTCACTATTATTAGTTGCATGCATGTTAGTTCTAGTGGAGACGCAGTTGATATCTAGGTGAAAGGGAAGTTCACTATCAGTTGTAGGATTATTGGGTTGCACCCATGCAACCAAACGCCCATTGGATTGCCCATGATCCTTGCACAGTTTAAGAAAGCCAAAATTCCTATGGAATAGAGATTTCATTCCACACAAATTGCGCAAGCAAGGCTGTTGGGTGCTAAAAGGTGCCTTTTAAAACTCCTATTTATCCCACATTAATTATCAACCTGGGAAAGTCCTCTTATTTCAAGAGTGTACACAATATGTGCATGCTATAATCCCAGAGAGTAATGTTTCTTAAAATGTAGTATAGATCTTTCAAATACAAGAATAAACGAATGCTTTTAATAAATCCCACTTGCAACTAAAGGAAACTCAATGCTCTAAAATTAAATCATTCATTCAGAAAAGTAACAGCAATTATCAGTCGAGGATATACTAGCAATAACTCATTCCTCTTTTAACTAATGTAAACTAATCAAGCATAAATAAGATCCTCAATCTGAGAGCTTTGACAGCAATAGTCAATGTTCTTTACAGTTGTTGATCTCACACACAACACACTAAATAACCAATTGGAAATGGCAACGAATTAAATCAATAATGCTACTGCAACTGATGGAAATGAGATAATTATTCTAACTGTAAGAATGCTAAAAGGCAAAACTAAATTAGTGCATAAAATAAATGAGCAGCAACACTATATAATAGAAATAAACAGCAATGCTTATGTGACTGCAATGAACAGCAAAACTAAGTTACTGAAATGAACAACTAAGCTCTGTACTTAGAATGAGCAACACAACAATATACTTGCAGAAAGCAATGATCTTGTTATGAGGGAAAAGAACAGCAACGCAATTCAATTGCAGAAAGTAATCATTAAACAAACCACACTTGCAGAAATCATAAATAAGGAAAACCACACTGTATGGTACAGGAACGGCAAGTAGATCCACCAGGAGTTGGGCCCTTAGCCACCGGTGAATATCATCGGATTACTTTAGGAGATGCGAAGGAACTGCAACTGTTTTTAGATATTCATTATTTCATAATCGTTACAACAAGTTCGTGCTCTGCTTCAACAGCAAGAATCGATGATCAAAGTTACAGTTTCAATAGTAATTCTCCCATTCCTCCTATACTATCCTATCTATCTCTAATCTAATAATCCATCTAATTCTCTCTCTAATCATCCATCATGAATCCCCATAATAACCCCTCCTTCTCTGATATTTGTTCTGATTTAAATACACATAGAGAAAAGAGAAGTTACAACCGATATGATTAAAAATTATTCCTATTACAAAATTGGATTGCTCACAACCAATTGATCAGCAAGATCATATCTGAAATATCCTTCCATCAAGCATTTAACAGGAACAGGTTGAAGTTGGTATTGTAACTGGAAGAATTTGGAAAACGGCCACAACAGCGAATCTGGGAAAATCGTCCTCAGAGAACCCTCCGTTTCTCTCAATACAAACCGAATTTGGGCAAACTGTTTGATATTAAATTAAGTCGGTCTGTTCTGGACAAAACCCATGTTTCGGATTTTCCAGATTCTTCTTCATTTGCCCAATACATCCAATGCAAAACTGTCACTTCTTATCCCAACGAATTTTTGAGTTGGCATATTTAATGATGAGCTGGAGGTCAACTCTGCAATCTGGAAAATATCCTGGAGGCTAAAATGGTGAGCGATGTTACAAAAAAATTATTGATAAACCGTAATTGGTAAAATCATGCATAATCATCAATTTATTAAAAATAAAGGAGAAGAAATAATATTTATCCATAAGAGCATAAATAATTATAAAATGGAATTATATGATAAATTATGACAAATGACATGTGTTAAAAAGTAATAATAATAATGACATATTAGCAGTCCAACAAAGGCAGGTTGTCTAGAGGCAGTAAATTGGCTAAGTATTGGTCAGTTTATCTGAGACAGTGTGAGACAATTAACTGAGTACAAGAGGGCTCTTATGAGAATAGTTGTATTTAATCTTTTCATGTATCCATGTTGAATATACAATAGAAGATAGTGGGGTTTTGAGCAGCAATCTTTCCCCAGGAAATTATCTGTGTTGTGGTTTGATTGATTCTTCTTTGCTTCACGTGATTGGCGATTGTGTTTTTAATTCCGCAATTGATTTGTAAAAGCGATTCAATATTTAACTATAGTACATTGTTAGATCGGATTGAATCCATGATATACATTCTTGTTGTATAATTTCTACATATGTTTCTAGAAACCATACCTCTCTAGTCTTTATTAATCATTCACAACTTCTCTAGGTGTGCCTAAATTTTAGCAAAGGAAACTATGCAACCCCAAACGATTGGATCCTTCAACAAATCAAGCTTAGAATTGGATAGTGTATAAGATATCAGAGCTTCAGTGATCAGAAAATATGGCACCAGACCTACGTTGTTCTCACATGAATTTTGAGTTGAATGCAAAATTCTTGGCTAAATCACAAAATGGAACAACCTATCAAATAATGGCATAACCTATCCAGTGAGAAATAATGTAACATTATAGAATGGATTGAGACCAAACACTATAGAAAGCTTTTATAGCAAAAACTAATTTTTATTCAAATAGCAAGTAACTAGTTTCAATTACTGAAGTCCAATTCATAGTGATTATAATTAATACAAGCATCATGATTATAGAAGAGATCCCACAAAAAATCATGGTGGTAGGAAAAATATACCTCATGCTGAACTTTTTTGTAGAGGTTGATGAGCCTCATTTTGGTCCAATGGCATATATTGAGAGATGATAGGCATGATTAAGATGTACAACTGGAAGACAATCAATTTTTAGTATATTTTTCCTTTTTCAGTGGACACGGAAAATATTGAGATATAGAACTAATCAAAATCAGCTAATAAAGGGTAAAAGTGGGAAATCCTGAATCTCTAAAACATATTGAACATACCCTAAGTTTGTACTTGTAAAACACATAACCAGTAGTTTCAAAACCCACTAAGCAGGCTATAACAAGGAGTGCCAAAACCCAACCAAATCTTGAAGAAATCCTAGCTACATATTTATCACACATACAAAAAACATAAAACATATTCATGAAACTACAAAAATGCATGTAGAACCTGAAAAAGATAGAACAAAGGGACTGGCAATGAAATAGTATCACATTAATAATCTTAATCACTATTACAAATTGAAACCATAACACTTAGCTTAATTTTTGTCCTTCCCCCCACTTAAAAATTAACCTTTGTCAGGCACTCGGGGCTACTAATGTCTGAAGAACGAGTTGCAAAACTACCATTTTGCCCAGTACTTTATCGCAGTTACCCAGACTATCGACCTCCTTCTTCACATACGCGCACTCTGGAGAATGTTGGCTCTCAAGGGCAGGGTCTCAAAGTGGAGACTTCAACTTGTAAGCTCACCCTCATACAAAAAGGCAAATCAAACATCAGATCCAGAGGATTTGATTTTGCAGATTTTGAGGTAGGGGTTTGAATCCTATGGATAAAAAAAAATAGACTACCTTGGTATATTCTGCGGACCGAGAGGCTCGAGAATGCCTAAAACGGAAAAGACGAATTTATTCACAAAATAATAAGGGAGATGTGTTATGTGGGAGAAAGAAAGATAAATTTCAATAACAATACCATCGGTTACAACAAAGCGTAGAGATTTAAGAAGACCATATTTTAAACGGACGAACCCATGAAAACCATAAGCGCCTCCTCCAAAGCACCCTCAACCCCTACACACAATGTCCTTAAGATCACGATTTCAAATCCTATTGAGAGCTACAAGATCGAATTCACAGCCTGTGAGTGTTGTGGCTTGACGAGCACACCGAATTGCATAGCCCGTGCGTGGGAACGGTTCTATGATCGGTGAGTCTGTGGGCTCTGCAGCGAAGCTGTGAAAGATGAGCTTTGCAGGTCTGATTGACTTATTGGAATAAAAGAAGCCCATATGAACTTCTTCGTGCAGTTCAGGGCCAATGTGCATGCTATCCCTACTATGCGTCTCATTGGGGCCATGAGGAAACATGAAGGGCCTCGACTCCTCATCTAGAGGAGGTTTTAGATCGACTCCCACTAGCCCCTGTGTTTTCAAGGAGGATGTTGCACGTGCAGGGCTTGCGCGTTCTAGTAGTTGCTTCTCCACCTTAACCACACAGGAAGAAGATATATGAATAATAATGTTGTTTAAGGTTTTGTTATTGTCATCAAATCTCTGAAAGTAGAGGACATCGATGTTAATATAATGAAAGAGAAACTACTTTGTAGTTTTTAGGGGATTTGAATAAGCAGCATCGTTCTCTAAAACCTTTTTCTTGTTTCTTCATAACAACGACATATTGGGTTCTATTCCTTTTTAAAAAATAAAACTCGCCCTCATAAACTTGTCGCTACGAATGGGATGCCATTGACTTCAAATTGGGTGTGGTCATGCCAAATATGCACTGAGATCGAACCCTTATGCCTCGAGGCATTTTCCTCACCTCCTCCGTCAGTCGAATGAACCATGAATGCTAGCCAAAAAAATACAATTTTAACATCACCCATCCTTACAAAGAAAAATCCAGTTGTAAAATGCCCCAAGTTAATAGAAATATTACCGAGAACGCAGAATAGGTTTCACCATTTCTAGTTTCAGACCAGGAAAATTCATTTTCGATCCTGCAACGAGCTAGACCATACGCTGCCAAAGAAGAAATAAGCTGGTGATATTTTGCACAAGCAGATAAATTTGGAATAAGCTACCCGCGAGGGACAAAAGGCCAGCTACGCTTTACTTTGCGGGTTCGAGTGACTATCAGATGCCCGTGCAGCGTTGCGTGGTGGCATAATGGTTTCTAACACAAAAATTAATGGTGATTTTCACATTTTTATTAGTTGGAGGAAAAATAAGGACAAACACATGGAAAAGTTTAATTGGCTGGAAGGGTGAAATTCAAGGGCTTTCATTGGTTGGGGTGAACAGTGTTTGCCCACCCCAAGCCAATAAAGAAAACGCCTCCAGCATAAATATAATTCATAACAAATAAAATAAAAAATAAATAATGTAATACAAACGTAAATATATATATATATATATATATATATATATATATATATATATATATATATATCTTGTATATTTTTAAATTTAAAGTCGTAAAGATACAAGTCTTATTGCTTCATAGTTTCACTTAGAGTAATGCTAAGAATTCGAGAGGTTGGTTGTTCTTTCTCTCAATTAAATGGTGCCATAATGGGTATCATTGAGAATATGTAGCAAGACAAGGTTCTCATCCAAAAGTGGAAACTTGAGAGTTACCTCTAATCGTCCTCACACGCAAATATGTTGAGAAAACAATGCTCTAATACTATAAAGTTGTTGGGATTAGTTAATGGCATTGGTCATAACCAAATGGGTCTTAGACCTACACAAAATAAATAAACAATTGAGGGTTTTAGGACAACTCAATGGAAAATCAGATGAACTCAGAGAGGCAAATTTAATGGGTTTCTTAGTGAGACTTACTTTGATACCAATGTTAAATTGAAAATCAGAAATGAAAGATAAGCATTGATTTCATTTCATTAATCATATATACGTATAAATACAATTCCTTGTAGCCTTTGCATTCTCATTCCAAGGTACCTTGTGTTGATTTTTTGAGCATATCCTAAACTCGATTCCTTATATTAGCATTTTCTTGTATTCATTCTCATCATAAAGTAATTACATAAAATATCTCAACAAAATTCCAATGGGATCGTAAAGAGACAATCAAACAAGAGACACAAGAATTTACCTTGGGAAAACCCACATGGGGGAAAAACCCAACAACCTTTTCTTAGAGAAATCATTAAGTTAAATAGAGATACGTCAAGTCAACATAAATTCAAACCCAACTCTGGTCACACCTGGTCAAACCATCCTTTAGATAAGACTCATATCCCTTTATTTTGCCTCAGATCTGCCCTTTTGTCTTGCCTCAGATCTGTCCAATGGTCTGTCTCAAGATAATAAAATGCACTACTTCAGATGGTCCAAATTCTATCTTTGTTGAAGATGATTAAGTTTCCTTTTAGAGGAGGTTAAATCCTTTACTTATACTTCTCTGGGAGGCCGAATGGGTGTGACCATAGGGGCAAGTTGACCTGACTTCTTGGAGGGCCGACTTTATGTTTTGGAGCCAACATTTAATATTTAAAATTCAAAATTTTGAAGCCAACATGAAGAACATGTATTACATTATATATTTTCAAGGGCTCAAATAAAATGACATGAAGAAAATGTCATATATAATTCAATGCCCAAAAATATTAATAATGAAGATCGACCATAGCTACAAAATTCAACACCCCATCTTAGCTAGGTAGATATTCGTAATGACTATCAATTGTTCTCTTGTTGACAAATTTCTCTAAGAAAATATTATAACAATTCACCGTCAGCATCATCGACATCGACATCATATAATTACCATAATCCTAGTCAACAACCGTGACACATGGTAAATCATCAACATCAACAAGTTACCATAATTATGGTCAGTACCTCTGATCTATAGTGCAAAATCACCACAATCTTGGTCGGTACTCTTGACACATGGTAAATAATTTAACATTAACTCATCACCATGATTTTGGTCAACGCCTCCAACCCATGGTATATTGACTAGTCGCGGTTCACCATCATCCTAGTCAATATCTTTGACTCATGGTGAAACCCTAGGAAGAGACTCAATCCATTTGAGTAATTTGGTCCCAAATCGAAAGACCTCACTATAGGACATGATGCTAAATGGGCTCACTCTACCTATCTAGAGAATGAATTGAGCATGATGCTAAAACGCACCCACACAATTGAGTGATCTTAGGCCTCTAGGACCATTCTTTATAATCTGGTCAATATACTTGACACATGAAGAATCATTGTCCTTTGTTGGACCATTCTCCCTAATCTAGTAAACACAGTTGACACAGGGAGAATGTTTGTCCCTGATGCTACCACTCTGGACCATTTTCCTTGATCCTGGTCAACTTGACCCATGGAGAATGATTGTCCTAGACATCTCAATTTTATCACTCCTCTTGTTGAGAGAGACATGCTTAATCACTCCATGTTTGTCCTCGAAGTATGCTTAATCCACAAGTATGGTTGGCCTAATAATACATCACAAACTTCAAGAGGAACAACGTCACAAAGTACCACATCCATGAAGGGTTTGATGTTGTAAGGAAGCCGAAACTACTGGCAAACATAAAAATCTTGTCCTTTGTGGAGTTACCCGATGGTGTACGGTTACGGGTGTGGTGTTGTCGGAAAGTGTTACACAGCATTTTGTCATTGTCCCTACAATCCCCATCTCCCCCATTGGAGGGTCATTTTTGTGACCAATAAGCAGTTTCATGCCTAGAAAAAACCATCATTGTGTCCCTTTACATGAGAATAACATTCCTCTTGTTGACAATTCCCTGAGCAGGGACTCAAAAACCCTTGTTTTTGCCTTAGCGCGGGTAATCAGTTATGCCCTCGCGCCAAAGAGGAAAATTAAAACTAGGCTCGCGCCAGCTGGCGCTCTGTCCTAGTTTTCCACCCGCGCCAAGCTGTTTATAGAATGTTTTTTAAAAATAGAGGCGGAGATTCCACTCCAACCACCTCGAGGATGAGTCATTGGGAGTGGTTGAACTGATAAACCACGAACTGCCTCCTTTAGGTTTATGGTTTCCACCTCTTATGGGAACTCCCTAAAGGATAGGCCTCCCTCCCACCTTTGTAGGGATCCTAACCTCCTCCTTTTCCTCTATAAAATAAGCTATCTCTCTTAATACAAACTAGCTTAACGGCTGAATAGCTGAATGAATAGAGAAGATAGAAGGAATTATGTTGAGGAAGCTTGAGTCCATGACTTTTGAGAGAGCTTGAGTCCATGCCTTCATCCCGTCTGAATTCCCTGACAAGCATTTGAGACGCACTTCGCCTGAACCCTGCTGGAGGAGACTGCGACGTCAAAGCATCGGTTGTAACTCTTCCTTCTATTCATTTATATACATGACTATCGTTTGGTTCCACTGTTGTGTTATGATGTTTGTTTAACGCGATATGTTTAGCCCTCTTTGACTGGTTAATAGTTATGAATGAAATGTTGTCATCTTGTATGCTATTATTGTTTCTTGTTCTTTGTGCAGGTATCCAAGCATAATGGTGAACGGATTGTGACTTGCCGAGCCAGGAGTGAGAGGCCATCACTACTACAGCAACAACGACAGCGTTGGATTCCAGGTAGGTCGATCTACCATTTCCCTTGTTCATTCAATAATTAGGAAGCAACACTTTAGTGTGTCCCTTTGTTTCTAGACCCACTCTAGGGCTAGAGGGATCGTTTCTGTCCGCAGAGAGGATTTACTTGCATAACAAATTGGTGACTCCGCTGGGGATCAATGCGAGTTTTCCATTTCATTTTGTTGGGTCAGTTTCAATTATTACTTTTGTTATCTATCTTTTCTGGTTTGCTTGTTTAGTTTTTCATCCTCTGTTCAGCTCCAGAGTGTCAAGATTCACCTCTGCTCATTAGGTTTTTGTTTTTCCTCTTTTTCCCATAGTTATCTGGCTTGTCACGGTTTTTCTCTGAACAGTTGCGCCAATTGGTGCAGGTTTCTCTTTTTATAGTTGTGCCAACCCTTGTATGGCGTGGATTACAACCTTACAGTCACGCCAACCTCTGTAGGAATTGGTTTGACCTCCTTGATGAGTCTTTTGGTCAATTGTGATTGCTTTTGGGTTATTTTTTATGCGTGATTTTTCCTTTCGGATTTTTTTAATTACTGTCGACTTGCTTTTATCAGTTGTTTGTCCATCTTCTTATCAGTGTCAATTGAGACCTTAGGGTTTCTAGGTGTCCTTGTGCACTGGGCCTTCTGTTCGAAAATCGAGTTGGTTTGATTATTTTCAGTCCTGTTTGTGGCTTGATTGCATTTAGTTTTCTTGATCTTTTGAGTGATTGCCTTGTTTGCAGAGTCATTTCGTTTTCTCGATTGGTTCTTCGCCCGTTTGCTCCAAGCATAGATCACATTGCTTGTTTTGGATCATTTTGAAAACTGTATCTTGGTTCGAAAGATTGCGACATTAGTTTGAGTGATTTCTTGTGTTTGTTTCATGTTTTATTGAGTCATTCAATTTAAATTCCTATGCAACACTTAAGCTAGTGTTTGTTTTCGTTTTTCATGTAATTAGTGCATCATGTACTTCTTTTCATTGAAAAAAAAAAAAAAAAAACATATTTTGTATTCTTTCTTTGCATTGAAAGTGAAATACTCTTTTGCATAACTAGCATATGATTATCTAGGAAAGAGTTTCATTTTCGTATTCTGTTAGATGTATTAGTGGATTTCTTCGCATAATCTCATTATTTGTTTTTTGCTTGAAAGATCTCTATCCTTCTCATAACTAGCATTCATTGAATCAGAAATGATGTTCATTTGCATATAGCTTGCATTTAGGGATTTTTGAGATCCAACATCGATAGGACCTTAAAACTGAAACATAATCCAAGATCAACTTTAAAATTTATTTAATTAACCTAAGGAAGCATTGAAACCTAACGAAACATTTTTAGTGGTCTAGGCTAGAGACGTGTTCCGGCGTCTTAAAACCTAGTAGTTGTCATTCGCCATCTGGCTTTAGACAGCGCTAGTACGGACTTGCGCTCCCCGTACCGTTGAGTATATAAAGGGAGACCCTTCTAGGTTGAAATCCTTTTATCCATAGGAAGCCGATTCTGCCGCCTTGTAACCGTGATACACCGAACACAACATTCGGGGAGACTACCTACACGTACATCAAGTCCTTGTCATTTCTGTTTCATTTGATCACCAAGGTGTATATGGCAGTTCACGGAAACCTGGTATACCCTCTTGCTTAGTATTCCAGAGTAGTCATTTTGATATTTTCGTGACTCTTTAAAAAGAGAAGAGATCATCAATCACTTGTCCTTTCACGCTCGTTTAAAATTGAAAGTGACTAGAGTCATATTTGCCTGTTTCTCGACTCTTTAAAAATGAAACAGCGAAATATGGTTTCAGTGTCATAAAATTAATCACCTACGATCACACGCCCATTAAATTTTTATTACTTGACCTATTGTTTCTCCTTGGTTTTGATCTTGGAGTCCTCGATTGATTTTCTTTTTCCCTTTCTGTTTTGATATACGGTCACGGTGGCGGAACCACCGATTTCGTCGTCCTCACTGCCTCCTAGTGGTGGTTCTTTACCAAACGTTTCTTTTGAAACTCCTCAATCCACTAGGTCTGCCGAGATCTCGCAGCTTATTCTCTCGTCTGTCCTACCTCTCGCTACTCGATCTCCTCCTGAAGAGCCAGTTGAGTACAATTGGCCTCCTTCTGGTGCTTGGTCTGCTTTTGGGGAAGAAGGAGTTTTTCCTCCTCTTACGTTAGGCTCGACATTTTTTGTTGCTGTTGTACCTTTTAGTCCTCGTAGTATTTTTGAAGATCTTACGGCGGAGTCAGATATGGGCTCGTCTAGTCCTGTTGGTAGTGAAGTAATGCCTATTTCTACAGGATAATATCATCTTTTTCCGGAAGATGTCCCTCATGTTTCTACCCAGTATTCTCCACCATCAGTGTCACTTTCACCTGGCTGTTGGTCCTTGAGTCAGATTATCTCTGGTGTTGCCTCCATTGTGCAATCTAGTACAGTAACTCATACTCAGAGTTCGGTCTTACCTTCATTAGGACTATCGCCTTCGACACCTGGTTCGTCGATTACTGTTACATCTGTTCCAGTCCAACCGACGGTCTGTGTGGCTTCATCCACACCTGTTGATACCCATCATTCGTCGGGATCTTTTCACACCAGCAGGTCTATTTTTCTCAACCCTACATGGCCTGCTAATCCCGGCCCAGGTAGCTCACAAACTCGTGCCATGGAAACCCCGTCTACCTCTACCACGCCTATGGTTTCTACCTATGTGTTTGATGAGCAGATGTTGGATCACCGACGTTATGCTCCTTCGACGGAGGCCACACCTACTTCTAGCGTTATTTCCACTACCCATGTGATTCCTGGCGGTCTTACTTTTGAAGAGTATATGTTAACTGTTTAGCAGCAAAGCTCTCAATGTTCTTAGTAGCCTCAGGCTCTTGTTAATCCTCTTTTTCATCATTATGATGTTGTCGGTAACCTTGCTTATTCATATCCGCTTCATTATGATGAGCATGGTAATCCGGTAATCCGGTTTATTTGCTTCCTACTGATCCTTATCAAACCGTTTCTTGTTTCAGGCCTACCTTGCCTGTGCAACCCTCTGGCTTGCAAGGAAAACCCCCTGTGGGACAACCTTTAGCTCAGTAGGGCCGTACTTCTGGTCTACAGGGACAACCATATGGTCCACAAGGGCAACCTTTGGCCCAACATGGACAACCCTCCGGTATTTTCAGTCAATATTCGAATCAACCAAGACTATCTTATGCTCCTGGGGGGAAAATCTACCCACCACAGGGACAACCTATTGCACCACAACTGCAGCCACATGCTCAATATGGCCTGAATGTTGTGCAACCAAGACAACCCTACGATCGTTCTCCAGGTCAACCTGGTTATCAGGGACAACCTGGTCCATCGCAACCATCGGGCCAACCTTTTCCACAAGGCCAACCTGGTGGCCCTCAGCAGCCGATTCAACCTGCTCCTCAGCCGGTTCCATCGTTTCAGTAGCCCATTCTACCCGCTCAACATCCTGCTCAACCTGCTCGGGTGGGTCCGCCTGTTCAACCGCAAGGTGCTTACTACCCTCAAGGTTCATATCAACCGCTATATACTGCACCTTAGGTTCCTTACCCTCAAAATCAACCTATCTATCATCAACCTTAAAGCCATGCTTACATTCCGTAGCAGACTCCATATGCTGCTCAGCAAGGACCTCAATGGTCTGCTCCGACTCAATATCCTGGTCCTCAACTCCAGTATCAACTGACTTATCCTGCTTCTAATCCCTATGATCTGAATCCTCTAGGACAAAATGTATGGGGACAGAATCCTACTCAGAATGGATGGAATGTACATTTAGGTCCTTATCAAAGACCTCCGATGACTTTCAATACCCAATTACCATTTCTTGCTATGTTGGAATTACCTGATGTGTCAAAGTTGACAAACGATCCCATTCTTCATAACCCATATTGGCTTCCAGTTCCAACCAAGATTCTTGGTGATTGTCATAAATTTGAGGGCAAGTCTAGTGATTACCCCCAAGCGCATGTTATGACTTACCATTTGTGATGTTCTTCTAACTCTTGGGTTGACGATTCCATTAGACTCTGACTTTTCCAGCGAACTCTTACTGGTGCTGCTGTAAAGTGGTACATTGAGCTATCTCGTGGCGCCTTCCAAGATTTCAATTCTTTAGCCATGGTGTTCCTTACACATTTTCAGTTACCAGTCCGTTATGAGACCGGGACGCACCTCCTCACTTCATTGAAACAGGATCGAGCTACTCATATCTCGGATCATATTCATGAGTGGCGACGTTGTCGTCGCATGATCAAATTTGAAATTCCTGAACAGCTTCTAACTCATTGGTTCACCACCTCCTTTTTTAATCAAATTGCCAAAGACTGAGCTATGGGGGCATGTGTAACTGAGGAACAAGCCATTGCTTACACCCAGTACCTTGATCTTGTGTACTCTCAGTCAGGTGCATTATATGATATCTTGCTTGATGCTCCCCAACCTGGAACTTCTAAACCACCAACGACTCCACCCGTCGATGGTATTATTGGTTCTGTGTCTCAGACTTCTCAAAAGTCTTCATCTTCAAACTCTGGGAAGCCGAAGTCTACTTCTTCCAATAATGTTACTTCTCAGTCTACTTCGAATTTTGGTAAACCCGCCGAAGTTAATGTCATTCAGACCAATCCTACGGATAATACTTCTAAAATCAAAAATAAGGGTAAAGGTAAAGCCAAAGCTGATACCCCAAAATAGGATTCTCAGAAACCTCGTGTTGGTGCTGGTTCTCAACACAAACCAAAGTACCCTTGTTTGATTTGTGACGAAGAGCACTTCACCAAGGACTGTCCTCGACAGTCTGAAGTGAGACGATTTCTCAAAGGCACCCAGGGAACTTCGGTCTTTCTTAAAGAACCTTTCCCATCTCAGCAGACTCAGATGGTAGAGCAACCTCAGTCCTCTGCCCCATTTGGCTCTCAAGTGTTCATGATGAACTGATCAGGCACTGTTTCTATTGCTACTCGGTCCAAATATTACGCTGGATCCCGTTAGGCCATAGGGAACAAGATCGTTGATGGTCCTCCTCCTCTACCCGTTACTGGTCCTCTTGATATTGAAAGGCCCAATGCTAAATCCATTGTGAAACCACTTTCCAAGGTGTCCTCCATAAGTCTTCTTATAATCCCAATGCCCGTGCCGCTCACCATTACAATATTTTTGAGGATTTGGCTCAGGCACCATCCGCGATGTCCACGTTAGAAGTACTTCAGAGCTGTTCGTCACAGTGAGGAGCTTTGTTATTTTCGATTGGCGGGATTGATCCTGTCGATACTAACCTTCTTGCTTTCGATCTAGAGAATTTCGTTCCACGACTTCCGCATCAGATTGCACTAATTATTCGAGTTGTTATTAATGGACTCGACATTCATCGAGCAGTTGTGGACGAAGGTACATCAACCTGTATCATGTCATCTTCGTGTTGGAAAGTCATTGGTTCTTCAGCCCTGAATTCATCACCAAATTCCTTGGAAGCATTTGATAGAAGAGAATCGAAACCTCTAGGTGTTCTCGCTAGTTTACCGATTACTTTGAAAGGGAAGACAGCCCATGTCGAGGTCGAAGTTGTTGACACTAAGCTCAATTATAATCTTCTCCTCGGTCGCAGTTGGACTCATGCCATGTTGTGTGTTCCTTCCACTCTCTTTCATGTTTTGAAATTTCCACATGAAGGAAAGTTTGTTACTGTTGATCAATTATCTTTCTTCGCCTCTTCTTTTGAGAACAACATTCCGTACGTGAATAAAATTCCCACTCCTTACAAGAGCGTAGGGCCAAGACTTTTTAAATATCCTACCCTCATGGGTATTTTTCCTCTTCCTCCTCTAAATATTGTTTATATTCATATGATTTCTCAGTCTGATAACCCATGGATTATTCCTTCGCCTGAACGGATTGATTCCTTCGGAGATTTGATGCCTTTGAGTCTGATTGAGATTGATTATTGTGAACTCATTTCTGCTTCAGAACCTCCATCCTCTGATTGTGCTCCTTCGAGCATGTCTCTTGACATTTATTCTCAATCCCCTTGGCTTGGTGATTCAGATTCACCTGATCCTTTTAAAGAGGTGTTTCCTTCCGATGAGGCCATCGTGGAAACCATGTCTCTTGAGGATCTGCCGTGGGATGGTGGTCATCATCGTTCCTCGTTTATGCCCGGCCTCGGGGCCATGTCTACTTGTCTCGAGCATTTTGTAACTCATGTTCCTTCTCCTCCGCTTCAATTGCCTATTTTGACACATGACGTCTTTACGAAAGGTAACTTGAGTAACATTACGTAGACGATGCCTATTGACATTTCCGTTAAACCGGGAATTGTCGAGAACCTCCATATTGGGGTTACTTTCTCTTCTGATGAAGTCCAAGTTTATACTAGCCATTTTTGCGAGTTCCGTGATTTCTTTGCATGGTCCTACGAAGAAATGCCCAGTATTGATCCTAGTATAGTGGTGCATGAAATTCCTACTTATCCCGGCTCGAAACCTGTTCGCCAGCGTCTTCGTCCGGTGCACCCTAGAAAAGCTGCCACCATTAAAGATGAAGTTGAAAAACTTCTCCGAGATGGTTTTATTTATCTGACTCCTTTGACAGAATGGGTCTCTAATATTGTTCCTGTAGATAAGAAGCAGGGAACTATTCGTGTCTGTGTTGATTATCGTGATATTAATCGAGCTTGTCCTAAGGATAATTATCCCACTCCGTTAATTCATCATATCATTGATGACTGTGCCAGAAGTGATATATTTTCCTTAATGGATGATTTTTCTAGTTATAATCAGATTAACATTCTTCCGACTAATCAACATAAGACTTCCTTTATCTGCCCTTGGCGTACTTTCACATATATGAAGCTCCCTTTTAGCTTAAAGAATGTTTGGGCTACATTTCAGCGAGCGATGTCGTATGCTTTTCATGATATTCGACACATCATTCAGCCTTATTTGGATGACCTTCCCACCCATTCAGCTAAGCGCATGGACCATCTTGATCATCTTCGTCCAATTTTTCTTCGTTGTCGGCTTAATCCGCACAAGTGCATCTTCTGCGTTGATTCCGATAGAATCTTAGGGTTTATCGTATCCAAAGACAGAATTCGCCTCGATCCTCTAAAAGTTGAGGCTATTATTAATCTCCCCTCTCCATCCTCATTACATCAGTTGCAGAGTTTGCAAGGTAAGGCTATTTTCTACGTCGTTTTATACCTAACCATGCAGAAGTGGCTCGAGGATACACGCATTTATTAAAGCAGGGTGTCCCATTCTGTTGGGATA
The DNA here is from genome assembly GCA_034641835.2 of Pinus albicaulis. Lineage (NCBI taxonomy): Eukaryota > Viridiplantae > Streptophyta > Pinopsida > Pinales > Pinaceae > Pinus > Pinus albicaulis. Next base: position 27,147,107 of record CM076578.1, on the reverse strand, counting down.
AGATTTCTCAAAAGTCTTTTAAGGCCCTGAAGATGTTGCTTGTCAACGCTCCTCTGTTGCATCCTCCTAACTATCATCGTGATTTTTCCCTTTATTTAGCCACCACTTCCAGTACGACTGCCATTGTTCTGGTACAAGACAATGATGACAGTAACGAGCATGTTATTTATTACTTGTCTCGTAACCTTCTTGACCTTGAGACGTCCTATGCACACGTCGAGAAGTTAGCGTTAGCTGCAGTCCAAGTTGTTCAACGTTTTTGTCATTATATTCTTTTGCGTACAGTAACTGTGGTTTCCGATTGCAACCCCATGGCCTATATATTGTCTCGAAAATTGCTGGGGGGAAAATACTCGAAATGGATTGCTATCCTCCAAGAGCTCGATTTGGAATTTACTGCTGCCAAGTCAAAGAAGTCATTAGCCTTTGTTGATTTGATTTGTTCCCTACCTTCAAACTCTCCTCTATCTCGTCTTGAGGAATATATACCACACGATACGCTTTTTTTTATTAGCACCCTCGATCCGTGGTACGGTGATATCATCGTTTATCTCCAGACTTCTACTTTCAGATCTGAGTTGACGAAAGATGCCCACCGATGCATCCGTCATCAGTCGCAACCTTATCGTATAGTCGAGGATACCCTCTATCGTGTCGGAGTGGATTCCATTCTCTATCGATGTTTGACCCTCGAGGAAGCTGAGAAAGTCATCAATGATTGTCACAGTGGCGCCTATGGTAGTCACATGTCTGGTTATGCTACTACACAGAAGATTCTTCGTGCTGCTTATTTTTGGCCTTCTATCTTCAAAGACTGCATTTTCGCAGTTCGTAAATGTCATGATTTCTAGGTTTATCAACACAAGATGCATGTGCCGCATGTACCTCTTCATCCTGTCATTACTGTTGGTCTCTTTGCGAAGTGGGGCATCGATTTTATGATGTGTAACCCTCATAAAATGGGCCGAAGCAATGCCTACACTTGCCACCGACGGTAAGGCAGTTGCTCAATTCATCTTCAATCAGCCATCTTCACCAATCATGGTTCCCATTTTTGGCATTCCATGGTGGCCGAGTTGACTTCTAAGTTGGATCTGCGTCACGACAGCTCAACGCCATACTATCCTCAAGCCAATGGCCAAGTTGAAGCCATGAACAAAGTTCTTGTTACCATGCTTCAACATACGATTGGGATCCTTAAATCCAATTGAAATCTCATGTTATTTTCAGCTCTTTGGGCATACGAACCTCAGTTAAGAGTGCAACCAAATTCACCCCTTTTTAGTTGGTTTATGGTCTGGAAGCTACTCTTCCGATTAAATGTGAAATACCTTCACTCAAGTTGGCTATTGAATTACTGCCGAACACTTCACCCAAAGAAGAGCGCTTCCTTTATCTCGAAAGGTTAGATGAAACCCGTCGCTTCGCTGCTCTGGTTATCGAAGCGTAGAAAAAGCGGGTTAAAGCTCATTTTGACCAATAATTTTCCCCTTGTTCTTTCGTTGAAGGAGATATCGTCCTCCTCTATGACCAAACTCATGATAAGCTGGGGGCAAGTAAATTTCAACCCATGTGGCATGGGCCTTACATTGTTAAACGCGTATTGCAGAATGGGGCCTATGAGCTCATTGATTATGAAGGTCATCCGTTAAAACAACCCAAAAATGGGTTGTATCTCAAAAAATATTATGCATGAGTCATTCATGCATGATTTGTGTACATAGGTGTTTTTTTCATTTTTGTACATGTTTTGTTTTGGGGTGCTTTGTGAGCATTTTCCTGCTTATTTGGGTCTTTCTTATTTGTGCAGATGTCTATTACCCCTTATGTTGGTTTCGCAGATGGTGTTTCCCGCAGTACTAAGAATTTTTCTCCAACAGCCTGGGTAATCTATGATCTTGCTGGTGAGTTGATAGAACTGCAAGGTATTTGTCTAGGACGAACTACAAACAATGTCGGTGAATATAGTGTTGTTCTTGAACTATTAACCGAGGCGGTCAATCTCGGTATATGCACATTGCTTGTAAATCTAGATTCACAGCTTGTTGTTCTACAACTCAATGGTCATTATTCAGTTAGAAACCCATACATTTTGAGATTGTATTTACGTATTCGTTTTTTGGAAAGGCATTTAGATTTTATCACATATCAACATATTCCTAGACGAACGAATGCATTAACTGATACAGTGGCTAACATTGTATTAGATATACATTTGCGTAATTTGTAAAATCATCATCATGTGAAAGAGATATATATATATATATATATATATATATCGCGTGTTTGCATCAGTGTGCATCATACATTCAAAAAACATATGTGTGTTTTATGTTACATCCTGAGACCCCATGTCCCTAAAAAATGCAGATATAAAGCCTAGGTGTCTAATTGGCGTGATGCTCATGATAGCATGTCATTGCCCGTACAAGCCAGCTCAGCAAGGGGTAAATACGGCTTGACACCCCGACGGTATGTCTCTGGTAGGCACGAGGTACATCGTCGAATCATGCATAATCCGGGACTCCATGTGTGATCCCCTCTAGGTTGCGCACGAGCTCCTCTTCCTCGCTTCCATCACCATGAGGATCGAAATCACAAGGAATTTGCCTTGCTATTGGATACATGCCTGCGGGTCTCTCTAGGCCGACATCTGCAAATACATGGATTTAAAGCTTTAAAAAAAAAAAAAATCATAATACTCATGAAAATTAAAAATGAGTCTTACCCAAATCTTCGTCTCAATCCTCTCCCTCCGGGAGTGGGAGGTCTGGATCACCAGTAAAATATGTACCAGAGTAGGGCCAGTCCTCCACGATGATCAACTATCGGCGGAGCCAATCAAAGAACTCTGGTCTCTAGGACATTTGTTGACCGTCCCCTGCCCTTGGCATCAGAGCTGCCCATCGGGCCATCAATGGTTCTCTCGTTGGTGGTGTCGGGACTATGACCTCCTGATGCTGAAAAATTGATAGTCATTCCAAGAAGAACGATACTAGGATAGACCCATAACCAAATTGCTTCAATTTGGTCTTCTTGCACTTTTTTAGCTGGCATTTCATGTTTATTGTCACGGCCTCTACCCAGTTGTAGATGGTCCGTGACAAGTAGTCTACAGCAAGAAGCAACTGTGTTTTTGTTGCTTCGTGCGGTGCTTGCGATCCCGCAGCTCGTGTAATGGTATGTAGCACTACTTTTAGTGCTAGGTCTGGGATAGTTTGGATGTCAAATTTCCCACTTCCTGTTCCCTTCCGTGCCCCTGGACATATTCTCCATGCAAGCTCAGGTACCGGTTAGGATCGGTGTTGCTCCCCTCCGTGACAATCCTGTGATAAAAGTAGACATCAGAAACATCAATCTCAAGTTCTTGATCACGAAGGATGAACTTTTCTTGGTCCTCATCCCATATGCTGATCAAATATTTTAACAGCTCTGGTTGAGCACGGAGATACGGTGTCAAGAAGAACTTCTTCAGTCCACAGTCCCTAAGAGCTTCCATGCATCTCTCATTTTCCATGGCAAGCTCGTCTTCTTTGTTGTGTTCCCGTTCTTTCCATTCTATCACCATTTTGACTTTTTTTACCTGTAAACACATTCATATGAATGATATTAGCCTTTTGGGAATTTGGATTTGTGAATAATTGGGGTTTGTGACTTGTATTGTGCATAAAAAATGGTTAGCGTCGTTAGCGCGACTATTTTCCAAACAATCGCGCCAATGAGCGCGCCCTAGTATAAAAAATTAGGCGATTGGTTCAACTCCGTGCCCGAAACCCGCGCCAACTTCCATGCCCTAATTTTCATACTTCCTCCCCCATAATTTAAAATTAGAAGTTACAGGTAGTAAGAAATGACTCAAAATGAAGAGAGAGGTCTCGGCTCTTACCTGGAACTAACGGATTTGAGATTGGTCTGCTGGATTGTCCGTTATCGTCGCCGCAAAGTCACACAGTAAAATGGATAACTATTTTCTCCACAAGAGGTAAAAAGTGAAAAGTAAATTGTTTTTACCATTTTTGGCATTTTATAACTTTCTACAACCCTAATTAGGTTTTAAGACATTTTTTTCAATTATTTTATTATATTTTTTTTCGAAAAATGGGTTTTACGCGTGTCTCTTGTGCAGCAATAGGTTTTTCGGGAGATAGTGATGAAGTAACGAGTTAAATTTTATACTTTTTTGGACTCAGTAAAAACACGAAAAAATTCATTGCTGGAGTCATCTTTCAGCTCTTTTCTGACTCTCTAAAACTGAAAAGATTGCCGAGACTCTTGTCGTTTCGAACTCGTTAAATGGCTACAAAATGATATCTACCCAATAGACGTTTGCCCCTTTTTTGGGTTGGGATAGATTATTTACAAAAAAGGAATACCTTAGCCTATCGCGACTAAGAGGTTCTTTCAGATATTGTTTTCTACCTTTTCGGATCTGAGATACCATTTACGAAAATGGCCATGATGGAGTTTTCTTTTCTGCCTTCTTTTCAAACTCTCTAAACATGAAAAGATGCCGAGTTATCCCTTTGTCAGACTCGTTAAACCCTGATGACATTGGATCTCGTCGCCATGACGTTACTTGAGTTCCTCCTTCCTAGGGCTCGTAAAAAGTACTGGGTTGGATTTGTCCGAAGGACAAACTTACAGCACAAGCATATGTTATCCCCTTCAAGCTTGTTTTAAAAATAATTGGGGTACTCGCCAGAAATGGTGGGGGAAAATGGAACCAAGTTTTAGTTATGTTGGCAGTATGTCGCTCTTCAACATGGCACTTGTCTGCATTTGTGTTGGGTTGGGGACATCTCATTTTGTCATTTTTTCCTCCATGAGTTTGGGTAATCTCTTTTGACCTCTCATCTGTTCTTTGCCACGTCGTCATGACCTCAGATCCTTTGATGTCAAATACTGCCAAATCCAGTGGTGTGCTGCTGATATGTTCAAGAGAAGTTTGCCTCTGTAGTTTTCAACCTCCCTCTGATTCTCTATTGGTCCTATTTCACTACTATCATGTTTCTCTATCTCGTATCAATGATGTGGGAAACATTATGGCTCACCTTCAATCAGGTCACTGCCTGTCGACTTCAGCTCATTATCCAGGAATTTGATCTAAAGACTCTATTCTGGTACCTTGGAGCCTGCATGCCTTAATGGCAGGTTTTTCGCATTTGACGCAAGGTCCACATCATTGGCCTTCGATCGAATGATTCTGTGGATGTTTGACGCCAGATCCTAGTTCACATTCCGTGGATTGTACCGGTTGTACCTTGATAGCCATTGTCATTATTGGTGGTTTCTCTTGTGCCTGTTAACAGCTTTCATCATTGGCTGGTAATCAGGTGATTTTCTTGCATGTTCGACTTTAGCTCATATATTCGCATGCTTGAATTTGTACTTGTTCGGGACGAGATGGAGCGCAAGACCCTGGATTTTGTCTGATAAAATCCAGGCTATGGATTTTGGTGGATTATCATGACTTATTACATGAATCTTTTGATTGGATGGTTGCGACCATACCTGAGTCTATTTGTTGATCCTTACTGCTGGATGGCTACGTCCATGCCACAGGTCTCATTTTTTGTATATACTCTATTATGGATGGCTGCGCCCATACCAAATGTTCATGTATCATAGATATCAGTTGTATTTGTAATTGCAGGTTTTCCGACAGCGGTGTTTGGTTCGAACGCGTTCTCATAAAGCATTTCGCCCTTCCCTCTCCCTCGAACCTCATGCTTTAAGGGGCATCTGTTACACAACATTTTGTCATTGTCCTTGCAATCCCCATATCGCCCATTGGAGGGTCATTTATGTGACCAATAAGCAGTGTCATGCCTTGCAGAAACCATCATTTTGTCCCTTTACATGAGAATAGCATTCCTCTTGTTGATAATTCCCTGAGAAGAGACTCAAAAACCCTTGTTTTTTCCTTGGCGCGGGTAATCAGTTATGCCCTCACTCCGAAGAAGAAAATTAACACTGGGCTCGCACCAGCTAGCGCTTTGTCCTAGTTTGCCACCCGCGCCAAGCTGTTTATGGAATGTTTTTTTAAAAATAGAGGCGAAGATTCCACTCCAACCACCTCGAGGATGATTCATTGGGAGTGGTTGAACTGATAAACCACGGACTGCCTCCTTTAGGTTTATGGTTTCCACCTCTTATGGGAAATCCCTAAAGGATAGGCCTCCCTCCCACCTTTGTAGGGATCCTAACCTCCTCCTTTTCCTCTATAAAAGAAGCTATCTCTCTTAGTACAAACTAGTTGAACGACTAAATAGCTAAATGACTAGAGAAGATATAAGGAATAACGTTGAGGAAGCTTGAGTCCATCACTTCTAAGAGAGCTTGAGTCCATGCCTTCATCCCGTCCAAATTCCCTGACGAGCATCTGAGACGCGCTTCGCCTGAACCCTGCTGGAGGAGACTGCGATGTCAAAGCATCGGTTGTAACTCTTCCTTCTATTCATTTATATACATGACTACTGTTTGGTTTCACTTTTGTGTTATGATGTTTGTTTAACGCGATATGTTTAGCCCTCTTTGACTGGTTAATAGTTATGAATGAAATGTTGTCATCTTGTATGCTGTTCTTATTTCTTGTTCTTTGTGCAGGTATCCAAGCGTAATGGTGAACGGATTGTGACTTGCCGAGCCAGGAGCGAGAGGCCACCACTACTACAGTAACAACGACAACGTTGGATTCCAGGTAGGTCGATCTATCATTTCCCTTATTCATTAAATAATTAGGAAGCAAGACTTTAGCGTGTCCCTTTATTTATAGACCCACTCTAGGGCTAGAGGGATCGTCTCTGTTCGCAGAGAGGATTTACCTGCATAACAGAAAGCCCAAAAGTTTAACGACTTATGTTGAGATGAGGTTCTTTTGGCTCCAGTTGTCGGCAATGAACTGCAACGACGACTTCACCCACATCTGTGAGCGGAAGAGAAGCTCCCCTTCCTTTGGGTCTTCGAGCTCAATCTTCTGGACCTTGGTGGTGGCAACGGTGGTGTTGGGCTCATCATCAATAATATGCTTCCCTTTTTCATTCCTATTTTTAGGGTCTAACTGAGAGTCAAAACATGCGTATTACTTTGAAGCCTTCAACTCGGCCAGTAGTGACTATATGGTACGACATTGACTTATGTTGTGAGTGGGGCTCTTATGGAACGCACACCACTTCCTTATGTCCTTCTTCATCATGGTGTTGTTCTTTGCTTGTTACCCTCCCTTGGCTTTATCCTTTGTTCTACAATTTGGGGGTGCTTTTTCCTTGCTTCATATTCACAAATCCAAAGTTTCATTTCTTCTGTTTAATTTTATTCTCGATCTTGATAGTGTATCAGTATTCGACGCCAAGTGAGGAGATGTCCAGGAACTCCATCTCGTCCTAGATGTATTTTTGTAGACATTCGCAGTACTTGAGTACCAAATGCTTATCATAATTCATGATAGCTAACTTCATGCGAAGGGTATGGAAATTATTTGTGAACTCCGACACATCTTGGTACCTTCCCTACCATAGTGTGGTCCATTTTATGTACTTATCTTCATAGCTCCCTGTAGGGAAATATTATTCCTTGATGACGCCTCAAAAGGAATTCCAAGTGGGTGCGATTGATAATAGTGAGGGTTCCCTCTTGTCCTCCTTCTTACAATAGGTTTCCCACTAGTCCTTGACATGGGGGTGGCTTTGAGGAGAACAACAGTAATATTTTCCCTATCAAAAAAATCATGAATTTAAAATTTTCCTTCCAACATATATAACCATTTATCTACGACATCTTTGTATATTTGATCTTCAAAATTAGGGATGTCAAATTTAAATTTTACCTTGAAAGGGGTGGTGCCTCCGAAGGGACTATTGAATCAAGATGTGCCACCTGTTGGCATCCATCAAAGGATTTGGGAAAAGTTGTCAATCATCTCGTTCCTTTGCCGCTTGAGAGCTTCTTCGAACAACAATTTGATAGGATTTCCTGATCCATCGCCTTTCTTTTCATCACCCATGGACAACCGTCGGTGTCGGTGGGGACAGTCTTGCAAGGGTTCAACCAATTCAAGTCCCAACTCCTTATACCCCGACCTCATTGGGGAAATGCAAAAATAAATAAATAGAGAAAGATAAAACCTCTTTGATACCACTGATACAGATTTATACAAGAAAGAAATGAAATACAAATATAAATAGAAACACAAAGCTATATTGAAAACAAAACTTCAATTCATTAATACTAAAGTACTGAAAAACAGTTACATGCATAATGGAAATAAACTACTTTGGGCACTGGTGGCTTATCTTTGAGAAGAGATGTGGCAGACACATGCCTTTTGAATTATGTTACAATGAGACTCCTAAGCCTATTTTTTATTGAGAAACAATGGAAAACCATAAACATCCAAAAACCTAACCCTAGGAGATGAAGAGCCAAAAGTTTGTGGGCCCCATTTGGGTTAAATTGGTACACCAATTTCTTAGGGTCGTAACTTTGGCATACGATCTTCGTTTAATGCGTTCAATACCTCGTTAGAAATATATATCTGAGGACTACAACTTTTCACTGCAAATCCATATTAAAAGTTGTGAGTTTGCTTGTTTTCCAAAAAAAATGTCGTTTAGGGCCTAAATACGAATCTAGAAGTTTAAGACCCGAAAAACTGCGAAAAGATAGTAAATTGTGATACAATTAAGGAAACTGATAGAAAAAATGTTGGGGGTCCAACTAAAATAGGTAGGTTCCCACAATATCCACCTCGATAATTTTTTTGTTGGGATTTGAATGCATGGTGTATGCATTTGGTTTAAATGATTTATTTATTGTCATTAACATGGAATTTGCCTAGATTGATAGTGGTTTTAATCTTGCCTTGCCATTTCTTGGATAACCATGGTGCGATGGGATCCATTCTTGATTGAGATTTGGATTGCTAAAAGATTTTGGATTAGGGTCAGGCATCCCAGGAAAATCCCAAGGGTTGGGACTGGAGATGATTTTCTCTAGGAAGCCCTTGACAGGTGGGTGGAGACTAGAAAATTCCTCTGGGTATGCTGAAGAAATTTTAGGCATCCAAGCTTGTGTTGGTTTGGTGATTTCTAGATCGGTTTAGGTGAAATCACCATGGTTGAGGGTTGAGGTGGTTTAGCCTCTGGAAGCCCTGGTTGGTTTTGTTTTGGTTTATCTCATGAGATCTCACATTCATGCTTGGAGTATGGAACGAGGGCGATTGGTTGAAAGAGAGATTTGGCTCATCCCAATCTATTGTCAGGTGGTACGTGGAAGTACCTGACTTTGGTGGATTGTGTAAATGTTATTAAGTGTTATTTCTTATTGAGATCAATGAGCACATGTATTGGTTATTTTGTTGATTTTATGATTGGTTTGGCATGGCTTCATTTTGGTTAAATGTTGGTTATAGGTATGGTTTAATGATGTGCTCTTGTTATGGATCTTGTTCATGATTTTATAAGTCATTGAATGGTTATATGAATGTATGTGATATCAAGTGTTGTTGTAGATATCTTGAGAGGGAATTCAACCTTCTTGATGATTCTTTGGTGAAATGAATGCGGTAGTGATGAGATATGCATTCATGACCTGCAATTACTTTGTTTATCATATCTTTATCGAAATGTTTATCATGTGTTTGGCATGTCTGGGAAATATTTGAGCCTAAGAATAGGTTATGCAAACTTATCATCATCGTAGCCTTGATTCTGGAAAGTTTTGGGCAGTTATGGGTAGTGCCTTGCAGGCTAGCCCTAAAATTGTGGCACTTAATCCATGACCGCAGGCACAAAACTGGGGATTTTCGGTTGTATCCACATAGAAAGGGCCTTGTGTGTGTGGCTCAAGACTTCTAGCCACATGGAAGGCTTGGCATGCATCTGGCTGGGCTGAGAAGTGAGTAAAAAAGGTAGTTTCATTCCAGGAAAAGATGATCAGTGTATGTTGTTTGACATCTAGGTGATCAGGTGTTCCTGGAGGTTTCAATAAAGTTTAAAGGTAGTAAGCCCCACTTCCATAACTGGAACTTGGTTTTTAGGTCATGTCATATTAACTCTCAACTCATGTTTACTCTGGAGAGCTTGTGAAAGCAGGTAAATGTGGGGCGGGGTGTTATAGATCCATTGATAAAGATCTATTTTGTGAGGCCATTGGCCATTGAAGCAGAAGATCAAGCCATTGTAGGCCAGTAGCTCGTGAATTTCTTCCATATTTGGATGGTAAATTTCAACAGATAAAATATCCTCATATTCTTCCACTATAAACGGACTAGGACTAGCTTGGGAAGGGGTTGCTTTTCCTGAAGGTTCGGGATGAATCAAAGGAGGAAAACCACCCTAGGAGCCTGATTATGAACCGTGTCTTTGTAAGAGAAATATTGTGAGGAGGATGGCTTCCCCAAGGCACCTCTCATAGGCTAAGAGTCAATAACACAATGATATCCTTGCAATTATTATAATTAGGGATGAGAAGAGGATCTTCTAATTGCTTACCTTAAAAAAGGAGGTGCTTAATTTCATCCCTTATTCAAGCTCCAATGAGAGTTTGAGGTCCCTTATTAGATCCGTAGATCTCACCCAAAAAACAAAGAGTGTCCAAACAACATTCTGACTAATATCTGGAAGGGGCTCTCGCAGATTACCTCTCTAAGTTCATGGGTAGCTCCGAAGATATTGAAACTGCATACAGAGTTACTTGAAGTCAACCTTGGAAACTGATACGAGGAATGGGGCAATTTGAGGCCTATTCGTTGTTTTCTTGCAAGAACATACTCCAAATCTTCTCTATACTATATGTTTTACAACGCCCTGAGGCTTCCCTCTGTTATCACTCCAATAATTATCAAGGGTTGTTTATATTTTGGTTTAAAGAATGTTAGAGGTAACCACAAACCTACTTTTAAGCCTTAGGATCTAGCCTTCCTAATGCTCAGAGAGGGCTCTCTCTATATGATTTATCTTTTTTTATTTTAGTTGATTTTAGGCTACTTATGTAGGATTACTTGGGATTTGGTTTGGTGGTGGAATCACTAGTTCAGATAGATAGATGTAGGTCTGAATTCCATCGGGCTAATGGAGTCAATGTATCAAGCAGTTAGATAATAATCAAGGTTCTAAATGGAAGTGTTCACAGGGCAAGATAACGAAGTAACTTCAAATCCTTAGGCTAATGGTGAAAATGGTTTCAATTGGGATGAGAGAGCAATAAAGGATTCTCAGATCCGGATAATGAGTGAAAAGACAGAGGTCAATCGAAACTAGGGAGCAATTAAGAATACCCTAATCTGGATATCAGTAGAAAACATGTAAATGACATAACAGTTCAAAATAGAGTGCTTTTAAACATATTCTGAAATAACATTCTTGTTATACATTTAGATTTAGAAAAACATTCAAGTATATGTGAAAACTTCAGATAAAAACAAAGAACATTTGAGAATACTTCATTGAAGTGGCCCAACACATAATCCTGTAATATGATCTCTTTATTGCTCAATCCAGTCTGCTGACTTGAAAATGATACAAAGAACCCTTAGGTTTCAGCTCAGTACAACTATAGAAATGTTTAGCAATTCATCCACACTCAATACTTCAAAATGTGAAGTATTTATACAAAAACTCTTACAAAATATCCTAAAACAAATTTAGGAATTATTCATGGAAAAATAAATATCTTCATGCAAGAAGATAGAGACAGCTATCTAACTAATGCAAGTTGTCTCTGCTTTTATTGAATTTGTTGTTTGATGTCTTTAATTTGTTGTTGATTTATCTCTTTGTTGTTTGCTCAAAGAAGGCTACAATTGAGTCTATTTCACGTTGGCATCTTTATCTTTCAACTCTGCTTTGACTTTAACATTTTGAATTTCACCTGATACTCTTTAAATATGATACTCTTTGACTGCTTTGTTTTCACTGTTACTGCTATTCTGTAATTGTAAAATTGTCTGCTCTGTTTTATCTTTGATTGCTCTATTTTTATTGCAAACTGTTTTCACAGTAAATCAGTCAATTTTTTCCAAAATTCCGCCTCTGGTAATTTGATCTTCACCACTCTTCTGAATACTTCACCTACCTCTGTATATTTTGAGAATGTAGCCTTGTTGATAAATAGGTGTTTTACCTCATGTTGTAGGTAAAAAAGATTTTCAAAACTCTTGTAGAGAACTTTCCCTGTTGGAATTCCTTGTGAAGAAGGAAGGTTAGCTTGATCCTTGGCCACTTCTCTCATTTTCTTATCATAATCCTCTTGTTTCATCAATTTTTCATGAATAACCAGAGGATTTGGTAGGCCTTTCTGTCTCAGAATGTCAAATTTCATCATAAATCTAGTTATGCCAAGCTCCATGTTTTGGCATTTTTCTTCAGGTTGAATCATTAAATTCCTTTTTGAAAAAACCTTTATGAATTCAAGAATGGTATCTGTCCTGACACTAATTCCAATCTCTTCTAGTTCCTGCTTATTCTTGAAATTAAGGAATTTGATGATTTAATTTGATTCTTCTAGCTTTTTGCCAAGTTCTTCTTTGATTTTTTGGATAGCTTCTCCTACTGCTTTGATTAGATCTTTTTGTTCATAGATAACCTAGATTGATGGCCAAATATCATTGACAGATTCAATGATATTGGCCCATAGCTGCTACTTGGCTTGTGCCATTGGTTCTTTCAGTGTTAGATATTTTTCTAACTTCTTTAATTTCTCTGTCAACCTGTTTGCTTTTTGTTCTTTATTCTTGTGCATAATCTGAGCAAGTTTCTTTTCATCCTCCATATTTTTCAGCTATTCTTTAAGTCTGTTGATTTCATTTGTCTGAATAGACATTTATTGCATTGCTTTAACTAACTTACTTGCTTCATCAGTTGGTTGTGTTGTTGATGTAGATGACTCTGTTGCTGAAGTTGTTGCTGAGGTGACAGGAATTGTTGTAGCATTGGGACTGTAGGGGCCAATGGTTCTGCTAATGTAGAAGGCAAAACTGTTGTGACTATAGGAATGACAGTGGCAGGAACTTCTTCTGATCTGGCCTTTTTCTCCTGGACCAACTTGTCCATTTCATTATCCATTTATTTTATTTAGGTAGTCAACTGAAGAATGAGATTCATCATCTCATCTTTCTGGTTTGCATTTTGTAATACTTCCTTTGCCTGAGGATGTTCAGTAGGAGGCAATTTTAGTTGCTTCTTTAATGCAGTAATGTCTGCATTCTTCTTTTTTATCAGTTCATCTGCAACTTTGACATTATTAGGATCATATCCTACTTCAATAACCAAATCTTCCAGTTATTTGATTATGTCATCCTTAGCCTGTGAGGATGCCTTTTCTAATTTTAGCTAATCTCTGATGTTCCCAAGAGTGTTTTGTATCTTCTGTACACCCATGGCTTTGTTTGTCAAGGTAGAATAAAGCATTTCACTAGCTTGTTTGTGAAATTATATATGATCTATGGGATGAATATCTTCTGCTTGAACTTCATATGATGTCCTTTTATAACCAGCTGATGATTTTGGATGCTTTACTTTTGGCTGTAGGAAGGTCATCTTCATTTTCCTAGTTTTGTAGTCAAATGCAAAAAGTAACCTACTCTGATCACTGGATGACTGCTTCCAGTACTGTGTGTATGTATCAGCCTTTAAGGCCTCATTTCTGATCTTGATTTCTTTGTATTTCTGCATAATATCCATCTATTTGTCTGTTGGTATGTTGGATGAGGAGACTTCAATACTGTGTTGTTTCTAAATCATCTGAGTTTTTGATACTGAAGGTTGGTGTGTTTCTTCAAAAACTGCAGGAGGAGAATTGTCTTTCACCATTGCATCTGTGTCAATTACCTCAATTGTTTCCACTTCCTCATTTACAGGATTTAATCTTGGCTTCTTCCTGTACATCAATTTAAATTTGGTTTCAGTGGTAGTCTCTGCAGTGTATGATCCCTCTTCTCTATTTATTTTTTAGTTCCTATCTTCTTGGGCTGGAGTCTGCAAGATTTGACTAGTATCACCTTGCTTATCTGCCTTTGTCAAAGTTTTCTCCAACCATTCAGACTGATTGGAGTATTTCTCAATATTTGGCTTGGACTCATGCACATAAGGAGTTAATTTACATTTAAGTCTCAATTTTCTTATTACTCCTAGAGGATCATAATACCACTGAAAACTCTGACTGAACTTAAACTCTTGCAAATACTTTTCCACCGGTGGACCTGCATCTCTACTGTTACAAATAAAAAGCCAACCTGATTTTATTTATTTATTTTGAACTATGTTTTCTTTTTCGCTGCCAAGAAATTAATTGCATCAGAATTAAGGACATGACTGATATATTCAAAGGCAAATAACCTCATTGGGAGGTATTTGGGCAGTTTATATGAAAGAAGATTAGGTCCATATACCCTAATCTCTGTATGGTTTTGATATAGGTACCAATCTCCAATCCTACTGTGCTCTGATAATTGTAGGACCTTCTTAATTTCCTCACTGATTCTTGGTTGACTGTTGTTGTTCAGCATGTTGACCATAAGATGAATGAAAGAATCAATGAATTTTGTATAGGTGGATTGTGTGGAGTCTTTTTTAATTAATGGAGTCCAAAATATAACTGATTGTGGGTTACCTTCAACATCAAGTTTTTGAAGGTTTAGGGAAAATTTCTCAGACTGGAAGTATAAAAACATGTGGTATAAAACTGAGGAATACTTGAAGACACCTTCTTCAGGCATTTTGACCAATTGTTCATGCATTGTGTCAACAAGGTACTGGGCAAAATTGAGAATGGTAGCAGGAGGTTGACCAAGTGTGAAAGTAGATAAGAAACCTAGTACAGAAGCATCAACATGCTCATCTGTGAAATAACCAAGAATAAAAGACAACATGCTAATGAAATGTCTGGTTCTCTAGGAAAATATTGCAGATGGGTAAGGAGGATTTGTCTTGGGAGTCTCTACAGATGAAGGAATGAATATCTGAAATATCTGGAACCTATTGGGGAAGTCCAGATTTAGGTATAAATGTGTAAGAGCCTCAATAGACAAAGGGGTTTCATTTGGTCTAGGTTGGATCTGCAACATTTGGTTAATTGAATCCGCTGTGATAGTGAGCAGAATTTCTTTTCCAGGGATATAATGGCTCTTTGATCAGGGAAATAGCAAGATTGGCAAAGTCTGATCACTTATGGGCACCGGAAAGTCTGTGGGACAACATACTTAGGAAAATTGGACTCCCAGATAAAAACTTCATCAGCTTGGTCAATGGATTTGTCATGGCTCCAACAGTGGAGCTCAAGAAGGTTAAATTCACTGTCAGGGTCACTAATTTTAAGATCTCTGTCAGCTAAAAGAGTGTATTCTACATCTACAAATGGAGGTTGTAGAGGATTGACAGTTACAATAATTTTGAAAGCCATTTTTCATTAATTTTTATCAATTGATTAATATTTTGATTTAGAACAATAGATTTAGGCCTTTAGGAGCACCTATGAAAGGTTAATACAGTTTGCAGAAGGATTTAGGATGAAACAGGGGCTTATCCTCTGGTCTACAATGCTTCTAACTGGTTCAATTGATCAAACTATACTCTTCCGTGTTCAAAAATAGTCTCAAGCTTTGGGAATTTTGTAAAAAGACGCCTAGGGTCTGCAGAAAAAGAATAGGGAAGCAACAGGGGTTTCTTCTTTGGGTCTGCAGAGGCTCCTAAATTGGTTCACTAATTGAATTACTTTCTTGTTGTAAGTATTTGGCCTAAGCACTAAGGAATACCTGGAGAAAATGAATATTTTTGGTTTGTAGAAGGTTTCTGAGGCAACAGAGGTTCTTTGAAGCTTCAGGGGTCTTTATACTGCTTCAAATTAGGTTTTGCATTGGTTGTAGCAATAACAGGATCGAATTCTGTTGAAATCTGGCTTAAAACTGGGTCGACAGTTATTCTCTAGGTTGGCAATGGCTCTGTTTGTGCAAGTTTGTAACATAAATGGTGCAAAAGGTTGTAAAGGGTAGTTATATGGGTTTTTAACCAACAGTGTTTTAACATTGAATGTGCAAGGTTAATTCAAATGGCAAGGTGGTTTTCGCAATGGGCAAGAATATAACCCAGTGGTTTTCGCACGAGAGAAAGGTGGTAGGTGGTATTTTTTATGAAGATGCGATGCAATAAAATTATGACACGTAGCCAGGAGCGAAGCACTAAAAACCACACATTTCGCAAGGTCAAGGTGTAGTTAAAGGTCAGGCTTTTGGATGTGTGAAAGGAGATATGGGCCATCGGATCTGATCGGTATAGATCTGACGATTGAGCGAATGCGATGGAGTATTGGGGATTGGATAGGTGTGAGGCCCAGGATAATATGATGTGATAGGTTATATATGCATATAAACTATGGTTTTAATGTATATGGTCAGGATTTAATACATAGCCAATGGGTTAGGGAAAGTGGGACCTATGTATAGGGGGGGGTAATATAATAACATTATATGTTTAATTAACATAAGAGTTGGGACTTTATAATAAGGAATTAGTATATACGAGTATAAAAGGTATATAATGGGAATTAATAAATAAAGTTAAATATTAATAATATACATTGAAATATTAATAAATGTGGGAATTTTTTAAAATACACTAAGGATAGTGTTAAAACTTAATATTGGGGTGGGATTTTCATAACGGGACCCAATATTAATATTTTGAACTTGAAACTTAGGATAAGTGCATTTTAAGGGGTATTTATGAATGAAATGGAAATTAATAAAGGGATTTTACTTTTCCAAAGGAAAATATGCACTTTCACTTAGGAAAAGAGATTTTTTTGTAGGGGAAAAAGAGTGAAGTAAGAGAAAAGAATAAAAATGAAGGGGAAGGGGTATTTTTACAAGGGAAATGATTTTGAAGGGAAATTAGTAAATATGAAATGACCAATTTTTGTTATACATGCCTTGTGAAAACTGCCTCTGCTTACCCACCATCTATCCTAACATTTCTTCTCCATTTCTTTAGGTGTGTTTGAGCTTGTAGACCCTTATTATTTTTCTTTTAACAACAAACTACCTAATTCTATCCTTATTTTTTTCAAGGGCTCATATTAAACTGTTGAGCTCCTTATTTATTCTCTACCTAACTATTGATCTGCCAAGATTAAACTGTTTGGCTAGATCTTTATTCTCTATCTATCAGCATGAAATTTAAAGCATGAAAGGTCAAGATTCAGCAATTTGACCTTCATGGATTGTGGCATTTTTTACAAGCTGCACACAATCTTATTTTTGCAAAATAAATTAAAAAGCAGTGGCATTTGAATTTGCAGCACTTTCAGGATCTATTTTTTCTCTTTTTTGTTTGGGATTCATTTTTTTTATTCTTTTGTATCTTTTTTCTTTCAGTCCTTTGATTTTTCTTTTAGGACTTTTACCCTCTTTACATTTTTTATTTTTTATATAGGAAAACAATTTTGCAGAATGCAAAGTATGTACATATTACAAGACTACTCATAGTCAATTCAAAATTATGAATCCTATTATTATAGGACCCTGACACCCCCAAGAGCCCCTTGAACCACTAAGAGTTGTCATCTCCAGTCCAAGCCGACGAAGGAAATGAGAGAGGAAAGGGCGCGAAAGGAATAAAGTCTAAAAGAGTGGCGTAGTGGCACCAAAGGCCCACACCTGTGAGGAAAAACACCTCTAGGAGGTGCATCTATGAGAAGAGGGTCACCACCTCTGCTAGGGAAGGAAGCCCACAACCAGAAAATGAAGGTTGCAAAGATTTTAAGCTTGGAAGAAAGCACCGTCGAGATTTATTTATTTTTAGTTATATATATATATATATACACACACACACACACACACACACACATATATATATATATATATATATATATATATATTTTTTAATTTTTTTTTTTAATGTAAAGCATGGGTTTCATGCTCAAGTGTAGGTCAAAATCATGTTCTTTGTGCTTCTAGGTCTTTCTAGGTCAAAGAAGAAATTATGTCATGTACTATAGTCCCATCTATACTCATTGTAACAAAGAAAAATATTTATTTTGTCAAGAAAAAACACTTTATTTCTCCAAGCCCAAGTCAGCCCTAGTAAAGGACATGTTGAAAGGGTTATTTGACCCCTCTGTTGATTTTTGAGTAGCTTGGGAGGTACTCCAAGCTCTAGGGTCCGGAATTTGGAGGGAAAAGCGCCACATGGGTCACTTGTGGGCTTGGAACCCAAGTATGGGAATTTGCACCAAATCATGTTTTTGGAATTTCCATGAGCACATTTCTACATGTGTTGGCATGAAACAATATAGGGCAGAAAGGATAATCCAATGCTTCGAGAATAGTTGAATTCTGAGTTGTAGAAGTGGAGATATGAATTTTTTGAAGGTAATTAAGGGGTTGACATCATAAGTGTCAAGGTCAGCCTAAGCTTTTTTTAGGCATGTGACAAGTTGGCGACCCCTTGTGTGAGGTTTTAGAAGCCCTCCTTCATTGTATAAATAGGAGGTCAAGTGAGGAGCATTCCTTGTCCATTGTTCAACACTCACACTTGAGAAAAAGCTCGTTGAAGGCCTAGATATCTCTATGGAGCGACAAAAAACAAAGGGACATAACAATGAAGGTTCGTAGGACTGTTTGGAGTCTGATTTGGGTGATCGAGTGTAGGGAGAGAGGACCGAGGTCCCTTGGAAGAATGTTGCAACCAAGGGGATTGTTTTAGGGTCTTGCTAGAGGGTGTACAATCCTCTTAAGTGGTTGTTGCAGGCCTAGTTAAGGACATGTAGGGTGCCACTGTTGTTTTGGGGATACAAGTCTAAGCATAGGGCTTGAAGCTGTCCTAAAGGAGAAGCGTGGAGGGGCGACCTCCCATTGAAGGGAAACCACAACAAGAGGAAGAAATTGTGGGCCAAATTTGAGGACTATTAGGGATTGTGGTTGGGTGCCCTAACCAATCCGAAATTGAAACAACAAAAGTACCCTAAAACAGTGAGCTAGTGCATGCATTTTGGAGTACATATTGTTTGTGTTCGGTCACATATTGTTGACCATATTTGGATCAGGTTTCATTGTAGCCTATGGGTGCTGTTTGGAGGACTTTCCATGGAGGTGAAAATTCCATCCTAGGAGAAGAATCTACAATGACATATTGGGCATCATTATTCTGGTGGAGGGCAGTGTGTTGATACCCCAAAGTAGCCCTAGTTTAGCTATCTTGACATGAAAAAGAAAAGCTGAAGGTTGGGTGAAATTTGGTGTCGAAGTGCAACACTTGATGGACAAAGGTGACTGCTAGCCTGGCAGATTGAAGCTTGGGATCAGGCCTACCCAGGGAGAAAATTGGATTAATCTGTGTACATGCAACATAAGTGACTTACAACAGTGTTAGGTGGAAGCTCTCCTGGAGTCTCGATGTGTTGTCCTTTGAAGGACTAAGGGGCAGCTAGTGAGCAGTACGAAAGCAAAGGACCAACAAGACAAGATACGATATAGAAGCTGCAACATGTTTATCATTGTATCTTGTATAACATAGACTATTGTATTATTTAGTTTGTCTATTATAACGAAGACTGGGTTGCACATTATTGTACAATATTTGTTAAAGATTGTCTACACTTGTGCATGTGTGATTTACTGCTTTATATTTTCCACTGTGCAAAGTATTTATGGTTGAGATTCTTGGTTTGGTAGTGTCAATGATTTTAAGACTCTAACCCATACCCAAGGTCGTGGAAATTCAACACCCTTAAGGAGGCTATAAATACAAGAATCTCAACCTCATTTGACACACTCACTCATCACAAGTTCGATTTACAGTAATGAAGGAGAAAAAGAGATAAAAAGAAGAAGAAAGGAAGAAATAACCAAATTTTATTGGATAATCTATCTCTCTCGTTGTTCACACGTGTGAATTTAGGGTTTTTTATTTTTTCCAGTTGTAGGAGGCCGAAATTGTAGGACTGAAATTATGAGGAGCAATTGCAGGGCCAAAAATCTAGAGGGAAGTTGTTGTAGTTCCAAGTTTGGAAGCTTCCTTGAAGAATACTTTGCTAGGGGGATGACTTGGTGCTTGGGAGGATATTTGGCTTTGGTCTTTGGGTCTTGAAAGTCTCTTTGTGAACATATTCTCTAAGAAGAGAAGCATTTTTTCTAGGTTTTCCCCTTGGAGGGGTTTTGCCTTGGCTTGGAGCCTATATCTTATGTACTTTTTCTTGTTGTGATCTTCATTGTTTTGGTAATTGATTGATGAAAAAGATTCAATAAAGTAGTAAAATTATAACACACATCATAAGAAATTATCAAGTCAGGGAATCTTTATAATCTCTAAGTCTCTTTATTTTCCAACATGATCTAGATACAATGAAGTCAATATATTTAAATACTTGTGAAACCTATGTGATGCAGGGCATCCTTAGCCTCGGGCAATCCCCATCAACCAAAAACAAGTTTCTATTTGAGTTTGCAACATAGGAAACTAAGTGTCGCTAATCACATGTATTTTGAGTGTTGGTACTCCTATTATGTTAGTTGTCGATCCACCCACCTAATAGTTGTCACTACTTCTGTAACTACGTTTTATCAAAGTGACGATCACTTTTGAGTTGCTAGCACTCTGAGGATCACATGTTGATACTTCTGTTGCACAAAGTTGCTAACACACCCAAATCAATAGTTGTTTCTATAAGACAATCGCTAGTGGACACGCTATGAGAATGGAATGTAGGTTACAATTTTTTGGTTTTTTCATGTATTGTGAGGAATCTAATTGATTTAGTTATGGAGTGTGAAGAGGTTGACAACATGGGAAATGACTTTGTTCAGTTGGAATGCGAAGAGGTCAACAACGTGAGAAATAAATTGTAGGAACAAGGAAGAAAAAGGACTTTTGGGGCTTTTGGCTTTTGGCTCTTGGACTTCTTGATTTGGTTTTGGCTGTTGCATGATTTGGAGAGAGTGCAAATGCTTGTTGTATGAGTTAGTGAGGGTGTTTTGGTTGTTGTGTGGTAACACTCTATGACAATACATGTATTGCAAGTACTCTGAGGCCTCCACTCTCAGACCTGAATTTATTGTATGTAACAACACATTCTAAATGAATAAAAATATTTGAAGTATAGTATGAGTTCTCGTGAGGAGGCTTAAATTACTCTTTGTTTGTGCTTTGTTATTTAATCATTTGAATTCATTAATACAATAGACAAAAACAAATGGCTGGGGTTGTGCACTCTATAGCAACAATTATGGTTTTGTAGTTTGTTGTGAAAGCTACAGAATATCTCTTGCTATATCACCATGTAAAATTCATCACAACAATTTACATATCATCATACGAAGTCACTTGCCACATAAACCATCAATTCAATATGATTAATAAATGAAAATAACCAATGATCATGTGGAGCTACATGTAATATGACATACCATTATAAACACTAAAAATTATGTTGAATTCTTTTAGTTGTTTGTCAATGTGATTTCGAAGCCATAAAAGATTAGGTGAAAGGAAGCTTCATATTCATATATTTGGAATATGGAATCTATAAGCTTCAAATAATGATATATTAAGTTTTATCCAAATCTATATATCCAAAATTTCGAATTTGGTAGTTTTGTGTAGGCATAAGTTACGTATACAGGAAGTTAAACACAAATAATCTATATGCGACTCCTTCCAGATATAGATTTAAAGAATTGGAATTCATAATAATATGTATACATGTTCTAGATTTGGAATACTTGCATCTAGTGTTGGAAATATAGTCATTGATATCAAAAGAGCACAAAGGAGCAGCACCTGAACTATCAAAAAGGCAAAGGCAGCTAAGAAGCAAGGCAGACAAGGAGCAAAGGCAGCAAATAAGCAGAGCCAACAAAGGCAACAATAACCAGAAGAACAAGCTCAGGAGAGATTCGCGTTGAAGGACTCTAAACAAGCTCAAGAGGAGTAGCGTGGAGGAACTGGTGTTACAGAGCGACGACAGTATAAATAATAGACATCAAATAAAGATAGAACACTTAGAAGAATTCTTATGGAGGAATCGATGGCGAGGATCAGATCACAGAATCAAGGGTTAAGAATTGACAACAGAGATCAAAGCAGGAAGAAGAGGCAAAGAAGAGTCGCGTGAAAACGAGTCAACGGTCGTGATTAGATCGCAGATCCGAAGGTGAGAGATGAATGGACGTGATAGCTTCGCAAAAAATATAAGAAACAATGATTTGGAGGGATAATGTGAGGACCATTGGATCGTGTAGCAGATCAACGACAAACAGTGGATCGCAAAATCGCACATCGGCAAATTTAAGGTTTAACTTCAAGACATCACAAGGTATGTTTTTTTCGTTGCGATGCGGTAAGAATCAAACGATGCAATGCAATGAAGGGAGTCCATGTGTCAGCACTGTGGACAGTGAGGACCATTGGATCGTGTATCAGATCAACGACGGAAAGTGGATCGCAAAATCGCACATCGGCAACTTTAAGGTTTAACATTAAGACATCGCAAGGTATGTTATTTTAGTTGTGATGCAGTAAGGATCGAACGATGCAATGCGATGAAGGGAGTCCACGTGTCAACACTGCGCAATAGCACACTTCGCATGGTTTATGGTTTATCGTTATCGGTAGAGTGGTAAACTTGCGGGCAAGTATTTGCGATGAGTTGTAATTGGTTCAAGGTATAGTGGGACCCTCCAGTGGGAAGTTCCGCATGTCTGCATGTGATTTGGGTTTATGTGCAGTTTTGTTTAAAGTGTGTGCGTTGTTTGATAGCTAATGTATGTATGTTGTAATTAACTCTGGATTTGTAATCCGATGTGTATAAAGGGAGTTATGTGGACGATGACCCACGAGTTTGTGGGGTTCGTGTAAGGAAGTCGACCAAGATGAAAAGTGACATGAAGATGCAGCTGTGTGTTAAAAGAAAAGGTTGAACGCACAAGAAAAGGCTAGGGTAAGAAAAAAAAGGACCATGAACCCGTGCATAATAGTGCAACAACATGGGTTGAGTCGGGCAAAAAGGGCAGTCATGCACAATTGGAATATAACTGTAGAAACATGAAATACAAAGAGACATCAAGCAGAAGAGGTCAAACACACACAACAAATATAAGAAGTTGAAAGGGCTTAATAAAATATTTGAATGTAACTGTAAATGTATTATTTGTTTTATATTGTTTGTGATGCAAAGGCAAGTCTCCCAGGAAAAGCAAAACTCCATTTGATACTGTAATAATTGTATATATTTGTAACATCCTGAATATGTTGAGTGAGGAAATGAATGGGTGGAAGGCAAGAGTCATGTTTTTTCTGTTAGTCATCAGTATTTTTCACTTGTTGGTGATGACTAGTTCTAACAGCCAAGTTTTCCAACAGCCGATCTAAAAATTTATCAAATTTTCCAGCTGGGAAAACACCCATAAAACTTTTTTGCCCTCCTACTTTTTAGTCCGCCCATGACAAGTTGAAACCCCATTATCAAATCCTACCTTGCCTCAGCCATACTAGTCTGCCCATCAGCTCTAAAGAGACAGTCCAAATCTATTCAAACAAGTCTCCTCTAAGTTAGGAAGTGGTGCTTTAAGGCATTTCACCCTTGGCAAACTATCAAAGAGCCAAAAACCTCCATATGCTATGCACTTACCATAACAGACCACTTTGCTAATGAAGTTGGTCATTCAGCCCTAGGTCGCGCCACTACTACACCCTGTTGACGGGAAAATTTGTACGGCCAACAGTAGGGGATCTCCCCGGTAGAAAGTCCCAATTAGACCTTAAACCGTTTGGAGTAGGGATCCCGTCCGGAGTGTGGGTCCGGCTACCACTTAAGATGACTTCTCTTCTGTCTCACAAGAACCTGCTTGAACCTGCGAACATACACTTATTCACCTGATATAGAATACGAGATTAACGTGTTAAACATGAATCAAACACTATGTGTAGCAAGATTATAGATAAAGCACATACACCTCAAGAGATGTCATTAGCAACACATCTTTTGTGGGGTAATTGCTTGTACAGTGGTCTGATCACACAAAAAATAGTTCTTGATGATAAGATACCTCTGCACTTCCTGAAAGATGAAACGAAATGCTAACAATCTAGTTTATTAGCATTCATTAATATAACAGATAATAAGATAAACATCATTGATACAACACGGATAGCCATGACGTATAAACGATATCATGAAAAGAACAGATTCATTAATCATAGGATATTCTGAAACTGTTGAAAGAAATACACAAAGTGTTCATACAGCAAAACACATCATAACCATAGGGTATTTTAACAAGATTCTATATTCATATGCTCAAGTGTCAGATCTTTAAATACAATGCTTGTAGCTCCTGAGTTTCCCAAAAGAAAAAGCCCTTGTACAATGTCCCATAGGATTATTTATAATGCCAAAATTGTCTGTTGGGTTTCCTTGACTGTTCGCCTTCTTGACTTTTGGGCTACCTTGAGACCCACTCCTTCTGCGACCTGGGTAGGTGATGCGACCTGCGACCTAGGTATGAGATGCGACTTGCGACCTGTCCTGTTGGTGCGATTTGCGACCTGGTTCTTCTTGCTGCTCAGGACTTGCTGCTGCCAGGACGCGAAATGTTAATGTCAACCTGTTGTTCCCTAAGGAAATCCTGCCATGCCTGGTATTCTGCCGCTATGGGGGACACCAGAGGCACCTCCTCTTTCAGCCTATACACGCATTCCAAAGCGTTTGGTACTAGGGTCTCCCTCTTCTGTCCGATCTGATTTGAGAGCGACGCAAGCTTGGTATAAATCCGTGCTGGAGCGGCGATGAATTGACTGAGATGCTCTTGAGATGCGGAGGGCTCCGGATCAGCTGCGGCCTGCTTGATGGGTTGCAAGAAAGTTTGAATATCCTGGTTTACTTGTTCCCAAGTTTTCTCTTCCTCTAATGCTCCAAGCGATGGGATGTGGTGCAGCGTATGCATTGAGTCGATACCACTAATCAGATGGTCGTACGAGGACATCACTTTGTCCAGGTCTTTAGTCAATTTTTCTCCAGATTGCATCGCTATGCGGAGTTGAACTTTCGCATCCTGCGTGTGGATCCGGTCCCTCTTAGGCAAATTTTCAGGTGCCTGAGGGTACTGAATGGTCCAACCCATCATCCTGTCCAAAGCCTGTGAAGCCTCTTTGAGCTGATCTTGTCTTTGCCTGGTTTCCATTCGTGCTCTTGCCAGAGGAGCGACTGTTTGTTTGATGGTGAACATCTCACCATATACCTGTCTCATAGTCATCTCCAACACCTCACACTCTTTGAAAATGGCAAGCGAGACTTCATTTGCTGGTAGAGCTTGGTTTCGAAGTTGCTGGACTTCCGCTTGTAATGTTGCTCTCTCCTGCTCTGCCATCTTTTCGCGTTGCTCAGCTGCGTGCAGTCTGTTTTGTAGAGCTACTATTTCTCTGCTCATCCGGGTTACATTCTCTTCTGTAGCCGCAGCGAAGGCAGTACCTGCTGACGCTATCATTACCGGATTAGTCCTAGTATCCAAAACTATATCCTTACCTGTGGATACTGCAGATGATGCAGAGGGACTATGTGCCAACGACCTCCTCTTCTCTTGACGGATCTTGAACGAAAACTGATCAAATGTGAGTCTGGTCAGGTCGAACACATCTTCTTCCTATCTCTGGGGCGATCTAACATCAGAGAGTTGTGTACGGCCCAAAGGTATGTCGAGAGGAGTTACCTCAAGATCATCTAGCGTGTCATCCTCTCTTTCCTCTGTGTTCTTCTCTTCTTCTTCCTTCCTCCGCCGTTCAGCTTCTCCTGCTGCTTCTATTTCGGCCCTCTTCTTCTGTTCAGCTGCAGTAGCCTGCTCGGCTTTCTTTTGGCGTTCAGCCTCTGCCTTGTCCAGCTCTACCTTAAGCGCCTGTTCCGCTGCAGCTTGCGCCTCTTTGTCTTCCTTTTCTTTCCTGGCCTCTTTGGCCAGCTTCTTCTTTTGTGTTGCTGTTGCACTCTTTTGACGCGCCTCCTCATCTTCTTTTAGCTTTTTCTCCCTTTCCTGCTGGGCTTTTGCCTCTGCCTCCTTTTGTTTGATGGATGGAGTTGGCCCTGTGTTGATTCGGGATTTCTGGAGTATGGATGAAGAGAAACCTCCTAACTGACGTCTTCTGTCTTCTAAGTTCTGATCATCTGAGTCTTCCTGGACCACGTCAATTCCCGGAGCAAGTTGTCTTTCAGCATTATACCAGTTTCTTCTCTCATCTTCCGCTGGGCGCTCAAGATGCTGATAAGTCCACTTGAGGTTGGCTCTCCAGCAGTGTTCAGGGACTATTCTCTCTGGGTCATATGTCCGGTGTTCAAGTGCCCCCAGCTGATAACTTCTCATTGCTTCTGCCTCTGCTAGTACTTCCTTGAAGTCTTTAACTGTGAATGCACCAATAGTGAGGGGCAGAGTGGGCCATGGCTTCTTTTTGCCCTTAGACAGGATGTTGGAGAATCCGTGTGACATCTGAAAACACACCTCCTGAATAAGCATTTTGTCCGTCACGAAGCGAGGAATAACATGTGGCGCCTTGTAAGTTCCAAAGACTCGGATGAAGGTGTACCCAGGGAAAGGGAACCAGTGCGCCACTTTAACCAGAGTCTCCTTGGCCCGCCATGACATGCAAGGGGCGTCTTGGCCAAATAAATGTCTGTACAGAGCGGGAACAAATATTTGGGAGATCCGATCTATGTCCTGTTTGTATTTAGACTCCCAGAATACTTTAAGTTGTAGATGGATTGTGCGCGTGTTCTCGGGGTCCCAGTTGTGCTCCCAGCCGTCAAACTCCACTCGGGCGCACACCGCATCTAATAGGTATGAAGCCATGTAAAATTCAGCAGGCATTCCTTCGTCCGGAGCCAATGCCGAGTTCAAGTTGGTCTGCATCGACGTCATCAGTATGCTGGCCCAGTTAAAACGGGTGCCCTGTGTTGTCACATACTCCATAATAGTGGCCCAATTGCCGTTGAAAGTGGAGCAATCTGGGCGCCCGTAAAGCCTGCAGAGCATGGCAGCAACCAATTTATAAACTTTTCTTAGGCTTGCCACTGGGTATTCCTGGTTCTTTTTCACCTTGAACTTCTCGGGCTCCTCCCACCATTGTTTAATAGTATCGACGATCGGGACGGCGTGAGTAGCAGCCCATTCTCGAGTAAAGTGCTGGTTTGGGCGCGACAGTGAATAATAAATGTGTGCATCTGAGCCTACCAGCGTAGTGAAAGCTCTGCCTTCATGATCTCTGATCACAAATTTCTCTGGGTCTGTCTTTTGTATTATCCAGTCTATGATCTCCGGACATGGGAATATAGCCGGATGCGCCCCTGCCAGATGTAGTTTGGACCTCTTTACGGCCAAGTATATTTCTCGGTCTGGGAGGTCTTCCGGAAATTCTTCTGGCAACTTGGCGAACTCTTGATAAATCTGGTACCACCTCATGCTGTCGTCTTTCGAAAAAGTACATAATGTATCTCGGAATATTGGGGGTGGGGACACCACCACCAACTCATCAGTCTCTTCCACTATTCCCTTGTCCTTTCTCCGAGACCGCGGGGCCGCCATGTCACTAGAATCTGAGAGCACAGGTATGCACTCTATATCTTCACCTGTCAAATTCAGAAAAGAGTCCCACGATAAGAACGTCATGGCGAATAAAAATCAGTTACAATTCAGTGACAAAACCTAAATGCGTTAAAGCAAAACTGGACTGGTGAGTCGCTGGGTCGCAGATTCGTCAAACCTTGAGTTTTGCGACCTGGCGACCTTGCGACCCGGCGACCTGGGGTCGCTGGGTCGCAAGATCGCTAAGTCGCGATTTTCGGAAAATGACCAAATTGCGACCTGGCGACCTGGCGACCTGGGTCGCTAGGTCGCTAGGTCGCAGTTTTCATAAGTTTATGTAATGTGCGACCTGGCGACCTGGCGACCTGAGGTCGCTAGGTCGCAAGGTCGCAATTTTCATGAATGTCTACTTTTGCGACTTAGTGACTTAGCAATTTCTCTTTAGTTCTAAGGGGCTCCAAAATTTTAAAAGGTAGTCTTTTTTGGAGGGTGTTGTAAAGGTTACAACAAATGGCGATTCACTGGACGAACTCAGAGTCTCTGCTGATGGTTAGCCTTAGTGGGGGGAGGGAGGGGCTTATGCTAACTGTCCTCTTTTACCTTGTGGTTGCCATTTCCTAGCCTTCGGTCGTCCAGCTGGGTTGCCGAACTTGCTGGTCCGGTTGGGCGCCATTCAAACAAATTCTTTCTTCAGGTCTCCGGACTTGAAGGGTTGGAGAACTCTAGGCGGCTACAGGGTCTGGTACGATTATTTTGTCCTCATCGTGTTGCTCCGCTGCCAGCGAACCTCTCGATCCCGGCGGAGTCACTGCCTAGGAATCGTGAACGTTGCTCCGCTGCGAGCGAGCCTGGTCAGTACCCCGGCGGAGTCGTTACATCACCTCTCTGCGCAGGAAGCCTTTCTCAATCCTTTACCCTTTATTTGCGTGCTATTGCACTTATTTTGAATGTGCCTGATGCACTTATTTAGATGTGCTTATGGCACTTATTTGAAATGGCAGTTTTGCCTGGGCGGATGAGGGATCCCGACTTATTTTGCTTGCAGCTAGGTTGTTCCTGGTCTAGTATGAGGACTTTGATTTTTCCCAGACACCCTGACATACCGTAGAGTATCTCTCTTCCCTTCTGGTCCGGTTACCATTTACACTGCATTTTCTTTTGTGGACACCCTCTCAGACTGGCGAGGTAAGCTTTCCTGCTTGAGGACTTGAGCTTGGTAATGTGCTACTTTTAGGTGCGGAGAACAAGCAAGCTTTTGCCACCTTTGAATTTGTCGGGAAAAGCTTTCCATCAGTGGAGAACCTGCGGCAGTATGCCAATCTGTGTGACTCTAATACATCCTTCCTTAGGCTTTTATTCTATTTTTATTTTTTTATTTTTTTTATTTTTATTTATTTATTTATTTATTTTTTTTTTTTTTAAACAAAAGGGACAAGAAAATATGGTACAAAAACGAGGCAGCCCCCCAAGGGCTGCTTAAGTGAAATAGTGTTTGAGGTCGTGCCCGTTTACCGGGAGGACCTCGACTCGTCCATCGAGGGTTTGCAATCTGAACGTGTGTGATCCTATCTTTTCCTTAATTTGGAACGGGCCTGTCCAAAGTGCTTGGAACTTGGCATGCTTCCCCTTTTCCTCATGGGCTTTATCCCACTTAAGGACCAGGTATCCTGTCTCAAAAGTTTTGTTTCCCGCGGACTTTTTATCGAACCATCTTTTGATTCGGCTCTGATGGATGGCAAACTTTTCCCGGGTCTTTTGCCTTTCTTCCTCCAATTTCAGCAAGGTGTCGATTCGGTTTTGCAAGGTGGGACACGGAGTACCATGACATTCTTGGGACAGTTGGAGGGCCGGGAGAGATAGATGAGAAGGGAGGACAGCTTCTTTTCCATACACGAGGAAAAATGGGGAGGTGCCTAAAGAGGACTTGGGAGTAATACGGTCAGCCCACAGTGCATTGTGAAGGGCATTGTGCCAATTTCGCTGGTGGGATAGGAGAGTCTTCTTAATAATACGGATCAGGTTCTTGTTAGTGGATTCAGCTAAACCATTTCCCTGGGGGTAGTAGTTTGCAGAATGTTTCATAATAATTCCATTTTCCAGCGCAAAATCATATAACTTAAAAGATGAGAAATAAGTCGCATTATCAAAAACTAAAGAAGTCGGAACGCCAAACCTGGTCATGATGGAATGCGTGAGGAATTCTATTACCTCTTGATCGTTGATTCGGCGTAACGGTGTTGCCTCAACCCACCTGGTGAAGTAATCAGTGGCCGTAAGAATATACCGATGTTGTTTAGAAGAGTACGGTAGGATTTCCCCAATTACGTCCAAACCCCATTGTTGGAAAGGTTCTTCTACTGCTACTGAGAGTAGTGGTGCGGCTGGCCGTGCTTCTCGGTTGGCGAACTTCTGGCACTGAATGCATTTCCGAACATATGCATGCGTGTCTCTGAAAAGAGTAGGCCAATAATATCCTGCACGCATTATCTTATGGGCAGTGGTATCCCCAGAAAAATGACCTCCAGCGGGTCCATCGTGTAACTCGGTTAAGATTTTTTGTGCTTCGTCATTTTCCAAACAGCGTAACAGGACCCCATCGTGGTGTTTCTTGAATAACTTACCTTGGATCAGTTGGTGAGATGCGGCTTTTAATCTTATTGCGCGCTTCTGTCGGGCAGTAAGAGCAGGGTCCATCGTGCCTTGGGCCAGATATCTTGAAATGTCAGAATACCAAGAAAGGCTATTTTGCTGGGGCACATGGTCGCTCTGATACATGTCGATTTCTTGTTCCCAACATTCTTCTTCCATCTCGCGTGTATTTGCAGCCTCTGCGGCCATTTGACATAAGCCCTGTCCTTTGACGGTATGTGCTGGTTTGAACTCTCAATCGTATTCTTGTAAACATGCCATCCAGTTGCCCCGCCTTTCGCCTAGTTCTTGCTGTACGAAGAGTGAGCGGACTGCTGGGTGCGGTACAAAAACCGTGACGTGACTTTTCAAGATGTAAGGCCTAAAATGTTTTACTGCCTTATAAACCGCATAGGCTTGCTTGTCAATTTCCGGATAGTTTAATTCAGCTCCCTGTAGACCGGTGCTCATAAAAGAAATGGGCCGTTCATCATTGTTATTATCTTTCTGTGTGAGGACAGCCGCAAGCGAGGAATCTGAAGCGAAAGTGTATAGGATGAAACCTTTATCAAAATCTGGACTTTGAAGGGAAGGAGTTTCAGCTATAGCCCTTTTGATTTTTTCGAAAGCCTCTTTCTCTTCGGGATTCCATTTGAATGCAGCATTCTTCTTAATCATTCCCTGCAGTGGCCTAACAATTTGCGCAAAATCTGAAATGAATTTACGAACAAAATTAATCTTCCCCAGGAAGGATTGCATTGCTTTCTTGTTGTTTGGGGGCGGAATCTGAGCAATGGCTTTAGCCCATTCCGGATCAACCACAATGCCCTGTTTAGTGATAATGTGGCCTAGCAAATTTCCCTCTGCCACAGCAAAAACGCTCTTTTTAGGATTGAGTGATATTCCATACCTCTTGCATCTATCGAAGATTTGTCTAAGGTGACGTAAATGATCGCCCCTGCATTTTGAAAATACAGTAACATCGTCTAAATAAACCACCACGCTCTGCCCTATTAGACCGCGGAAGGCTATGTCCATAGCTCGTTGGAAGGTGGCTCCTGCATTGATCAATCCAAAGGGCATGCGTCTGAAAGCAAAGGTTCCCCATTTTGTCCGGAATGTGGTTTTCAATCTGTCAGGTTCGGCTACCAAAACTTGGTTATAGCCGGAGAAGCCGTCCAATAGGGAAAACATCTCAGATCCAGACACAGCTTGTAATATCTGTTCCATGGGGGGCACCGGGTAGTTGTCTTTGTTTGAGGACCGATTCACATTGCGGAAATCTACACACAAGCGAATTTCACCAGACTTCTTTCGCACAGGTACCAGATTCGACACCCACGTGGAGTGACGAACTTTGAAAATGATGCGAGCATATAAAAGCTTTTTAAGTTCTTTTAGAATCATTGGCTCCAAAGCTGGATGTATTTTCCGGAGTTTCTGTTGGAAGGGTTTAACTCCTTCCCTCATGGGTATTACATGTTGAATGATACGAGTATCGTATGTACGTAGATCTTCATATGTCCAGGAAAATACATCACGATACTTCCGGAATAGCTGGGTGAAAGCCCGTGCCTCTTCATCACTACAGTCTTTGCCAAGGTTAACAAACTTAGGGTTCTCATCGGACCCCAAGTTGACTTGCCGATGAGCCAATATGGAACTTTGCACTTTGGTGTTCGGAGGCCTGCGGAATCGGTTTTGCAGATCAAACATCTTTTCTAATGATACCACCCCCTTGGGCATAATGTTCTCTCTGTGTTCCTCATTCTTTTTCTGTAACGCACGCTCATGTTCTTCCTCATCAATTGCCGCGTCTTTGAATACTTCAGCGTTGCACATAAAATCCAAAATCTGGTGATCATCATTAAACACGCGTAAATTAGAAATATTGTCTGGCACAGAGGGCCTATATACAATTTCAATAGAAAAGCCGTCCCTCAAAGGCGTGAATCTAGCAGCAACATTGGCCAGAGTATCTGCTGCTGCGTTGTGCATCCTAAGGACAGATTTTATTCCAAATGCATCAAAACCAGAAATCAAACGCCATACCTCTTGTTGATACGCCTTTAAATGTGGAGATAAACAGTGAATAGTGTTGCGTACCTGGCGGGTGATGATTTCGGAATCTCCAATGACCTGTAAACATTTTACCTTCAAGTCCAGTGCCTTTTTAAGCCCGAGGATTAATGCCTCATACTCAGCCAAGTTGTTGGTGCACTGGAACTCTAGCCGGCATGAGATCAAGTATTTATTCTTATGCGGGTCAAGCAAGATGCAACCAGCACCAGCTCCGTCATTAGTCTTGGATCCATCATAATACAAGGTCCATAGGTCACTTTCTGGCTCCTTCAGGGCACTAGGTTGTGAAGGGGTCTCTGCTGGTGGTAAGTCAGGAATTACTTGCTCTTCAGTGACAAAGGCTACTTCAGATTGAACCTCGGGGCCTATAGGAGACTGGGGGGGTTGGTAGCATCCAAATATGGACTCCAGAAGGCACATGCCGAGCTCTTCTTGTGCAAAGCTGATGGGTTCATTAACGGCGTCCAGATCAGTGACGGTGTGTTTCATATAAGGTTCACTTTCTACCCTGATTTGATTATTCCGCCCCTTGTAAGGAAGCCACAAGTGGGACCAATCGGTGGCGAAGTAGCCTTGTAATTTGCTGGACCAATCTCTACTGAGCAATAGGCCGTATGCTTCCGGAATATCGACAACCACAATGTCGATGCACTGATGGACCCTAGAGTCTGATGACAAGCGGATAATGACATTGTTCAATTCTCCTATGGCGGGTACTTGTGATCTATCGAGCTGTATATATTTTGCATCAGTCTTCTCCGGGCGGATGTTGAGTTTCTTACAAACGGATAAAGGCATGACATTTGTAGAGGCACCGGAGTCGACTAGACAGTTGTGGACATTGAAGTTAAAAATCTCGAAGGACAACAGGAAGGGAGGTGTGGATCCTCTTGAGTTTGTATTGATGGCGTTTACTATGGATTGCACCTCTAGTCCGGGTTGCGCAGACGCGTTGCTTACAGTCTTCGTAGCCGAAGTGTTTGCGAAAGCCTTAAGAATGAGCTCCTTTTGGTTAGTAATGCGGGCCAACTCATAGAGAGAAATGTTTGCTCTTGTTTTCTTCATATCTTCAACAATGTTATAGCTGGGCTCTGGTTGAGGGCTAGGTTCGACAGAAGTCTTAGAGGGTTCCGACGGAAGTTTATTCTTTTGACTTACCCGGGTAGCGTTATTCGGGCGTTTCTCTGTGGCAGGTTGTTTTCCGTTACCCGGGGGCAGGATTTTCCTTAGAAAGGCCCTTTTCTTGTCTTCATAAGACTGTTCAGGAACAGGTCCTTTGCTTCTGAGACTATAATTTCGTACGGGCTGATCTTTGGGAACATCTGCCATGTAGATATCAATGGGGTTAAAGTTCTCTCCACCTCGAATTATGTCAAAAGCAAGGATAGAAGATCCTGGTTCGTCGTTATGGGGTGGATCCTCCTCATGATCTGAAACATCATCCTCCGTGACATCTCCTGGGGTTTGGTCATCTAAAATTTGATTAACTACTGCTGTCATGCTGCCAATCCATTGAGGGCACGTTTTTTCAGAGTGGGCAGCTTGGTGAAATGAGCAGAAGTTGTCTTTCCCGATCTCCTCCACATTGAGAGCGGCATTTGTGTTTGACGGAGGTTTGTTAGTGTTGGGATTGATTTTCCTGAAAAAAGGCTTGGGTGGTCTAGTGCTAGTTGTAGTTTCTGTGCCTTTTCTCCTTAGGTCGGTAACTTCGTTTGTTAAATGCTTTAGCGTTTTGGCCATGCTTTCAAAATCAAAAGCATCTCTGTCCCTATCAGTAGTCTTAGGAGTGGAGGACTGACCTCTTTTTGTGTTAGGCTTGTGGTCATCTCTCCCTTCATGATCGATGGCTCCTATCGAAAGCATGTCTTTCTCTACGGTGAGAGCAGCCTCATAATTTTCCGTGAGAGTAGCACGGGCTTCGCGTTTAACGAACACAGCAATGTCTCTAGGTAGGGCTTTGGTATAGTAGTCAATAGTGATTGAGTCATCCAATGCTAGGTTCGGAGGAAATTTTTGTAGTATAGTGGCGAAGCGTTGGTTGAAGTCTTTCACTTTTTCCTTTTTATGACACTTGATGGTGCTCAATTCAGTGAGAAGCATTGAAGGAGTTTTATCTTCTGAAAACTTATGCAGGAATGCGCGACGGAATTGCTCCCATGAAGTGATAGAGGCACTAGGGAGAGAGCGGTACCATGTGGCTGCTTTGTTTTCGAGGGTATGGGGAAACAGTCGACATGCGACATCATCGGACTGGACTCTCATGATTTGAAGAGACAAATAGAAGCTGCTAATATGATCTTCAGCTAGGGTACCTTTTTCAGGGTCGAACTTTGGTAGATGTTTCTCCAGATGCCTAGGCAAATCTTGGAGTGGGCCTTGGAGATTTAAAGGGGATTGAGCCATCCAAGCTAGGGGTTGCACTCGCCTAGCCCGTTGGTGTTGCCTAAACTCATGTTCAGATTCGTCTCCCGAACCTGAGACAGATGCTTCTGACTCATGACGGGAATTTTCGTCTTGGTGTCTCCCACGGTGCAGAAAATCTCTAAGATATCCCAAGTTGTGTACAGGTGGCCTTATTGGGTTTGGTTGACGGTTGTGAGCTTGATGTCCTAGACCTCGGCCTCTATCCCCTCTGCCTCCGGCCCCCCGACCTCTATTTCTATCTCCTTCATTTCTACGAGCCCTATTCCCCCTGTCTACATTTCCCCGGCCTCTGCCACCCTCACCATCCCCGGGTAGGGGGTGTGCCTGGTTGTTGTTTTGTCGAGTCTGATTAGGCTGGAAGTCGGGGGAAGGCCCGGTGTCAGCAAACTCTTCACCCTCTTGGAGAACAGGATCATTTTCCTCAACAGCATTTGCGAGGTCTTCCAACATGAGATTCACGAGCTCGGGTATAGTACTTGCAATGGCACCGTTACGGGTGATGTTCTCGGGCGGGGTCCTAGTATGGGTAAGGTATTCCATGATTGGAGTGAACCGTAACTGGTTGACAAGATCTCGGGCGGTTGGGCGTAAGGCTCTCAGCTGCTCCCTAGTGATTTCATAATATCGAAGCTCCCTCCCTGGAATATCTTCTGGAAGAGGAGGGTTAGTTTCATTGTTCGTGACCTCCCCTTGGGGAGTTTGTGATGGGATGTTTGTTGTGTGCTGGGAGGCTGCCATTCAGGCCCTCCTTCTAGCGCCAATTCTGTTGACGGGAAAATTTGTACGGCCAACAGTAGGGGATCTCCCCGGTAGAAAGTCCCAATTAGACCTTAAACCGTTTGGTGTAGGGATCCCGTCCGGAGTGTGGGTCCGGCTACCACTTAAGATGACTTCTCTTCGGTCTCAAAAGAACCTGCTTGAACCTGCGAACATACACTTATTCACCTGATATAGAATACGAGATTAACGTGTTAAACATGAATCAAACACTATGTGTAACAAGATTATAGATAAAGCACATACACCTCAAGAGATGTCATTAGAAACACATCTTTTGTGGGGTAATTGCTTGTACAGTGGTCTGATCACACAAAAAATAGTTCTTGATGATAAGATACCTCTGCACTTCCTGAAAGATGAAACGAAATGCTAACAATCTAGTTTATTAACATTCATTAATATAACAGATAATAAGATAAACATCATTGATACAACACGGATAGCCATGATGTATAAACGATATCATGAAAAGAACAGATTCATTAATCATAGGATATTCTGAAACTGTTGAAAGAAATACACGAAGTGTTCATACAGCAAAACACATCATAACCATAGGGTATTTTAACAAGATTCTATATTCATATGCTCAAGTGTCAGATCTTTAAATACAATGCTTGTAGCTCATGAGTTTCCCAAAAGAAAAAGCCCCTTGTACAATGTCCCGTAGGAGTATTTATAATGCCAAAATTGTCTGTTGGGTTTCCTTGACTGTTCGCCTTCTTGACTTTTGGGCTACCTTGAGACCCACTCCTTCTGCGACCTGGGTAGGTGATGCGACCTGCGACCTAGGAATGAGATGCGACTTGCGACCTGTCCTGTTGGTGCGATTTGCGACCTGGTTCTTCTTGCTGCTCAGGACTTGCTGCTGCCAGGACGCGAACTGTTAATGTCAACCTGTTGTTCCCTAAGGAAATCCTGCCATGCCTGGTATTCTGCCGCTATGGGGGACACCAGAGGCACATCCTCTTTCAGCCTATACACGCATTCCAAAGCGTTTGGTACTAGGGTCTCCCTCTTCTGTCCGATCTGATTTGAGAGCGACGCAAGCTTGGTATAAATCCGTGCTGGAGCGGCGATGAATTGACTGAGATGCTCTTGAGATGTGGAGGGCTCCGGATCAGCTGCGGCCTGCTTGATGGGTTGCAAGAATGTTTGAATATCCTGGTTTACTTGTTCCCAGGTTTTCTCTTCCTCTAATGCTCCAAGCGATGGGATGTGGTGCAGCGTATGCATTGAGTCGATGCCACTAATCAGATGGTCGTACGAGGACATCACTTTGTCCAGGTCTTTAGTCAATTTTTCTCCAGATTGCATCGCTATGCGGAGTTGAACTTTCGCATCTGCGTGTGAATCCGGTCCCTCTTGGGCAAATTTTCAAGTGCACGAGGTACAACTCAAATGGTCCAACCATCATCTGTCCGGCCTGTGAAGCCTCTTTGGGCTGATCTTGTCTTTCTGGTTTCCATTCGTGCTCTTGCCAGAGGAGCGACTGTTTGTTTGATGGTGAACATCTCACCATATACCTGTCTCATAGTCATCTCTAACACCTCACACTCCTTGAAAATGGCAAGCGAGACTTCATTTGCTGGTAGAGCTTGGTTTCAAAGTTGCTGGAATTCCGCTTGCAATGCTGCTCTCTCCTGCTCTGCCATCTTTTCGCGTTGCTCAGCTACGTGCAGTCTGTTTTGTAGAGCTACTATTTCTCTACTCATCCGGGTTACATTCTCTTCTGTAGCCGCAGCGAAGGCAGTACCTGCTGACGCTATCATTACTGGATTAGTCCTGGTATCCAAAACTATATCCTTACCTGTGGATACTGCAGATGATGCAGAGGGACTATGTGCACGGCCTCCTCTTCTCTTGACGGATCTTGAACGGCCAGTCAAATGTGAGTCTGGTCGGAGTCGAACACATCTTCTTCTGTCTGCGGGCGATCTAACATCGAGGAGAGTTGTGTACGGCCCAAAGGTACGTCGAGAGGTGTTACTTCTCATCTAGCGTGTCATCCTCTCTTTCCTCTGTGTTCTTCTCTTCCTCTTCCTTCTCACGTAGTTCAGCTTACTGTAGCTGCTTCTATCTCGGCCTCTTCTTGTTCGGTACGGCGGCCTGCTCGGCCAAAAGTGTCATTTCGGCCTCGCCTTGTCCAATTGGCTTAAGCGCACATTTGGCTGACTTGTGCCTCTTTGTCTTCTTTTTCTTTCCTGGCCTCTTTGGCCAGCTTCTTCTTTTGTGCTGCAGTTGTACTTTTTTGGCGCGCCTCCTCATCTTCTTTTAGCTTCCTCTCCCTTTCCTGCTGGGCCTTTTCTTCTGCCTCCTTTTGTTTGGCGGATGGAGTTGACCCTGTGTTGATTCGGGATTTCTGGAGCATGGATGAAGAAGAAGCTCCTAACTGACGTCTTCTGTCTTCTAAGTTCTGATCATCCGAGTCTTCCTGGACCACGTCAACCCCCGGAGCAAGTTGTCTTTCAGAATTATACCAGTTTCTTTTCTCATCTTCTGCTGGGCGTTCGAGATGCTGATAAGTCCACCTGAGGTTGGCTCTCCGGCAGTGTTCAGGGACCAATCTCTCTGGGTCATAGTTTCGGTGTTCAATTGCCCCCAGCTGATAACTTCTCATTGCGTTTGCTTCTGCTAGCACCTCCTTGAAGTCTTTAACTATGAATGCACCAATAGTGAGGGGCAGAGTGGGCCATGGCTTCTTTTTCCCTTCGACAAGATGTTGGAGAAACCATGTGACATCTGAAAGCACACCTCCTGCACCAGCATTTTGTCCGTCACGAAACGAGGCATAACATGTGGCGCCTTGTAAGTTCCAAAGACTCGGATGAAGGTGTACTCAGGGAAAGGGAACCAGTGCGCCACTTTAACCAGGGTCTCTTTGGCCCGCCATGACATGCAAGGGGCGTCTTGGCCAAATAAATGTCTGTACAGAGCGGGAACAAATATTTGGGAGATCCGATCTATGTCCTGTTTGTATTTAGACTCCTAGAATACTTTGAGTTGTAGATGGATTGCGCGCGTGTTCTCGGGGTCCCAGTTGTGCTCCCAGCCGTCAAACTCCACTCGGGCGCACACCGCATCTAATAGGTATGAAGCCATGTAAAATTCAGCAGGCATTCCTTCGTCCGGAGCCAATGCTGAGTTCAAGTTGGTCTGCAGCGACGTCATCAGTATGCCGGCCCAGTTAAAACGGGTCCCCTGTGTTGTCACATACTCCATAATAGTGGCCCAACTGCCGTTGAAAGTGGAGCAATCTGGGCGCCCGTAAAGCCTGCAGAGCATGACAGCAACCAATTTATAAACTTTTCTTAGGCTTGCCACTGGGTATTCTTGGTTCTTTTTCACATTGAACTTCTCGGGCTCCTCCCACCATTGTTTAATAGTATCGACGATCGGGACGGCGTGAGTAGCAGCCCATTCTCGAGTGAAGTGATGGTTTGGGCGCGGCAGTGAATAATAAAGGTGTGCATCTGAGCCTACCAGCGTAGTGAAAGCTCTGCCTTCATGATCTCTGATCACAAATTTCTCTGGGTCTGTCTTTTGTATTATCCAGTCTATGATCTCCGGACATGGGAATATGGCTGGATGCGCCCCTGCGAGATGTAGTTTGGACCTCTTTACCGCCAAGTATATTTCTCGGTCTGGGAGGTCTTCCGGAAATTCTTCTGGCAACTTGGCGAACTCCTGATAAATCTGGTACCACCTCATGCTGTCGTCTTTCGAAAAAGTACATAATGTATCTCGGAATATTGGGGGGGGGGACACCACCACCAGCTCATCAGTCTCTTCCGCTGTTCCCTTGTCCTTTCTCCGAGACCGCGGGGGCGCCATGTCACTAGAATCTGAGAGCACAGGTATGCACTCTATATCTTCACCTGTCAAATTCAGAAAAGAGTCCCACGATAAGAACGTCATGGCGAATAAAAATCAGTTACAATTCAGTGACAAAACCTAAATGCGTTAAAGCAAAACTGGACTGGTGAGTCGCTGGGTCGCAGATCACACAAACAGGGCCCGGGCGCGATCTTGCGACCTCGCGACCTGGCGACCTGAGGTCGCTGGGTCGCTAGGTCGCAGATCTACGAAAACAAAGGGAAGTGCGACTCACGTTATGTGGCTAATGTATGTATGTTGTAATTAACTCTGGATTTGTAATCCGATGTGTATAAAGGGAGTTATGTGGACGATGACCCACGAGTTTGTGGGGTTCGTGTAAGGAAGTCGACCAAGATGAAAAGTGACATGAAGATGCAGCTGTGTGTTAAAAGAAAAGGTTGAACGCACAAGAAAAGGCTAGGGTAAGAAAAAAAAGGACCATGAACCCGTGCATAATAGTGCAACAACATGGGTTGAGTCGGGCAAAAAGGGCAGTCATGCACAATTGGAATATAACTGTAGAAACATGAAATACAAAGAG
This sequence comes from Pinus albicaulis, assembly GCA_034641835.2. Taxonomy (NCBI): domain Eukaryota; kingdom Viridiplantae; phylum Streptophyta; class Pinopsida; order Pinales; family Pinaceae; genus Pinus; species Pinus albicaulis. Next base: position 27,107,223 of record CM076578.1, on the reverse strand, counting down.
ACATCAAGCAGAAGAGGTCAAACACACACAACAAATATAAGAAGTTGAAAGGGCTTAATAAAATATTTGAATGTAACTGTAAATGTATTATTTGTTTTATATTGTTTGTGATGCAAAGGCAAGTCTCCCAGGAAAAGCAAAACTCCATTTGATACTGTAATAATTGTATATATTTGTAACATCCTGAATATGTTGAGTGAGGAAATGAATGGGTGGAAGGCAAGAGTCATGTTTTTTCTGTTAGTCATCAGTATTTTTCACTTGTTGGTGATGACTAGTTCTAACAGCCAAGTTTTCCAACAGCCGATCTAAAAATTTATCAAATTTTCCAGCTGGGAAAACACCCATAAAACTTTTTTGCCCTCCTACTTTTTAGTCCGCCCATGACAAGTTGAAACCCCATTATCAAATCCTACCTTGCCTCAGCCATACTAGTCTGCCCATCAGCTCTAAAGAGACAGTCCAAATCTATTCAAACAAGTCTCCTCTAAGTTAGGAAGTGGTGCTTTAAGGCATTTCACCCTTGGCAAACTATCAAAGAGCCAAAAACCTCCATATGCTATAGAACAGTCATAACAGACCTCCCACTTTGCTAATGAAGTTGGTTACAGCCCTAGGTCGCGCCACTACTACACCCCTAAGTTTCAGCAATCCATAGACCATAAGTCAAGCTGATTTTAGGAGTTTTTACAGTGTTTGATGGATCTTTCAAGGACAGAAACATACCAACATCTTAGAAGACAATTTTGAGCTCTACATGAGAAGACAGTTGCTTCTCAATGTGATCTTGAGCCTAAGATACAACTACAGAGCAAAAAGTTCTTCATCAAGCTCTTGCAACCTCATTCAAAGCCTAAAAGGACAGTTAAAGGAAAAAACAACACTGTCAAGAGGTTGATGATATGAAATGGCTGAGAACCTCCTTCATCTATAAGCAGAGGGTTTTGAGAGTGCCTCCTTCATCCATAAGCAGAGGGCGATGGCCAAAGTTTGACTTGAAGAGTTGCAGCTGACTGTAAGACAAGATATGTTTTTAATAAACAGTAAGACAGTGACTAGGGTTCTCTGAAGCAAAGTAATGATTGCAGGCAGAGGTAAAAGCAGTAGTTTTTGTCAAATATTTTCTGCTTTCCATCATATATAAGAGAACCCCTTGTCAAGCATGCTCATCAAACATTCTCCAGCAGATTAAGACAGAGGTTAAATAACATCATACATTTCGCCAAGTAAAGGGCCTCCTTCACTCATAAGCAGAGGGGCAGGGTATTAACTGTTTTCAAGGTTTGATTGATCAAAGATAAGCGGTAAGAACAGTAAATAATAGCTGAAACAGAGAAACAAGGTAAGAGACCAAGAAGGAAAGCAGGGGTACCACTGCAATCCAAAGGGTTTAACTTATCTCTTAACATAGTTTCTTTCAAAAGACAGCCTACAGCTCAAACAAAACAAGATTGAAGAAGTGGTTGACAAGAAAGGGTTATTGCACAGGACAAAAGAAATTGTTAGAGTCAGCCATTGCTGCCCTCCGTCAGTGATCATTTCGTCTTTTGCATTTTCATTATTAGGTGTCTCACTTGTTTCACTTCTTTGCATATCACTAGGATCATGCCATGAACTGACGAAGGGTTATGTCATCTTGTGTTTCCTCATATTACACCTGCAGCGCTATTTTAAAAATTTTCCTCAAAAAATTATTCATAGTTATTGTCATGATACATGAGGTCATTAAAATTGTCAATAAGTGTCCTAGGTCTTGGTGTCTAGGGTTTCTGAGTCATTTATATATTAGTCATCAAGCCTGCAAGGTGAGGAAAGTCCAACACTTGTGATTTCTATTTTATTATCATCAACATATGTTAAAAAAAAAATACATTTCTAGTCCAAAACTCTGTTTTGGAACTAGAAATTTGCCATTATCATTTTATAATAAATTTGTAATTGTTCCACCATGAAGACATTGTAGAAGCAGACCCCTGGTCTTTCCTCTAGCTAAGACAGCCATATCCCTGCAAAAAGACAATAAAATCATCAGTATCGACCTCAGAGAAGCCAAAGCAAAGTTTGTATTTAAAAGCCAAAGTGAAAATTACAAAAACATTTGTAATGTGGGTTTAAAGTTAGATTTGAAATGAAATCTGATTGGGAAGATATTTTTGAAGAGTATAAAGGCCAAACAAGTTCATTTGAACCGATTTCATCACTCCCAAAACGTATTTGCAAGATTGAAGGCCGATTTTGGATTTTTGGAAGGCGTGGACAGTGTTTTAGGGCTGCGCGACCCAACTTGAGCCTGCGCGACCCACCTGGGCTGCGCGACCCAAACAGAACGGGTTTAGCACAGTGGGTTTGCACCTGCGTGACCCACCTGGGCTGCGCGACCCAAACAGAACGGGTTTAGCACAGTGGGTTTGCACCTGCGCGACCCAAACTAAGACTGCGCGACCCACGCAGAGACAGCATTCCGGAATTGTGTTTGAGCGCTCAGATCGACTCCAGTTGCCTTCAAAGCAGGTTTTCTTCAATCATTTGGGGTTTGCAAACGTTTTTGTGTCATCATACATGGTTCTAATATGCTAATGAAGGATTTATAACCCCGCTGTTATGAGATTATTGTTTTCAGGGTTAAAATGAAAATCAATGGTGTAAAAATGGGTTTGATGTCTGAAACAGTGATATGGTCAGCCTTTCATAAAACATGAAAATCAAATCCGCTCTCATACCCATAATATCTCTGTCACCATTGTTATTGTATGCCTTATCAAACCTTTGAGTCACATCTCTCATGTTTGTAATGAATCGCTTTGCCCAAGGTTAGCATTTGCTCATGTCTTTGTTTGCCCAATGTTAGCATTGTTTCAAATGGCTCATTGAAACCATTTATGGTCATAACTCGCAGACAAACATATCATTGTCAATACCATGCTCTCCTTTGAATAGATGTGTCCAAACTTTTGAAAGGTTGTCTATTCCTATTTTGTCAAGACTTCATTTGCATTCAAAACAGAGATGCTGCCTTTTCTTCATTTACATTCAAAACAGAGATGTTGTCTTTTCAGCCCATTTGAAACAGAGATATTATCCATAAATTGATTCCTTGATGGTGTTTTGGCGGTGGGATATTGATTGAATGTTAAACATACGTCCTAATCTTGCTTTCACTGCATTCATATCAGTGTACACATTGCCCAAAAGTTTGATCAGAGATATGTCAGAAACAGAGTCAGAATATGAGCCAGGGTCAGGCAGTGATTCGGTGGCTGAAGGTAATGTGCCACGGGGTTCCCGCAGAGAAAATAGGAGTGGTGATCATCGCAGAGAGGAGCCTACTTCTTTGGCTCGGTTGCAGGCGTGTCCATTAGCTATGGATTGTTTTCGGTTCTTGTCATGTTTCAGGTTTTGTGAGATGGTTGTGCAAACCCGACCTCATCGTGAATTGGCACGTTTGTTTGTTCTTCATTTGCGGGGTGATCGGGTAAACCTTGCTGGGGTTGATTTCATTGTATCGCCTTTGACTATTGCTCAAGCCACTGGCATACCGAACATAGGCGAGGAATGGAGCAAGGGTAAGCAGTTAGAGAAATTTCACTATGAGCCATATGTTAAAACTGGATATGTGGCTTACTTGAGCAGATTTTTTCCATTCAGATTCTTGAGAGATGAGTATGCACCGCTCATGAGGCTCATTATTCAGTATTTCAGTTGTGAGGGCAGGTATGCTCGTCTTTTCTCATATCATGTTCATTTGCTGATGCACTTCACAAGGGTGCGTATGATGAATATTCCTTATTTCATATACCGCAACATAGAGAAGATGGTTACATTTGTGCAGAAGAAGACGAGCCCAGTGCAGCAGTACAGGAGTATATATCATTTCGCTTTGATCAAAATGTTGGTGTCACATCAGTTGGCAGAGCAGGGCATCACTTGGGAGGATTTCATTTCTAGAGACTTTTTCAGAGTGCCACAGCAGCCTCCCGAGGCAGTTTATGATGCAGGAGAGCCCTCACACCAGCCGGACATGCTTGAGGTTGGGCATATCATTACTCCTTTGGTTCGGACATATCAGCGAGGCCACAGGGCCTTATTTGCAGCGACACGGCGGGTACTATCTCCACGTGAGGTGGAAGGGGTCCTGCCGACTTCATCGACACGGCGAGTACTATCTCCACGTGATGTGGAAAGGGTCTCGCTTTCTTCTCCAGTGCAGGTACAGGTACAAGACAGGGGCAAGAGGCCCATGTATGATGAGGGCCCATCAGGAGGCCGGGACACCGATATGACAGTCATTGATGTTGATACGGGCTCTCCTAGCTCGAAGCTGAGGGAAGTCATCCAGGAGCAAAGGGCCGAGAATGACCGGCTGAAAGACCAATTGCAGAAGGCTCAGTGGGTGATTAACTATTTGGAGCAGCGCAACAAACAGCTCGAGGATGAGCTCACATTTTATGAGGTGCGCCAAATCCGTGAGGACAGGCAGTGGAATCGAAAGAGGCCGGGTGACATGACACCAGCTGACAGAGATACTGTACTCACGCGGGTGAATATACATTTGGAGAAACTATTGGCGAAGGCCAATCGCGACAAAGACATGCTTCGCCACATGAAAGGCCATTACTGGGCTCGCATGCATGTTTGCAAAGCGAGGATGAGGATCATGAAGAGGAGGTTGCGCAAGGCACTTCAACGGCGAAAAAGGCCTAATCCACTTCGGATTTTGGCCGAAGCTTCATTGACTGAGCAAGAAACATGATGGAGGACCTCCGCTCCGAATTTGGGCAAATTCGGAGAAAATTTTGTCATTTCCAAATTTTTGGTTTAAAAAACAGGTTTTGTGGCTAGGTGGGTCGCGCGCTCATGCGCTCGCATTTTTTTGAGACACTTGCTGGAGGATATCTTTACATTTTTGGATTTGTCATGGTCAAATATGCATCCTCTGAAGTCAACTTAGCATTTTGACAAAATCTGGATGGTCAAACAGCTCAAAAACACCATAAAAAACACCTTGCTGCCACCTTTTGCACCAGCAGGAAGTACCTCTGGGAGAATGAAGTTTTGAGGGGTCAAATCAACTCCAAATTCAGAAATTCCACTTGGGTTGGAACGTAGACATCCAGGGCTTTCCAACGAGCTATCATGAGCTCAATTTGGATGTCGGGAGCTACCTCAAAATCAGCCTGCAACATGAGCGACCCACGCAGTTCAGGAGCGACCCACCTTGAGAATTTTTTGAGTTTTTCAGCTGCCAGCTCAGTATTTCGCCTATTTTGGACCAGTTTTGCCTATGGATAGAATTCTTGGGTTTTTATGATGTAAATTCATGTTTGGCATGTAACTTTGGCTTGTTTTTATCTCTTCTAGAAGATTCACTCTCAAAAGTGTAAAAAATCATGTAATGGATCAGTTTCCACTCTTTTAGAGGCAAGTTGTTAGCTGCCTAGATTGTAGTTCCATGATTAGAATTGGTTGAAACTGATCCCTGAAGAGGGAATTCGACCCCTAGAGGTGGGGAGAGGGGTTAGACTGATCTATATATTGTAATTTCTGAGGCATTCTACAGGTTGGACTCTTGGGATACTTTTGATACTATTGTACATACTTTTCATATTTTGGCTAAGGAAAGATCAGGGGTTTTGCGGCACTTGTTGGGATCTTTGTGGTGTTCTGTTCTTGATGATGTTTCTCCTTTGTTTACTGTAAGTTTCTTCATGTTTGATGTTGCCATCCTTTCATTATGCTTCTGAACTAAGTTTGAATGAGTGATTAAGGTTGAATCCATTGTTTACAGTGCTTAGCCTTTGAATTCAGTTAGTTCTATATGTTTTCAGCTGTTTGGAGAGGATCCAAGTTCTTCTTTGCCCTCTTCAGCTCCTCGTCGGTCTAATCTATCCATAAATCCAATTCGAAGCATCAAGATTGTCACCTACCTCGCCCCAGCTTGAACTCTGCAAAGGTCTGACCTTATCCCCGGACCCAAAATTTGTTTTCCCATTACTCCAGCGAAAACCCAAAAAACCAAAAATCAAACATACCTATCTCTTTACTAGCCTAAAATCAGTTCTTATTGTAAGTCATCTCGCATCTTATTGCTTATTTTCTCGAGATTGACGGAGAGAGCCCTCTCCTGTCCTCGTAGGGCTAGCTACGAGGCTGAGCGTGGTTTGATGTAGCCTTGAGTTTTACTTCATTTCAGCCTGAGGTAGATTTGAGTGCTAACAGAAATGATAGTTGTTTTTCAAAGAGTTTTGATCTTCCTACTCACAGAGGATGTCCTTCAGATTACTTATCACAAGTTGACAAAGATAGGTGGGTGATGATGATATTCAAAGATGTTTCTTTCCCTTTTAGTATAAAAACCTCTTTCAAACTGGTTAAGAGTGACAGCAGGAATGCCATACAAAGCACCAGAAGTATAAAAGGGATATTGAGGTGACAGTTCAGCTTCTTCCTCAGCAAAAAGGGCATTGCAAATAGGTTTACAAGTTCCTAAATATGCACAAAGATCATGACATGTTTTCAGGTCTTGGAACCTAGTCAAAGCAATGTGAGCGTGCCACTGTAAAAAAGGGAAGGACCCTTCCCTATGAAAAATATGTCAAAGATACCACAGGGCAGATCTTTTCTCTCTATGAAGAAAACAAGTCAAGGTGCTCTACTGTTACATTTTGAATAGAGGTAAAGCAGTGGGTTTTGAAAGGTCTGCAGGATTTTTCATTACCTTTGAATCACAGGACAAAACCTATAAACTGATAGGTTCATTATCATTGGAGAAAAGTGAAGGCAGATAGTCAAAAGAGTAAAAAGAGGCCATGGCATATGGCAAAGGCTCTGAATAGGCTACTCTTCAAAAGAGGGTTGGATGACCTTTTGTAACACAAGGTTTGCACTTACAGTGACCAACAAAGTTCTTATCCACAGTCAAAAGGGAGCTCCCATAACACAAGTTACAACAGATGAGGAATACAAAAATAATAGGTGGGAAAGAAGTTTGAAATTATAATATCAAAAAAGAGGACCCTTTTACTCTCTAAATTAGAAGCAGTCAAAATTTGAATTTCTCATAAGGGTTAAGGGGGGTCTCGCTTATTAACAAGTGGTTTTTACCACTATGATACATATCCAAACAAAGGACATCAGTTTGTGTGTTGAGAGCTTTGAAAGAAGAGGTTTCAAATTTTGATTTAAAAACAAAGGCCTTTTCAAACTTTTTGAAAAAACCCTCTCCAAATCAAATGTGAAAGGACCGTTGGATTGTTGCTCTCTAAAGGGTCAAGGACTGTGGCACATTCATTTTTGCAAACTCCAAATCACGAGCAATACATCATCTTGCTGCCCTCGAGACCAGAGAAAGGAGTTTCAAGTGGAAAAACAGAGTTTTCAAAGGTAAAAAATTGCACGACGCGCCTGTAACGTTGCGCGGTGCGTTTGAGCGCGAAAATTGCAAAGGGTTACAAGGCTGCGCGACGCGCCTGTAGCCTTTGGTCCTGTCGGCCTGACAGTGACCCGGCATCTACCTCCGCGCGACGTTCTTCTTCATGAAAGTGTCGCGCATCTGTTGACGGCTCAAGCACCTCCAAAACAAGTTAAAAACGGCCCAAAGTCCTTAAAGGAGCGCCATCATCAAGTCTCAAGATAGGAGCATAGGGCTTAAAGGGCAAAACAGTAGGTCAGTCTGCAAACACAGTGATCATTATATGAGCTGTTTTGACCTTTCAAAGTTTTCTTCTGGGTGTTAAAAGGACAAAAGCGATATTGTGACCTTCCATTCCATAAAGCATAATCAGTGAATGAAGCCACCATTGCATTCGAAGGTGTTTTGGTCAAAACTTTGTGTGAAGAGCAGTAGAGTATAAAGAGGGTGATATTTTGTTTAAAAAGGAGTTTGTTGGTATTTGACTGCTACAAGACCTTTGTTACCACATAAAAAACATTTCAAGCTTTGTCACCTTGTCCTATAAACAGTGACCTTTGACTGTGCAAATACCCTTTGTTTGACTGTGTTGTAGTGTTGAATATACTTTTTGAAAGGCATACTAAGAAGAGAAGACGGTCTTGAACTAAGAAGATTGTGTTTTTGCCTTTGTCTGAGATACAAGGTTATACTGTGTCCTCAAAACATCAAAGAGACCAAAGGCAGCAGTTTGAATAGCAGAATGAGCAGGAGTTTGAGACAGAGCAGCAGCATGGTATTTATGACCAAGGGCAGCAGGAAAGTGAGGCAGAACAGCAGCAAGACATTAGGGAGTAGGGGCAGCCTAAAGAAGATACACAACAGCCTCAAGAAGAAAAGCAAATTCAAGGGGATGACAAGCAAGATGACAAAGGCAAAGGAATCATGCCTTCCTCTCCTAAAAAGACAAAGTCTCAGACAGCTAGGAAAATAATGCCAAGGGTGGTCACTCCAAATGTGACAAGAGCTCTTCGAAGCAAAGGTAAATTGCCTAAGAAGCCTATCATTGATTTTCCTAAAAGGAAGAACATTAGAAAAGCTACCCAAAGCAAAGGGAAGGGCAAGATAGAAGAAGGTCATGAGCATGGAAGTGCATTAGATGCCATCCCAATTCCAAGTGATGACAGTGATAATGAGGCCCGCATTCTAGAAAACCTTTTGATCCAAAGAGAGAGAGAAATTGATGCATTGCAAGGTGATCTTCATAAGGCAAGGAATTTCAAACATTTTCTAGAAATCCAAAACAGGCAAATGAGTGTCCATATGGCTATCCATGAGACAAGGGCGACTAAGTACAAGAAAGAGGCCTCCAAAGCCCAAGCAAGGATAGATGAGCTCATAGGCGATTTTAATGAAAGTGAAGAAGATGACCAACCTAGGCGAAAAAGGCCTAAAACCATAGGGCTTAAAAGAGCCCTTGAGAAACAAAAAGAGGAGGAAAATGCCCTTTTCCAATCCACCCCTCTCACAGCATTGTTTGAGCAAGAGTTAGAAAACAATAAGGAGGCGTGGCTTGAAAGAATCAATGACCATTTGGAGAAGAAGTTGGAGAGGGAAAACAGGGATCTAGAGCTGCAAAGGAGAATGACGAGGCATTACAAAAAGTTAAATCAGTTTGCCCATCGCAAGTTAAAGGTTGCCTAAGAAAAGCTAAAGGAGGCTAAACGGAAGCGCCCGGCACGGAAAGTGAAGAAAGACACATCAAGACTTCATATTTTGGCTTCTGCTTCAGAACATGTTGCTAAGAACCCTTGAGGGTCATACACACCGATTTTGGGCAAATTTTGACATACTTTGGTTTTTTGGCATTTTTGAGTTTTTGGTCAAAACTCATGAAATTCGCCATTTCAGTTTTGGGATTCGTCAAAGGAGGAGAATGGTATCATTGGATGCCATAATTTCAGGAGCACACACTCAGCGATTTTCAGGACATTTGGAGATCATTTTCTCCCCCAAAGTGGCAAAAAAGGCTCACTTTTTGCACACTCTGCCCGGTCTATCAGCAAACTGTAATTTTTGGTTTTTTACACACAGGTCCAGTTTTGGAGGACTCCCAGGCATCATATTGGGAAAATTTTAGTTGTTCCAGAAAGAAGACACTCAGAGCTTTCCAACGAGCTATCATGAGCCTCATTTCGACATCGAGAAGGCTGCCAAATGTTGCCGGCAAGTCAGGGGACCTTTTGCTGATAAATTTTGAATATTTTTGTAATTTTTGAACCTTTAAAAATTGCTTTTTCCAAATGTGCGTTTAGCTATTTTTGCACATGAAAAATGATGCAGAGTCAATTATTTTTGCGTTTAGATATTTTGTGCCTTGGGCTTTGCAAAGCCTCAAGGACAAGATTAGATATTTTGATTAGGCCAATAGGATGGCAAGTTGAACCATGAGGTTTTCCTCACTTAAGCCTATATATTCCAAAGGCTTTCATTGTAAAACGAGGCTGAACTTGAGAAGAGAAGCAATATATGGTCATATAAGCTTTGGAAGAAATACTTGTCTTATGCTTTTGGAATGCCTCTTGGATGCTCTTGGATGAATGAAGAAGAATTGTTGTTGGATTCCATGACTTGGTAGAATGGTATAGTGTCTCTTACTTTGTTGTTGTCTTCTAGTTTTCATTCATGAATACATGTTTCTTGCTTGCTATAGATCAATAGAGAACAAATTTGAGATATGCCCTTGGAGGCACCTCAAATTTCCTGTTTCTTCATAGCTTTCATGTTTTCTTCTTCCTTAGTTACATTAAAGAATTTTTAACTGCTCTTTAATAACTCGAGGATATTGTTGCTTGTTTCATTCATAGTTATATGCATGCTAAGTATGATTTACGGTACACCCTGCTTACCTATGGCTAGTTATAGTTCCATCCATGAAATTTCTCTTTGACTGATTAGATTATCATTTTGTTGAACCAAGGAGGCCTAGTTTCGATCTGGCCCTTTGCCTAAAACTATGAAAATCTTGTTGTCAAAGTGCCCAATAGCTTGAAGTACTGTGTTTAGGCATTCCGACATAGTAAGTTAAGTTGTTTGTCCGTCTTAAGTGTTTTCCCCAAAGTCTGAAAGCCATTTCCCAAGGTTAGAGGGTCATATATTTCTATGCATGGCTTGAATGTTTATTTATATGTATTGATTAGCTTATAGTTACATTTCGCATGATTAATGGTTTTCCATACCATGTTTATGTCATCTATTAAACTAGTTATGCTTGAAACTCTTTGTTATTCACAATCTTGATGTCCATTTACTCCATTTTTCCCAAAGATCCTTTCTACCTTGAATCAAATCGGCCCTTCAATAGCCTTGTATCACCGTCTGATAGCTTTCTTGACCTTTCGACCCCATAGCCCAGTTGATCTGACATCTTTTTACCTATCTTATATCTTTGATCAGTTTCATCCCTCACAACCTAAAAAATCAAAACCAAAAAACCTACTTCATAACTAGCCTAAAATCAGGACATAATAAGCAAACACACAGATATCTCTTACACATATAGAGAGAGCCCTCTCTGAGTCCAGGAAGGCTAGGTCCTTGGGCTCCAAAGCTTGGTTTGATGTTACACTGTCATTTGGCTTGCCAATCAGCCAAATCACGGGACCCTAACATGTTCACTTCATATTCCCATATAGAATGAAAACAACCATGAAGTGATCTCTATAAATGATGTTATTGTAATATGCATAGAGAGGTTAAGGAGTGGAAGAATGAGAGAGAAAATAGAGATGTCATGCAGATCCAGAGCTGATATGAAGTAGATTTGAAGGCTGGAAGGGTAACATTGAAGAAGGAGAAAAACAAAGTTGATATCCAGGTAAATCAGCATATGATTTTATTGTAGTGTGAGGGAGTTGGTGCTTCCATATCAAGTTGTAGCTTGATAGATGTCCAGTTGTAGCTGGTTGAGGTAGGAACCTCATGTGGGTTGTAGCCTGCATAAAATAGATGAGATTTGGAGCTTCCTTGCAAGTTGTAACTTGCAAAATTTGGGGTATAAGCCTCCTGTAGGTTGGAGCCTGCAGAAAATTAGTTGTGAGAGGGAGTTTGAGCTTGCCTTTGCATCACAACAATAATAAGATGTGGTTTTCTCCCTTTATGGGTTTCCACTTATTATGTTGTCTGTGTGCTTGATGATTAAGTGTTGATGTGATGCTTTAATCTGTTTAATTAGTTTTTTTCCACACATTATGTTTATTGATCCATTATGTATTAAGTTTTTATGAAATGAAGGTGTAAATGAGTTGAATGAAAAAATTTTAAAGGTCCATGAATGTATTAACTTATTCACCCCTCCCCCCCCCCCCCCCCTCTCAGTTTAAGTAAGGGTTCATCAATTGGTATCAGAGCAAGTTCCTTCTGTATCAGTTTAACAATTGGAAGGAGATCCTAGGTCCCCAAAATGGCTAGCCTAGAAGGATTCTCAACAAGTAAAGCCCCATTGTTTATTGGCACAAACTATGCCTTCTGGAAAATAAGAACGAGGACATACATAATGTCTCTAGGAATAGAAGTTTGGGCTGCTGTGGAAGACGGATATGCTCCAAAGGATATTGACACTGAGAAAGAAGCAAAGCAAAACTTCTTAGCTAATGCAAAATCCATGAATGCACTCTTGAGCAGTCTGTGTGAAACATAATTTATCAAAGTAATGCACAGTGAGACTGCCAAATATATCTGTGATACTTTAGAAAATATCCATGAGGGAGATAAAAAGGTGAAGATTTCCAAACTGCAAGCCTATGGAGCTCAGTTAGAAAATGTAAAAATGAATGAAGATGAAGATGTAGGCAGTTTCTTCTTAAAGGTTTCAGAAGTTGTGAATAACATGAAAGCTCTAGGAGAAACCATTAAGGAATGTGTAATTGTACAAAATATATTGAGATCATTACCATCAAGGTTTAACCCTGAGATTTCTGCCATAGAAGAAACATCAAACTAGGAAACATTGACCATGAACCAATTGCTTAGAAACTTGACAACCTATGAGATGAGACTTCCAAAGGGGAAGTCAAATGTGAGGGAGGCAGCCTTTTAAGGTAGATAAGTGCAAAGAAGAAGAGGAAGACACATGCTCCTACTTTGATGAAGAAGAGGCCAAATTTATCGGAAGATTGGATAGAGGCACAGGAAAGTATAAAGGTAAACTTCCATTTAAATGCTTTAACTGTGGAAGAGTGGGGCACTATGCATCAAAATGTCCTCATAAGAAAATAGAATATCAGTCAAAAGGGAAAGAGAAAACCAATTTCAACAATAGGCCGAAAAGGAACAGATTTAATAGAAGATTATTCCATGTTCAACAAGACAGCAGTGCATCGCCGGATGCGGCTGACGCTCAGAGTTAAAGGGCCATCGGCATCAACGCAAGCCCCAATGCTGCTTGCATGCCCCGCCCACATGGCCTCACGCGCTCACAGCATAGGAGTTATTAATATGCCTTGGGCTGTTCACTGCACAATTAAATGCACCTCCATTCTGTGCTATATGGCGTCGATCGTGCTTTTTGCCTCCACCATGGATGAAGATCAGAGTGCTGGGCGTCATGGGGAAATTCTGACTCCTCTCAGAAGTGCTTGCCCACCTGGTTCCGCAATTTCTAGCTGCAAGACTCAAACTGGTCGGCGCTGCAATCTTTTGGCTTGCTTGGAAACTCTTCCAGGCGTTCACTTCTCCAAAGGCCCCTGTTGCAGAGCGCTCGACTCTTCAGGCAGTCTGGACTCTCTCTTCACAGGTAATTCGCCTCCTTTCGGTCTCAGTTTGAATTCTCAGATTTTCTGCCCCTCCGTTAATCGGACCTACGATTCTACTGCTCCTTTGTATAATCACACTCGCCCTGGTGGCCTCATTATTTCCTCCCCTTCTCCCAGCGCCTTCCCAAGTCGGCCTGGTTTACGCTCCCGACTGCTAATCATGCCCCGCCTCCGTCAAAGAATGCGGGCTCGACGTGGTGTCAGTCGTGGCTCCCACTCTGATATCCCTCCATCGCCCCATTCTGAACTCAGCTCCTCTTCTGACGGAGACGACCTCACTCCTCCACCACCCTCACGAGGTGGCCGACGTAGGGGCAGAGGCAGAGCTTCTCTTGCTGGCAGAGGACGTGGGCAAACGCGTGACATTGATAACATCTCTGGCCGCCCTGACACTCACCATGTGCCTCCCTGTCATCCCCCTCCCCCTGACATTCCCGCTCCTCCCTGTCAGCCCCTCTCCCCTGATGACCTAGCCCCTCCACATCATCTCAACACTCCTGGTAGCAGGTTGCGAGGGTCCACAATCTGTCAGACTACCCAGAACGCAGAATTACGTTTCCATTGCACTTCTGTTGACTCCATCATTACTGCCCTTATCACTGTATCCCTTCGTGAAGAGATTCCCCTCTCTGTTCCGCCCTCTGCCCCTCCTGACCCTTGCCCCATTCCCTCTCTTCACTTAGGAGCTTGCACTGAAGCAGAGCACCAGAAAGAGAAATCTGACAGTCTGGCCGAAAAGGAGGAGGGCAGCACTGGAGATGAATATGCTTGCAGAATTGAAGAAGAACCGATGTCCTCAAAGCAAGAGGGCTGATTCCCTGGGCTCGATTACTGAGGTTTTTTTTGTTTTCTATTGTTTTCGATACCCACTTGTTGGGCAGGAGCTGTTTCCAGTTTTTTTCTTTTTCAGTTACTATATGACATGTATAAGTTTCTGGCCGGTTTCCCATCTATGGGCGGCCCAACTACTCACAGTCCCTGGGTCGGTTTCCCATCATGGGCGACCCAGGTTACTCAGGAACAGCACAGATAATCAACCCAGGCTGGCTGGCTTTCACAGCAGCAGTCTTGGCAGTTTTGTATCAGTATCTTCATAATCAATAGAATTAGTCCAATTTAGAAAAAAAAAACAAGACAGCAGTGCATCTGAGAGCTCAGATGAATCCCCCAATGAAGAAGGAACATCATAATTTATTTTGATGCCCAAGGAAGATCTCCTGGAATTTGAAAATGAAGGTGAGGTAGATCTTGAGGGGGAGCTAATTAGTGCCCTGGAGGAAATAAGCAGACTTAAACTCAAGTGCATAAAACAGAAAGACATTCTCCTGAAATATGTAAAGGAAGAACCAAATTCGGAAAACATCATTCAGTTGAAAGTAGAACTTGAAGAAGCTAAGAAGGTGGAATACATTATGCTAAAATCAAATTAAAGATAAAAGTCAAGAGCAAGAGAAATTGGAATAAGAAGTAGTATGCCTGAGAAAGAAAATAGAAATGGCCCAAAGGGAATTATCCATGAACACTCCATGAATGAAAAGCTCTGAACAGTTGGAAAAAATATTAAATGCTCAAATATCTCCTCATATAAAGCTGGGATAGGCTATGAAGGAGAAACTATCAACTCCAAGGCAGAAGATAACAAGAATATCATTTTTTTCAAAGTTGCAAAGGATAATGAAGTAGCAAAAAGGGATTCCTCAGAATTAGAAACCAGCAAGACTATGATATGTAATGAAACAAATAGAAACAAGTAGCAACCTCAAATGAAAAAGAAAGAAATGAAGAAACAATCAACTGCAAAAGACTCGTACGCTCCTAAGGACGAATTGAACAAATTCGAAAGATGTAAAAGTAGGTTCCTTCCTCCTGTGAGAAGTATCAATTGCTTCGCCTGCCACGAACATGGACATATTGCGACATATTGTGAGATAAAGAAAATCCAGTCCAACCAGCAAAATATGCAACAAACGAAAAGATTAACTCAAACAACTCTCTCTGCCAGAGACCGATACTACTTCCATGGGTATTGTTTTTGTTGTAAAGGGTTCGTTCATAAATCCATAGAGTGCAGAGCGAATATACAGAGACTGGTGTGTTGGGTATGTGTTATATTCTTTCCACGACTAGCCCAACGCGCTGTACGTTGCGCCGGGCGTAGCAGGGGGGTCGCAGGGGGGGCGACAGCCCCCCTGTCGGGGTCCGGGACAGCGCCCCGGCGAAATTTGTTTTTGGTATGCGGTCCCACTCATATGCGGACCCACCCATGTTTTTTGCATGAGTTTGCACATGGTTTTGGGGTACGATGATTTTCAGCCCCTGGTATTTTGTAGATCCGGTCAAGGGAACTACGGTTATGTTCTAATCCAGGGTTAATGGATTGGGGTTTATGTATGCTTCAGCATGTATATATATGTGTTGTAACACAAAAAGGATTATAATGAAAAATCAAGCTGGTAGTCCCAATTTGGGATCCAGGGGAAAATCTCTGTGTTTATCTGTTTTATGTTTTATGTTTTATGCTCACGCTATTGTTTATTTTCTGTTATAAGATTCGTGTGTAGATAATTTCTGTTCAGGGTTAAAACCTACATTTGGCATCAGAGCTGTTTCGGCTTCAAGGGGACGCCTTTGCTGCTGAGGGTTTTTTAGTTCGGACCTGAGGTAGACCCTGTTCAGTGGGAGATCTGCGGGATCGATTCTTGCAGTGAAAGAAGATGGCGAGCGGCGGAAAGATAGAGATCGAGAAATTTAATGGTCAGAGTTTTGAGTTGTGGAAGCTCAAGATGGAGGATCCGTCGGTGGATAAAGACTGCTGGGACCGTTGTAGATCTAGGTACTAAACCAACGGCAATGTCAGATGAATACTGGAAGAAACTGGATCGGAAGGGTAAGAGCACAATACGGTTGTGTGTCTCAGATTCAGTATTGTTGAATGTATCTGGGGAAGCTACGGCGAAGACCTTATGGGAAAAACTTGGGACTTTGTACCAATCTAAGTCTCCGGTGAATAAGTTGTTCCTGCGGAAAAAGATATATAACCTGAGGATGAAGGATGGAGACTCGGTGACAGAGCATCTAAACGCCTTCAATACTGTGGTAAGTCAGCTGTCATCTGTTGATATTAAAATCTTAGATGAAGATAAGTGCATCAGTTTTTTGTGTTCTCTACCAGACTCGTGGGACAGTCTGGTTATTGCAATAGGTAGCAACACAACTACCTTGAATTTTGATGACATTGTCTCAGCCTTGCTGTCGGAGGAAATGAGACGGAGAAATATGGAGGGTCAAAATGGAGATGCCTTATCCGTACGAGGAAGGTCCCAGAATAGAAACAAGAATAAGGTTTCGAGTGGGAGATCTAAATCTAGAGGGAGATCTAAATCTCCTGGAAAGTTTGTAAAGGTGTGCTGGAAATGCGGAAAGGAAGGGCACTACAAAAAGGAATGCGGATCTAAAGCTCCTGAGAAAGGAAAGGGATCTGATGAAGCTCCTTCTGCAGAGGAAAAAACCACCTCGGATGAAGGTGGGGATGTGTATTTGGCTTCTTCTTCAAATACACATGTAGATCATGAGTCATGGTTGATTGACTCATGTGCATCCTTTCACTTCACTCCCCATAGGGAGTGGTTCTGCGAGTATGAGAAATATGATGGTGGTGATGTCTTCCTAGGGGATGATAGGAAGGCCAGAATCATCGGACGTGGAAAGGTCAAGCTGAAGCTGCAAGGTGGAAGGATTAGAACACTTCCTCGTGTTCTGCATATTCCTGCATTGGCCAGAAATCTGATTTCTGTAAGCAAGATGGATGATGCAGGTGTAAAAACAGTGTTCGAGAAAGATGCCTGCAAGATGGTTCGGGGAGCATTGGTATTAATGCGGGGAGTTTGGACTGGAACTCTGTACAAGCTACAAGGTAGCACTGTTATTGATGGGTGTAACAGTTCTGTGGTTCCTGAAAGTGGGATGGAAAGTCTAGCTGTCTCTGGAGAAAAGACCATGCTATGGCATCAAAGGCTTGGACACATTGGAGAGAAGGGCCTTCAGATACTACATAGAGATGGTATGGTAGAAGGTATGTCTAATTGTTCTCTGGATTTCGATTTCTGTGAACATTGTGTATATGGGAAGCAGAATCGGGTGAGTTTTCCTTCTGGTGCTAAGAGGGCAAACAAGATATTAGAACTTGTGCACAGTGATGTGTTTGGGCCCGTGTCAGTTCCATCACTGGGAAAGTCTGTGTACTATGTTTCATTCATAGATGACTTCTCAAGGAATACATGGATATATTTCTTGAGGAAGAAATCTGAAGTCTTTGACAAATTTAAAGAATTTAAGGCTCGGGTGGAAAACCAGACAGAGAAGAAGATAAAGGCGCTGAGGACAGATAATGGTGGGGAGTTCTGCAAGAAGGAATTTGAAGAGTTCTGTAAGAAGTGTGGTATAGCACAGCAGAAGACTACTCCATACACACCTCAGCAAAACGGAGTTGCAGAAAGAATGAACAGAACACTGATGGAAAAGGCAAGAAGCATGCTCAGTGGTACCGGGTTAGGACAAGAATTCTGGGCAGAGGCAGTGGAGACTGCATGTTACTTAGTTAATAGATCACCTTCATCAGCGTTGGAGGATAAGACTCCACATGAGGTATGGACCGGTAAGAAACCCTCTCTTTCACATCTAAGGGTATTTGGATGTGATGCATATGTACATGTTCCAAAGGAGAAAAGGACCAAGTTGGATAATAAATCTGAAAGGTGCATCTTTATTGGGTATAAGGATGGTTTAAAGGGTTACAAGCTTTGGAACCCAGAAACAAGGAAGGTTGTGTACAACCAAGATGTGGTGTTTAGAGAGGTGAAAGATGTTGTTAAACATGAAGTCCTACCAAAGGAACTTGAGAAGATAGAGTTTGAGCTAAAGGAGGATGAATCAGACTCTACAACAGAAGAAGACTCAGAAGATGAAGAGCCACAAACTCCAGCTTTGAGAAGATCAGTTCGGGAAAGAAGGCAACCAGAAAGGTATAGTCCATCTGCTTTCTGTTTAGGTTTTTCCTTAACTATAACTGATGATGAACCCAGAACTGTCAGGGAGGCAGTAGATTCAGAGGATGGAAAACTCTGGAAGGAGGCCATGGTTGATGAAATGGCATCCTTGTACAAAAATGAGGCATGGGATCTGGTGGAGTTGCCGGCTGGAAGGAAGCCCATTGGGAGCAAATGGGTGTTTAAGAAGAAGATGAATGTAGAAGGCAAGGTGGAGAAATACAAAGCTCGGTTGGTAGCGAAAGGTTATTCCCATGTGCCGGGAATTGATTTTGGTGATATTTTTTCTCCTGTTGCCAAGGTTACTTCTATTAGATTACTTTTATCTGTTGCTGCTGCATTTGATTTTGAGATAGAACAGATGGATGTGAAGACAACATTTCTTCACAGGGATCTAGAAGAGGAGATCTACATGAAGCAACCCGAAGGCTTTATGGTGAAGGGTAAGAAAGAACTGGTATGCAGGTTGAAGAAGTCTCTGTATGGGTTAAAACAGTCACCAAGGATGTGGTATCAAAAATTTGATACCTATATATGGGGACTTGGCTTCACCAGAAGCAAGGAGGATCACCGTGTTTATTTTAAATTAATTGGTGACTGTGTTATTTATTTGGTCTTGTATGTGGATGATATGTTGTTGATTGGAAATGAAAAAGAAATTATCCAAGATTTGAAGACCCAACTGTTCTCCAAATTCGACATGAAGGATCTTGGTGCTGCAAACTATATTTTGGGCATGGAAATTAAGAGAGACCGGGCAAAGAGGAAGCTCTGGTTAAACCAGAGGAAGTATGTTGGGACTATATTGCAGAGGTTCAATATGCAGGATAGTAAACCGGTGAATGTTCCTATTCCTGTAGGTGTAAAGCTGTCTGCTGAACAGTGTCCCAAGACACAAGAAGAAGAGGAGGATATGTCCCATGTTCCATATGCAAGTGCATTGGGTAGCCTGATGTATGCAATGGTCTGTACTAGACCAGACATTGCACATGCAGTGGGAGTATTGAGCAGGTTTATGTCAAACCCAGGGAAGGAGCATTGGACAACAGTGAAGTGGGTTTTCAGATATTTACGTGGCACTAGTGATTATGGCTTGTGCTACCAGGGAAGACCATGATTGGAAAGAATGTTGGACATTCGTGGTTTTGTTGATGCAGATTGGGCTAGAGATCTGGACCAAAGAAGATCTACAAGTGGGTATGTGTTTAGCCTATTTGGAGGTGCAATCAGTTGGATGAGTAAAAGACAGTCTGTAGTGGCGCTTTCAACTACAGAGGCAGAATACATAGCAGCCACTCATGCAAGCAAGGAAGCAGTTTGGTTGCAGAGATTGTGTTCAAGTATGGGGTTGGTACAAGAAGCTATAAGGATAGACTGTGATAGCCAAAGTGCAATTTTCTTGGCTAAGAACCCTGCTTATCATTCAAAGACAAAGCACATTGATGTTCAATATCACTTTGTTAGAGATATGGTTGAGGCCAAAAGGGTGTTGCTGGTAAAGGTGGACACTTTGAAGAATGTTGCAGATGCATTGACGAAGTCTGTGAGCACTCAGAAGTTCTCTTGGTGTAGAGAAACAATGGGTGTTGAAGAATTGGGCCAATGACTAAGCTCTCCTGTGGCCCCCTGTGGAAAGAAAACAACAAGTGGGAGAATGTTGGGTATGTGTTATATTCTTTCCACGATTAGCCCCATGCGTTGTACGTTGCGCCGGACGCAGCAGGGCGGTCACAGGGGGGGCGGCAGCCCCCCGGCGATTTTTTTTTTTGGTATGCGGTCCCACTCATATGTGGACCCACCCATGTTTTGTGCATGAGTTTGCACATGGTTTTGGGGTACGATGGTTTTCGGCCCCTGGTATTTTGTAGATCCGGTCAAGGGAACTACGGTTATGTTCTAATCCAAGTTTAATGGATTAGGGTTTATGTATGCTTCGGCATGTATATATATGTGTTGTAACACTAAAAGGATTATAATGAAAGATCAAGTTGGTAGTCCCAATTTGGGATCCAGGGGAAAATCTCTGTGTTTATTTGTTTTATGTTTTATGCTCTCGCTATTGTTTATTTTCTGTTATAAGATTCGTGTGTAGATAATTTATGTTCAGGGTAAAAACCTACATGGTGTATGGAAACTCAACGGGAATTAAGAACAATGGTGGATTCACTCGTATACATAATCCATTCAGAAATACAATCAAATTTTTTTGCTGCCATAAAATTGGGCACAAGTCTCACGAATGTCCTCTCAAAGACTATGGTCCATCTCCTTAGGAAATTTACCAAACAAACAGCTGCATGCAATAGAAAGAGAAGTTAAATAAGTGTGATCTAGTTCTAATAGCTCAAGATTAGAAAATCTAATGGTATGTGTACAGTGGGTGCTCAAAACATATAACTGGAGACCGAAGTAAGTTTATAACTTTTGATGAAAAGAAATCTGGAAATGTAACATTTGGTAATGATAGAGAAGGGAAAATCAAGGGAAAAGGATCAATCAGCCTAAATAATGGAAGAGGAGAGGCTCAAGATGTACTATTTTTGGATGGTCTGAAAGCCAATATGCTAAGTGTCAATCAAATGTGTGATAAAGGTTGTGAAGTTCTTTTCAGAGCCCAAGATTGTGAAGTAAGGTCTATCACCACAGGAAAGACCCTTATCAAAGGTGTTTGAACAAAGAGTAATGTCTATATAGTAGAACAAGATAATGAAGCATCATACATTTGCAAACTTGACGAATCTTGGTTATGGCATAAAAGATTGGGACATCTAAACTTTGACC
Organism: Pinus albicaulis; assembly: GCA_034641835.2. Classification (NCBI taxonomy): domain Eukaryota; kingdom Viridiplantae; phylum Streptophyta; class Pinopsida; order Pinales; family Pinaceae; genus Pinus; species Pinus albicaulis. Next base: position 27,086,197 of record CM076578.1, on the reverse strand, counting down.
ACATCATCAAACTGAGCAACAAGAACGTTGTCAGAGATTTTCCTGCAATAAAGAAGCCTCTAAATACCATATGTAAGTCCTGCCAACTAGGCAAACAAACTCACACATCATTCAAAGCTAAAGACCAACTATCTACAAGTAAGCCTCTTCATCTTGTACACATGGTCCTGCGCGGACCTTCAAGAACTAGTGCACCAGGTGGAGAATTATATTTCATGCTGATAATATATGATTTTTCCAGATTGACGTGGGTGGCATTTCTCAAATATAAATCTAAAGTGTTTGAGAAATTCAAGTTATTTAAGGCACTGGCAGAAAATCAAACTAGATGTAAGCTAAAATGCATTAGATCAGACAGAGGAGGTGAATTCACAGACGATGATTTTGCAGACCTGTGCAATGAATGTGGGGTAAAGCAACAGTTTACAATTGCAGGTACACCTCAATGGAATGGAGTGGAAGAGAGGCAAAACAGGTCAGTATAACAGATTGCCAGAGCCATGATGCAAGAAATTAACATTCCCCAAACCTGCTGGGCAGAAGAAATACACACACCTGTTCATATTCTTAACAAATCTCATCTTAGACCAAATTGTGACAAGACTCCATATGAATTGTGGCATGGGAAACCAACATCAATCAAGCACTTTAGAGTCTTTGGCAACAAATGTCTCATAAAGAATAATGATGGAAAATTGGGGAAGTATTATGCAAGAGTTGATGAAGGAATATTTTTGGGATATGCATCCAAGAGTAAGGGATACAGGTGCTACAACAAAAGACTGCATAAAATTGTGGAAAGCATTGATGTGAGATTCGACAAATATCTACCAAACAGAACCAGAAGCACAAATTGCGCCAATCCTCCAGTTGATCATGAAGATGAGAATCAAGAAAATGAAGAACAGAGTAAGACAACAGAAGATACTGAATTAAACTGAAAAGGACCCTCGAGACACACTCAGAAGAACCATCCAGAAGATCAAATCATTGGAGACAAGAGTGCAGGAGTCCAGACTAGAAGACAACTAGTTGAACGGACTGAGGAAGTGTACCTAGCCATGTTGTCATAGATAGAACCAAAGAATTTCGATGAAGCCAACAAAGACAAAAATTGGGTTAATGCTATGAATGAAGAACTAGACCAAATTGAGAAGAACAAGACCTGAGAGTTAATGTGAAGACCCATTGGGAAAAATGTCATTGGCACAAAGTGGATATTCAAGAATCGGATGAATGAACAAGGTCAAGTAATCATAAATAAAGCCAGAATTGTATGCAAGGGATACTCTCAAATCGAAGGACTTGATTATGATGAAATATTTGCCCCTGTAGCAAGAATGGAAGCAATCAAAATGTTTTTGGCTTTTGCATGCTATCATGATTTCAAGGTATATCAAATGGATGTGAAGTATGCCTTCTTGAATGGAGATCTAGAAGAAGAAGTCTACATGGAACAAACTGAAGGATTTTCCTTAACAGATAAACACAACTATGTGTGCAGATTAAAGAAAGCCTTATGTGGTCTCAAAAAATCTCTACGTGCATGGTATGCTAGGGTGGACAAATACTTACAAAAACAAGGTTTCAAGAAAGGAGGAGTAGACAACAATCTGTACATAAAGGCTGACGAAAATTAACTCTTAATTGTAGTAGTATATGTAAATGACATCATGTTTGGTAGCAACAAAGATGAGTTAGCAAAAGGATTTGTAGAAGAGATGAAGTCAGAATTTGAGATGTCTATGATTAGAGAGCTTACCTTCTACTTAGAACTTCAAATTCTACAAAAGTACACATGAATATTAATTTCACAAGAAAAATATTTAAGAGACATGTTGAAAAGGTTCCAAATGGAAGACTGCAAACCTGTTTCAACTCCCATGATCACTGGATGCAAGCTATGTGATGATGATGGATTTGAAAATGTAGATCAACGACTTTACAGATCTATGATAGGAATTATGTTATACCTAACTGCCTCTAGTCCAGACATTATGTTGGCAGTAGGACTTGTGGCAAGATATCAAGTAGCACCAAAACAAAATCACTTGCTAGCAATCAAGAGGCTATTTAGATATCTGCAAGGAACTGCACATTATGGCCTATGGTATCCGAAAGGCAAAGACTTCACATTGACAGCATATACAGATGTAGATTGGGACAACTGTGTGGATGATAGGAAAAGCACAAGTGGAGGTGCATTTTATTTGGGAGATAGTATGGTGGCATGGTTAAGCAAGAAATAAACATTTGTCTCTCTATCTATAGCAGAAGTATAATACATAGCATCGGTAGCTTGTTGCACTCAAGTAATATGGATGAAAAAAACTCTCCTAGACATGAAGGTAAGCATCGCTGAACCTATTTCTATCAAATGTGACAATACAAGTGCAATAAGTATATCAAAGAATCTAGTTCTTCATTCGAATACCAAGCACATCCCAATAAGGTACCACTTCCTCGGATAACAAGTAGTAGAGAAAATAGTAAAGATGGAGTATGTACCAACAAAGGAACAAACAACATACATATTCACAAAACCTCTTGCTAGAGAATCATTCGAATATCTAAGAGACAAACTAGGGGTAGTGTCTATAGACGATACTCTCTAATATGAAAAAAAAAATTGATGGAAATTCACCAGCAAAGGCTGCAATATAAGGAACAAAACCAGTGTAGTAGACAAGTGATAGTCAATATCAGACAAGAAAGCATCATTCCACGAGGAGAGCAGTCCATAAAAGTTGTCACAGAAGAGATAGAGCTATGAAGCTGGTATAGATCTACAAAGTATGGTATGGTACAGGTCCTCAAGATCAGAGTATTATGGCAGAAGTACATCAAAAGTATAGCAAATATCACCTCTATCAAGCAGTAAGGGTTATAAGTACAGAACATTCTATGGTGCCATGCCCTCCATTCATGCAATCTCAATAATTTTCAAAGTGTTCTTCCAACAACTATTATACACCAGCATGGAGCAACAAAGTATAAAGTCAGAAGAAGAACGTCTATAAAGTGGGAAAATAAAATGCAAGGATAGAAACTACACTGGGAAATGTGCAACCCTTTGACATCACTGGGAAATGTGCAATCCTTTGCCATTGATGTCAAAGGGGGAGGAAAGGCAAGCAGAAGAAGAAAGGCTCTTCTGAAAAGCAATCAGAGGAATAAAGACACCTCTCAAAATGAAAGGGGGAGGAAGTATTGGAGTGTTGTAGGAAGTGTTACCATTAATGCCAAAGGGGGAGACTGTTGGAAATATTGTTGTTGATGGCAAAGGAGCACAAAGGTGCAACATCTGAACTATAAAAAAGGCAAAGGCAACTAAGAAGCAAGGCAGACAAGGAGCAAAGGCAACAAAGAAGTAGAGGCAGCAAAGAAGCAGAGGCAACAGAGAAAACAAAGGCAACAATAACAAGAAGAACAAGCTCATGAGAGATTCATGTTGAAGAACTCCGAACAAGCTCAGGAGGAGTAGCGTGGAGGAACCGGTGTTACAGAGTGGTGACAGTATAAAGAACATAAATCAAATAAAGATAGAACACTTAAAAGAATTCTTAAGGAGGAATCAACAGTGAGGATCAGATCGCATAATCAAGGGTTAAGAATTGACAACAGAGATCAAAGCAGGCATAAGAGGTGAAGAAGAGCCACGTGAAGGCAAGCGGACGGTCGTGATTAGATCGCAGATCCAAAGCTGAGAGATGAACAGATGCGATGACTTTTCAAGTAAAAAATATAAGATACGATGAGATAGAGGGAGAACATGAGGACCATTGGATCGTGTGGCAGATCAATGGCGGGCAGTGAATCGCAAAATCGCATGTCGGTAACTTTAAGGTTTAAATTCAATACATCACAAGGTAAGGATCGAACGACGCGATGCGATGAAGGGAGTCCATGTGTCAGCACTGCGGACGGTGAGGACCATTGGATTGTGTAGCAGATCGACGACGGACAGTGGATCGCAAAATAACACATCGACAACTTTAAGGTTTAAATTTAAGACATCACAAGGTATGTTGTTTTGGTTGCGATGCGGTACGGACCGAAAGACGCGATGCGATGAAGGGAGTCCACGTGTCAGCACTTCGCATGGTTTATGGTTTATCATTATCGATAAAGTGGGAAACTTGCAGGCAAGTATTGTGATGAGTTGTGATTGGTTCAAGGTATAGTGGAACCCTCTAGTGGGAAGCTCCACATGTCTGCACGTGATTTGGGTTTATGTGCAGTCTAGTTTAAGGTGTATGCATTGTTTGATCGCTAATGTATGTATGTTGTAATTAACGATGGATTTGTAATCCACTGTGTGTATAAAGGGACTTATGTGGACCATGACCCACGAGTCTGCGAGGTTTGTGTAAAGAAGCCAGCCAAGATGAAAAGTGAGATGAAGATGCAGTTGTGTGTTAAAAGAAAACGCTAAACGCGCAAGAAAAGGCTCAGGTAAGAAAAAAAGGACCTCGAACCTATGCAAAATAGTGCAACAACATGGGTCGAGTCGGGAAAAAAGGGTGGTCATGCACATTTGGAATAAAACTGCAGGAACATAAAATACAAAGGGACAACAAGCAGAAGAGGACAAACACGCACAACAAATCTAAGAAGCTGAAAGGGTTGAAGGAAATATTTGAATGTAATTGTAAATGTATTATTTGTTTTAAATTGTTTGTGAACAAAAGGCAAGTCTCCCAGGCAAAGAAAAACTTCATTTGATACTGTAATAATTGTATATATTTGTAACATCCTGAATATGCTGAGTGAGGAAATGAATGGGTGGAAGGCAAGAGTCATGCCTGTTCACTTCATATTCCCATATAGAATGCAAACAACCATGAAGTGATCTCTATAAATGATGTTATTGTAATATGCATAGAGAGGTTAGAAAGTAGAAGAATGAGAGAAAGCAGATAGAGATGTTGTGCAGATCCAGAGCTGATATGAAGCAGATTTGAAGGCTGGAAGGGTAACATTGACGAAGGAGAAAAATAGAGCTGATATCCAGGTAAATCAACATATGATTTTATTGTAGTGTGAGGGAGTTGGTGCTTCCATATCAAGTTGTAGCTTGATAGATTTCCAATTATAGCTGGTTGAGGTAGGAGCCTCCTGTGGGTTGTAGCCTGCAAAAAATAGATGTGAGTTGGAGCTTCCTTGCAAGTTGTAGCTTGCAGAATTTGGGGTAGAAGCCTCCTATATGTTGGAGCTTGCAGAAAATCAGTTGTGAGAGGGAGTTGGAGCTTGCCTTTGCATCACAACAATAATAAGATGTGGTTTTCTCCCTTTATGGGTTTCCACTTATATCTGGTGTCTATGTGCTTGATGATTAAGTGTTGATGTGATGTTTTATTCTGTTTAATTACTTGTTGTCCACACATTATTTTTGTTGATCCATTATGTATTAAGTTGTTTATGAAATGAAGGTGTAAATGAGTTGAATGAAAACAATTTTAAAGGTCCATGAATGTATTAAACTGATTCACCTCCCCTCTCAGTTTAACTAAGGGTTCATCATATAGATATCTGGAATATTTGGAAAACATGCACACAGATAAACACTTTGAATTACTTTGATCCATATATCATGACTTAGAGTTTCTCTATGAATGTTTTGGCATTTTGCAAAACATTAGGAAATTTAATAAGACCAAATGATATGAAAAATTCATTCCCAAAGGAAGTAATCAAATTGATTGAAAACTCTTCGTAATTGTGAAAAGTTATTACATATGATCACATGAACTAAAATAGAAGATAAAAACATGTACAAACTATATAAAATCAAGAATAAATAATAATGCATCATAATTTCAGAGAAAACAAAGAAAAATATATAGATTCCCCATTATTTTATAAGGAAATCATATAATAATGGGAGGTTTTGTTGTACAAGATACAAAAGGTTGTTACCATGGAAACATCACATCCCAACCAATAGACCACACCTCAACAAAATTGAACTACAACACATGCATGTCCAACTAAAAATGCTATCTTCTCGGGGAGTCACTCTAAAACCATTGTTATTGGTAAAAAATGTATGAGAGCACTTGATTTTCTTATATTCTCATGTAATCTTAATCTTTGCCAATGATTGATACCTAAAGGCGATCATCTAAATGAAACTTGCAAGGAATGCTTCTTTATTTCTCAAATTAGTATCAAACATCCATTGTAGAAATTTGCTCAATAATGATTAATTATCCACCGAGACTATCCTGATCACATATCAATTCGAATTCATATGCAACACATAATCTCTTCCACTCAGATCATCACACATGCGGAAATAAAACAAGCGATAGCACATCAAATCATCATACACATTAACACAGTATGTATGGGGAAAGCTTATAGCTGAAAACCCCGCAGCTATTGTGTATATTATAATGGAGAAAAACATGTAACAAACTCAGTACAATACTCCTCACAAGTACTCAGTACTATCTCATGAAGTTACACACAAACTAGCTTGGTTTTGAACAAGTCACAGGTTCAAAACACATCCACTAATTTCCTGCCTCTATTGCGCAATCATGGCCTGTATAAATAGAGATCCAAGGTTTGAATCTCCTTGGCTTGACAGCGCAATCATCATGGGCAATTGCCTCCAAGTGTGGTGCAAATCTCATGCACAACTGATGTCACAACTGATAGTTGTACTCACCCTTTCATCTACCTCTTCCACTGGTCTCCACTGAACTGTCCATGCACTGTAGTGAACTGATGTGTTCTTGATTTGAATAATGAGTTACTAATTAATGAATTAAATAATATTTAATTCACTCCACTCATAACTAGTTGATTATCTAGTTAAACTAATCTCAACCAGTTCAACTAAATTAAACCGAACACAACTCAACTAGCTGTCTCATTAACTCCACCAAACTTCTGCCACTGAAGTCCTAACTGAAGTCAACCATGCATGATGCCATCAAACCCTTGGGAATAGCGTAATTCCCCTGTCAGATGCATGAGCCACTTCCAAGGCTCGAACTGAAGTGCTCCAAGAGAGTAAACTGAAGTTTATAGTCCAAATATTATTAAGGGTAAATAATATTTGACTTTCCTATTTTTAGGATAGGCAGTCTAAAAATAGACATCGACCTATAGGTCAAAAAATAGAGGTCCATCTATTTTTACCAACATGACCAATACTCCAAGAATAACATACTGCAACCCCTGGACCATGCTCCATATGTCTAAAAATAGACATAGTCTAAAAATAGACTTTTGCGCCAGAATTTGCCTGCGGGCCCACTTAGTGAAGGCGACTTCATTTCACTAAGCTCCATCATCTTGCTGCATTTTCAACATCCATTTCCTAATTAAGAAGTGGGATGCCATGTTGTATTTAATAGTGTGAGACGACATGCCTTGTTCCAACAATAATGTTAGTTTGTATTAATCATGTTGCTTACTGGGAGGGATTGAACCTTCTTGTGGGGAATATCCCCAATCTTACTTGATCGACTAATGAAGTTTCCCAAGACAAAAATCATTCAACACACACAAAATGATGACACAAAACTTGTTTCCACTACCAACCCTCATTTTATCTACTTATTGAAATTTTTTAATCAACCATCATTCTTAATGAACTTGAATTATCAAACACACAAACTAAATGCACATCCAATAAAAAGAACCATCATTGTATAAAGTCAAAAATGTCTAAAACAACTAAACTTTTAGTTTCTTTGTTATAACCCCACCTAAAGGCAAAGGTCAACATAACCCCACCTTAAGGCCAAGGTCACCATTGAAATGGAACTTTCAAACATACAATAATCACAAATCTCCCTACATACTTGATTTCTAATTTCAGTTCCCTTTTAACGTCAAGTTAATTATATAAAATAAATAAAACTTGGTCTTGAGGTCAGATTATAAGAGAGAAACTATAAATTATAAATTATTATTATTATTTTTTATTTTTTTATTTTTTTTATTTTTTTTAATTTTATTTTATTTTTAATTTTATTTTATTTTAAGTTTAAATTATAAATTTGTAGTTCCTCTCTTATAGTCTCACCTCAAGATTAAGGTCAACATTGAAATAGAATTTTCAAGCATATAATAATGACTTAGTCTAACTTATAGAGGAAATGGCCTTTTCATAGGAACCTGATCATACAATTTGTTATCACAAAACCTGACCCTGATAGGCTGTTGATCAAGTAGACTCTGAGTAACTATTTCAAACCAGACTTTTAGTTGAGACTTAGTCTCCTCAACCTGAGACGGCTCTCTCACTAGGTTTAAGATTTTGAATTAAGGATTAGATGGCTAACTATAGGAATAAATTGGATAAAAGTGTATGACTGGTTGAATTACTGATCAACTAACATCTAGTGGGCTATGGAGTCAAGGTATGTTTCCACAAAACATCAAGATTAGCTTATCATGGAAGTCAGGGCATTTCAGAGTTTTTAGATGTATCAACAAAACAGTAACATAGTGAACAAAACACAGTTTCCAAACATATGCAGGAAGTTAGACCATTTTCCAATGAATTCTAAGTAACATATGTTCATACCACTGCAAATAAGTAGATAAAGAAAGCCATAGGAAGATCAAACATCAAAAACTCTTTCTGAATCCTGAGTAGTAAGCCAATATCTGTATTATGATAAAAACACACAGTTTGCTATAGTGACATAGTTTGCTTGTTAATTAAAATTTCCAACCTTTAGCAATTCGACCTCATGTCTCTTATAGAGTCATAATTACAATCTTGGATTCCCTTATCCATCATGAAGAGAATTCAAATTTCTTAGATTGACACCTATTTTCTCCTAAAACAGACTAATAATTACATCTGACAGTTAATTGTCACTTCTAGAAGTCCTAATACAAATATGAGTAAAACTCCTTATTATGTCTAACAACCTTATCTAGAACTTAAATAATATCTCTGACAACTACTCCTCCATATCTTCGACCTTGATGATGCCTGCAATCTTGTTATGTTGTCATGCTGGTTCATGTCTTATTTTCCCTACAAAACAGGGGACATGTGTCCTATAATTTAGCCTTTTCCTTCTTTGATGATCTTCAAACCATTTTTGCTGGCAATGTTGAATTTTTAAGATAAGTGACATGTGTTATTATTTCCATGGAACCATGCCTTTCCACCTGTACAGAAAGCTAAGCCTTTGAAAAATTATAAGGAGAGATGGTATGGTTGCGCTACGAAATGAGCAATTGTTTTCATAGCGCAGAATTTATATCTTTGTAAAACATCTCTCAACCATCCACTTTCTTCTGCCTTAAGACCTGGACTTTCATTTATAAACCCTTTTCAACCATCAGCAACAACAAAGTTTGGAAACCAAGCGTTTTTACCTCTCGAAACCTTTATAAAAATGTTCAAAAATGCACCTATAGCAGTTTCGTAGCGCGCTATGAAACTGCTGTGTATGTCCTTTTTTACACATTCTTTTCACAATCTTCATATTTTAAAAGTATTTAATCTTTTAATGATTTCCTTGATGTCAATAGACCTTAACAATCAATATAAGTCATCTTTGAAATGTCCTCAAAAGTGATGTCCTTCCCAAAAACAAAATTGTATTTAAGGATTTGTCACTTACTCCTCTTGTTCTATCTCTGCTGTAGCTGACCTTCAGACTTTGTCAATTGAATTTCAAGATCTTCTATCTTCCTCTTAAACCTTCTGTTAGTAGCCCTTAAATTAACATTTATCATTCTCACAAATCTAGCCTCTTTGATTGCAGGAAGAGTCCAGGTAAAATACTGAGCTTCACTGCTGACTGTTTCAGGTTTTGAAACTCTTTCAAGCTCCCACAGAGCTTTTATTCTGTTGAAGTTTATCTTCTCAACAACATGTTTTCTTGCTTTCTTCTTAAGCTTAGCAATTTCAATATTAGCTAGTCTAAACTTTTCTTTAGTTCCTTCATAACTGCTCTTTTCTCTTTGAGTGTTGAAAACTCTATTTTTGTCACTTTCAGGCATTGGTGATGAGAGGTCTATGGGCTCCTCGTGAACATTTGAAACTTCCCCGGCTTTATCTAACTCCATATCCAGCCCTTGCAATCTTTTTGATTTCCTAGTTAGAGGCCTTTTGGGCTTGAACACAAACTCTGAAATTTCATCATCAAAATCCAGCTTTTTGGAAGATTTAATCTTCTTAGATTTCCCTTCATCCAATCTTATAAAATCTGCCTGAACTAAAGGAGATTCCTCAATATCAATAGCCTGTAAAATATCATTAAAACTACCCGTTAAACCTGGATCTTCTTCTTAAACCACTGTTTTGCCCTTTTCCTTTGCTATTTGACTTCTAGTCAATCTTTTATGCGCTGATTTGTTGGTTGATTGTTCCTGCACTATTTCCTTAACTTTAGTTGTCCTCTTTTGTGCAGGTTGAGGGGTTTCTTGAATAATCACTGATGTTCTAATCTCTGGCTCTTTCACTTGCTTTCTAGGCTTTAATTTGACAAATATTTTTGATCTTGTCTCTGCAGGGCCACTGGTTTTTGATGATGATTTTTCTTTGGCCATAGGGCTAATACCTACTCCTTGTGTTTCCACCTCAAATCCACAAAAAAAAAAAATGTAGACCATTCTCTGTTTATCCTCTGAAGTTCATGTAAAACTATCAATTTAACTGGAGCATGATGGAAAAGTGAAGTTTCACAGTATTGAGCTTTCATTTGTACTTTATCTGCCATCTTAGCTAAACTTCGAAACAAGAAGAAAGGCGAATCCAAAAAAATCATTCCAGTAAAATGCAACAAGAGTTTCAAATGATAAGAATACATTTTATGGTATCTTCCCTCTCAGGTGAAGTACCTTTGAATGTTGTAGAGCAGATTGGCATAGGTGTTCTTGATGTAGCTTCTTGGCATTGCTTTAGTTAAATCTGTCTCTTCAAACCCTGACTTCATAAAATTTTTACAAGGTTCCATCTCAAACTTAAAATTTTTGAACCATCTTTCTTCTCCCCTTGGAATCTCTGTCACTGATGATATAATTTAAGGGGAAATTGTCAAGTTTAAGAGACCAACCTTTGTATTCGAACCTGTGAAAGGAAGAGCAAATTCTTTTGTCACTTGATTATGACCTCCCTGCAATTTTTCACAGAACTTCCAACATCCTGCCTTCTTGAAGGCCTCCTCAACTGATTTGTCTTTGGTTAGAGCCTCTATGCTTTCAGGCTCTATCCTTAAACAGTGGCCTGACTTGTGATTCTTTCTTTCCTTTGTCATCCTTTCCTTGAAATTCCTGTGTTCTTTTTTGAAAACCTGTAACCAACAACCTCACTTGATTTCAGAGTAAACTGCCTCGCTTGATTAGAGACACTACCTCGCTTGATGAATGAAAGAGAAGCTTTGGTTTCTACTTACCATGAGCTTACCATTCGGAAGAGGGTATGCATCATGTGTTTCTTGCATGAGACAATAAAACCAAAACCAGCCCCTTTCAAATTTGAAAATGACATAAGACAAATGACCTCAAACGAATGTTATAATGGCTATGAATGGTTGCATGTGTGAGAAAAGACTCGCGGCTGACACCTAATCATGAATGATTAACGGAATTTTGGTGGATTTGATAACTGACAAGACATGCTATGAATCCCCGATTTCGTAGCACACTCAATGCAATTTCAGGGTTTTGCGCTACGGAATGAGCAGCGTTTTCGTAGCGCAAAAGCAATTTTTAACACTGTCTGCTCTACGAAAACGTGGTTTCGTGGCTTAATCAAAAAAATTTCAAAATGGTTTAAAAATTGACTCTCTAAACATGGAATGAGACTGTCAAGGTATGAAATAAGGTTGTTAGACTTTATTTTGTGAATAGAAATGAGACTCTAACCCTATCACTTAACCTCAAAAAACCTAACATGACTTCACACCTATCTAAAAACTATAACTAGGAACAAAGAAAATTGTCCAGGTTTGGAAAAAAAAATTATAGTGATAACAGTGGCTCCACTTGGGATAGTGTGCCCCTATGGTACACTAAGAACCCGTATTTCCAGTGTTATCCATTTTTGATAAAAAAACATAAATTTGTGTTGACAAGCATCTTCTTCAAACTGTTTGGGCCTTCACTTCATTCTTAAGATCTCTGTTTCAGCTTGTCATTATTAGCAATAAAACTGACAAATATGGAATATGTACAATGTCATGAGTGACTAATAAAACTTCAACAAGCATAATGCTTTAGGAACCTACCATTAACAGGCCCTCCAGCATATGATCTTCCATCAATTCCCTGCAATATATAAGTGTTGTTCCCATGAAAACCAACAATCTTAAAAGGACCCTTCCATAAATTCTCAAACTTACCGTGCTTTCCCTTTTGCTCAATTTTGGCCTCCCATTTCAGCGTTTTGTCTTGTAGCTGGAAACTATCTTCTTTGATCTTCTTATCAAATGTTTTCTTGATTCTATTTTGAACTTGTTGATGGCTGTCATAGACTTCATTTCTCTTTTATTGCAAGGCTATCAACTGCTTGATCCTCCTCTGAATGGCATTTGGTTCTTCTTCAAGTCCTTGAATTAACTTCATGACTGGTACCCCAAGTGATGTCGGAAAAAACAGCTCCAACACCATAGACAAGTTCATATGGTGAAGTCCCAATTGACCTCTTTGTACAAATTCTATCAGCCCATAAGGCGTACTTCATCTTTAAGTGCCAAGCTTTTTTGTTTTCCTGCAATACCTTTTTTATGATTCTTACAATGCTCTTGTTTGATGATTCAACAAGACCATTTCCTTGTGGATGGTATGCAGTAGAGTGTCCAAGAGTGATGTGGTATTGATGGCCGAAATTTATCATTTTCTTGGACTTAAATGCTTGAGCATTATCTGTTATAATCTTCATGGGACAGCCAAATCTAGACAATATATTATTCTCTAGAAAATAAATAATTACAGAGTCATTAGCTTGCCTTGTTGGTATCGCCTCTATCCATTTTGTGAAGTAGTCCGTTGCTGTGAGAATCCAGCGATGCTGCCTTGATGATGGTGGATGTATCTCTCCAATAAAGTCTAACCCCCACTGCTGAAAAGGAGCATCCACGTAGATAGGAACCAAAGGTAGAGGTACAAGCTTTCTTCTTCCTTCAAAAATTTGGCATTCATGACATGCAACAATTCTTTTGTAAATGTCTTTAAACATTGTTGGCCAAAAATATCCCGCTCTGAGAATCTTATTTGTTGTAGCCTTCCAATAATGGTGTCCTCCGCAATCACCTTTATGAAATTCTTCAATGAATTTATCAGCTTCTTCTTCAAGTAAACAATTTAGCAAAATTCCTTCTGTATCTTTCCAAAACAAATTTCTGTCATATACAAAATATCTTAAAGATTTCAACTTTACAAACCTTGCTTTGGACTTTGTTAGATCAACGGGAGCTTTGTGATGTTGTAAGACAAAAACCACATCCTTATACCACTCAGAAGTGATGTATTTCTCTTCAATTTGAACCAATTCTTCCTCATCATTAGAAATTTATGATATTTCTGCATTCACATTTATGTCAAGACAGTCCAAATTTGACTGAGTCATTAGTTTCGCCAAGCCTTGTCCCTTCACCAACTTAGTTGGTCTGATGTCTATATCATATTCCAGCAATTTGGCGATCCATTTTCCCCTCTTACCATCGGGATCCGCCTAATTTAGAATGTTTTTTATCACAACACTTGGAACATATGCCATGATGTGAGAATGCAGACTATAAATTCTGAAATCTTTTATAGCTTTCACTAAAGCATAGGCCTATTTTTCTAGAATATTATACTTCAGCTCAGCATTTGCTAATGTTTTACTAAAGAAAGAAATAGGTTGTTCAGTACCTTGCTTTCCTTTTTGTAGCAAAACTCCAGCAATTGTGTTTTCGGAAGCAAATGTAAAAACCATAAATTCTTTGGAAAAATATGGGCTGATGAGTACTGGTGCTTGTGTGAGTGCCTTCTTGATTTGCTCAAAATATTTTTTAGCTTCAGCTATCCATTTGATATCAACTCCTTTCTTTAACATCCTTGTAATATCTTTGACAATCTTAACAAAGTTAGGAATGAAGCGTCTAACAAAATTCACTTTTCCAAGAAATGATTGAATCCCTTTCCTACTTCTTGGAAAATCTACCTTTTGAATTGCATTAACTCTATTAGGATCAATCCTAATTCCATCTTCAGAAATGATATGACCAAGTAATTTGCCAGTAGTTAAAGAAAAGATGCTTTTAGCAGGATTAAGAGAAATTCCAAACCTTCTACATTTCAACAGAACCTTTTCTAAGTGTTTCAAATGATCTTCTTCTTTCTTTGAAAAGATTGTTATATCATCAAGATAAACAACCACCGACTTATCCTTTTCTTCAGAAAAAGTATTGTCAATTGCTCTTTGGAAAGTGGCTCCCGCATTCATGAGACCAAAAAGCATCTTGGCATACATGAATGTGCCCCATGGTGTTGTGAATGTTGTTTTCTCCTGATCATCCAGATGTCCAAGAATCTGGTTGTAACATGAAAAACCATCAAGAATAAACATTCTTTGAGAACCAACAATACTTTGCAAAATTGTATCCATCTTGGGAAGAGGATAGTTGTCCTTTAGAGATGCTTTGTTCAAATTTCTGAAGCCAATACAAATTCTGATTTCTCCATTCTCCTTTCTAACCAGTACCAAATTTGCAAGCCAATTGGAGAATCTGATTGGGACAATGATTTTTGCATCAAAGAGTTTCTTAATCTCCCTTTCAATCAATGGCATGAGAAGGGGGTTAATTCTCCTCAACTTCTGTTTGAATGGTTTCTCATTTTCTTTGATAGGAATAGTATGCTGAATAATGGAAGGATCATATTTCTTTAAATCAACATAACTCCAAGCAAAAGCATCAATAAACCTCCTAATCATATCAATATATTTGAATTTCATATCAGCTAAAAGAAACCTTGAAATTTTGATCATTTTAGGCAAAGCTAATGTACCAAGATTACAGCTCTCTATTTCCTCTTCATCAACTTGTAATTTTGGCGCTTTAAAAACATCATTTTGATCAAAAAGCTTCTAAAGAGGAATAAGACCTTTTGGTATTGCATTATTCTTCAATTGCAAAACTTTAGAATTTCCTTTAGACTCAACAAACATATTTTGTTGATCTACATGTGTACTTTCAAATTCTTCTTTCAGCTCAATAAAATTCTTTACCTGTTGATCATCTTCAAAAACTTGCGAGTTTGTGATATTGTCCGGTATAGCTGATCTATGACGAACTTCAATCTCATATTTTTCATTTGAATGCATAGGAATGATGAAGAGACTTGCAGACACAGCAAGAGAATTAGCAATGGAATTTTGATCTCTAGATTTGACTATGAAGGAAAAAGCTTGAAAATTCTCCAACATGTCTAAAACTAAATTTCTGTAAGCTCTCATTCTTACATCCTTTGTTTGATAAACACCTTCCACTTGTCTAATAACCAATTCAGAATCTCCAAAAATATAAATATTTCGGGCCTTCATTTTTTTAAGAAGATCTAGACCCAAAATCAAAGACTCATATTCAGCCATGTTGTTTTTGCAATCAAAATTCAGTTTGTAAGAGTAAAAATTACTCTCATCAGTTGGACTTGTAATCCAAATCCCTGCTCTTGCCCCCTCTTTTCCTGTTGATCCATCAAAGTACAGTGACCACCATTCTTCCATCTGTTTGTTATTTATTTGTTGATTTTATGCTCTTATTTCTTCATTAACACTATCAACTGACTCATTAAAAAGAATGGCAGATCCAAGCTCAGTATCAAAGGCATAAATAGGAAAATTATGAGGCTTATCTTTGCTACTTACCATGTAATCCATTCTAGTCTCCTGATACAATCTCCTTTGTTCACTAAAAATTGGAATAGTGGCATAGGTAAGGTCCATGTACATTGTGCCTTTGATTTTCGCTACCCATGATCTTGACAATAGCATACCAAAATTTGGAGGAACATCAGCCACAACAATGTCCATAACAACTGTCTTTGCTGGGATTTGTGTTAGACCAACAACAACATCCTTGATTAGACCAATACATTGAACTCTTTTTGAATCAAAGGAAAATAAATCCTTAGATGGTCTTGTGATTTATAATCCCATCCTTTCCATGATTACTTTGGGCATAAGGTTATGTGAAGCCCTGGAATCCAACATAGCATTATGTAACGTCATATCATGAATACTAATGCTTACATAAAAAGGAGGAAACTCTTCATTTTGTTCATCTTCTATCCTTGGACCCAAATATATAGCAGGATTATCTTCTTGAACATTCAAAATATCAGCAGCTCCTGGTTGTGAGTTTAACAACTTAACAATCTTGCTTCTATATTCATTTATCTTGAGAATCTCGATAAATGGGACTAATATATTAATCTTTGAAATCTCATTCTCAAGGTTAAAAACAGAAACAAATTTTTCAACTTCTTTGATAGGAGGAGGAAATTGAGTATCTTTCTTACCAAGTGGAGTGTCCTTTTTACCTTCAACAACCTTTGGGGTATAATTTCTAGCTTCAGCAACCTTTGGAGCATCTTTCTTAGGTTGTGTTTTGCTTGCAGTGATAGGTACATTTATTTTTCTGAGATTATATTGCTTTTGCATCTCAAAAATGGCATGTTGATATCCCTTAAAATAATCTGACGATTCTCCCCCTTGGTTAGCCAAATCTGACTCATCATGCTCTTCCTTAGTCAAGAAAATTCCTGACATCTCTTCATCAAGACAATGGATGGATTCTTCAGGAATTTCAGGCTCATCTTCTTCATCTACCAAATTTTGCTGAAAAGGAGGTCTCACTAGAGGATCGGGCTGCTAATTTCTATTTTCTCTTGGCCTTTGTTGGTTCTGAGGTCTCTTGAATTGAGGATTTATAAATTTAGGTTCATGTTGCACAGGAGGAGCCGAAGTGTTTCCAAGAGCCAACCTATCCATCAACTTCTCCATGGTTTTCATCATTGAATCAAATTTATCTTCAGAAGTTGAAGTGGAAGGTTTCTCTTTTTATTTCAATTTAGTTTTTCCCATTTTTGACTTTTTAGCAGCTATCATGTTTACCTCCACTTTAACCGCATCACTTTTCATTTCAGCAAGTGTAGGTGATTCTCTTTCTCTCAACAAGATAGAAAATTTATAATCAAATGATTCAGCATATCTCATTTGTGCTAAGGCTTCCGGAGGTTTCAAATGAGTTGGAATTGAGTCAAAAAATTTATTAAATCTCTTTGAAAAGTTTTGGACAGACTCATCAACTACCCTTCTAAGGCTGTTATATTCAGTAAGTGCTTGAACTGGATTGGTTCTGTTTCCCCATTTCTTTAAAATTTTATCTTCAAACTCATCCCAATTTCTAATGCTTTTTGGTGCAAGGGCTTTAAACCATTTTCTAACTTCACCAATAAAACTCTGTGCAAACAACCTTGATTTCACATCTTCATCATCAACTTCTTCCCTGTCTATAAAATCATTAAATCTGTCTACATATTCCTCTGCTGTAATTTCTTCATTACTACCCCAAGTAGGGATCCTAGCAGCATATTTACTAGGAAGATCATGCAAAACAACAGGGAGTACAAGTGGTGCATACCTAGTAGGAGCAACCATGCTTGAGGGATGAAAAGTAGTTTTAGGAATGACAAAAACAGAAGATGAAGAACTGATATGAGGAGGACTACTTGGTTTCTGCAAGCCACTGACAATTGAGCTCCAATTTGGAAGGGGTAAACCAACTTTGGATTTTAGTAAGACTTCAAAAGGGTCAAGTTCTTTAAGTTTATCTAGAGACTCTTTTTCTAGCAACAGCTCAGAGGTAACAGCTTCCCAAAATTCCTATTTATCCTCTTGGGTTACTAGGGCTGAAGTGTCAATTCCCCTCCTTTGCAAGTCTAAGATAATATCAATGAATTCATTTTCACTTTCTGTTCTAAACAACACTTCATGAATTTTATCATCAACTCTTTTGTCTTCAGGACTTCTTAATATTTTAGAGGATAAACATTTCGAATGAGATGGAGTACCTGATATTTTTGAAATTCTTTGACTGCCTCTTGAAATAGTGTTTGGATTGTCCACAGCGGTAGGTGGATTAGGATCAAGATTGCTCCGTGTATATCTCCTTCTCGAAGCCACCTTTAAACTTTTGAAAATGTATGGAGTCACTAAGGTAGATTGCAGCCTCGAAAAACTTGTTGAGCTCTTGCTACCTTCAGAAGTTTAGTTTCTTGATTTCGGGAATGAGTAATCTTCAGGCTCCCGACAGACGCACCAAAATGTTATCACAAAATCTGACCCTGATAGGCTGCTGATCAAGTAGACTCTGAGTAACTATTTCAAACCAAACTTTTAGTTGAGGCTTAGCCTCCTCGACCTGAAAGGGCTCTCTCGCTAGGTTTAAGATTTTGAATTAAGGATTAGATGGCTAACTATAGGAATAAATTGGATAAAAGTGTATGACTAGTTGAATTACTGATCAAAGAACATCTATTGGGCTATGGAGTCAAGGTATGTTTCCACAAAGCATCAAGATTAGCTTATCATGGAATTCAGGGCATTTCAAAGTTTTTAGATGTATCAACAAAACAGTAACAGAGTGAACAAAACACAGTTTACAAACATATGCAGGAAGTTAGAGCATTTTCCAATGAATTCTAAGTAACATATGTTCATACCACTGTAAATAAGTAGATAAAGAAAGCCATAGGAAGATTAAACATCAAAAACTCTTTCTGAATCCTTAGTAGTAAGCCAATATCTGTATTATGATAAAAACACACAGTTTGCTATAGTGACATAGTTTGCTTGTTAATGAAAATTTCCAACCTTTAGAAATTCGACCTCATGTCTCTTATAGAGTCATCATTACAATCTTGGATTCCCTTATCCATCATGAAGATAATTCGAATTTCTTATATTGACACCTATTTGCTCCTAAAACATACTATTAATTACATTTGACAGTTAACTGTCACATCTAGAAGTCCTAATACAAATAGGAGTAAAACTCCATTATGTCTAACAACCTTATCTAGAACTTAAATAATATCTCTGACAGCTATTCCTCCATATCTTCGACCTTGATGATGCCTGCAATCTTGTTATGCTATCATGCTGGTTCATGTCTTATTTGCCCTACAAAACAGGGGACATGTTTCCAATAATTTAACCTTTTCCTTCTTTGATGATCTTCAAACCCTTTTTGCTGGCAATGTTGACTTTTTAAGATAAGTGACATGTGTTATTATTTCCACGGAACCATGCCTTTCCACCTGTACATAAATCTAAGCCTTTCAAAAAGTATAAGGAGAGATGGTATGGTGCGCTACGAAATGAGCAACTATTTTCGTAGCGCAGAATTTGTATCTTTGTAAAACATCTCTCAACCATCCACTTTCTTCTACCTTGATACCTGGACTTTCATTTATAAACCCTTTTCAACCATCAACAGCAACAAATTTAAAAAACCAAGCGTTTTTACCTCTCAAAACCTTTATAAGAATGTTCAAAAATGCACCTACAGCAGTTTCGTAGCGCGCTAAGAAACTGCTGTGTATGTCCTTTTTTACATAGTCTTTTCACAATCTTCAGATTTTAAAAGTATTTACATCTTTTAATGATTTCCTTGATGTCAATAGACCTTAACAATCAACACAAGTCATCTTTGAAATGTCCTCAAAAGTGATGTCCTTCCCAAAAACAAAATTGTATTTAAGGATTTGTCACTTATTGCTCTTGTTCTATCTCTGTTGTAGCTGACCTTCAAAATTTGTCAATTGAATTTCAAGATCTTCAATCTACCTCTTCAACCTTCTGTTAGTAGCCCTTAAATTAACATTTATCATTCTCATAAATCTAGCCTCTTTGATTGTAGGAAGAGTCTAGGTAAAATACTGAGCTTCACTGTTGACTGTTTCAGGTTTTGAAACTCTTTCAAGCTCCCACAGAGCCTTTATTCTATTGAAGTTTATCTTCTCAACAACACGTTTTCTTGCTTTCTTCTTAAGCTTAGCAATTTCGATTAGCTAGTCTCAAATTTTCTTTAATTCCTTCATAGCTGCTCTTTTCTCTTTGAGTGTTGAAAACTTTGTTTCTGTCACTTTCAGGCATTGGTGATGAGAGGTCTATGGGCTCCTCATGAACATTTGAAACTTCCCCGACTTTATCTAACTCCATATCCAGCCTTTGCAATCTTTTTGATTTCCTAGTTAGAGGCTTTTTGGGCTTGAACACAAACTCTGAAATTTCATCATCAAAATCCAGCTTTTTGGAAGATTTGATCTTCTTAGATTTCCCTTCATCCAATCTTATAAAATTTGCCTGAACTAAAGGAGATTCCTCAATATCAATAGCCTGTAAAATATCATTCAAACTACCCTTTAAACTTGGATCTTCTTCTGAAACCACTGTTTTTCCCTTTTCCTTTGCTATTTGACTTCTAGTCATCTTTCCTGGGCTGATTTGCTGGTTGATTGTTCCTGTGCTGTTTCCTTTACTTTAGTTGTCCTCTTTTGTGCAGGTTGAGGGGTTTCTTGAATAATCGATGATGTTTTATTCTCTGGCTCTTTCACTTGCTTTCTAGGCTTTAACTTGACAAATCTTTTTGATCTTGTCTCTGAAGGGCCACTGGTTTCGGATGATGATTTTTCTTTGGCCATAGGGCTAATACCTGCTCCTTGTGTTTCCACCTCAAATCCACACAAAAACAAAAATGTAGACCATTCTCTGTTTATCCTTTGAAGTTCGTGTAAAACTATCAATTTAACTAGAGCATGGTGGAAAAGTGAAGTTTCACAGTATTGAGCTTTCATTTGTACTTTATCTGCCATCTTAGCTAAACTTCGAAACAAGAAGAAAGGCAAATCCAAAGAAATCATTCTAGTAAAATGCAATAAGAGTTTGAAATGATAAGAATACACTTTATGGTATCTTCCCTCTTAGGTGAAGTACCTTTGAATGTTGTAGAGCAGATTGGCATAGGTGTTCTTGATGTCGCTTCTTGGCATTGCTTAAGTTAAATCTGTCTCTTCAAACCCTGGCTTCAGAAATTTTTTACAAGGTTCCATCTCAAACCTGAAATTTTTGAACCATCTTTCTTCTCCCCTTGGAATATCTGTCACTGATGATATAATTTAAGGGGAAATTTTCAAGTTTTAGAGACCAACCTTTGTATTCGAACCTGTGAAATGAAGATCAAATTCTTTTGTCACTTGATTATGACCTCCTTGCAATTTTTCACAGAACTTCCAACATCCTGCCTTCTTGAAGGCCTCCTCAACTGATTTGTCTTTGGTTAGAGCCTCTATGCTTTCAGGCTCCGTCCTTAAATAATGGCCTGACTTGTGATTCTTTCTTTCCTCTGTCATCCTTTCCTTGAAATTCCTGCGTGCTTTTTTGAAAACCTGTAACCAACAGCCTTGCTTGATTTCAGAGTAAACTGCCTCGCTTGATTAGAGACACTGCCTCGCTTGATGAATGAAAGAGAAGCTTTGGTTTCTACTTACCATGAGCTTACCATTCGGAAGAGGGTATGCAGCATGTGTTTCTTGCATGAGACAATAAAGCCAAAACCAACCCCTTTCAAATTTGAAAATAACATAAGACAAATGACCTCAAACGAATGTTATGATGGCTCTGAATGGTTGCATGTGTGAGAAAAGACTCGTGGCTGACACCTAATCATGAATGATTAACATAATTTTGGTGGATTTGATAACTGACAAGACATGTTACGAATCCCCGATTTCGTAGCGCGCTCAATGCAATTTCAGGGTTTTGCGCTACGGAATGAGTAGCGTTTTTGTAGCGCAAAAGTAGTTTTTAACACTGTCTACAGTATGAAAACGTGGTTTTGTGGCTTAATCAAAAATTTTTCAAAATGGTTTAAAATTTGACTCTTTAAACATGGAATGAGACTGTCAAGGTATGAAATAAGGTTGTTAGATTTTATTTTGTGAGACTCTAACCCTATCACTTAACCTCTAAAAACTTAACATGACTTCACACCTATCTAAAAACTATAACTAGGAACAAAGGAAACTGTCCAAGTTTGGAATTTTTTTTTTATAGTGATAACACAATCTCAGGCAAGATTGTGCTTTTAGTTGTTTAAAATACATTTTAGAACGCATAAATGGATTCAACAACCTGAAAATCCCTCGGGCACTCCAATTCTATAGATTAAACAATTTAAACTCAAGTTTTTAAAAATCTTTGCCAAATTTTGATTAAAAGTAACCGGAAAAATGCTCTAAAAAAATGTCGTTTCATCTATAAATTAGACTACTCTTATAATAATTATACATCTTCATAAATACTTGATTTCTAATTTCCATTCCCTTTTAACCCTTTTAAATTAATCATTTAAAATAAAAAAATTATTTTTTCTTCACTAAATCAAATTTCACCTCTTCAAATATAAACTTGATTTCTATTCCCTTTTAACCTTTTCAAATCAATAATACAAAATAAATAAAAATTAATCCTAAAATAATTTTGATAAATTTTAATAAATTTATCACTAAATCCAAATCTAACTCATAATTAAATCCTAAACTAAAACATTAAATCTAAATATTAAAAATTATAATTAAAGAAATTCCAACCATATTTTCTTACAACTTCATCATATAAATATAAATACTTAACTAAAATGTAGAACTTAACCAAAATATTTAACAAATTAAACAACTCAAATTCAAATTTTTAAAATTTGTAACCAATTTTTAATTAAAATTAACAAAAATCTAAAAAAACTATTTCCTCTACCAATTAAACTATTCCTATAATAATTATACATTTTCCTAAATACTTTAATTTTTAATTTCAATTCCCTTTTAACCCCTTCACATTAATTATATAAAATAAATAAAAATTCAAATTAATTATAAAAAATAAAATAAAATAACTTCAAATTAATTATAGAAAATAAAATAAAATTAAACTTAAAATAATTTGTACATATTTTTTTTTTTATTTTTTTTTATTTTTTATTTTTTTATTTTTTATTTATTTTTATTATTTATTTATTTATTTTTTTCTAATCTTGATAAGCAACTTAGACTTTTTAAGGATTTCTGCTCTACCATGGGTATGTTTGTTAACACTGACAAAACAAAAGTTATGATTATCAAATCCAAGAAGGACACTTATGCTAATTTTATGTATGACAATAGTAATTTGGAGGAAGTGTCTTCTTACAAGTACCTAGGAATTGATATTCATCTCAAGCTCAACTAGAACTATAGCATTCAGAAAAGGATTAATGGGGGTGGAAAGCTTATTTTGGTCTTGAAAATATTTGTAAAACGGCAAACCTCGTAATGTGGGATAGAAAGAAGTTCCTCTTTGAAATATTAGTCACTCCTGTTATCTTATATGGATGTGAGGTTTGGGGTTGCAGCATCTCTAGAGAATCTTGGAGAAAGATTGAGCAAATCCAGAAGCGTTTTATAACGTATAACCTTAAAATTAAAAGCAATACACCCTATCCTATTCTCCTTATAGAAGTGGGCCTTTCCCCTATCGGGAGCCTAGCTATGACTAGGCTTCTGTTGTACAAGCACAAGCTCAATAACATAGGAGACCATAGACTTCCTAAGCTAACTTTAAATTCCAACCAAAACCACCTAAGGCTTAAACGAGGTTGGTATAAAGACACCAGGGCCTGATTAAACCATTAGGAGATCGATGAGAATGTTGCATTGCAAAACATCAATAACATTAAAAAAATTGTTACTTCTAAGTTCAAAGAAAAAATGTGGTGTGAGAAAGATCTAGTAGCTAAAAGAAAATTAAGGTATTATAAGGAGGTCAACAACCCCACCTTAGAAGATCAAAAGTATCTCTATGTTTTAACTAGCTCAAAGAAGAAAATTAATATAGCCAATATTAGAACGAACTTTCATGAGTTCCATAGTGAAACAAGTCGTTGGACAATTCCTAAAACACCATGGATGGAAGAGATCTGCCATCTCTGTGAGAATATGAACATCGAGGATGAAAATCACTTCCTCTTAGAGTGCCCCGCGTACAACCACATTAGAGCTCAATTTCGTAATCTTTGTTGCAATATTGACCTTCCTAGCCTTTTAAGATGTCAAAATTATAGTGAGCTCTCCAAGCTTTTTGAGTATAGGAATAAAATCTTAAATCAAAATAAATAACTCTTTTCTTTAGGTCCGATAGACTAAAGATTGGTCTCAGTGGACGTTAACCACCATCATCATCATCATCACAAAATAAATAAAAATTAATCTTAAAATAATTTTGATAATTTTTCATAAATTTATCACTAAATCGAAATCTAACTCATAATTAAATCCTAAACTAAAACATTAAATCTAAATATAAAAAATGATAATTAAAAAAATTCCAACCATATTTTACTACAAGTTCATCATATTATTATAAATACTTAACTAAAACATAGAACTTAATCAAAATATTTAACAAATTAAACAACTCAAATTCAAATTTTTACAAATTTTAACCAATTTTTAGTTAAAATTAACAAAAATCTAAGAAATACTATTTCCTCTGAGAATTAAACTATTCCTATAATAATTATACATTTTCATAAATAGTTAATTTTTAATTTCAATTTCCTTTTAACCCTCCAAATTAATTATATAAAATAAATAAAAATTCAAATTAATTATAGAAAATAATATAAAATTAAACTTAAAATAATTTGTACATATTTTATATATTTTCTCTTTATATATATATAAATAAAAAATAAACTAAATTGTGGTAAAAAATAAACTTAATTGTGGTAATTTTAGTTTTTATAAATTTACCATTAAATAAAATCCCAACTCATAACTAAAACCTTTACCCTTTAAAATTAAATCGCAAACTAAAACATTAAATCTAAAATATTAAAAATTATAATTAAAAAAATTCCAACCATGCTTAGTGCAATTTCACCATGTGAATGTAAATACTTAAACAAAACATTAAAACTCTTAAAGCACCGCGAGTGCGACAAACCCTTTCCCACTATTCAGCGTAGACGTCCCCCTCGTTTATATCGATTAGAGATCGGTGGTCAAACCATTTCAACTTAAATTAAAATAATCACTCGGCCACCCATTGTTCTCGAATTTTCCTTTACTATCTTAATTGATTTATTTTTTATTTTTTAATCAGTGAGGGTTATTTCTATCTCCGGCTCGGCAAATTTGGGGTTTTTTCCCTCTTATTCTCCCCAGCCCCGATCCTCCTCTCTTTTTTTCTTTCTCTCTTCTCTTCTTCAGCAGTTCGCTCTACTACCTCTGCGTCCTGCTCGACCGTCAGATCTTCCCGGTAGATCCTTTGGACCGTGATTTCTTTTCGAGCCCATACTAAGATCGATTCCCGGAGCGCGTAAAACCCCCAAAAAAAACTCAAAAAACGAAACAAAACGAAGAAGAAGAAGAAAATCCGCATGGAGTGGTCACAGGGACGCCATCTGTAACAGTAAATAGATTCTCATTAGCGGCAACGACGGAAGATGTTAGAAATGGGCTAGGGAAACTATAAGAAATTTGGGAAAAAAATACACAGGAAGAAACTCGCTAAATTGAGCAGAAAACCCATTAATTTTCTGTTGTAGCAGCTAAAATGGAGATCCGGAACCCTAAGCTAACCATTGATCTAAACGCGGAGCCGAAAGAAACCGCCATGCAGTACATTACCACGGACCCGTTAAATCTGGTTATAAGATATCACGGTGTTTTGCCTGCAGTGCAGGGGGACGCAGCGGAGCAACCAGGGTTAGGCCAGAATCTTAACTGCGGTTACTGCGACAGGGTGATTAATGGTAGTAATAGTACTAGCGGCATTGTGTGCGATGTTTGTGAGCGAAGTTTCCACGTGGGATGCGTGAAGCTGAGGCCAAAGCATGCTTCGGCGTTGGACGACTGGATGTGCCCCAATTGCTCCAAGGGGAGCAGTGGAAGCCAGCGATGGCCGTTGGGAGTTTTGGGTTCGGAGTTTAGGAGTAGATTAGGGTTTAAGGACATTCATGGCGATGGTGGGCATGGCAGATCGGGAGAGGATATTTCTGTCGCAGCGTTGTCTTTGGCGAAAAAAGATGGCGGGGATGTGGCCAACTACGAGGCAGATGCGAGGTAAGCACGAAAAACAATCAAACAAACGAACAGATTCATATTTCCTGCTGGCATTGATTTTGGTTCGAGGTCAGTAAAATTGGAGCTAGTTGTATTTTGGTTTTCGTTGTGTTTGAATTGAATGAACTTGAATTAACTAGGAATATCTTTGTTTTTTTTTTTTTTTTTTTAAATTAGTTTTTCCTTATTTTTTCCGGGATACAGAGGTCTCCCGGTATCAACTTCTCAAAACATCAGCCTCGGTCCGGAGGCGAGTATAGAATATCCATATACATGTAAAGAGCCTCTCATCTTTATAGAAATGTCTCATATGTTCACATTTCAGTGATGTTCTATGAAGGCCTTATGAACTCTTAATCCATCAATTGCCGAGAGGTCAACCAACACAAATGCCCATTACAATTACATCAAAGAATGATTTATAAAATACCATGTTGATTTATATATCAATATTTCCTTTCATTTGCGTTGACGTGCTATGATGGCCTTCTATTTATAGATGTAACATGTCCACTCACGTGCTCTGTTATATCTTATGTTTTGATAAAACCTCAAGCAACATCCATATACATAAATTTGATGTGTAGTCACGAGCTGTGTTGCCTTGTAAACATCCATTGATCTTTTGCCAATGGATCATCTAACTAATGCCCATTACATTGTCATTGAAGAATGGTTTGATGAGAAGCCCGCTTATTTGCAGTCTCATGTTTTAATATGAACTTAAGTGATACACGAGAAATATATCCAAAGAGCTCCTCATCTTTAGATAACCATTTCCTTTTATGTGCACTCGTGTGCTACGATGCCCTTGCATTCTTAATTGATCCGTTCCCCAAAGGCTATCCAAAAAATTCCTATTACAAACACATTGAAAATTTGTTTATGAAATAAGTTGTTCACATACGTGCCCACTGCACTCTCATGATTTGCAACATATGTGATATCCATTTCCATATTTTTTATTTGCAGTCATTTGCTGAGGTGCATTTTCATTTTTAATTGATTCGTTGTCCAAAGATCATCCAACAAATGCCTTTTGCAAACACAGGAATAATGGAATTCAAAATAAATAAATGCCCACTTATGAGCATTCTCATGTTTTCGTATAAACTCAAGTGATATACATATGCACGTAATGCATGGGGAGTTGTCTAAGAAATGGTTACTCAAGAATTGGACAAGATTGTAGAGTGGGTTTTTGTAAAAAGATTTTATCATTATATTAGAAAGAATCATACCATCAACACAAAAATGGCATTGGACCCTGAATAAAATGCCTACTGTATGCAATATCACAAAATTACAAAATATGATGGAAATACATGTCTAATGTTCTGTGCTTATGTCTATTGAAAAATAACACATAGATACTTCAGATGAAAAAGGACAGCGACCCTCCATGAATGTCCTCATTATGGAGGATGATGCCAATTTTTTTTTTTTTTTTTTGATTAGAAATTTAACAATGATCATACTTTAGCAATACGTATGGAACATGTGCGAAGTGCTTCTCATCTTTGGGAAGCATATCAGAAAGTTAGTCATAAGTTTAATGATTTGTACGAGAAAATATATGGAGAAACTTGGATTTAGAAAGGTTGTCATATCTGTCATCATAAAAAGATATGCAACTGGGATTATTGCAAGTCCTGAGTGGTTTTGTCTGAATGGATACCTCCAACAATCTGTACTATTTGATGCAGCCCCTTGTGGCATGTCTCTAAGATTCACTTACAATTTTTTTTGATATTTCAAGCTTGTAGAATCCAGAATATATATTAGTTAAAGTTCTGAAAAACTCAATTGAGCATAGAAAACTGATGTATAAAACCTAATTTTATATGATATGGTTGCAAGCCCTTGTAGTAACCAATTGAATGAAAAATATCTGACCAGTTAGTAAAGATTAGTTAAATCTTCATTATCTGAGTTCCTGACATAGTGGAACACAACTCAGGAATGTTAACTTTCAGACCATGGAAAATAAATTCTGCCCTCAGATAATCAACTTAAACACTATGTAGCTGAAAAATGAAAACTTGTTCCAGTCAACAAATACTGAATATGATAATCTGCAAACACATACTTCTGGAAATATGAACTATAAATACACACATGTGAACTATTTCTTTTTTTTTCGTAACTCCATCTTCATCAACATGTCCAGATACATCACCCCGATCGGGAAGGGAATTGAACCTGTGATGAGTGCTATAACAGCTCGCCTCATCACCATTTAACCAAAACCCCATGGACTACACACATGTGAACTATCAAAACAACATTGGTATTCTATTAACTGAAAAGAATAAACTCACAATGCAAACATCTCAAAACTAAAACTTGCTAACCATCTTAGTGGGAGACCATGCCATTCTTTAATAGATGAGGAAACCTAGGGTTTACAAACAGTGTTCACTCTAATGGAGTGCCTAGGTTATATTACATTTCTGTGCACTTGACGCAGTGCGCACGCACACACACACACCAGATCTGGTAACTGCTTCCTATTAACTTTACACAGCTAATGAACTGAAATGCACTGATGTGCCTAACTAGAAACAAATTTAGCACAATGGAACTCATAAAACCAACAATCAGATCATGCACAGTAACATATAACACACAAGTTCAGCCCAATCAATAGTTCTTCATTAAATTCTTCTCAGAACCTACTCCTGCTCCCTTATTGGGATAATGGCCCTTAAGGAAATTACATATACAACAATTACCATGGATTTGACCTAGTGGATCAAGCCCTATATCTGTCCTTGATCTGGCTGATCTAGATCTCCTATGTTGCTCTATGCTTTGTCCTTGGACCCGACACAATTGAGTATCTCACTAACAACAAACTTGCAATATTACTCATTCAGATCTCTTGCTTACTTGAGAGAATCTCTCCTTCAATGTCTCATGCCCTTGCACATCCTTGTACCCTTGCTCAGGTCCTCTTGACCCTCCACAGGTCCTCCTGGCCCTTTCATGGGTTAGAGGCCTACTTGACCTTCTACTCGACCACCTGCCACAGGCCCTCTCAACATTCTTCTCTTCAAGATCCTCTCTTGTTGACCACCCTCTGTAGTCCCTTTCGGCTTTGAAGGGGGTATGAGGTCTATTCGTCCTCCTCCTCTTGATAGAATCACTCTCTCGCCAACCACCTTCAACATGCCTTCTCAACTCTCAAAGGTTTGAGGCCTACTTGGCCTTCTCCTCCGCAAGATGCTCTCTTGTCAAGCCATAAGACACTCTCTTGTCGACACCGTAGGCCCTCTCGACCCTTAAGGGGTCTGTGGACTTGGCCTTCTCCTATCATAGTAATTCATAGACCTACACGAAAATATTTGCCCGAGCTACAAACTCTAACACTCTCTCTTAGAGTGGAAGGTACTTCTAGAAGAACCATTTAGAACTGGCTTATCCTCTAGTTCTTGCTCAGCGTCCTAAACCTCATTCTCCATCTTGTAGCTCCTAGTGCTAGGTCTCTCTAGCATTGCTGCCAAACTCTTGACTAGTATGGTCTCCCTCTCTTCCTCTAAGGGCCGACCTTCGCCAATCCTGCCAGCAAACCTTTATACATTCTGTATGGTCTCAACTAGTGGGCTTCTTAATCATTATTAGCTTTTCCGACTTGTGCCTGTTGCGACAAATCCTCTACCCAACGACTTCTGTTGGCCACTACATCTTACAACTACTCAGTCATGCCCAATGTGGCACGATCCTTCACACAGTTCTGTGGCATTTCTTCCACAACCCAATCCTAACAACTGCCTTACATAGGCTTGTTAGTAGTCTAGCTCATGGTCAAGGCCTGGCCTCTTTGCAGCCTGAGCGCTATTGCACCCATTTGTTTGGTTGCTTTCTCCTGCGATGCACGTAACCCTGCCGATCCTCACTGTATGTGTACCACAACTTCTTATCACAACCAAGGAAATATGCATTGATTGGAAACTATAACTCGGTCCCACTGGAAGAATTCGACCCTAGGAATTTTTGCACACTGGAAATCAACCTCCGAAGAAATTAGACTTGGAGAATTTCGGCCCACTTATTCACCAACAACTTCGCCTTGCGTCTTCCCCTTGCACAACCTCTGCTATTACAGGAAATTCTGCCCTGGAAATTGGCCTTTCCAATAATTTGACCTCTTTGCTTCAACGATTCGACCTTTCAATCTTTAGCAATTTGGCCTCTTGGAAAACTTCTCGAATCCTCCTGCACTCTTCCTTCTTTGCTATTACAATTTGGCTAAGCCTTGGTGACAGTCACAACCTGGTTGTTTGCAATACCCACATGCTTCAGTCTACTGAGCCACTCGCACTAGAGAAAATTCCTCTCTTGTTGTGTATCCTCTCTTGTGTCTTCACCTCTTCCTTAGGATTCTTTTTATAATCTTCATTAAGTCCAAATCCCTAACCCTAATCTCCCTTATAGGAGATCTAGGAGATCAATGGTCAAGATTATTTCTAAGTCACTTAAATAATTTTATTATTTATCACTAGAAAATGACTTAAAAGTCCATAATAATTATTTGACTTTAATTATTGTATTTTTCCTAAGTCAGACTTAGGAAATAAGACATAAATACCTAAAGTAGGAAATACATCATCTCCTACATGCCAAGACACCAAATCTATGCAAAAGACTTTATGAAGCTATTACAAGCTTCAACAATTACTCTATCGACTGACTTTTGTTCCATGTCTCACCAGGCTTGCTAATCCTTAGCCAACTCTCTTTGCATGGGTCTTCAAAACACTGTTGCTACTTGCAGTAGTTCTTACAACTCCCTCTCAGACGCTCTCTTGTCAACCACCTTCCATAGGCCATCTTGGTCCTCAAGGGGTCTGAGGCCCTACTCGACCTGTCCCTCTTGCGAAAATCCCTCTCTCACCAATCACCTTCCACAAGTCCTCTCAACCCAAGTTTGAGGACTTAGCCTTCTCCTATCACATGAATTCTTAGAACTACACAAAGGTATTTGCCCGAGCTGCAAACTCTAAAAGGCTAGGTAAGGAAACCATAACCCTAAAACAATCTAGAGAAAAGTGTCCTCCTTGCATGCACAAGGCTGCAACGATTGGTGTGCTCAAACTGGAGAACAGTGCACATGGATGCATGTTGCCTCCATGGGTTCTATGCCTCACCTCTTGGAGTAGATAATCATGCAAAGTGCTTAAATTATAAACTCCCTTTCCCTTGCTCTTTCCTAAAATATAATGGCATTTATATAACTTTGAAAAAACACGCCATGCATGTTGAAAGCATGCACATGCTCTCCACCTCCTCCACCACTATTGCAACCTCCTTAACATAATCAATGTTGTACCCTTTGATGCTATTATTTAGCGTGCCATGTTACTCACCGAAATGGATAAACTTATAGGAGAAAACTTTTCTCCTATTCTTCACATTGGATAACCTAATAGGAGAAAATTTTTCTTCTATTCTTCACATCCAATCAACCAACCATGCAGCCCTTGATAGCCACTAGTAGTTGACAATGTGCCATTTTATCTCAGCGACTTGAATTAGTCATATGCTTCGCACCCATCTGACAAGAGCACATGGATGAAGGCGAGCTTCTGATCAAAAGGTATTTTATTTATTTCGCACTCAGGGGCTTATGCTTGTTTGTATTTGGGCATTTGATATGGATTATGGGGTGACTTGAAAGGAGGAGGGGTTTTGAACGTGATGTTGTTCCCTTGCCTTAAATGGGGGGTTAATCTTTGATCCTATTCAAGTAGGACCTCCCCTTAATAGCCTAATGGGTATAGGAGGGGCACAACTCGAGAAGCCTTGATTGACATAATATTGTTTCATCTATCCCTATTCCATACTTACCAACTTTTGTATTACATTACAAGCCCATATTCCACCTCCATTCTCCGGGTTCAACTAACCATTGGTTCTTTGGGGTTTGGCACACATACATCCACATACGTAGGAAGGGCTCAAAAATTTTCCCTAGGAGGTTGACGTTGCTAAAAGAAAAAGAAAGAGCATATCATGGCCACAAAATAAAATACAAAAGATGGTCGAGATATACACATTAGCATGAGGGCAAAAACCTAGCACGAGCTCTACCTCACTCATTATGGCCATCACCCGGTTTCAGAGAACACGTTGCTCCATTACATCATGAAAAGGAACCCTTGCATGCCCCAACCTCGATGAGCAATGAAATGGCTCATCGTTAAGGGGTAATACATATTACAACTACTGTACATCATGCAAAGCAAGCTCTAACCCCTTGAGCTACGAGCAGTAATACAAAGAAAAATCAAGCAAAAGTAAAAGGCACACAAGAGGAGTGGAATAACAAAGGTTGAGTTGGTAACTCATGCATCCACGATTGCTCCCTCCTCACATCTATACACCCAAGATGTGGATCCCCATCATGCTGGTCCCTTTGACCATGGCACTTGGCCATGAAGTCTTCTCCTCTCTGTACCATCATTATTCACCAACACCTATCAATTGAAGGATGGACTAAGGAAATGTTACTTCCCCTTGGGTGCTGGAAACACATAATAGGGTTTCCCTTTTAGCCACTCTTACTTAGCTAGGAAACACCATTGTGAGTTCAAGGCCCAAATTTTGGAAGGGAAGCCTTATTTAAAGTATTAAATAGCCCTTTACATTCAAACTTGGTTCACTTGGATGCAAAAATGATTATTGTCCCTGGTGACTAGTTGCTTTCACTGGACGTTATGTTGTGATTGTTAGGTGGTTAAACAACCCATGACCTGAACAGGTTACCCAGGCCCTAGAGAAGTAGATTGGCACCCATAAGTGAAGCGTTGAGAGCCTCGGGTCTCTGAGCAGTAGCAACACATCATACTTCCCTAGTTGTTTTTCCACTTTCACTACATTTGATGATTCTTCAGGATGATACAACTGGACCAACATGCCCTCAGGTTGGCCTTAACACATTTTGTGGTGGTTGATTTAGTGCCTAGATGAGGATGGTCTTGCCTTCAAAGACATGGGAGGGCTAGTAGCACCTGGAAAGCCCTCAATGTTGGAGCAAAGATAGACATTTTGAGCAGTTGGAGACCTAGGAGACCACATTTTGGTACCCCAAGTGGATTTCGGGGACCACAGAGGGATATTGATTGAAATTTGAGGGCCAAGCCACACTTTGCACTCAAAAGCCGCAACACTTGCCACTTGGAGCTCATTACATGGTTGACATTAGCCTTATGAG
This sequence comes from Pinus albicaulis, assembly GCA_034641835.2. Classification (NCBI taxonomy): domain Eukaryota; kingdom Viridiplantae; phylum Streptophyta; class Pinopsida; order Pinales; family Pinaceae; genus Pinus; species Pinus albicaulis. The sequence goes on along the minus strand of CM076578.1, from coordinate 27,052,845 downwards.
GCCTCACGACGCACGTGTGTGGGATTTCATTTGATTTTATGTCTAAGCTAGTTGGGTTGGCTTGTAACCCAAGGTTCTATTGTGATTTTACTTGTCTTTTAGGGGATTTTAGGCTAATTAGAGACTTGTCCTCATATAAATATAGGAGAGGACTTTTTTTCGTTTCCCATCATCATCACTTGTGAATTTGGCCTCTCTACTTGAGAATTGCGACCTCCTATACCTATTGGAGTGATGCGATCTATGGAGCATATTTTGTCTTGGAGCTATATTCTTGTCTTTGGAGAAGTTGCTTTGGATCAATGATTGGATTGTACATGCATATTGTCTTGTAAGTGCCTTTTAATTGGAAATTTCTGATTTCATGTCGTATGGAATAAATTGGTGATCTAAGTTATAAATATTGTGCTCTAATTTTGCTGAATATCAATTTTATATAAGTCATATTATTGCATACATTACTCATATGATATATGAATGACAATACCCTTGGTGATCTTACGTTAGCTCTCCCAAGTGAATTTTGATCCCTAACGAAGGTAATAATTAGGGTTTTGATGCTAGGGCATTAAAATATCCTTACTCCTTCGCAACTTTTAGCCAACCTAAAGAATCCATAGATTCCATCAACCTTAGGACTAGGCACTTGCCATCTATTGTTGGTGATCAAGTCATCTTTTATCCATAATTTTGAATTTTCTTTCTCTCTCTTTAATTCGACCCTTTTAAGGTCAAGCGACTAACTCGGGCTTAGTACGAATTGACTAGGAAGGGATATTTTTGGCCTTGGAAATTCTAAACATTGAGGGTTGTAGTGGTTGCCTCAAAATCATTCCCCTTGGCGGGCATTCATTCCAATTTCATCCATAATTTCTCTTGCCCTAGTTGTTTGCCTTACGGTAAAATCCTAGTTTGGGTATAACTTCAACTTGAGGGCTTCTTGAAGGTTTCATGTGCCGTAACCTTGTTGAAACACATTGTGAGAAACCCTTTCTTGACACTTTGACCTTTGGCCATCCCAACTCTCAACATATCATTTAAACCCTAGGTCTTGTGTTGCCTCAATTTGGCCTCTCTAAGGAAAGTAAACTACCCCCTCTTCATAGTTGGATGCTAATACCTAAATTGTGTCTTTCCCTTAGAAGCCTTGAAGTCATCTCATATGTTTAAAACCTGGAATACCTATTAGGTGATCTACCTGCTGGGATTCCTCCCATTAGGGAAAATCCATAAAGAACAGGGGGTAGTAGCCGTGGTGACAATGGACTACCACCTAATTGTTGTCACTTGGTCTAGTGATAGCCTTGTAGGGTACTACTCTCCAAGACCTGTTAGATTTTGTGGCAACATTTTTGGCGCCGTTCCCGGGGATGAAGCAAGTTTCCCCCTTTGTAATTTGAAGATTTAGCTTTATCCCTAATGACAAGATAGATCCTCTTATGGTGACTCCATTGGAAGAACAAAGCCCTAGTTCTTCACTAAACTTCAAAGTTTCAATGCTTGTAGGGTGAAGCAAGCATCTTTTAAAGACAATTTTTGAATTCACCCTGGTGTCTCCAATGTCATTGATATGTAAAAATCAGCAAAATGGTTCTGCCAAAATTACACGAGTCCTTCTTAGCTTTAGATATTATAAGGATCCCTGGATATCCAAATGCCCTGGCTTGGAAGTATATGGAAAATATATCAAAATTTGATGGTGATTCATCTTCAACAATCGATCAAATAATAAAATTTATCCAGCATGCATCAAAGGTTTTCATTGAGTTGTTTATTATCTCCATTAGGTTTAAGCATAGGGATTGGCTTGAGAATTCATGCGAACCTAGAAACATTCCCTCTTTTGCTATATTGATTGGAATATTTACGAAGTATAAAGGGCCAAGGCTTAAAAATAATGAAGATGCTTGTTAAAGTTTGGTTGTTGCTCTCCAAAAGGAAGGCTTGATCGATTATATTGAAGAAGTTCAAGAAGAACACCATGAGCAAAAGGAAGAATCCTTTCTGGATCAAGATGATAACACTGAAACTTGAAAGAGATCTCGAAGATGATTTTGAAGTAGGGCATGGTGAGGATCGTGATGAAGATGGCTATCGGGCAAATGGAGTTGAGGCTAGCTCCACCCTTTTCATGGGTATTATGATTGATGATGAGCCTCCCGAAGACCTTGAAAAAGGTGATCCAATTAAGACGTTTTGATTTAGTTGTTTATTATCTCCATTTGGTATAAGCATAGGGATTGGCTTCATAATTCATGCAAACCTAGAAGCATTCCCTCTTTCACTGCATTGATTGGAAGATTTCTGAAGTATAAAGGGCCAAGGTTTCAAACTAATGAAGATGCTTGTCAAAGTTTGGTGGTTGCTCTCCAAAAGGAAGGCCTTATCGATTATATTGAAGAAGTTTAAGAACACCATGAGCAAAGGGAAGAATCCTTTTTGGATCATCAAGATGATAACATTGAAAGAGATCTTGAAGATGGTTTTGAAGCAGAGCATGCTGAGGATCATGATGAAGATGGATCTTTAGCAAATGGATTTGACGCTAGCCCCACCCTTTTCATGGGTATTATGATTGATGATGAGCCTCCAAGGACCTTGAAAAATGTTATCCCATTAATTCCTTGGAGGTTGACATTTGTGACTATTTGCACATAGAAGAAGGGAAATGGGATATTAGTGGCCATCACTTTGACAAGGACCTGATTTATGATACTAATTATGATACTAATAGGGACCTTGTCTTGCCTTATACTCCATATGATTAGGAAGATATGATCAGTGATGTATTTGAGCCATCCTTGGATCTCCCCGTTGTTATCCCTCAATCATATTCAGGATGCACAAATATTGAACATTATGTATTAACGTTGGTTGAGCCTCTTGAATTTGATTATTGTGAAAAGTCGTCTAGTTGTCAAGTTCTTTCCCTTCAACCATCCCCCTCATCATATCTCTCCCAGCATGCCCCTAAGGACATCAGTGAGCATTGCATGCCTGAGATAGCTATTGAGTGAAAAATCTCGAGCTTGAACATTGATTTCTCCATTTTTAGGATGCAAGAAAGGATCGAATATTGTGAGTTGGATTCCTCTTTTCCCTCTTTATCCATGACTCCTTTTCATGATATTTGGTCATCTTATTTTCCCACCTCCCACCCTTGTGATTCAACATGTGAATCTTGCATAGGTGATGGTGATGCTTTCTTGTGGTGTCACATAATGAGTCATTGGGGTAAGAGGTGTTATGTTGATCTAATGATATGTTGGTTACATTGGTTATATTATTATGCTTAGGTCATGCATTGTATGCTATTATTGTAAAGTAGTGTAGATGCATTACATATTGTGTTTCATATCATGTTTCATATAGATTAGATTGCATTTAGATAGATTTTATTCTTTGTACGAATTTATACTTCATATAAAACATGGGTGATACCCTATGCCTAGTGCACATTCTCCCAAACAAGTTTATTGCAATGTGCAGGCTACAAGTCTACGAGCCCAGGGATTGTTGGAGTTCTCATGAACTCCTCGTTCGAGCATATGGATCATGCACTATACGGTGAGTTCATGTCCCAATTGGAGCCAGATGTTACCCACCAGAATGTGTAACCCCATAGGAAAACGTTTCTCCTATTCTTCACATCTAGTTGACTCGCCATGTAATCCCTGACAACCACCACTAGCTGACCATTGGTTCTTTAGGATTTGACGCCCATACATCCACATATCTGGGTAGGGCCTGGAACTTTGCCCTGGAAGGTTGATGCTCCTGCTTTGTACTGGCATCATTGTATCTAACACAGTCCCTTTGACCTACTTTTGTGGTCATCAGTTGGAGATTTGGTACATTTATCTTATTTTATCTTATCAAAGAAGTTTGATGCAATTTTGATTGTCATAATATATCATAGTATGCTCCATCTTTTGATTGATCAACTTTGTTATCAACTTGTGAAGCTAGATGGCCTTACTACAATTGGAATTGGTTGCCACACACTTAGTCTTCATTCAATTTAGTGCGACTGTAGCTTGCTTCTTGTTGAACTAAGATATCACAGTTAAGCCCAAAGCAAAATCCTAATGTACTTTTCCTACTTCTTGCATCTCTAAACAGTGAGAATCCACAAAATTGGGCAACATCAACTCACCATCTCCTACATACTTTAGACCATGATGCATTATGCCCTTCAAGTATTCGAGCATATGCTTTGCAACAACCCATTGAATCAACTATGCATTGGCTCAAATCGTTATGACAAGACAAATATCATGATTGGTATACAGTAGATAAATAAAGGAACTGATCAATAGTTTATAAAAAATGTGCAACAAGCACCCTACCCTCAAGTTTTCAAGTAAGGGTGAGATATTCTTTGTGGTGCACAAAGAGCCTTAATCAATAATAGAATCACATAGAATGAACATGTAACACCCAAGAAATTGGGTAGGGAAGATAATAATTCTTCCTCCCAACCATATGAGTTAGACCAAATTGACAACCAATTCACCGTATATTCATTGAAGGATTTACCAAATTTGAATGCAACTTAGAATGTAACTTTAGATTTGGAATCATCAGAGTGGCCTTACAATCCGTCCTTTGACATTGCTTTAGGATCTCCATTGTGTACTTCTTTGGTTGAAGGAAGACCTCACTTGTATCTTGCTTTCTAGGCCTCTAGACCAATAATTAGTGCTAGATCTCTAGACCAATAATTAGTGCATACAACTGATGTTCTTCATGTCCAATTTCACAAGGATCCCTTAGAAACCCTATTCTTCTAGGATTCTTAGATCTAGGGCACCCTTTACCAAGAGATATTCCTCAACCCTAGGTCTAGGTCCTCTCTTAGCCCTTCTTGGAGAGCCATTCACCTTAATTCTAAAGCAAGCAATCCCTATTATTAGAGTCTCTCCTTTGAATACGCCCTTGAAATCACTACCTCTACAACATAATTATATTTAGTGATTTCCCTAATAACGAGACTCCCGCCATTGGTGAAAGTCCGTAAACAGCAGGGAGCTTTAGCTGAGATGATAGTGGGCTATTGCACCATTGTTGCCCCTTGATCTAGTAGTTGCTCTATAGGAACCCCTCCTAGGACCCTTGCTAGTTTGAGGGGTAACAAGCCTAATATTCTTCATCTCAAACTCTTTTGTAAGATCTCTCTTGCAGTCACGAATGAGCTCCTCGTCCCTTGTCAATATCAAATTGTCAACATATAACACAAGAATGAATTGTTCACCCTCAACCACAATATAGTACAGGTTAGGGTTAGCTTCACTCTTGGTGAAGCCCAATCCAAGAAGGTAGCTATCTATTCTGGCATACCATGCCCTCGGTGGCTACATGAGCCCATGAAGAGCTCTCTTCAGCCTACAAACATGCGTGTCTTTATGGAAAGTCCCAAATTCCTCAGTCTGCTCAACATAAATCTCTTCCTCAACAACTCTGTTAAGGAAGGTAGTCTTCACGTCCATTTGGTGGATCTTCCACCCATCTGCGCTGCAATCGCCAGAATAGTCCTAATGGACGAATACTAGGCCACTGGTGTGAACATCTCATCATAGTCTATCCCTTCGACCTTTAGAGAAACCTTTGGCCACGAATCTAGCCTTACACTTCTCCACACTCCCATCAACCGTGTGCTTGATCTTGTATACCCAACTTGATCGCACCACTGATTTGTTAATTGGTCTTGGCACAATCTCCCATACGTCATTTTGCATGATAGAGGAAAACTCCACCATGGCATCTTGCCATGCCTACCGAGAAGTTGCCTCCTTATAACAAGAAGGCTCTGAGTTTATGACTCAGTTATAAGTGCCATATACTCTGTATAGCTTTGTGGCTGTATACTCTGTTTGAATGTGGTGCTGGGGGCTTCAACTATCTCCTAAGCCTCCCTAATCAATTGATTTTCCCACTTCGTTCGTCCTCTTCCTACAATAGGAGTCACTGGTTGAGGGGGCCCCTTTAGCTCTACTTTGTGCTCTAGTTTTTGCGCTTCTCCTCAATTGTGCTGGTTAACTTGCCCAATAACTAGCTGTGATGAAGTTTGAGGAGTTGGTTGAGCTTCCTGCTTGGGAGCCTGCTGCTCCTCCTTTGCTACACCCTGCTCACGCTCCAAGGACTTCCTAAGAGCCCTCCTCAAATCTCACATCACTCCTGGCAACTGTCTTCTTGAGTGCTGGAATATACACCCTATACGCCATAGATGTCTTGTTGTAGCCCATGAAAATGCCCTTCTCTGCTGTGGACTCCAGTTTCTTCCTGTTATTGGAAGACACATGGCAGAAAACAGGGCTGCCAAAGATACGAAAGTGAGACGCATCAAGTTTCTTTCCCATGAAAGCCTCCTCTGGTGTGACTTTTCCTAACATTATGTGTGGGCTCTTGTTCTGCAGAAAGACTGCAGTGTTGCATGCCTTTGCCCAAAGAAACATATGTAGCCCCCGATCATGCGACATATCCCTGGCCGCTCCAACATTGCTCCAGTTCTTATGCTCAACCACACCATTCTCCTAAGGGTTATGAGGTGTGGTGGGCTCTCTTTGGCACACAAATATCTGAAGGCGTTGGAGATGTACTACCTACCATTGTTTGACCTCACCGCCTTGATCCTTCTACCATTGTGGTTCTCCACCAAGGCTTTGAACTTCACAAACTTCGATAAGACTTTATCTTTCTTCTTCTTGAAGAAGATCTAAGTCTTTCTCGAGTGGTCATAAATTTAGGTGACATAATATCTGTATCGCATCAGGGATGGAGAGGAAAATGGTTCGCATACATATGAATGTACCAGCTCCAAGATGCTCTTGTCCTTGTTGTCTCTATTGGGAAAGGATGTCTTCTCATACTTGCCAAGTGTGCAGTCCTTGCACACATCATGTTGATCTGTGCTATACTATGGCAGCCCTGTGACAATCTCCCTCAAAATCTTTAGTGCCCCATGGTGTAAGTGATCCTTACGGATATGCCTAAGCTCCCAAGGTCGCATCTATGCACATTGGTCTCTTTGCTTCTCAATGCCGCGACTGTCTCAAACTGTAACTTATAAAGGATATTCACCCTAACTCCAATTTGCTTAGCTGCTTTGGAGTTGAAAGGCTTGAGAAAGGCCTTTCCTCTGCTGAAGATAACCTCATAACCCTAGTTCTCTAAGGTTGAATCCGAAACAAGATTTTTCTTCAACCTTGGGATGTAGATGACATTTTTAAGGTATAGAGAGGACTCTCAGACACCTACTCAAACTTGATAGTGCTCAGGCCGTGTGCTAGGTACCTGCCATCATCTCCCATCTCTATATGAAACTGCATGTCCTCAGTTAACTGGCTAAAATGACCCTTGTTCTCGGTCATATGATAAGATGCTCCATTATTAATATACTAGACATTGCTGGTCATTGAGCTTGCCATGCAAGCTATGAGCGAAAACTCCCTCTCAAAGTGAGAAGTGAACTCCTCCACCTCTGTTGATGTTGCCACATGATCCTTCTTGGATCCCTTTTTCATGTTTGGATACATTGTGGAGTATTACTGAAACTGATAACAAGAGAAGCACTTTACTTCGTTGATATCTTTCTTCTTCTTTTCTCTTGAACTAGACTCGACCCCTCTTGGATTTTTCTTGCTCTTGGCCTTGTCCCCTTTTCCAACTAGAGCAAAATTCTCCTCTTCCTCGATCTTCGCATGCGACCTCGATTTGGCTTGCTTTCGAACCTCCTCTTACACAATCACTCCATAACCTTCACCATCCTGGTAGGTTTTCTTTGCCATTAATAACATCGATAAAGTTTTTCCATGACTTGGAAAAACCGAACAATGCAAAATTGACAAGGTCTCTGTTCGAGATTGTCTCCCCAACCTTGGCTAACTCGTCCTTCATTCGGGTGAATCTGGTCAGGGAAGAGATCACAAACTCAGACTCAGTAATCTTGATATTTCCGAGTTTATCTCTGAGTACAAACTTATTGGCCTCACTTGTACCCTGGTACAACCCAAAGATAACTGTTTGTTAGTGTCCTGTTACCACTCAAACCAGTAGGGGACCTAAAACGGGATCCTACGAGGTGAATTGCTAGGCTAAGAGCAACGATGGAGACTTAGTCCATTGTCATCACGACTAAGACTCCCTGCTCTTTATGGGCTTTCACTAATGGGAGGATTCCTGGTAATGTGGGAATCACTTTTAAAGTATATGTCAATGGATAGGTAGAAAGTGTCCCTGAAAAACCTTTCCGTAAGACGGATTGAAGAATGGAGCTTGCTTGCTCTTCAAGCAAGGGGCTTGGTTCACTAGGGCTAAGGGATGAGGATTGGAGGGTTGAGGTAGAAGGAATAGGCTCAGAAACGAGAGTCTCAATCCCTATAGTCCTTGGGAAACTTGGATTCCCAAATGGTCCTTGACAAATAATATTTGGTGAGAAGTGGGACCACACGGGGGGTTAAGTGGACCCAGTCCAGGTTCGAGGATGGGATATAGCAACAAATAATGCTCCTATCCTGGACGAGGTGAGGGGAAATGACCAAACAAGAATGTTTACTTCAAAAGGTTGAATTGGTCCTGTTGAGGTCTAGCCTTGGGGATGACTAGGCATATTTCGATCCCAGAGCTAGGGCTCAGGATTCCTGGAGATCCCACCGTTGGAATTGCTTGAAATTTTGTGGAGAGGGAGGGGACCCACCAGTGCAGTGCCTCCTAGGAGATCGAAATTTTTTCCTATCTCAATTATCGGGAAATTGATGCCCTAGGTGACCCTTGAGGGTTAGACCTTGGAGAAAGTGAAAAGGGACAAAATTATGGATAAAGTGATCACCCTTCTATGGATCAGTATCTTAGTTCACTTGGGGAGATGGAGTCAAGGATGATTAATGATAAGAACTTGGTTTCTTTTTCAAGGAGGCTTGAAAAATCAACTTCGTCCAATATTGATGTAGAGAGAAGAATAAGAGAATTTCAAGCATTTATACTTCAAGCTAAGAGTGCAAGCTTGTCGAGAAAATATATCTCTAGGACATTTCATTCATATGACATTGGCCCATACATTAAAATTTGCTAAAACATGCTCAATTCCACATTACCTTCATGCAACAACTAACCATAGTGATAACGTAAATCATTAGTATGCAACAAGAAGAATAATAGCATTAAAAAATCACTTACAATGCCATAGAGTATATCCAACCAACAACTCATTTGCAATAACAAAGCTCCAAGAGAAGAGAAATAGCCCAAATCCATACATTAAAATTCATCAATCTCCAAAAAGACCTACTCCAAAGAAAAAGTGCGGAATTCTCTATGAGAGAGATATCCAATCCAAAGTGTGATGATCAAAATGAATGGAGCTAACATCAATATATAGGCTCCTAAGGGGCTCAAATTACCCTAAAGACCTTAAAAGCTATAATAATAAAGTAATGTGAAAATAACACCCCTATTGGTGACAAGCCCACCAATTTAGCACATAGGTGTAAAATAAGCCACAAAAGGGCCAAATAATGATGTGTACATGTCGTAGAGCCCTCCAAGAGGCCTAGTAACATCTTGAAGTGCCATAATGAGGAATAACCCTGAGAATATGATGGACAAAGGGGTGGCCCCTTATTCTCCAAGTAGTAGACTTGTGGTGCTCCTAGTGCGTGTAGGGTCACATAAATGATCCAATGGGTCTCCAAATGGATTGGAGATACGTGTAGATGCTCTGTGAAGGTTCCGATGATGTAATAAATATGATCGGGTCCTCGTACAAGCCCTAGGTACCCTCCAAGTGTGTGGTGCACTTGTGGGGCTGGTTGGGCATGATGCATCTTCCTTATACAAGATTGGATCTCTAGTAATCCCTGAAAATCTGAAGGGTCCATGAAGCGCTGTCTGATACTGTGGAGGGCCATACCTCTCAATACACACCCTATGTGTGCCAATGTAGCCCTCGGGGGTTAGGATCCCGTATAGGGACAGAAATCCCAAATGGAAACCACTTGTAATCCTGCATAAGATCCAATGTATCACCCTAGGCTTCCAATACAACCAGTCATTAGAATAATCGTGTAATAGAGTTTACAAATCATGGATGACAAAATGGGCACTTCATAATGGCATGCCCTTCCGTAGTGGGCTTTGGTGTGTGATAGTGTCTCCAGGGTCCAAAGGAGGTTATCCAAACACCTTATTAGGTGGTTTCAACCCTTAAAGGGGATAGTATGTCCAAGGTACATCCCCATAATGGGGGTGGCAAGTGATAAATAAGCAGAATGGAGTAGGGAGTGAGAGCGGCAATCTTGGGTCACATATTGGGGCATAGGGATAGCCAGATAAAGGGAAGCCCACACCTGGATATATAATGTGTAGGAGGTAGCAATCGTGGTACATGAGGTACCCTGACCTTGGTTTTTCCACCCTTCTTTATATGCCTTTTGCCTTTTATGAATTTTCTTTAATTAACTGCTCAAGGCATAAGGATAAGAGCATGTTGTGTCAGATATAACAATGATTACCCCTTTAAGGTAGGGCGGTTCATTGCCCTCCAGGGGGTTTGGACAATCATGGGTTCCTGTATGATAAAGGAGGCTCATTTAGGGCCTATGGAACCAGGGTGATGGCCATGAGTAAGGGGCAAAGCTCATGTTTTGGCTTTTTCCCATGGGCTAATTATTTTTGTCTCGACCATCTTTTGCATTTTGTGTTACAATTTCTTGTTAAGTGTGGCCAATTATGCTTTTTCTTTTTCTTTTAGTTGCTTCAACCTCCGGGGCATCATTCCAGGCCTAACCCAAGGTGGGGGCAAGGAGACAGGGAAGCTGACCCCATGTGGACCCATGGGGGCTATGTGGACCTAGGTGGAAGAAATGATGAATGGGAGTATAATGAGTGGAAGGGGAGTAATATATATAGATAAAGGAGCAGGACCACACACCAAAAGTTGGGTTTTCACAAGTAGTACCACCCTAGAACCGAATGGTCAATAAAGGAGATCCCATGGGATGACGCGGATTAGCACACTCTGGATTTGTATGAGGTTTGATCTTAACCCCACCTCCAAGTGCAGGTTGGCCCAACCAAGATGGAGAGTAGTATTTTGGCATAAGGATATATACCAAGGCATGTAGTGGAACATTAAGTTTATTCCATCGTACACACAAACAATTGTGATTCATTGAACACAAGTTGGGATCATTTCCTTAAAAGCATCTTTTATTTGCCCCAACATGCTATCTATCTGCTCATACACCTCCCAATCACTAGTTTATCTGCATTTGCAAAGCGAATCATGCTATAAATGGGCTTGGTGAAATTCAAAATTTCCCTCACACATGCCCAAAACAGACCATCAAGAGCGGTCTCCCCACCTGTTCAAAACCTTGCTTGTCACGGTGTCAACTGATGTTGTTGCCCTGTCCTTTAATACCTACCAGTGCGGACTTGATACCATGCTAGCCAATGACTCTCTTACCTTCAAAAGGCACCTGAAGGTGAGGTAATAGTTAACAAATCTAGTATTTGCAATCTTCAACAACTCCAATCTCGAGTGACTGTGGAAAAGCCTATGGGTATTGCTATGATTTGTAATATATTTTATCATTTTTTTGCCTCTCTTGTACAAATCGCCAATCCATTTGTATTGAGGTTGTTTGTTTTTAAATAATATCATGCATCAAAAGGTTCATTGTGTGAACCAAACACTTAGACCAAATGTTGGGGTATTTATCCTCAATAATTGCTCCCGCTGCCTTACAATTAGCAGCATTATCAGTGATGAATTGGAGATATTGTATGACCCAATACGTTCAATTGTTTCGAGTAATGGTTCTTCCATGTTGATGTCGGTCTTGAACTCTTCTGAGTAATTAAATGATGAAAGGAAAATTGCACCACTAATAGACACAACAAGAACACTTATCAATGGCTTGGTTTTTACATTTGTCCATCCATTATATACAATGGACACCCCATGCTCATTTTGTCATTTTACTCAAAGAATGAGTTATTTTTGCTTTTTCATGATCAAGTCCCACGGTTCTAGCCTTGTTATACCCAGGGCTCTTGTATCCTTTGGGGGCATCATTAATGGTAGAAACCGTTTCATGCAAATAAGGTGAGCGAAGAACATTGAATGGTACTCCACATGCATAGAGAAACTGGTAAATTTTTGAATCCACATCATTCCTACACCCTTCGTCAAGGAAATCTGATATGGTTCTACGCCTTAAAGAGATGTTTGTTCCTGTGCCAGGTGTGCCTCCATATCCACTGCCGTGGGTGGAAGTTGATGGACTTCTTTGTGCATGTTGTGATAGTGAACTAGGTTCAAAGAAACCCTTTGATCTTTTTAGATTTGTTTTGGGCTTCCTCCTCTTCCCTTATGTATTTGGCTCTATCTGCTGCTGGCACACTCATACAAGTTTTGATTCCTATTTGTTTATCTCCATCCCATGGCCTTTTCCCATAAGGTGCCTTTTGGCACTGTTGTATGAACCTGTGTATTGTTTATTGCAATGGTGGCATGTAAATTTAGAGGTTCCACCCCCTTTCTCTACTTCAGGCCTAGTAACATATTTCCACAATGGGGTTTGGTCGGTTTTAGTTTGTGTGGCCTCATCTCCACTATCCCCTTCCTCCTCAGCAAGGTAATCCTCTACAGGATTTTCATTATATCCACTATAACCCACTTCTTCATCCATCTCTTCTTGAACAACCCTCCTTATGATACTCTCCAACACCATAATAAAAAAAAAAAGGAACCAACAACATGAGAATGCCAAGCCATATACCCATGATGTTTCAAGTTTTTAGCCTCCAAAAAATTGGAGGAATACCAAATGGGAATGGGAAAGAGAGAAGAAAACATTTTCATTTTGCAAAGATTCAACATATAAAAAAAATGCTAGATTAGTGTGTAGATCCTACTTCTTTGGCCTTCAATCCCAAGCTCCAATATCCCTTGCAAGCTCCTCAAACTCAAGCTCCAAGCTCCCTCTCTTGCTCTCTCCAAGCTCTCTCTCTTGCTCTCTCCATGCTCCAAGCTCTCCTCTCTCTTGCTCTCTCTTGCTCACATGCTCAAATGATGAATAATGAGGGGGAGGGCCTTTTATGTTCCCTTTTCTTTGTTGTTTTCTGTTTTGGTAGGGTCCTCAGCAATCAAAAAAATATTATAAACAGGCAGGGACTCTGGGTGGCTGTTGTTTTGATCGAGATATATCCAGAAAACATAGAACATTTACTTGGTATTTCTGATTTGTTTCCATTTGCAATTTGGAATTGCCCTAAAATAAATTAAGGTTATTATGACAACCACAGCACATAAAGACTAGAATAGCTACATCTGAGACAGGTAACTGAGTCAACATTTTGCAATATCCTGGAGAATTAACACTCACTGAAGCTTACCTTAGTACAAAAGCAATTCAGAAATGAATTAGTGAATAGAAATGAAATATGTACAGTTGCTAGTGTTGAAATCTAAATAGTATAGTATGCTTTATATGTGACATTTCTCTGCAAATTCAAAGGCCTTTGTATGAGCTTATATTCTGCTTCTATTAATTACCTAAAGGGGCTGTCATGTAGCTTCTCTGCAATGTGTTATAATTTTGGAACAAGAGTGGCATCTCTTGAGGTGTTTTTCATATCATTCCAGCTTGAAGGTTGAGTTTTTTTGCATATTATACTAACTTTGTATTATAGTATAATGCCAAATTTCTCATTCCTTGCATTTTGATTATGCCTGTAATATGGAATATATCAACTGCAGCATACTGAGAAAATTCTTTGTGGTGTGTAGAGTTCGGAGTTCAGTAGGGATTTCTGAAAAAGTTACAGAAACTGCAAGAGGCACAGTGTCTCCTAGGTCAAAAAGCATAGCAAATGGGTTTACTGTGGAAAGAGACCCACAAAACATTGACAAGATCACAAAAGCTGATTTGACCAAACGATCTCCTGGTGCTAAAGTGAAGGAAGCAGGTAATTCAAATAATGCTAGTTCAAGTTTGTCTGATGAAGAACAGCTTGACAGCGGAGATTCAGAAGGGAAGAAACTGAAGAGGATAGGGGATAAACACATGCAGAGATTGAGAGAGTTTATTTCACAAAAGAAGGGAGTGCTAGGTGAAGGCTGGGGAATAGAAGTCAAACCACGGAGCAATGGCCATGATTTTGATATATTTTACTATTCTCCAGAGGGGCAGAAGTGTCGGTCAAGGCTGGATGTTGCTCGCCATTTGGGCCTTGTAGTAGATTGTAATGAACAAGGTTCGTATATACAGCAGAACATTCAAAATATCTGAAATATGTAAATATCCATTTATAGGACAAATAATATTTTATCTAAGAATGTAAAAATGTATAAGAGATTTGATATGAGATATGAGATATAATGTGATTACAAATGAAGGCCCGCTTATATACCTAGGCAGCTGCCCCTTAATGAACGGTCATGTCCTTAGAGACATGCCTTTCAATATACTAATCATTATTACTATTAATTTTTAATGATTTATATTCATAACATTGCATTTGTCTTCAGAAAAGCTTTTTCCTCAAAGCTTAATGCTGACAAGGCATGGTGATTGTGCAGAGGATAATGCTTCATTACAGAAAAATAAACAGAAGGCTTTGTGTTCAACATTGCCTAGAAAAAGAAAGGAGTTAGCCAGGCGCAAATGCATGGATATAACTTTATCAAGGGTACAGAATTGCATAGAGAATGATGAAAATAGCCCCAGCAGCAAGAGTGATGATCATTCCTCTGACATGGATGTTGAACCCAGCTCTCAAAAGCTGAAGAGAAAGATAGGAGAGTGTGAGCCTGCTGTGGATGAAAATGCTTTACATCAAACAAAATCCAAGGTAGTTCAACTTGTTACTGGTTATACATGTTATCTACACGTTGAGTTTTATTCTTCTCTTATTCTATGCAACTGTAGCAGTGTCCTTGGACATTTATTTTATAAGTTCATGGTTTGTCCTACTACTGATGAAACCATCTAATGGAGTTTTTAATATTTTTAATGCCATAGAAACATTGACTTGCTGCTTTTATATTTTCAGGTGGACTTACCTATACAATATGAAGATTTTTCTATTGAATGTTTTGGTACCATTGATCCTCGGCCTACATATCATGATATTTTCCATATATGGCCTATAGGATATTGCTCCACCTGGCATGATACATTTACCGGGTCATTATTTACATCTGAAGTGATTGATGGGGGCTTTCCTGGACCTATTTTCCGTGTAACAAGATGTCCTTGCACAGCATTACCAAACTCGAACCCAACTGCTTCAACTGTATTATTGCTTTCAACTTGCAAAAACCTTCAAGCTGACAATAAAGTTCAAGAACCTGATATCGGGTTTGAAACAACAAATGAGGAGGATAATGAAATACAGATGCTTCTTGCAGATCCTAAGGATTCTATTTCTACATATTTGTCTGCATTCGATCAGGAATTTGCAACTGGAAATGCTAATGGTTTTGTGGATGATGTGTATAAACCGATTAATGATATAATATCAGTTGGACCTGTTCCACTGCAAGAGGAAAATGAACAAGGGTGCTCTGACAAGCAGTCAATTGAAAATGATATTGGGGAGTTTTGGGTTGAAAGCAGATCTTCTTCTGAAGCTTGGCAATTGATTTCTACAAAGTTTGTTGCATCCTGTCTAGATATTTACAGACGGTCAAACAGGCTACAACTTGTTTGCAAACATTCAGCAGTAAAACACGGATCCCCTGCAATTATTCCAAATGGTGTTAAAACGAAGGAAAATTTAGGTTCATTGAACAAGCTTTGTAGTTCTGCTGGCCCTGGAAATATGTTAAATGCTGTAAATAATAAAAGTGATCTGAGAAATTCTTGCATGGCACTGAAAGAATGGTTAGAGCAGGATAGATTTGGGTTGGATTTGCCCTTTGTTCAAGAATTTATCGAAACTCTTTCTGGTGCAGATAGTTGTGGGAAATATGAATTCGTGACAAAGAGGAAGGATTATTTAACTTCCCAAACAGTTGGAAGTGGTAATCTGATCCTTCAAAAAAAAAGGTCACATGAAGCTGATGAACCAAATGAAGAAACCATACATGACCTGCTCAGACAAACAAAAAAGGCCAGGAAAGAAATGCTAACTGGGTCCAGGAATATTGAGCAGCAGACTACTCCACCTCCTGGTCGACCTTTTATATCAAGGTTTTCGCCAGAACTTGTAGGAGATGTAATACAGGTATGAGTAAGTGATTCAATGCTTTGCTTCAGATTTCTAGAATCATTTTCCAAACTCTTTAAAGCTAACATGCAGTCAAATTTGATTGATAATTTATCCCATGATCTGAAGCATCTTTTTTTTCTTTCATTATGTCCTTTAATTCATAGGTCTGGGAACTACTTTGGCGCTTTCATGAAATTCTTGGGCTAAAGGAGCCACCTTCTTTAGAAGAACTGGAAGATGAATTGTCAGATGCATGGCCAGAACACTCCAAGGTCGCAGAAAAATCTGAGAAGGATGTTACAGAATCTGAGAAGGAATGGTCATGGAAACTGGGAGTCAATGGTGAAGCCTTTATGCCAATTCATACTGACAATGGATTTGAAGATATCTCCTTTGAAACAGGATCTGTAAAAGAAACTGCACAGGCTAGGGTTGCTGCAAGTACATATGGAAGGTGTAATGGTGCAACACTAGCTAAAGCTCATATTTCATTATTAAAAATTCTTCTTACTGAACTTCAGAGTAAAGTCTCTGCAGTTGTGGACCCAAACGTTGATCCCGGAGAAGTGAAAAAACGTGGAAGAAAAAAAGATTCTGAAAGTGCAATACCTTTGAAAAAATCAAAGCATGATATACCTCCAGTCAATGAAGTAACCTGGCCAGAGCTAGCACGGCGGTACATTTTAGCTGTCTCCACTTTAGATATGTGTGGTGATTTAGGAGAAATGTCAAGTCGTAATGCAGCTAAAATCTTACGTTGCATACAAGGAGATGGTGGGGTTCTATGTGGCGCACTGGATGGTGTGGTGGGCATGGAAGCGGATGCCCAGGTATAAAATAACAACACACTTGTGCATCAGATCATACTTCCATTTTATTACTTGGATTGTAGTCAGGGGTTCTCTATCGGTTCACTGGATAAAACGTGCACCATTTTGTATCTAAAACATAGGCCATGTTGTATTTTTTCCCTCAGTTGTACAGTGTTTGTATAAAGGTGCATCTATCCTTCCTACACTTTTCTTAATTATATATGATAATTTGTTGAATGTATGTTCATTGTCTGTGGTAGAATTTTTTGTTTTGTTGCGTTTGATTTAGCTTAGACATACAGTGTTTGTATAAAGGTGTATTTATTCTTCCTATATTTTTCATAATTATATATGGAAATTTGTCGAATGTACGTGCATTGTCTGTGGTAGGATATTTTTGTGTTTGATTTGGCTTGGATGTAGATAGGAACATTTTTAAAAATCTAATAGAACATAGATGCACAGGGTTTATGTACGGTTGCATTTGTCCTTTCTATATGTTTTCTGTTAAATTTCCATGAAACTCTGCCACTACTTGGATGAATAACTGAAAACAAGGCAACTGAAAACTGAAACCAAATTTACTTTCACCAAGATACAGAGGTTCTTAACAATTTAGAAGCAGTGGAATAAAAAACACCAGAGATAAAAACACATCACACAAATTGACACACTTGTTTTCTCAGAAAACCCAACACGGAAAACCTGCTTGCTTGATGTTGTTAAAATTGGACAACTAGGTCCAAACTCCATGTTGTGATGCTTAGATGAAGACACCAATATTTTTATTGGGTTCCTCTTTCGAAGAGGTGCAAGGTCGATTTAAAGATCATCTTGATCCGATGAGCAGAACGTTTATTTTGAATTTATTTTTAATACTTTCAAAATATGTGCAGGTAGGCCTTAATGTTTTACACCCCCACCAAATGTGTCACACACCCTCAGTGATTGATATAAATAGAGTCAACGTTGGAGGACATTTCAATCATCTCATCACACACATCCTCATGATCTAGAAATCGATGCCGTAAATCTGGATGCTGTAAATATGGATGATGCCGGAAGATGCTGTAAGTCTGGATGCCGTAAATCTGGATGATGTCGGAAGATGCCATAAATCTGGATGCCGTAAATATAGATGATGCTGGAAGATGCCGTAAATATGGATGATGCCTTAAATCCGGATGCTGTAAATCTGGATGATGCCGGAAATGGATGCCGTAAATCTGGATGATGCCAAAAATCTGGATGTGGGATTCTTTTGTTGAATTATGTAGACTTTGATGAGATGTCTTTAAGGGCTGTGTGTGTGACACTTCTGGTTGGCTGACCGTATTGAGACTTTGCTGGTTGAAGCATCTTGTTGACTGCCGTAACACGCCAACAAAGTTATATTTTCTGGTTTGTCTTCTGTCGATCCACTGGTATGTTCTATCAACACTTTACTTTCTTGTTTGTGTGATTGCTAACTGACATTGGGGATAAAAATAAAGTTGCATCAAGCATAGAACATCCTAAAAAATTTACATGGTAACGGAGTTGAGGTGAAGACAAAGCCCTAGTTTGTAGCAATCACCGAAGAAGAAGATGGGTTTCTCAAACTACAATGGCTTTAAGGCTGATGAAAAATTGACTGTGAAAGATGATTTCCATGCTTGGAAGATGACATTGGATCGTAATTTGGAAGACCAAGATGTCATGGACTATGTGCAGGGTAAAATCCAAGAGCCTCTATCTACTACAACTGCTGCTGCCAAATCAAAGTACAAGAAGGGGGAAATCAAAGCGAAGTTGATGATCAGGGACTCAATTCATAAGAGTCTGGTTGTCTACATCTCTGAGCTAGGTCACTATGCTAGAGAATGCCCTTTCAAGAAGGTCAAGAAAAGGAAGGCTCCCTTCGGCGGAAATGGGCAACCCTTCAAAAGGTCAAGAAATTCCAGGAATGAGGAATAAAATTTTTTGATGATAAAAGAACTGAATTCATTCTTGTATCTGCCCTCTCTGTTGCATCTCCACCCGACACTATGGATGTCTAGTTGATAGATAGTGGTGCCTCAAGGCACATCATTGGGTTTAAGGAAGCACTTACTAATATGTTTGAGAAGGATACTAATCTACAAATTATCCTTGGAGATAATGCCACATATCCCGTGAAAGGGACAGGGACTGTGACCCTCCACTTGTCTTAAGGTCAAGTCCTTCGCCTGCAAGATGTACTATATGTACCTAATTTGAAAAAGAACCTTGTGTCTATTTCGGCCATGGAAGACAAAGGTTTCAATGTGGCATTCATTGATGGAAGTGCACATGTGGAAGAAGACTTTCAAGGAAGCTATCATGTTTAGAGTTAGTACACTCTCCCAGGTTGGAGGAAGTCCACTAGGAGCGATGACATGTGATACTATTCGATAGACTAAACTATGGTACTGGCGGTTTGAACAACTTCACTACAAGGCCCTTCTCGAAGTAAGGAAGGTGGTGACGGGAATGCCTGAGTTCTCAAATAATCATGAAGGTGTATGTCAGAGTTGTGCCGAAGGAAAGCATACAAGGGGACCTTTCCCCTCAAGTGTCACAAAGACATCTGATGTCTTGCAATTAGTACATTCTGATCCATCTGGTATGCTGCCCGTGACATCCTTGGGAGCAAGGTTACTTGGGAGCGAGGAGCAAGAGCGGGAGCGCCATTTTCAAAAGCTCCCGGTTCGGAGCATTTTGGGGAGCGTTTTTTTTAAAATATATATATATATATATATTTTATATTTTGATGCATATATGTCAACAAAAGCATGTAGAATGATGAATTAAACATAAAAAACATAAAAACATAGATTGAATCATATAACATCAGTCATCTAAAAGTTATAATCTTCATCAACCACGCCCACAAGTTGGAAACATACAACATATTGACTCTTGATTCTCGCGAATCATCAATCTGAAGATTTCAAGCCTTCAAAATTCAATATATAACATTTATCATCATTGATTTCAAATTCCAATATATAACATTTATCATCATTGATATATATCATAATTTATTCATTATCATTGATTCATTGATTTCAAAATTCAATGTATAACATTTATCATCATTGATTCATTGATTCATTGATTTCAAATTTCAATATATAACATTTGTCATCATTGATATATATCATTTATCATCATTGATTTCAAAATTCAATATATAACATTTATCATCATTGATTTATTGATCACCATATAACTTTCATGAAGCATCATATTCATAATGCATAATGACTTATAAACTTATAAATGCCAACTTCAAAGTTTCACATTTCAAATTCAAACTTCAAACTTAAATTGTCATTGAATATGAAAGAGTCAAGTTTCAACTGTTCAACAATTATAAAGATAAAAACTACTAGAAAATAGAAAAGACTAGTAAACAACAAATCTATTTTATCTATTGGCTGGCCCCTTGCCATGCCCATGAGAAATGTCTAATTTGTGAGAACCACGAGGCAATGGTGGTCTTCTAGTACTCTCAGGAGTACCACGTCCACGACCATGACTAGAAGGCGTAGGGCAACGCGAGGATGTAGGTGGAGGTTGAACTTGTGGTTGAACACATGACACGAGCACTGTTCCGGGGCAATTCGTGACTCTAAAAGGGATGGTGTGACCGGGTTTTAATGTGGTGGTGTCGTTTTGGCGTTTTATCATCATCCCTCGGCAAAAGTTTTGTTTCAATTCTTCCATATGTAACAAATGTCAGCTTCAAATTATCATCCTCTGGGTTGTTGTCCCAAACTTTATATGATTGATCCTCATATGCCCGATCACAGTAATGACTCAACAACCTCAAGTTGTAATGCACATAAATCAAGCTTTCGGCTCGGTTTTCATTCAACCTGTTTCTTTTCACATTATATATGAATCTGTAGGTGCTCCAACACCTCTTTGCAGAAGAAGTATTCACAACTTGTGAGAGAACTTTTTTTGCCAACTTTGGCAAAAGTCCCATGCCACCATATGCTTCCCACCATGTGAGAGAATCAAATCTGTCTCTGTCTTCCATTGCATGGAAAGAACCAAAGTTACTAGTGCAATTGAAGTATCTGCCTAATTCAAGGTTAGGCGCAATGCAGCACACTCCTTCCTGTCGGGGACCAACTTGTCTAATGTCTTCATGTTTCCCTGTTGTACCTCTGGATCTGTGTGAGGTTTGATCCTAACCCCACCTCTAGGTGCAGGTTGGCCCAACCAAGATGGAGAGTAGTATTTGGCATAAGGATATATGCCAAGGCATGTAGTGGAACATTGAGTTTATTCCACTGTGCACACACACAGTTGTGAATCATTGCATACAAGTTGGGATCATTATCCTTAACAACATCTTTTATTTCGCCCAACATGCTATCCATCTGCTCATAAACCTCCCCAATCACTAGTTTATCTGTATCTGAAAAACGAATCATGTGATAAATGGGCTTGGTGAAGTTCAAAATTTCCCTCACACGTGCCCAAAACAAAGGGTCAAGGGCGGTCTCCTCCACATGTTCAAAACCTTGCCTGTCAACTATTGTCGCTGCCCTGTCCTTTAATACTTGCCAGTGTGGGCTTGATACCATTGCCTTCTCTCTTACCTTCAAAAGGTGCTTGAAGGTGAGGTAATAGCTAGCAAATCTAGTCTTTGCTATCTTCAACAACTCCAATTTGGAGCGAGTACGGAAAAGCCCATGGGTATTGTTATGATTTGTAATAAATTTTATCATTTTTTTTACCTCTCTTGTACAAATCACCAAGCCATTTGAATTGAGGTTGTTTGTTTTTAATGATATCATGCATGAAAAGGTTCATTGTGTGAACCAAACACCCAGACCAAAATATGTTGGGGTATTTATCCTCAATAATTGCTCCTGCTGCCTTACAGTTAGCAGCATTATCAGTGATGACTTGGATGACATTGTATGGCCCAGTATTTTCAATTATTTCAAGTAATGGTTCTGCAATGTTAATGCCGGTTTTGAATTTGTCTGAATAATCATATGCTGAAAAGAATATTGCACCACTAACCGACACATCCAGAACACTTATCAATGGATTCCCTTTTACATTGGTCCATCCATTAGATACAATGGACACCCCATGCTCATTCCAAGAATTTGTCATTCTAGCCAAATAATTGTTTATTTTAACTCTTTCATGATCAAGTCCCATGGTTTTGGCCTTGTCATACCCAGGGCTCCTGGATCCTTTGGGGGCATCATTAATGGCAGAAACCATTTCATGCCAATAAGGTGAGCGAAGAACATTGAATGGCACCCCACATGCATATAGAAACTAGAATTTTTTTGAATCCACATCATTCCTACACCCTTTGTCAAGGAAATCGGATATGGTTCTACGCCTTAAGGAGGTGTTTGGTCCAGGTGTGCCTCCATATCCATTGCCATGGGTGGAAGTTGATGGACTTCTTTGTCCATGATGTGATGGACCTGATGGTGTATAAGAATCAATGAAACCCCTAGATCTTTTAGATCTCTGTAGGGCAGCCTCCTCTTCCTTTCTATATTTCTCTCTCTGTGTTGCTGGCACACTGACACAAATTTTGATTCCTAGATTTTTGTCTCCATCCCCTGGCATTTTCCCACAAAGGTGCCTTCTGGCATGGGTGTATAAACCTTTGTATTCTTTATTGCAATGGGGGCAAAGATATTTAGTGGTTCCACCACCTTTCCCTCCTTCCTGCCTTTGAACATATTTCCACAAAGGTGTTTGACTTTGGTCTTGTCTAGTTGGGGTATCTGTGGCCTCATGTTCTCCACTCTCCCCTTCCTCCTCAGCATACTCCTCCTCCTCTTCAGGATTTTCATCAAATCCACTATAGCCCACTTCTTCATCCTCCTCTTCTCTAATGGGCCTCTTTCTTCTACTCTCCAACACCATTATTACAAAGAAATGAACCAACATGAAGAAAATCCCTAGCCATATAGCCATGATGTTTCAAGTTTCTAGCCTGCAAGAAAATAAAATAAAGGAATGCCAAATGGGAATGGGAAATGCAACATAGGAAAAAAAAACAATGCAACTTTTCACTTTTCAACACACTAGAATGCAACATTGAGAAAAAAAATCAAGTTTTCATTTTTGAACAATTTAAAAACAATTCCTAGAAAATAAAAAACTAGATTAGAAGACCTACCTCTTTCTTGCAATCCTCCTCTTGCTTGCAAACTTGCTCTCTCCTTGGCACTTCCGCTCTCTTGCTCTACAAATCGCTTTGCTCCTCTTGATCTACAAATCGCGCTCCTCTTGCTTCTCTTTGCTCTCTCACTCTCAACTAAAACGATAAAAACAAAATGAGAGGGGTGGGCTTTATATTTACTTACCCAACCCCCCTCCCTCCTTTCCCAAGAAAAATCAAAATTTGATGCCATTTTTTTTTTTTTTTTGGTTGGTTCTTGTTCTGTTGTTTCTATGCGTCGCGGAGCGTTTTTCATGTCGGGGAGCATTCGGGAGCGAACGCTCCCCGACCGCTTCCTGCATTAAAAAAACGCTCTCGAGGAAGAGCTCAAGGAGCGTTCGCTCTCGAGTGCTTCCTAAAACGCTCCCGAAAAGACAGGGAGTGTTTTTTCAGGCTCAAAAGCGCGCTCTCGAAAACGCTCCCCTCAGGAAGTGTTTTTGGGAGCGCGCTTCCAAGCGCTCCCAAAAAGCTCCCGAACGGAGCGCGTTTTGGGAGCGGGATCGGTGGGGGGGGGGATAAGCTTCCCCGCAACCCTGCTTGGGAGGATGTTCTTATTATATGAGATGAACGAGTTCAAGAACTTTTGTAGACGAGCTAGCATCAAGAGGGAGACCACAATGCCTGTGGCCTACAACGAAACTCTGAAGGCCTATAGAGTCTATGTGCTTGGTCAAAGGGAAGTGGAGATATGCCACGATGTTACCTTTGACAAAGATGCTTCCCGAAGGAAAGTAGTCAATCTTCCGAGATTCGAGGAAGATCATGAAGCCTGGAAATCAAGAAGAACCGAAGGATGAGATGATGCTCGATGATGAAGGACCAATGGACTTGATCGATCCACCTCCTTCAATAGGGAAGAGACCATCATGGCTTAGGGACACTCTCGAGGATGCCGAGGGACATATGGCCCCAAAGGGGGACATTCGTGAAAGCAAGAAGCTAAGTAGATACCAAGGGTATCTAGCAGCCATGAGTACTATTGTACAATCTGAGCTTGGATCTTTTGAAGAAGCCGTAAATCATCAAGTCTGGAAGGATGCTATGCACAAAGAGTATTAGTCCATAATGAAGAATGATGTCTGGGATGTGGTTCCAAGACCAGAGGACAAAGCAGTTGGCACCTCGAAATGGCTCTACAGGATCAAACATGGATCTGATGGAAGTGCTGAAAAGTTCAAGGCAAGATTTGTTGCCCGTGGCTTCTCTCAAAAGGAAGGCATAAACTATGATGATATATTTGCACCTGTGGCCCGATATACCACCATCCGATCTATCATAGCCCTTGCTGCTATGCAAGGATGGAGTCTTCATCAGATGGATGTGAAGATTGCATTTCTGCATGGTGCGATAAAGGAAGAGGTGTATGTGGAGCAACCTCTGGGGTTCAAAGTCTAGGATCGGGACACCCATGTTTGTAGGTTGAAGAAAGCCCTCCATGGGTTGAAGCAAGCACCCAGAGCTTGGTACGAGAGGATAGATAGCTACCTGATGAAGCTGGGCTTCACTCAATGCTGATATGAGCCTTTACTTCAAGGTTGATAGAGAAAAGCCTCTCATTCTAGTGTTGTATGTGGACGATCTCTTCTTGACAGGTGTTGACCCTCTCATTCATCAGTGCAAGAGGGAGCTCGTTGCTGAGCTCGAAATGAAGGACCTAGGACTAATGCATTACTTCCTAGGCCTGGAGGTCTGGCAGAGACCTGGCGAGATTTTCCTTTCTGAAGGAAAATACATTGTGAAGCTTCTGGAAAGATTTGGTATGGTGGACTGTAAGTTTGTGTCGACATTGATGGAGCTCAACTTTAAGTAGTTGAGTGGCAGCGCTGCTGGGCCCGTGCTAGCAAATCCTACTGAGTATCTTCAACTTGTAGGGGCCCTGATGTTCTTAGTGAACACTTGTTCGGACGTATGTTGTGCAATACACACTTTGAGTCAACACATGGTTGATCATAACATTCACTAGGTTGGTGCCAAGAAACTCTTGAGATATCTCTGAGGCACGATAGACCATGGGCTGAGATACATTGCCGGGAGTATGACACTCCATGGATATACTGATGCCGATTGGGCTGGCAATGTGGTGGATCGCAAGAGCACATCTGGATGCTACTTCACACGTAGACCTGCTTCGGGCAGGAAACTGAAGTCGGTAGCCTTGAGCACCGTTGAGGCCGAATACATTGTAACATGTATGGCCTGTTGTGATGTCACTTGGTTGCGAAAGCTCTTTAGTGACCTGTTCGAGCATGTGCTAGATGCCACCGTTATCCTTTGTGATAACTAGAGGGGGATTCGTTTGTCATAGAATCCTGTGTTCCACGAACGATCCAAGCATGTTGATGGCTAGTACCACTTTATCCGGGATATGGTATAGTGAGGCGCCGTAAGGCTCGATCATATAGGAACCGATGAGCAGGTCGCAGATATTCTCACAATGCCCTTGGGGAAGGTCATGTTCTTAACCTTCCATGAGAATCTTGGTATCGTGGAACGACCCTATTCTAAGTGTCCCGTTGGACGATGAGCTCTGGGAGCTATGGGGGGCTTTGGGGATAGCTTCTTGGAGCTATAAGCAACCACAGGACTAGGCTTGTCGAACCTTGTTGGTGTGCTTGGGCCCCACCGTTATGATGATTGAGTTGGTTCGCTTCTCATGATCTGTGCCCCTTATGCATCCAACCCATTTGAGTTCCGGACTCATGGGAAGTACCTCTCATTTGGCCAATGAGGTGGGAAAAGCTAGAGACTAGTAGCAAAGACTGATGGACGCATCAGAGATTGCCGTACTCTCTATCTAGGATGACACGTGTCCAAGCACTTGATCTGGGATCAAGTCTAGTGAGGTTTCGGACCTCCTACTGACTTCGGGTCAGATAAACCAACTTCCGGTTGGTATGTGACTCTTTTAGTCCATGTGAGGTTTTGGACCTCTTATTCACATCAGGTCAGATAAACCAACTTCGGGTTGGTATGTGACTCTTTGAGTCCATGTGAGGTTTCAGACCTCCAATTGACTTAAGGTCAGTGAGACTAACTTCGGGTTAGTATATATGACTCTCTTGAGTCCAAGTGAGGTTTCAGACCTCCTACTGACTTTGGGTCAGATAAATTGACTCCGGGTTGGTATGAGACTCTTTATGAGTCCTAGAGAGGTTTCGAACCTCTGGGCTAAATCTGTCAGCTGTGAATGATGTCTTTGTGACTGACCCACTTCTCTTCTGAAATAAAGAGGCTAGCAAAGCAAGTTACAACGGGATGATGCACGATGTTTGATTGCACAAGTGGATGGAGTTCTCCCTAGTTGAGAGGGAGTGTTAAAATTGGACAACTAGGTCCAAACTCCATGTTGTGATGCTCAGATAAAGACACCAATATTTTTATTGGGTTCCTCTTTCGAAGAGGTGCAAGATCGATCTAAAGACCATCTTGATCCGATGAGCCGAACCTTTATTTTGAATTTATTTTTAATACTTTCAGAATATGTGCAGGTCGGCCTTAAGGTTTTACACCCCCAGCAAATGTCACACACCCTCAGTGATTGATATAAATAGAGTCAACATTGGAGGACATTTCAATCATCTCATCACACACATCCTCATGATCTGGAAATGGATGCCGTAAATATAGATGATGCCAGAAGATGCTGTAAATCTGGATGCCGTAAATATGGATGATGCCGGAAGATGTCGTAAATATGGATGATGCCATAAATCTCGATGATGCCGGAAGATGCCGTAAATCTGGATGCCGTAAATCTAGATGATGTCGTAAATATGGATGATGCCGAAAATCTGGATGTGGGATTCTTTTGTTGAATTACGTTGACTTTGATGAGATGTCTTTAAGGGCTGTGTGTGTGACACTTCTGGTTGGCTAACCGTATTGAGACTTTGTTGGTTGAAGCATCTTGTTGACCGCCATAACGCGCCAACAAACTTATATTTTTTTGGCTTGTCTTTTGTCGATCTACTGGTATGTTCTATGAGCACTTTACTTTCTTGTTTGTGTGATTGCTGACTGACATTGGGGATAAAAGTAAAGTTGCATCAAGCAAAGAACATCTTCAAAAATTTATAGATGTGGTATTTTATTGATGGTTAAGGAGCAATTGAATCTATTACAAAGCATTCCGTCTCTCTTGAGAAGAATTCTGCATCTCTTCCAAATCTCAGCTGATATGGTTGATCTTGGCTGGCCTTGATCAATGCTTGATTTGGCCCTCTAGTTTGCAACCAATGCCCTGCTGTCTCCTTGACTTGCTATGCAAGCCTTGCTCTCTTGCTCGATCCTGCTCCTCCTTCCTTGCGCACTTGGCAGCCTTATTCACTTGCCCAAATCCCCTATTTCTTAGCGCACTTCAGGTCCTATTTTCTGGCGCACTTTTACCCCATTTCTTAGCGCACTTTCTGCCTCCTATTCTTTAGGACACCAGCTGCTCAAAATCTGTGCACAATCATTCTCCTAAATTCTAGTGCAGTTGTGATCTTCTATTTCTTAGGACACAAGCTCTGTGCTCTCCATAATCAAGGACGCTCTCACAAACTCGTGAACTGTCTTGTCTCACAAACCTTGTGCACAAAACTATAATTTCGTCTGCCTTCGTCCTCCTCTTTATAGACCCAATTCGAGCATGCAAGGAGACCCATTTTAAATTTAGAACTCTGGTTCTGATTGACGAGTTAACTGAGAGTGACACTCTTTCTCTCTCCAATCAACACTGGAGTTCTTAAGTCATCCTTCCTTCAATCAAGACTGAAGACTAACTCGCTCTAACTGAACTTGTAACTGCCACCTCGTTTTGTAGTCAAACTGATGAAGACTCTACTTAACTAATGCTCCAATTCTACGCATGCTAAATTGATGATTATTCCAGTAAACTGGAAATAACTCATCCTAACTGAAGTCTAACTCATGAGCTCGCGCTCATACTGGGAGAAGGACAAGTTGAGGTCTTCACTGGCTAAGGCATAAGCCAAAAGACCTTGCTCGCTACATTTTCAATCATGTTGAATAATTTATAGAATGACCACATAGCTTGTCTGAGCGTTGTGTTTTGTTGCTCGGTGTTTTAGATGTGCTGTAGATGTTTCTAAAATCAGCTAGAACTTGTTATGAAGCATAATCCCGACATGCTTACTTTATTGAACATTGGAATTCTGATTACCTCACAATGACAATATTGATCTACAACTTGGTTGATATAGTCTTGGTAGGAAGTGATTTGTACAGGTTGTTAACTGCATCCATGGAATAGTGATATTTTAAATGTGCTATATTGAATAGGTACTTGCTAATTTTCTTAATCTCCGCTGTAGTCACATTTGATTATTCAATTAATTCTTGTACATAGCTGTCGGTTTCTGTTCTTTGGATTAGCATCCGGCTAAGAATGCGAGGTAACATAAGAAACGGATTAAGTTATGTTTCATTTGGATATTAAGTTTCTTGAACTCAATGCTACCGAAGCCTGCTTCTTGCTAACCAGGGAAAACACTCTTGAGCCCAAACTAAAGCAACATCTTGAAGTACTCTTCCTGTCACTTGCATTTCCAGCACAATCAGAATCAACAAGTCCATGTAACATCAACTCACCATGAGGCTGTTCTTGACCATAATGTACCATGCCCTTCCAATATCGGAGCACATGATTTGTAGCTATTGAGTGAATCTACGTTGGCTCAACCATGAACTGGCTCAATGTGTTCAATGCAAGGCATATATCAGGCCTGGTGTTGATTAGATACATCAAAGATTCAATCCACTGTCTAGACTCTATACGTTGAAGGATCCATAAAATCTAAATCTTAGTCACCGTACAACTTTAGATTCAACATCATGGATGTGGCCATGGGTTTACAATCCATCATGTGGAATCTTTCTCAGGATCTCAACCCTTTAGTTTATTTGCCCAAGGAAAACTTCCCATATAACTCAGTCCAATGTCCTTGTCAAACTCATGTGCCAATGCAACCTTGCTCCTTTGAATGGTTTTTTTTTTTGAATGCCATATTAGTATCAGGTCGTCTATATATAGGATCAAAACAAGCAAATCTAATTTATGGAATAGATAATAAAATTGGGATCTGCAGTAGTTTTGTCGAGGCCCAAATATAATATGTGCCCATCAATCCTGGAGTACCAATCATGGGGTGACTGCTTAAGCTCTTAAAAGGGTCTTTTTTATTCTATACAAATATGTCTAATGCCCATACACCTCAAACCCTCTCGATTAATTTAGGTAAACTTCTTTCTCCATCAGGCCTTTAATGAAGGCTATCTTAACATCCATCTGATGTAATTGCCAACCAAAACATATGCTAAAAACATAATGGTTCTCGTGCTAGAAGTATACATGGCTATTGGAGCAAAGATGTCATCATAGTAAACTCCCTCTATCTGGAAGAAGAACTGAGCCTTGTACTTCTCGACATTGCCATCAGTTGCATGCTTCACTTTTTACAACCACCTGGAATGAACCATTGCTTTCCCCTCTGGTGTCGGTACTATCTTCCACATATCATTCTTCGTGGTGTTATACTCTGCCACCATGGCGACCTTCCATAACTACTCACCTGCTGCCTCCTCGGAACTAGAAGGCTCTATTTTAATCATGGAAGACATTAGTGCAACGTGATTGGAGAATTCCTTAAGAGGATGACTTGCCTTAAAAGAAGTCGTTGGAGCGTCAACTTCCTCCACTGTCTCATTTAATGTCTGTGTAAGCCCCCTCTGCCTAATTGCTATACTGAGTTCAGTGAGTAATATAGATGTCTTTGTACCTGTTTTGGAACCTGCTGATCTGAACATGAAATCCTCCAAACCTGTAGATCGACACTTGGTGCAGCAAGTGTTTCTTCTTTCTCTATAAACATGGGGGGCACCTGGGACTTTGGAAGACCATGTATCCTCATCTACCTTCACATCCATTAAGTCTCAAAAGTACATGTGAATTATAGCCACCAAGGAATTTAATTTATTACCAAATTTTTTTTGGCCTCGGAAAATAGATTTGATTTGAAGGAAAAATATATTTTGCAGATGCTCTGCAACCTTGCTAGATAGAGTCTTGATATTGCTCATCTATGGTAAAAAATAAACAGGGAGCCCTCCCTAGTACAATACATAGGGGTTGTCATAGCCTATCTTCCACATGAGAATTTGCAAAAATCTCATCTTCAGAAGTTTAACTTCTGTTAGCTGTTCCTATATAAAAAATTGCATATTTCCTCTGGTACAAAATTCCTATGCCTCTATGACAAAAATGATAAAATCATCGATAACAATTTGTTTTCTACCAATTCTAGTTGTCATGGAGCAATAATGATCATTCAGACTCAACTATGATGAAGACCATAACTGGATTGGTCAGGACTTGGAAAAATCAAATTATAGGTAATGCAATTGTTTGTTGATTCTATGCAAATATTTGAAAGAACTTCGGATTAATTAAGAAGCATATCGTGCACATAATCAAGCAACATTATATTTACACAATTAAATGTATTGATTGCACACTTAAGTTTGAGGTTTTTATGTAGGCATTGTGATTTATAACAAAATGGACAAAAAATTTAAAGATGAATTGGGATTTTTTTACAGATGAATGATATAAAATTTTGACACTAGTTAATAAATATTCACACTTATACTCATGTCTGTCTTCTGTTCTGAGCTTATTGATCAATTTGGTTGACTGTGCTGGGTGATATCAGTTTACTGCCATATGAAAAAAAACACACTTGTAACGTTTTTATTCTGTTTTTGGAACTTAAAATATGCATATGAATTCGATTTTCTATATTGCTAGACCTATCAGATTAGAGTAACCCAAAAAATGTAACTTACTGTTGAAATTCTACAAGCTGTACAGTAGAATATGATTTTCTGCAAGATAATTACTTCTTAGTGATTTCCAAGCAATTTTTTATGCTGCTACTACTCATACTAGTCAACCTGGTCAAACTCATACTAGTCAGCCCTTTTCAACTTTTTCAGAAATCACTTCTGGAATCTGCGGTAAAACTCGTTAAACTCTGCGTTCAAATTCCAGTCAAGTCTTGGTCTAAGATGCACTAAAACGGATATGGGAATGGGGTTTGAAACGGATACGACAAAATTTTGAAAGATATGGATATTTCATATTACCATTCATCTTTTGGAATCTAGATTCTATATTTAAAAATACGTAATCATCATCATGAAATGCACATAAACAAATCATCGTTATCAATTGAACATAAACATTGTCATCATCATTAGTGATTATTATAACATTCAACATATCATCAAGTTTTTGTTTCCAATTTCAATCATCAACATCATCACCAAAATTAATAATGCTATAAGCACACTGCATAGCACAAATTACAAAATGAACTATGACTGGCTGTCTACTATCATATGACATATTATGGTATTCAATATTCATTGTTCAAAAATTTAAAATATCACCATAAATTACATTTACATATCATCAAATATGTCTTCATCCATGTAATTAAGATCCACGTCAATTGGATCCTCTCCATGAGTGAGAGCATTGATACCATGTCCACTTGAAGGTGCAATTATTGGTGCCTCCTGATCAAACAAAGTCATATGAGACATGGCATTCAACGTCATATCCAAGTCAGGAAACTCCAGAAATGGATCCAAAACACTTAAAAATGCTCGAAATATTTCAGAAATAGTATCTTGCGTTTCCAAAAAAATGAAAATGTTTGAGAAATAGGATCCCGCGTTTCCAAAAAACTGAAACGTTTCTTCGCCGTTTCGTACCCGTTTCCGAAACGCCGAACAACATTTCTGGGGTTTTGGAGGGATGTTTTTGGTAACTTGGGTCTTGGTCGACTATTGTAGGAATTTTGGTCAAACTGTAGTCAAAGTCTTCAGTAAACTGCAGCCATGCAGTCAACAGTCATGGTCAATGCCTAGTCAAATTCTGTCAACTCGGTCCAAAGACAAATCAAATTTGTGGGTCAAAAATTTGCACCCCTTCTCACACGTGCAGTCGTCGAAGAGAAGTAAGAGTGATAGAAAGACTTGCTCTTCGTTGGTGAAGAAAATGAGACATCACATCCTATTTATACCTTTCTCGAAATGGGTGTGACACCCCAAGGGACACGTCCCATCACTAGGCAGGCCGACTTGACTTTCTTGGGCCTACTTGACTTTTCAAAGTTAAAATTTACATAATTTTCTAGGCCGACTTGGAGGCACCTCCCAATGCGACGCAAAAGATCAACACTCTCTCTTAGTGAGGGAGGTATTCTCTTTAGCTGCAAACAGATTCTCCCTTGGCTAAAATTTTTCCTTCCACAAGAAAAGTTCATGAGATTTCCATGTTGATGTAGTGCCCCCTCACATGCACGTCCATAGATATAGATCACTCCATTGTGGAGCAGGAAATGTGAGCAACCTAGGCCATTTACACCTGGCCAAATCAGCATGGTGTATCCAAATTAACATGGCTTCACAAGTAAATATATCCAACTCCCCTAGTCAACTCAGCATGACCCAACCAAATCAGCATGGCTTCTCAGGAGCAGGTCTGCCCCTGGGTCATTCACCCTTGGCCAAATCAGCATGGCCCAGTCAAATCATCACGACTATTCAGATGAATGTATCCATCTCCCTTGGTCAAATTAGCATGACCTAGACAAATCAGCATGGCTACTTAGGAGATGGTCTGCCCGATTTTGCAAAGACATCAACACTCCCTTGCAACGAGGGAGACATTCTGCATCAAGCCAAGATTGTCTCTGAAGTATACAAACTTCGCTCTAGACAGACACTTGGTGAGAATGTCTACAATCTTGCTCTTTTGTGGATATATATTGGAGCTTCACTACCACTTTTTGCACCATGTCTAGGATGAAATGATATATGATCTCCGCCTGATCAAATAGCCCTGCAAGTAGCTTTCAAAGCCACATTGCTTCCTAACTTGCAACACTGGCTATGTTATACTTTGCCTCTGTTGTACGGATTGCGACATGAGTCTGCTTTCTGCTAAACCAGGATATCATTGTTGATTGCAAGCTAAAGTAGCACCTCCAGGTACTTTTTCTGTCCTCTGCACTCTTGGCCCAATTTGGATCAGTATATCCTTGATTCCCTGCAGATTCACTTCACCACCCGAGACATATCTCAAACCATATAAAACTGTACCACACAGGTACCTCAACATATGCTTTGCTGCAATCCATTGTATCTGTCTCGACTTGACCATATATTGGCTCAATGTGTTCACTGCAAAGCAAATATTCATCTGGTGTTAAATAGGTACATCAAGGATCCAATCAACTGCATGTACATCGTGGGATCCACCAAATCTGAATCTGAAGCAAAATCACTCAGCTTCTTCAGATTGGTTGCCATAGGTGTAGCCATGGACTTGTAGTGCATCATACTGAATCTCCTCAAAATCTGAATAGTGTACTTCCCTTGTCCAAGGAAGATCTCATCAGGTCTTTGCCACACCTCCAATCCCAAGAAATAGTGCATCGGGGCAAGGTCCTTCATCTCGAACTCGAAGACCAACTCCCTCTTGCAACCGGAAATGAGCCCCTCTGGCCCAGTAAAGAACAAATCATCCACATAAAACACTAAGATCAAAGGATCACCATCAACAATTATGAAGTAAAGGTCAGGATCTCCAACACTCTTGCTGAAGCCCAAGCTCATCAAGTATCCATTAATCCTAGAATACCATGCTTTGTGTGTCTGCTCGAGTCTGAACGAAGCCTTCTTCAATCTTTACACATGGGACTCCTTCCCATGTACCTCAAAGACCTGAAATTGTTCTATGTACACTTCATCTTCAATCACGCCATTGAAGAACGTGGTATTACATCCATCTGATGTATCTTCCAACCCATAACTAAAGCAAAAGAAATAACAATTCTAATAGAATTGTACATGTGGACTGGAGCAAACGTCTTGTCATAGTCCACTCCCTCTTTTGGGAGAACCCTCTCGCCACGAACCTTGCTTTGTACTTCTTGGTGTTGCCGTCTACTGTATGCTTTATCTTATATATCCTCATTTGGAAGTCACCACTGAGTTCCCTTCTGGTCTTGGAACTATCTCCTACACATCTTTATTCATGATGGACTGATACTCCTCCATTATAGCATCCTTCCAAACCTGGTGGCATGCTGCCTCCTCATAACAGGAATGCTTGGAATCAACGATGTGGCTCATAAACGCAATATAGCTCGAGAACCTTTGTAGTCGTCTGCACTCCCTGGAAGTACCTTTGGGAGCTGCATGTCCCTTTTCATTCTGCAAAGTGTCGGCAACATCTCTCGGTAAATCTATCGGCTCCTCCTTATAGTCTGAAGGATGAATATTTGGAATAATGAGACCTGTACCTACATCCTTCAGAGCTTCCTGCTCCTCACTATCAATCTCGATGTGAGACTTACATGAGCTAATACTATAATATGCCACGGCTTGGGTTGGACTGTTAACAATCTGTACAATTCTTTCTCTCGAACACCAATCACTCTGCTGAGTCTATGCTCGAGCCCTTAGGCCATATAAGAACATGACCATCTACAAATGCAATTCTTTAACCTTTAACCTCCAATACTGAGATAGAGAGCAGGTTGTTCTTCAATCCTGGTACAAACAATACATCTATCATGTGTAGTAAATCTCTGGACTGTAGCTGAAGCGACGCTGATCCAATTCCTTCCACTGCATACTTGGCATTAACTCCATGTTCCACCTGCCACTCTGAGTCCTCAATCAAATCAGTGAGAGAATCTCAAAAACTTGTCATGTGCCTAGAAGCACCATTGTCCACCAACCAAACATCATTACTATCGGTAATAGTGTTTGAAAGAATGGAGACAAGGAAAAATTCCTTTGACTTCTTCTGAGGTGGATCCTGCTCCTCATGATCATCAATGAGGACACTGGGATGCATAGTGTCCAAAATCATGACAATTGAAGCACTTGATGTTTCTTTCATCTACAAATCTTGAATTGGAACGAATCTTCTACGTGTATTCTTCTTATCAAACTTTCCAAAGTTTCTTCGTCCTTTTCCTTTCCTTTTATGGGCTGCAAGAGCTTGAGTTTCTTTATGTGGATTCTGCAAGTTGTTCTTGGACAACAGTCTGGCCTCCTCTTGGACACAATCAATCCATAGCCTATCAAACTTGGACAGATTTTCTTGTGCATAAATTCCTTGAGCAAATGGATCCCATGAGGAAGGGAATCCATTGAGAGACATTATTACAAGTTCTGGATCATCAATAGAATCTCCAATGGCTCTAAGCTCGTTTCTCAATTGAGATACTCTCATAAGATAAGAAACAATAGAATCTGATCTAAGACATAACAACACTCCAAAGTTGATGCCTCAAGGTTAGCTTCCTGCTAGTGTTGCTACTCTTGTACAGTCCCACCAAGGCACCATACACTTCTTTGGCAGTCTTCAAACCAGCAACATTAGGAATCAAACGATCCTTTATGGAATCTGTTGAGATTCTCTTAGCTTTGGCTTCATCTTTCTTATAATTGGCTTTCTCCTCAGTTCCCTCTGGTCTTCCAGGATCTGAAATTGGTGGCAGCATTCAGCCTATTTTCAACTCTTAGACTTGGTGCCATTTGACAGGAGATCCAAAAACCAATCAAGCTGCTGAATTCTTGGTCTCTAAGGCTGACTTCATTTGTTGATCTTTCACCAAATCTCTGATACCACCAAATCTCTGATACCATGTTGAAATTACACAAGCTGATACCACATTCATTGAATAAGTATACTTCAGAAAATCTCAATAGTAAATGCAGCGGAAACAATAAAGATCATAGAGAGACAGCCATGCACAATAGAGACAACAAATTTTACCTTGGGAAACCCAACCTTGGGAGAAAACCCAACAACTTTTCGTAGGAGAAATTAGTCTTCGATAAGGTTTACAAATCACCAATTTGTGTAGAAATTTGTGCCAACAATCCAAGTCAATTACCAATAAAACCTGGTCAAACTAATTGTAGTCAACCATGGTCAAAGTAATACTAGTCAACCATGGTCAACTCTGTCAGAAATCACTTCTGAGCTCTGTGGTCAAACTGCAGTATGAATTTCTGTCAAACTGCAGTAAAAGTCTGCAGTCAATGGCATGTGGTCAGCTCCAGTCAATAGTCCTGGTCAGCTCCTAGTCAAACTCGGTCAACTCTAGTCAAATTCAGTCAACTATAGTCAACTTGTTCCAAAGACAGAAATCAAACTTGCTGGTCAAAATCCCGCCCTTCTTCTCACATGTGCAGCTGTCCAAGAAAGATAAGAATGATAGAAAGACCTGCTCTTCATTGGTGAGGAAAATGAGACATCCCATCCTCCATTTATACTTGTCGAAATGGGTGTGACACCCCAAGGGACACATCCTTTCACTGGGCAGGCTGACTTGATTTTCCTGGGCCGACTTGACTTTTCAAATATTAAATTTTACATAAATTTTCTAGGCTGACTTGGAGGCACTTTAGCAAAGCAGGAATACCTCCTGAGGCTACACAAAATATCAACACTTACAAGTCTATAGCTTGACAATCCACAAATGACACTGATATACAAGGAAATCTAGATTCTAAGCTTCCAAATGTTAGTTTCAAGGTCATCTTCCAATCTTATGTTAATTATATCTTGTTGTCCTGTTTCCTGGAACTTGATATGTGTATAATCTCAAGATCTAATATTCCATAGCTACATGGTATGTTCTATCCTTTGAGGTTTGTGAATATTAACGTGTCATCAATTGCCGTCATTGGCTTATTGAAATATGGGTTGGCAATGATTATGTAACTTTTATTCAAACCCTAAATTATTGAGAGGTGGTATTATTTTGAAAAACCAAAGAAAATATTTGTGGGCTAAGGTTTCTCTTGACCCTTGTAGCATCTATGTGCAATAAGAAAAGGACTCGCTGTATTTCTTAAATTTTTTCCTTCAATGTAAACAAAGTATTAATTAAAGAAGTGTCAACTTCCTATTGGAGTCAGAAGCCGATGTTTTAATATGGCTGTTATATATGGAAACTATTAGTAATGCAAACTGACTCTGATACATAAATTTTCTCTCAATAGCCTTATTATAGAACTGTTATTTTAGATGTCTTTTCTAAATTATTCTTGAAACTTCGTTTTCATTGAATACAAATGTTTTTAACGTCTCTATGTTTCCAGCTACTTGCAGAGGCAGTAAAGATTGTTTCAGGCAGCCTATTGGCAGAAAATGACAAATTGAATGTGGATGGTAGAGATTCTGTTGGAAATGATAATGATGAAGATAAAGCCAATCACCAAGAGGAGAAACCAGAGTGGGCTCAAGTGTTGGAACCTGTAAGAAAGCTACCGACAAATGTTGGGACAAGAATCAGGAAATGTGTTTATGAAGCACTTGAGAGAAGTCCACCAGACTGGGCAAAAGAGATACTAGAATGGTCAATTAGCAAAGAAGTTTACAAGGGGAATGCCTCAGGTCCAACTAAGGTGACCCTCAATATATACTTTCTGAAGATAGTCATGAGAATATAATGTGAAACTTGAGAGTTGTCATGAGATACATAGGACATTGTTTATCTGCAGTTTTTCTCAAACAAAGTAAATTGAATTTTAGACTGTCTTCTCATCTTGCATAGTTGTTTCAACTATTTTTATCATGTCAGACTTATTTCTTTTCTTTTATATATATATATATATATATTTTCAAATTCTCGATTCATTTTATCAAGGTCCAGGGCTCCCTAGGAAGGCCCTTTGTCAGATTTCACACAATGAATCCTTGATATTTTTCCTGCTAAATTAGTTTCTTTGAAGTAAATACTAAATAACTCTGAAACTTGTCAGATTGTGTGAACTCTCTTATTGGTTAGTGCATTCTCAAGATTTCTTATGAATACCCAGAAATCTGATTTCGCTTATGTCTTGCTGACGGAACTTCTTGTGGACTTTTGTACATTCTAAATACACCAGAGTGGTTTTTAATTTTTCCTTGTATACACTCTAGTTTGAGGTTGTATTGATCTGTTCCATGCCTTCTTATTAAGGCAACAGACTACAAAGTATATTTTATTTTCCTGCTTGATGATTTTGAATTAACTGGAGTTATTTTCCTGCTCGATATTTTATTTTTTTGCTTTTCTTTGGAGTTGGTGCTAATCCAGGCCCTAATGTACCTTAATGATTATTAGGTTCCGAGGTTCTCCCCACGGCTTAGGAGGTCCACACTGGCTGTGTCTTTGACAACGTCTGGGCCTCATTACCCATGCCATGATCCAAACTTTCTTTCAAGAAGATGAATGGTAAAAGGGCAATTAGTTAACTTTTGCATGCTTTGCAGAGAGGGTAGGCCTTAATGGAATGGTAAAAGCAAAGATAAACAAGGCATATGTGCCAGGTTGAAATTTTGGAAGTGAGTGTTGCACGCCTTATCGCATTGTATTAAATGAGAAAATATTTGCTTCCATTTTCTAAATATTTAAATTTTGGGGATTGTTGAGACTCGAGAGCGAGTCTGCCTGAAGCTGAGTTTGGAACGATGATGAGATAAAAACTAATCAAGAGATAATATGTGTGCACCTGACTTACAGAAATAGGAGAAGGGAAATAAGATAAACTTATTAATGTCCAATGAGTGGCCACAAAGTTGGTCAGTGTCATTCAAAGGTACAGCCGAAGCAAATACATAGTGGGAGTACAATTGCTACTCCTAAAATTACACTATGAAAAGGAGAGAAATATCTAACTAGCCAATAGAAACAACAAAGGTAGTGGAGGTACAAAAATATGGGTATTATCATGTATCTCTTATTCCAGTTGGCTGTTTCTTTACATAACTATGTTAATGCGTGCAACTTTCTTCCTGCAAAGAATAAAGGAGTCCTGGACCCTGGTAACCAGTAGGCGTGGAGCCAATGTCACCTCTCTTTGTACCTATCTAACTTATGGTCGGTGCTTTTCCACTGACAGTAGGGCTTCTCT
The DNA here is from genome assembly GCA_034641835.2 of Pinus albicaulis. Taxonomy (NCBI): domain Eukaryota; kingdom Viridiplantae; phylum Streptophyta; class Pinopsida; order Pinales; family Pinaceae; genus Pinus; species Pinus albicaulis. The sequence goes on along the minus strand of CM076578.1, from coordinate 27,013,605 downwards.
AAGTAGTCTAACATATCAGCTGGTGAATTAAGGGGTAAATATGACTTCATACATATAAATAAAAAGTTAAAAACTGTAGAAATTTCACCCCCACTCCGGTTTTCAGTTTCACCTTATCACTCCCATTTAGTTAAATGCCCTTTCCCATAGCCATACATTCAAAAATTCTGGAAATGAAATAAATTTCCGAAAACACAAATTTGGAGATTACATAAGTGCTGGAAATGCAGAAATAAAAACACAAGAAAATAGAACAGCCACACACAGAAAATGACACAGTGATTTTTGGTCGATGTGACTCTGGAAAACCCCCCTACAACTCTTTGGGAAACCCAGTTTGAGAGCTCTTCTTTATTTCTGAAAATGCTTTTACAAAGAAACAAAAATACACAATAAAATTCCAGCAACTACAAATTTACTTATCTCATTTTCCGTGCTTGACCTCCACCTCGGAAAATGTGCCAACAGCAAAACATAATTTTTACAGCATTAAATGTTGTACGGACAGCCTTGAAAACTGTGTCGGAACAGCTGTACGGACTGCTTGGAAATGTGTGCCAAAAATAGTAGTATACACTGCCTAGCTATGTTGCCAGGAAACGTGGGTGCGGGGACGGGGACAGGGACGGGGACGACACTTTTTGAAACAGGGTGCATGGGTGCGTCGGGGGTATATACTATATATATAATATTATATATAAATTATAATTTATATATGTGAATTTGTATAAAACAAGAAAAATAAAATATTTTTGATTTAAAAATTAAAGTTTAAACTTCAAAGATATAAACATGCACATCATTGAACATTCAACATTCACATAATGATATATATAATATGAATCATGATAATATTAAATAACTTAATAAGTTATAAAAGTCACGATATATGTCCATTGTCATACTACATTCAAAATTTCCTTAAGGGCAAAGAGTCAAGAGTCAAGACATCTCCAAACATGAACTAGGAAATTTCAAAATACTCAAATAAAAATTTAAAATAGTGAACAATGGCTTCCTCAAGCCACATCATCAGCATCCATGTCATTAGCATCACTTAGATTTTCAGTCAGCATGCTCTCAAGGTAGGAATCACTCTCATCTTGAGCCTCCTGCTCATCCATAACAATTGAAGGTAGCTCAATAAGGCCATCTGGTTGTATTTCCTCATCCACACACGTAGCATCATCTGTGTATTGGTCCCATCTCTTGAAAGGACCCTCCTTGTACCCAGGGTCTTTTCGAGATATGAGACGAAGTGTGCTATGAATGTACACTAAGTTCTCTGCCTTCTTTGAGCCCAACCTATTTCTTTTTACTGAATGGATAAAGGCATAAGTACTCCAATTCCTCTGGCAAGATGAAGAACTAGCTACCTGGAAAATTAGGGGAAGCCCCATTAAATTAATTAAAAATTTAAAAAGAAAAGCTAAAATGAAAATTGAAAATCCAATACAAAAATTTAAATGAGAAATAAGATGAGGAACTCCAAACTAGTTAGTAAGTTACCTGTCCAAGTAACCGTATGGCAAACTGCTGCAACTCAGGAGCATCAACACCATGAAGCCACCACCAATCAATTGGATCCTTCTTCTTGCGTCTATCGGCCAAAGCTGCATGTGAACCAAAGACACCTCGACCACGTGAAAATTGGGCAAACTGAGTTCGTATGTCAGAGGCTTCTTCTGTATCACCATAAATTTTCTTTATAGCGGTGAAGAATCCTTTGAACACCTCTCTATCTTGGGAAGGAGGCCTCCTCCATGTGGTGGGATCATACCATTTTGGATTAACTGCATAAGCTGCCATATGAAGAGGGGTGTTCAATTTATTCCACCACCCATGTATAAACTCTTTCAGTTGTAGCCACAAAGTAGGATCTTTCCTATTTGTGATGGCTTGGATCCTCTCACACATGGAGTCCATGTTCTCATAAATTTCACCTAAACATGGACTATCTGTATCCGCATAGCGGATCATATCACAAATTGGTTCTATAAATTCCACAACAAATTTGGCATCAGCCCAAAATTGATCATCCAAAATCAACCTCCTCACCTCCAAAGTTGCATCGGAAGTAGATAACTTCCATTGATCCCACATATCACTGATCATTGTGGCAGATAAAGCCTCCTTCATCTCCACAAGCCTCCTAAGTAAAATGTAATAAGTGGCAAATCTGGTATCTGCAGGTTTAAGAAGCTCCATTTTGGCATGCTTGCGGTAAATGGCTTGTGATTGATGATGGTTGCATATAAAGATTTGAATTTTGCGGCCATTTTCAATGATTGCTCGGATCCGTTCAAGTTTCCCAATGTCCTTCAATGCATTATTCAAAGAATGCACTGCACATGGTGTCCAAAAAATATGCCTGCGTACATCAGAGACAAAATTAATTAATAATATTTTTAAAAAATCAAACTTGTAAGTTGTAATCAAAAATAAAAAAATAAATAAAAATTCAAAATGTAATTGAAATTCAATTATAATTTATTCATGTAATTTAAAAATTGAAACTTGTAGTTGTCACTTGACACTAACCTATACTCCTTTTGAACCATTGCCCCTGCTGCTTTGCACACTGGAGCTGCATCAGTAATAACTTGAACAACATTGGATGGCCCCACCTCTGCAATGGCATCACATAATTGGTCTTTCAAGAACATAGTGTTCTTTTCTTGACCAGAACAATCAATGGCCCTGAGCAAATAAGGACTAGACAAGGAAGAGACAATGATGTTTATCAATGGACGATTCCTACAATTAGTCCATCCATCCATGATAATGGAGCATCCATCTACACTCCAAGACGCCTTCAAGGGTGCCATTGTCTTCTCAAGACGAGCTTTCTCCTTGACCACCAAGACAGTTCGGAGCTTCTCATAACCAGGTGCTTTATATCCTGGAGGTCCATCATTAATAGCACGAACCATTTGCTTAAAATAAGGTGAACGAGCTACATTGAAGGGAATGCCACATGCAAGAAAAAATCTTGCTGTTGCAAGATCAACACCTTCCCTACCTTTCACATCAAACATGTCATAAAGGCCGCCAACTTTAGGCTTCTTGTGTGCATGATTGGTAGTGCTTTTTGATGCTCTAGATGGAATATGCTCATCACCAATTGAACATCATCATCAGATGGTAATTCTTTCTCATTAGACTCATCATCTTCATTGACATCATGATCAACATTACGACATGACTGAGAGGTTGCCTTACCATCAGGCTTTTGTTGCTCTCTTTGTGCATTAGGGAGTCTATTTGCATCATCTGGGTCTCCAGTGCAAGGATCAACACCCTTCCTTGGTTTCTTCATGAAATGAGCTTTAACTCGAGTATAACTCCCTTTCCATTCAAGCTTACATAAATTGCATTTTATTGTAGCTGTCCCCCCAGAACCCTTTGGAGGTTTCTGCCTATCCACATATTTCCACAGTGGATATTGTGGATTTGGTGAAGACATTGTTGATTTTGGAAATAATTTAATAAGCCAAATGGCCAAACCTGAAAGCAAAAAAAATAGAAAATTTAAATTAAAAACTGTCAACACTAAAAATTAAAATTTAAAAATCATAGGTTGACAAAGTATTTTATTTCTGCAAGTTGAAATCACTATTTAGTATTATGTTCCTCAGGTCTAAAGCATGCCTCCAAATCAGCTCATTGGCTTAATGTGGGGCTGAGCTTTGAATCTTGTTAGCACAAATTCTTACCCCATCAAAATTTATATTATTTGATGAATTTGGGATAACTTGATAAGAAATTTCAAATCTCAATGCAATATACAGGAATTTTTTTCTTTTTCTTTGTGTCATGTGTAAAATTCCCTCTCCGTTTGGGCTGGTGCTTACCAATTACAGGGGGTGACCCTAGTCTTGCATATGTCGTTTCCACAAAATATGCAAAATAACATAGAAAAAACAGCGTGCAATAGTTGATTGACTAGCAAGTTATTGACCAAACGAGTGTGGATAAACATTAAGACTTCGATCAACCTAGCAGAGAAAATAGATAAAAAACGAGCATTATTCTGCAAAGACTAGGAGGCTGGTTGCACTAAGATGACTGTTATAGAGCCGATGACAATGATGTTCATACACAATAGAGTAGAAGCTAGAAGAGGGAGAAAGTGGAGACGATAGAAAGATAACATATGCTGCCACCGAAGAAGATCCACTGAACCAATAGCTCACACCTGTAAATATAAAACTCTACCTTCTCACCATCCAATTGAAGTTAAAAAATAAAAAATAAAAAATTACCTGTCTACACAGCGCTGAGGACGACGGTGGCTGGACGGCTGTTGGACGGCGGGCGACAGCCGCAGAGGCAGCGGAGGAGGGTGAGGTCGAGGGTGCAGGCGTCGATTGCAGTGAGGTCGAGGGTGCAGGCGTCGATTGCAGTCGATAGACTATAGTTTGGTTGCAGAGCAGTGGTATAGTCGATGAATCGATAGACAGAGACTATAGTTCGGTTGCAGTGGTATAGACTATAGTTAATAGTTCTAACTTCTATAAGTTCTAACAGTGAACTTTTTAGGGTTGGTCGTTTTAAGTTTATGAGTTAGGTTTTAAATTTAAATTTAAATTTTAAAGTTTTAAATTTTAATTTTTACATTTTTATTATTTAATATTTAATAAATTAATTCAAGTTTTGAATTAAAATAAAAAAATCGAATAGACTATAGTTAACTTATAAATTATTTAATTTTAATTTTAATAAAAAAATCTTAAATTTTAATTAAAAAAATTTAGATTATAGTTGAATTTTGATTAAAAAATAAAAAAAAATTAGCCTAAATTGCTCCCGAAGAACCCGAAAAGAACCCATTTTCGGGGTTCTCCGTCGCTGAAGAACCCTAAAAGAACTCGAAGAACCCTAAAAGAACCCTAAAAGCACCTTAAAAGAACCCGAAGAACCCTAAAAGAACCCTGGTTTTGAGTTAGACGTTTCGGGTTCTTCCATGAAGAACCAGGTTCTTCCATGAAGAACCGGGTTCTTCCATGAAGAACCGGGTTCTTCAGGGTTCTTCTGGGAAGAACCCGTCCCAGCGCCCGGTACGTGGGGACGGGAACCCGGTGCAGGTGCGGGAACCCTACTCCTGGGTGCGGTTTCTCGTGCAACATAGCTGCCTAGAAATGTGTGCCATAACAGTGCTAAACACTGCCTCAATTTGTGCTGAAACCCAATAGTACAACCCTCAAAATTCGTTCTTGAAAAATGCTGTACCTTCTCTTGATTTTCGTGCCAAGTTGCCTTGAAAATAGTGCCTCTACCTTGCTGTACACACTGCTGGGGTGAATTAAAAAATAGAAAGTGAGATTTAAATGAGCATTTAATCTCAGCCCTAGATCTAAAGCTATCTCAGCCATTGGATTTAGGGATTCCCCAAAAGTCACTTACAGTTAGGTTAAAGGAGGAAAAGGAGGGAAAAGGTCATTCATTCTTTCATGAACAGATTGAGAGAGGAGAAGAGAGAGTTGGAGACATTTATGGTTTGAGAAAGGAAGGAGAGGAGCAATTCAGCAAATCCGTACAGCAGGGAGAGGCTGCACGCATTTCAAGGCAACAATTCATACAACAATAAATCAATGTAGTTTTCGAGGCAGATTTTCGTACTGCAGTAGTGGGCACATTTTTTGAGGTCTGTACAGCAGCAAGGAGGCACATATTTCGAGGAGAAGCAGCAGTGGGTAGCACATATTCCGAGGCTGAGTTGGCACGATTTTCGAGGTTGAAAGAAACTGCTGTCATTTCCGTACAGTCCGTACAATAGTACGGAATTTTTGGCACGGTTTTCGAGCAGGATGTACAACATTAAATGCTGTTATCTCCTACTGTAATAAATTTCTGTTTTTACTATTTTGCTGATTTGGCACATTTTTCGAGGTGGAGGCAATCACAGAAAACAAGATAAGTCTGTATTGAGTTTGCTGGAATTTTTTCTATATATTTCACTTCTCTGTAAAAGCATTTTCCAGAAATAAAGAAGAGCTTTCGAACTGGTTTCCTCCAGAGTTGTAGGGGGTTTTTCCAGAGTCAAGTTGACAAAAAATCACCGTGTCAATTTTCTGTGTGTGGCTGATTTATTTTTTTGAGTTTTATTTCTGCATTTCAGCACTATGAAATTTTCAGAATTTGCGTTTTCAGAAAATATTTATTTTTCCAGCATGTTGAATGTATGGCTATGGGAATGGGCATTTAAATTTATGGGAGAAATAAGGAGAAACTGAAAACTGGGGTTGGGTTATAAAATTTCTACAATCCAGACCAAAATCCATTGTCCCCTGCAAGTAACGAAGAATGTGTTTTGCAGCCACCCAGTGCACCCTTCTGGGCTCACACATGAACTGACTCATCGTGTTAACTGCAAAACATATATCTGGTCGAGTGTTGACTAAATACTTCAAAGAACCAATCAGTGGTCTATACAAAGTAGGATCCACCAACTTGGAATTTGAAGCGTGAAGCTACTTCCAATTAGTGATCATAGGTGTAGACATCGGTTTGCAATCCTCCATGTGAAATCTGCTAAGAATGTCCACAATATACTTCCCCTGTCCCAGGAAGAAATGCCCCTCCTCCTGCCACACCTCCAATCCCAAAAAGTAATGCATCAAGCTAATGTCCTTCATCTCAAACTCTGAAGCAAGATCTCTCTTACAGCCCTCAAAGAGTCTCTTTGCACCTGTAATGACCAAGTCATCCACATACAACACCAGAACGAGAGGCTCCTCACCTACCACAATGAATTATACGTTCGGATTAGCATCACTCTTTGTGAAACCCAATTCCTGCGAGTATGCATAAATCATCGAGTACCAAGCTCTGGGAGCTTGCTTCAGGCCATAGAGTGCCTTCTTCAATCTGCATACATCGGACTCCTTCCCATGCACCTCAAAGCCCTGCGACTGCTCAATATAAACCTCTTCTTGTATGAAGCCATTGAGAAATGTGGTCTTCACATCCATCTGGTGGATCTTCCAACCCATCTCTGCTGCTATCGATATAATGGAGCGAATGGAAGTATATTGAGCTACATGAATGAAGGTCTCCTCGTAGTCAACTCCCTATACCTGTGAGAACTCTCTTGCCACAAATCGAGTCTTGAACTTCTCGATGCTGCCATCTGCCGCATGTTTTATCTTGTAAAGCCATCTGGAAGTAACCACTGATTTACCTTTATGCCTCACTTCATTATAGAAGAATACTCCTCCTGCATGGCCTCTCTCCAGACCTGCTGGCTAGCTGCCTCCTCATAGCTAGAAGGCTCAGAATCAACGATGCTAGTGATCAATGTCATATAACTACAAAACCGCTTAGGTGGTTTTCTCTCTCTAACTTGTCTCTTTGGCCGAGCAACAGATGTGGCCTCGTGCAAGGTGTCCTGAAGCCACTTGGGCTTCCTCTTCTCTGAGCACACTTCTCCCACCAGAGGGAAAGAATCCTCATCCACATCAGAGGCTTGAACTCCTGAAGGCTTGCCAACTGACCTCATGGTTGAACCTGTGCCTATAGATGCTGAAGTACTGTGTGAACTATCCATCAATGGACTACCTTGTGAACTGCTCTGTGCACTGCTCTGCACGCTACCCGAAGCACTACCCACCTGACTCTGAGAGCCATTGCTCGCTGAAGGACCTCACTCTGTAATCGATGTACGTCCTGATCCATGACCACTGGATCCTTGTGACTAACTCAATTGCTCCTGAGGGTCTGGTGAATCCATGTACTCTAACTCCTGTGACCTTCTAAAAGCTCTCTCCTCCTCAAATTTCACATCCCGTCTGACAACAACTTTCCTCTTCGCAGGAATATAAATCCGAAAAGCTTATGAGGTCTCGCTATAACCCACAAAGATGCCTTGTCCAAAGTGGGCTCTAGCTTGGCCCTCTTCCCCTTGGGAACATAGGAGTATGTAATGCACCCAAAGATACGAAGGTGACCAACATTAGGCTTCTTCCCAGAAAAAGCCTCTTCTGGAGTCACATTGCCCAAAGCACGATGTGGACTCCTGTTTCGCAAGTACACAACAGTGTTGCAGGCCTCTGCGGCCTGCCCACAAAAACAAAGGTAACCCTTGATCATGAAGCATGGCTTTGGCAACGCCAACGATGGATCTGTTCTTCCTCTCCGCAACCCCGTTCTACTAGGGGTTGTGAGGAACTGTGAACTACCTACTAATGCCTGCCTCCACACAATAATCAACAAACTCACCAAGGGTATACTCCCCTCCATTGTTTGATTTGAGGACCTTGATCTTTCGACCTGTCTGGGTCTCCACAAGAGCTTTGAACTCTTGAAATTGCTTGAAGACCTCACTCCTGGTCTTCAAGAAATAAATCCAAGTCTTCCTAGAGTGATCATCAATGAATAAAACATAGTACTCATAGCCACTCAAGGATACATGAGACATCCGACCACTCACATCGGTATGAATCAAGTCAAGGATCCCTGTCAATCTGTTGTCACTGCTGGGAAAAGGGGATTTGGCAAACTTCCCCATAGCACATCCTCTACATACATCAAGGTGATCAAAACTGAAATCTAGCATAGCTGTGGTGACCTCCCGCAATGTCCTCAAGGCCCCATGAGACATGTGCCCATCCTGCGGTGCCAAATCTCACATAAATCTGAACTGCTAGATCTATTGTGGGTACTGCTACTCAATGCCATTAGGGGTTGGAATGAGAACTTGTACACCTTGGCATGGCGCACACCAATCACTCTAGCTGAATCAACTGGAGTGCCCCAAGGATATATAAGCACTTGCCCTCTCCTGAACAACACCTCATACCCTCTGTCCTCTAATGCTGAAACGGATATAAGGTTCTTCTTCATTCCAGGCACATATAGAACATTCGACACTCTCAAGGGAGGTTTGGGTTCCCTATCAAATGTCAATGTCCCCACACCGAATGCTCTAACAATGCTGTCATCTCCGAGTACTACCTCAATATTAGTGCCACTCTCTGAAAGCTCTGAGAAGTACTCTCAGACTCCTGTCATATGACGGGAAGCCCCACTGTCAACATACCAAATACCAGAAGATGCTCTGTTAGTGGAGGGAAGTGCACACTCCCTCTGAACTTGTATGGCAGGTGATCCTGCACTAGTGGACTCACAAGCTATGAACCCAAACTCCCGATCAAAACTCTCCGAGAAGCCCTTTATCTCTGCGGGAGCTGCCATGGTCTTGTCCTTTCCCTTTTTGTTCTTCTTCTCCGGATACACAACTACATAGTGTATCATCATAGGATCATGTATGACATCCACGTCATAATAGTATCCAACAATGAATGTATCATCTCATGTCATCATATACTCGTGCAACGATACGTCATAGTGCATCGTTCATCTCAGTCAAAGTCATATTGACATCAATGACAATCTGAATTAACACCTTCTGCTTGTTTTGCTGCTTACCTTTACCTTTGCCTTTGCCTCCACCTCCACTTGTGGAAGCTTGTTTCTTTTCTTTGCCCTTCTTGCCTCTTGCTAACAATGCTACATTATCATCCTCCTCCACCTCTTTGGCTGCTCCAAGATGGTTCTATCTAATCTCATTCTAAATGCAATCAGCCCACAACCTCTCCCAACTGGGAAGGTTCTCCCGTGCAACAATGCCATCCAAAAAACTCTCCCAAGTCTTGGGAAGACCATTCAAAGTAATCCGCACCAATTTAGTGGGTGGAATGGTCTCTCCAATAGCTGCCAACTCATCTCTCACTGAAGTGATCTTTGTGAGGTATGCTTTAGCACTATCAGCTTTAGCCATTTTAATGGCCTTCAACTTCACCCTTATTATCATTTTTCTGTTTTCATTGGAGCTTTGGTAAAGACTAGTCAACGCTGTCCACATCTCATGTGCATATGTCTTTCCTCTCACATGAGGAATGACATGATCTTCAACTCCATCCAGAATTAGTCTTTTTGCCTTAACATTCTTCTTGTTAAACTTTGCCAACTGTATAGGGTTAGCAGGTATTGCTACTGGGTGCTGTGTGGTGTGAACCATGATGCCCCAGACTTCTGCTTCCTCAAAGATGCTCTGGATTCTCTCCCTCCATGCACTGTAGTTGCTTTGACCATCCAACTTATCTTCCACTCTCAAGCCCAAAGACATGCTTTCTGTCCTAACGAACTGAAGTTTTCAAATTTGTGGTAAAGGTTCAGTTTTCTGTGTAAAAATCAGTTTGCTGTGATTTCACTTTGTTGTTCCAAACTGCACTTTTCAGCCAACCAAGCTCTGTACCATGTAGAAATTTCACCCCCACTCCGGTTTTAGTTTCACCTTATCACTCCCATTTAGTTAAATGCCCTTTCCCATAGCGATACATTCAAAAATTCTGGAAACACAAATTTGGAGATTTCACAAGTGTTGGAAATGCAAAAATAAAAACACAGGAAAATAGAACAACAACACACAGAAAATGACAGAGTGATTTTTGGTCAATGTGATCCTGTAAAAACCCCCTACAACTCTTGGGGAAAACTAGTTTGAGAGCTCTTCTTTATTTTTGAAAATGTTTTTACAGAGAAACAAAAATACACAGTAAAATTTCAGCGACCACAAATTTACTTATTTCGTTTTCTGTGCTTGACCTCCACCTCGGAAAATGTGCCAACAACAAAACATAATTTTTAGAGCAAAATTTACAACATTAAATGCTGTACGGACAACCTTGAAAACTGTGCTAGAATAGCTGTATGTACTGCCTGGAAATGCATGCCAAAAACAACAGTACGGGCTGCCTTGAAATGCATGCTAGAACAGTGATAAACGCTGCCTCGATTTTGTGCTGAAACCCAATAGTATGACCCTCGAAATTCGTGCCTGAAAATGCTGCAATAAATGCTGTATCTTCTCTTAATTTTTGTGCCAAGCTGCCTTGAAAATCGTGCCTCTATCCTGCTATACGGACTGCTGAAACAATGCCTTGGGATGCGTGCCAAGGTTTGTTGCTCTCCTTCTCTTCTTCTCTGCTTAGAAAATCTCCTTTGCTCTCTTTCTCTTTTTCTCTCAATCTGCTCATGAAAGACAGAAGTGATCTTTTCCTCTTCTCGTCTCCTTTTACCCTAAGTGACCTTTCGGGTAACCCTAAGATCTAATGGCTTAGATTTATTTAGATCTAGGGATGAGAATAAATATGCATTTAATTCTCACTTTCTATTTTTTAACTCACCCACTTAAATAAAGACCCACTGAGCCTTTTATTTTCATAGTCACTTTTTCACTTTCTAATTTTATAACTTCTAGATGATTGATGTTATATCGTTCAATGTATGTTTTATGTTTTTTTATGTCTAATTCATCATTCTACATGCTTTTGTCGACATATATGCATCAAAATATAAAAAAAAATATTATAAAAGAATGCTTCCTGAAACGCTCCCGGACCGAGAGCTTCTGAAAATGGCGCTCTCGCACTCACTCCCCGTTTTCGCACCCTCTCCCAAGTAACCTTGCTTTTCGTTGAGAAATCAATGACCGAGATTAGATCTCTAATCAACGGCTAAGATTATAACATGATTTGATCTTCGCTTTCTAGATCATTCTCACTCTGTTTTATTAATACCTTTCAATTATTTAATTTCCCTAAGTTAGACTTAGGGTCCCCATTAAAATAATTATTTTTTACACAATAAAACATGAACCGAGTGGAATTTTCACAAACGGTTTCTGGGTTCTTTGAAATACAAGTGTCTAAGTCTCTCCACAAAATTTGGGGCTTAGAGCACTTTCGATGCTACCAAAAATCAACATGCTCTTCTTTATCTGACCCAAAATTTCGGCCTTCCTGCAATATTCAAAATCCCAGAATTTTTTCCCCTAGCTATTGCCATAATTTCGGCCCCCTGCAACAAAAATAGCCCAGAAGTATGCGAACTGCAGAGAGAGGGAGAGGGAGACTATCCTCATGTGCGAGCTTGAGAGAGAGAAAGGGATAGAGATCCAATTCGTCCTTCTTTTCATCCTTCTTGTACTTCGTGATCTTTGCTAGATGCCCATAATTATCTTCTTGACAGAGTGCAAATTGGCGGTTATAGAATGAGGTCAAGTTGCCTTTATATAGTGATCTGCTGGGTTGAATGGGTCTGACCTTTGCCTTGGGCCGACTTGACTTAGAGGGAGGTAGACTTGACAAAATCAGAGACAAAAATTTCAATTTTAAAAATTCAAATTTTCTTGTTTCAAAAGTCCAAATGGGACTTGGCTTGAAATATAATTTTCTTTTGACTCTAGTATTTAAAATATGTTTACAGTAATCAATATAAATACATCAAGTGGCCAAATATACATTATGAAGACCGACCATAGTTACAAAATTCAACATATATGTCCAACCAATATTCGTTTTTCATCTTAAAATCGGGCTTATCTTTTCTGTTTCACTTTTGTTAAGGATAATGAAACATCGGTTGCTTCTTACTACCCCAAAAATACTCCCAAATCCAGTTTGACTGGGTAACCTGTGGTGGATTCTCGTTCGTCTATGTCACCCTCGCTAAATGAATATGTGCGCTGAAATGATTGTGGGAGCTATATAGCTAAAGTAATATGCTTACAATCCATATAATATTCTTTTTTTCTGTTCGCCGTGAGTAAAACACTTCCGAATTCTAACTATGCATGGCCCATTGCATAGATAATTTTTAGATTACTTTTTATCGAAGCTGAGTTCTGTGTTGGCTTATGGCTGTATGCATTTGAATAAAAACATTCTTAAATTGCAAATGGAATCTTTACTCTCTACTTTGGCATTGTGACTTAGTATTTCTAATATCCTTTGGATTCATTTAAGTAGGGCAAGTCTAACCTGGAAAAGAGTTGGGGGGGGGGGGTTGTTCAACTAGAACTTGTATTTATATGAATGCCACAATATCTCGCGTTATCACTCGAGCTGCTTTGTCTAGATCCTGATTGACAATGGTGTGCACATACACCATTGTCTCTGCCCTGGACTGCTCAACCCTGCTTGTGCTCCAATTCCTCTCGCAACAAGAGGATGAAGTCACCTAAGAGAGGAGCCTCATGGTTAATTGCTGTACAGGAGGGCTTGTTGCCCCATGAGTTGCCCACCAAGAATAGGGCTTCTTAGCCCCCTGTCTCTAATCACACCATAGCCTGCAAATCGCCTAGTGCCTGTGGAAAACTCTGCAAATGTATCCTCCACCTCATCAAGGGATGCCCTATCCTGAAAAATCCTCTTGAATGCATCTTTCCTCCCCTGTGAGATTTCACCATCCATGTGAGGAGGGAATCTATGGGAAGTTCCATCATTCACTCACTCATGGCTGTAGTATTTTGGGTTCAAGGAGTGAGCCAAACAATGTAAAGGTGTGCAATTCTTGTCCCATCTGCTGACAAGAATATCCTGTATGCTAGTGAAGAAGACCTCTGGTGATGTCTCATACTTTGGGCACTGACTATGTAAAACAATGTTCCTCACAGACTCAATCATGGAATCCCATCCCTCATAAACCTCTTCTAGGATGGGTTGGTCTGTACCTACAAATCAAAGCAAGGAAATGATAGGGTCCATGATGTGAATAAATAGATCTACCTTCCCCCACCAGACATTATCCAACACTGTGTCCTTCACTTTCTTTGAGACTGTTTGATCTGTCTTTCTCCAAAAAGACCAAAACTCTGAGATAACCATGGCCCAAGAGCGGGGTTGACCTCTCTCAACCTCATTAACATGATGAATGAAGAGGCAAACCATGTATCCACAATCTTCAACAATGATAGATTGGTGTACTCCTTGTAGATAGTGAGGGCATTTGTATGGTTTTGTACAAAGTTGCGGATATGCCGTGCATCCTCAATAATGCTTCCAATCCAAAGCACATCAGAGGCAATAGATTTCAGTGCTAAGTTCAATGAATGGACAATGCAAGGTGTCCAAAATATTTGTGGATATTTTGCTCCACAATCACGCCAACAACTTTGCAAACAGGTGCATTATCTGTAATGATTTGCACACAATAATTGACACCTACATCTTCAATAATTTTAATAAATAACTCACCCATATATTGTGCATCCTTGTACTGTCCAAGTGCATCCACTGATTTCAAGAAAACTGGACCATTCAAGGATGACACCATGAAGTTGATGAGTGGATGCCGTGCTGGGTTTGTCCATCCATCAAAATCAATGCTAACCCCAGATGTTGGCCATGCTAATTTAATAGGCTCAAGCATTTTGTCCACCCGTTTCTTTGCCTTTTTCAACAATGTGGTTCTAAGCTTCTCTGACCTTGGAGGCACATATTCTGATGGAGCCCCTTGACTTAGAGCTTGACACATCTCAATAAATAGAGGTGACCGTGCAACATTAAAGGATATGAAATTCTGATATAAAAAAAAATGAAATGGTGAGTTCAAGCTCTTCCCTCTTCTCTTTTTGCAAAATCTTGTCCATTGGACCAAGTGCAATTGCCTTTATTTTTGCTACTTGTTCCCCACTAAAACTCTCAAAAGGGAACTTGTTGCTGCTTTTCCTCAAGAATGGAAGGGGGTCATCATTCTTGTTTTGTTTTGATTTTGATGCCTCTTTTTCCATTACCTTCCTCCTTGCTAATGGCACCTGTGTACACGCTTAAATGCCACAACTTGGCAAAGCCGACAAATGAGCTTTCACACGGTGATATGTGCTCATGAAATGGTTTGAGGCAAAAACTGCATTTCCATGCAACATTACCTCCTCCCTTCGCCTTGTTGCATGGCCTTGCCTCTCTTGACACATATTTCCACAATGGGTATTTGGGGTCTTGAGTTTGTTTTCCTTGAACATTTGAAGCTGCTGTTGCAACCCCACTTCCAATAGATGGAATACTTGCAGACCCTGATGAAATAGGGACAAGAGGGGCATCTCCAATGGAGTCATTCTTCCCCTTTCATTGCCCTTGCCTTGTTGCCCTTGATTGAGCCATGAATACTATAAAAAATAAAGAAAAATGACCAAATATATAAATCATATGCACATGCAAACACTAACAGCAAACCAAATGCAAAAACATAGAGAGACAATGCACTTATCGGTTGCTCGAATCTCCTTGAAAACACTCCCTTTCTCCTTGCTAATCCTTTCTCTATGCTCAACTCGCACACAAACTTTGGTGAGAAACAATGAGCAATAACCCTTTTTTATAAGTCACTGGACGCACTTTCGCGCTGGTCGAATCTGGCAAAATCGGATTCGATCGTGTTGAATGTGTCCTGTATGGACACGATCGAATCCGGGATTTCGGATTCGAATCCGTACGTGTCGTGTCAGATTCGTCCAATTTGGGACACGATCAGGATTCGACATGTCCTGTACAGACATGATCGAATCCAGGATTTCAGATTCGAATCCATAAGTGTCGTGTCAAATTCGTCTGATTCGGGACACGTGGCCCTATATCAAGGAATCTGGTTTCTTAGTTGACCCCTTATCCAACTTGGTGGTTAATCTTGTATCCTAGTCTTGTGGGATCTCCTTTATTGGCTATAAACTCTAGCATTGGCACTACGTGGGAAACTTCGAATTTGGTTGCGTGGCCCCGCTTCCCAACATCACATACATAACTCCCCTCTGCTCATTACAACCCCTTTTCACATATTTCCCATTCGGGTCCCCATTTGTCCATTGGGTCCACAAGGAGTTATCCCCCCCTCCCCTTGTCCACACTTTGGGTCGGGCCTTGAATGATGCCCTGGGGGTTGATGCAACTAAAAAGAAAGTTAAAAGCATAATTTGGCCACTTACAATAGTAAATGTACCATAAGATGCAAAAGATGGTTGGGACATAAAAATTTAGCGCGCGGGCAAAAGACAAGCATGACCTATACCCCCATTATGGCCATCACCATGGTTCCTAGGGCCCCTATATGAGCCCCCTGCATAATTATGAAACCCATGATAGTCCCAACCCTTGGTGGCCGATGAACTGCCCAACCTTAAGGGGGTACTCATTGCTATATCATTCATATCATGTTCTCATTGGAGCCCCGAGCAGTTATAAAAGAAAATTCAATAGAAGGCAAAAGTCATATGATGAAGGGTGGGAAAACCAAGGCCGAGGTAACTCGTGTACCGCAATTGCTCCCTCCTACATCTATACACACAAGTGAGGGCTTCCCTCATCATAAATACCCTTGTACCATGGCACGTGGCTTGGAGCCTTCCCTTGATGCCCCACTCTGTTCCATCATTATATCACATGACACCTGCCTTATGACAAATGTACCATGGAATTGTCACTTCCTTAGAGGTTGAAACCACCTAGTAGGGTCCTTGATTAACCTCCTTGAATTTGGAGACACTTGTAAGGGTCCTTGATTAACCTCCTTGAATTTGGAGACACTTGTACACACTAAAATCCAATTATAGAAGGGCATCCCACTATGAAGTGCCCACATGGATCCATGATTTGTAAGCTCATTTGCTCAATTGCACTAATGAATTATTGTACTGGAAGGTGAGGAGACACATTGGATCTTATACAGGATTGAAGGTGGGTCTTCATCTTGGGGTTTGGTCACCCTATACGGGATCCAAGCCCTTCAAAGGGTCTTAATGGCATTTGTAGGATGAGCTTTGAGAGCCATGGGCCTCCACTATAGCATAAAGCAGATAGCCATGCCATGGGATCCTTCAACACCATTCATTGCTGGCTCGTGTCTGACTTATTCGATGATGATGATGCACCTAGACCACCTTGCCCAACTGGCTACACACTTTCACCACACACTTGGCAGTTGATCCAGGGCCTAGATGGGGTTTTGTCTCACCATGGGAGACATGGGAGGGCTTGGATCATTGTTCCAGCCCTTGTAGGTGCGATACATGCTTGTTTGATTTAGTTGGAGACCCATGAGGATGCTTTTGTCATTTTCTTAGAGATTAATGGGCCACCCCCTTCACCATTGTTATTGGAGCCCTCCTCTTGGTTATGGCACATGAGGGGCTTCATTTTGCCTTCCAATGACCCTTCTAGCTACTTTTCTATCGTTTCGGCCCTCTTGAAAGGTAATTATTCATGTTATGGAGCTATTTGGTGGGCTTGTCACCAAAAGTATGCTATTTTGAACATTATTTTTATTGTAGGGGCATTATTAGCAATAATTAGGCCATCCGAATTCCTTGGAGGATCATATAAATATAAGATAGGATCATTTTATCTCTCATCATCACTTGGATTTGGGATATATCTTTCTAAAAATTCTGGACCTGCAATTTTTTTAATGATTTGGATGATTAAATGCGTTTTGATGTGTGGAATATTTTCGTTATCTCTCTTGGAGCTTCTATTTGGCAAGTTTATGGAATGGACATACTCTTTTTGTCATGTAAGTGCTCCTTTCATGCGAATTTCATAATGTTTCATGTCTAATGTATGGAGTGCTATGTCGTGATTTTACTTGTGCCCTAGAAATTAATGCGAATTTATGAAACACTTGTAATCTTGGCTCGTTGCATATGTTACTCATCTTCGCAAGAAGAACAAATTTTCCTAGGGGTAGGTTGTGCACCTTTTACCTTGAAACTCCATCAAATATTGCATATCGAAGCATAAAAGTCTAAAGTTGCTATGAAGTTGCATCCACAGAGAACGTACGTAGCTAAGTGCCTCCTTGAAGAGTGAAGTACCTAAATCTTGCTCATTTTCACTCCAATCTTCCCAATAGCTAGGCACTGGTCCTAGATCCTTAGTGATCTCATTAAACTTAACGAAATATCATTATTTCACCTCTTTTCTTCGTCCTCTAAGGATAGGGGGGTTTTCTAGGGCTTTGTGCGAAATTTAGGGAGGAGGAATTTTAGGATTCCGTATGGACAAATTTCTTCATTTATGTCTCCTCTAGGCATCCTCCTATATTGAACGAATTTTGACGATAGGATTTCAAATAAATTGATGCCCTAGCAATCACACCAAGATGGAACCTTTGAAGCTGCTTTGACTTGGGGATTTCTTGAAGGTTTGCACCTTGTAGTTCATCATTCAAAACCTTTTCTCTTAACTATAGGTGATCATTGAATGAGCCTTTACCATGGTATATTTCTCAACCCTTGGTATCTTATTGTATTTCTCTCAAGGGATTTTTCGTGGAAAGTCACCCTAGCTTCTCCCAAAGCTCACACTTTAATTGAATCTTTCCATCGAATGAGCCATCCTTGCCTCACTTTGAACCGTGGTATTAACACATCAATCACAAGTGAGGGATTTTGGAAGTTTTGATCTTAGGCATTCATCATTTTTGAACATTCTTTCTTGGGGAGTCTTTCAACTTTTCTTTAACTATTTGAATTTTTAACCATTAATTGAGCTTCTCCTTTGAATGGGCCTAGGAAATCACGTTATACTTTGCCATTGATCCTATCATTCAAGTGATTTGCTCCATACCGGGACTCCTCCCATTGGTGAAAGTCCGTAAAGAGCAGGGGACATCGACTGAGGTGACAGTTGGTCCTTGTCCCATTGTTGTCACTTGGTCTAGTAGTAGTCCCTTTGGAACCCCTCCTAGGACCCTTGCTAGATTGAGTGGTAATAGTTCCCACTTTGTATCAATATCTATGTGCTTGGCAGTCCCATTGACCTACTTATGTGGTCATTTGTTGGACATTAAAAAAGTAATCTTATCTATTAAATGTCAGTTATCCATCACCTACCATGAGGTGAGACACCATTTACATATATTTTGGTGTGGGAACACACGCCCAACTTAATAGCCATAGTGGCACAACCTGTTGTCAATGGCAGCCTTGTTGGAACATGCTATAACACAACTATGCTTTCACTGACCTGATTGTCCTTTGCGGCTTAGAAGTGGACCAATTACTATGACATTTTACTATAACCTGCATCATGCATAGACTGTCTTATTATGCTGTATATTGACATGTAAAAATCAAGTTACGAACGTCGGAAGTGGTTATGCGCTTTTTGTTAACTTTGGAAACATAATTTTTGATATACTCCTATCGTCATATTAAGTTAGACAAAGAGCAAATTAATTAATTAAAAAATCTAAAAAAAAAGGAACAAAGAACAAATTAGGTAATTCAAGAATTAAAAAGAGTTTCCCAGAGGATCCCAGTGAAATGGTTTCCTTCTCCATGGTGACCAAATTATGGAGATGGCATTAGGCAGCACCAAATCCTTAACTACTGTATCAATGGAAATGCTTGTAACATGGAATAGCCTTATGTTTCCGGTTTAACTTTGGAGAGCTAGGACAAATCCCGACTTCCTACATCTAAATTCTTAGATCAATGTTTCCCCTGTAAACAAATTTCACCTAATTTATAGCTTCGTAGATACATTGGCTATCTATATACATGTTTGAATGAATTCAATATTATACTATTACTGCATCTTAAACAGATACTTGTGCATGCCCATTTTTTGGGAATATGTTAGAATATTCATTTCCTATTGCAAAGAGATCAAGTTACAGATCTCTAATAGTTAGATTTTTAATACAGTTAATGTTATAGCTAATGCATATTGTTCCAGTTTACATCTTACTTTTTTTGTTTCATTGAATCTCTCTCACACCCTTCCATGGATAAAAATGTTCTGAATCGGAAATTGTGTTGTTTTTCTTGAGTGCAGAAAGCTGTTCTATCCATCTTGTCAAAATTCTCTAGTGAAGAACCAGAACAAAGGCCTCGTAAAGTGAAAAAAGTGAGGAATATAGCTCCAAAACCTGAGATTGTTATGAAACAGTGTCGAGTTGTTCTCCGGCGTGCTCTTGCTGCAGATGAATCAAAGGTATTCTGCAATTTGTTGGGAGTGGCACTTAAAAATCCAAATGATAATAATGAGGAAGGGATACTTGGCTC
This sequence comes from Pinus albicaulis, assembly GCA_034641835.2. Lineage (NCBI taxonomy): Eukaryota > Viridiplantae > Streptophyta > Pinopsida > Pinales > Pinaceae > Pinus > Pinus albicaulis. Next base: position 26,993,762 of record CM076578.1, on the reverse strand, counting down.
TCCTGCTATGGTTTCTCGTCCTTTGGATTTTCGAAATATTGATTTGAGATTAGCTGCTGGAGCTTATGGGGTATCACATGAAGGCTTTTTGTCAGACATACGGCAGGTATAGTATCCTTCACTATCCATCTCATCTTACATTTCAGATGTCATGATAGGAGATATCGCAATAATGCATCATATGTCATTCATTTTGCAAAACCCTTAATGAAGCATGGTTATATATATATATATATATATATAGATATATATGGCTGCTTTGAGAGTGTTTCTTCTGCCTTTTCTGTGGAGGGGATATATGTCATTAGTATTCGGGGTTAGTGATTTTCTTTTCATTCTTTCTGATTATCACCTTCTTTCCTTTTTGTTCGGAAATTGTCCCTATTAATTTATATAGTATTTAGCATTCTAGCTATCAGGCTTTGATTTTGGTCTTTCCTTGTTCCTTTTTTTCCGGAGATGCTCTAGGCACTCTTATTTCTGTTATTACTTGCTGTTATTCAAGTCCCATTAACCTACTTTTATTACTAATGAACATTATTATAATTTCTTCTTCATTTTGTTTCCTGTTATATTCTATTATTGAACAAGAAGGAGTACATCATGAAGCATGTATTATTTTGCAAATCTTTGTTTATACAGGTTACAAATACTTTTATCATCAAGTAGTTCCAGACTTACGCCTTGGCCCCAATCTCAAGAGTGTCTATATCCTTTCTGAAAATGCGTATTCTTGATGAAAGCTGGAAAGCCAATGCTGATGTACAAGCTATAGTCTTTCTGCTCACTTAGATCCAAAAGTTGTGGTATTTGTTGATTTATGGTAGCATCGGATGTGCTCTAGCCTTGTAATTTCGTATACAGGCTATGTATTCCATAATACCCAGAAATGGTTTTGGAAAATTCCACTTAGAGATGGTTTAATTAAATTAAGTAATTGTTTTTTAATGTTTTTCTAAGTCTAAACTTAGGAAAACTGATTAATTAAAGGGTATTAATTAAACTAAGCGTGAATCTTCTAGATAAAGTCATCGATCACCTCCAAGTTAATCTTAGCCCTTGATTATGTTTTAATCTTGGCCGTTGAAGAGTCAACAGAAGAATATAAGGAGGGTGAGGGACCTATGAAAACACATCAGACGGAGAAAGAATCAAGAGATTGATTTCTTCAGCCGAAGGAAGAATCGAAGTGATTCTTGATTGCAGAGAGGGGAAGGTGAAATCTACAGGAGGGAGAATTTCTGAAGGATAAAGAGTGCAGGAAGAGAAGTGAGAAGGGAGCCATAGCAGCAATGCAGAGATAGACAAGCAATAGTTACGTTGAGCCAGCGCAGAGCAGCAGAGGGAGTTTCGATTTCAGTTGGAGAGACAACTGAGGGTTCATTCAGGATCCGGACGACATTTCTGGAAGAGGAGAAAACTCTAGTCTCACACAGCAGTGAGCATCGAGGCAACCATAATGAGCAACAACAACAGTGACGCAGTGACAGCGTGAGTGACGCAGTCACTGCGCATAAATCACGCAGAGCCACTCAATGTGGATGTAGGTCAGTGCCAGAACTTCGTGGTGAAGTGAGAACTGTCTCACTAAGCCTATTCTCATCAGACTTCTTCAGGTGATTGATTGATAATTACAATATCACATTTGTACTTGGAATTTCTGCATAATAAAGAAACCCTTAAATCTGCTGCATCGGTTTTCCCCCATCGGGTTTTTCCGGGGACAATTGTCCAAAAATAACGGTGTCTGTGTGAAAACTTGTGCTATTTCTTTTATGTTGTTTATTGATCATGAAGTCTGCAAGCTATTTTATTTTGTTATTTAACACAGTGAAATGTTAAATAATTGTATTTGAGAATGCAATAGAACAAATATAATTAGTAGTTGCAGTAGGATCATACATTACATAATTTTCACATGGTGTCAGAGCTGTCAGATCCAAAGGAAGCAGGGTTAGAGAAGAGACTGTGCAAACCAAAAACTTCAGAGGGGATGCAACACAGAGAAGGGAAAGCACAGATAAGTATGGCGGACTTAGATGTTTTGTCCTCTAGGTTAAAAGAGGATTATGCATGCCTGTCAAGTTCAACATCTGCAGGAATCTGGTATATTGATGTAGAAATTTGAAGACCCACTCCGGTTTTTTAGTTTCTCCTTATTTCTCCCATAAAGTTAAATGCCCATTCCCATAACCATACATTCAACAAGCTGGAAAAATAAATATTTTCTGAAAACACAAATTCTGGAAATTTTAAATGCTGGAAATTGCAGAAATAAAAACACAGAAATAATTTCAGCCACACACAGAAATTTGACACGCTAATTTTTGATCAATATGACCCTGGAAAAACCCTCTACAACTCATGGGGAAAACCAGTTCGAAAGCTCCCCTTTATTTTTGATAAATAACTTTTACAGAGATATAGAAAAACACAGAAAATTCCAGCAACCAGTATTTTTACTTATCTCGAAAATCGTGCACAAACTCTGCTTTGATTTTCATGCCAATCACAAACAGAAATTTACAGCAGAAAGTAAAACATTAAATGCTGTACGGACATCACTGAAAACAGTGCCGGAATAGTTGTATGGCCTCCTCGAAATCTGTGCCACTTGCTGCCTCGAAAAACGTGATGTACGGTTGCTGTACGAACCTCAATTTGCGTGCTGAAGTACTTCCGTATGTATTCCAGAAAACAAACCTATTTTTCTGCTGTACAGACCTCGGTTTCCATGCCTCCTTAATTGCTGTACATACCTTGAAATCTGTGCTGCATTAAATGCTGTTTTCTCTCCTTGAAATTCGTGCCGCTTGCCTTGAATTTCGTGTTGCTGCTTGTTGTATGGATTTGCTGAAATCTAGCTACTTCGGTATGCGTGCCAAGGTGTTCTTCTTCCTCCTTCTTTGCTCAGAAATGTCCTTTGCTCTCTTGCTCTCCTTCTCTCTCAATCTGCTCAGGAAAGACTAAATGATCTTTTCCCTCTTTTCCTTCTTTAACCTAACCTTAAGTGACTTTTGGAGAATCCCTAAATCCAATGGTTGAGATAGCTTTAGATCTAGGGCTGAGATTAAATGTGCATTTAAATCTCACTTTCTATTTTTTTGATTCACCCCACTTTAATAAAGACCCTCTTAGTCATTTATTTCCAAAGTCACTTTTCACTTTCTAATTTCACATTGACTTTATTAAAGTCACTTTAAAATTAGACTTAGTAACTTTATCACTTAAAGCCACTTTTAAATTAGATTTGACTTTATAACTTATAAAGTCACTTTAGGAGAAAAAGTGAAATACATTTGGACACTTTTCCCTAGGCCAAAGATCAAAGCCTTAGGGAACCACCTGTCCTTCGGTAACCAAATTTCAACACTCCCTCTTACCAAGGAAGGTGTTCTTCACCACACCCATCTTGTTTCTGAAGTAGACATGCTTGCCCCGTGGTAAGGGTTTTGGTAAATATATTTGCTACCTGCTCATCTGTGGGAATATACTCAAGCTTCACAGCTCCCTTCTGAACATAGTCTCTGATGAACTGATATCTGATGCCAATATGCTTTGACCTGTTATGAAATACTGGATTCTTTGTGAGTTTAATCCAACTCTGATTATCATAGTAAATCACTGAAGGTCTCAACAGCTGACCAAATAAGCCAAACAACATCTTGCGAAGCCATATGGCCTCACAACTAGCTAGACTGGCTGCCATGTACTCTGCTTCCGCTGAACTCAATGTTAATGACTGCTGCTTTCGGCTGAACCACGACACCACTGCCGAACCCAACCCAAAACAACAGCTTGAAGTGCTCTTCCTATCAGAAGCATAACCTGCCCAATCAGAATCAGTGTAACTTGCCAATCTCACTCCATCTCCCTGGCTATAATCTAGACCATACGCCACAGTCCCCTGCAAGTACCTCAAAATGTGTTTTGCAGCAACCCAGTGCACTCTCCTGGGCTCACACATGAACTGGCTCATCGTGTTGACTGCAAAACATATATCTGGTCTAGTGTTGACCAAATACATCAAGGAACCAATCAGCGGTCTATACAATGTGGGAAATGCATGCCAATCTTATGGTGTTCCATATGTTGCCATCCTTCTGATTATTGATGAAGAGGGTTAGCAAAGCGAACAACGTACTGAGCATCAACCCTTTCCTAGAATATTATGGAAACTTTAAATTCTTAAAAGGCATGCTTTATAGACTTAGTATTTTGACAAATCACACAACTACCATAAATTTCTCAAGTGTTTGAGCTTATCTTTTAACTGTTAGGTAAATCACCAACCATCCTGGCTATTTAGTCTTAAAGTAGGTGTGGAATCTCAAGATATATTCACCTCCTAAGCCAACTAGCATCAACATTTTGAATGGAATATATTTTGTTAAGTAACGTTATGATTGGGGGATTTGGTTTGATCTTATATAAAGATCTTTTGTGTTTTGACTGCCCCTAACTGACTTCTCTTTGGGCACATTTGCAGTTCTTGCAATTTGGTCCTCGAGTGTCCAGATTCATGATAAATGTACTTGAATCAAGAATGACCTTACATGGTTATGCATTGACTTTTTTAATTCCATGTAGCCTTTGATTATAACCATAACTTTCTCAAAAACCATCCACTTGCATCTTTGTCACATTAGTCCCTTAGTAGTGGAAATCAGACTTGTTGCTAAATTCCATTTGCTTACATGAACATTAGTTGCGATTCAAATATTTGACACCAATTGTCAAGCTTGCAAAATCTTCTCGCGGATACTTGATTCAGATATTTTGGAAGCAGTGATCAACTATGTCAAATATTCTAAGAAAACCATCTATAGCATTGACATGCTTATCATTTTGTATGCCTGACATAGAAGAATATGTGAAGGTGCTTTCTGTTAGATTATAATGACTAATGCTGACGTAGAAGAATATTGGATTGAATTTGCTGATATGAGGCAAGGCTTCAGTGCTGTGGATTTCTATGTAACAGGCAACCAATTATGTGATTGAGTGTTGAGGATTCTTATCACAAAACTTACTGCAGCTATGTGGTAACCATATAGTATGGCGTTGTTTGTCTGGGCATATACTTCTTAAAGTGGTTAATTAAGTGTTGATTGGAGCACTGGGTTAGAAGTTAGAGCACTCAATCTGATGTGTTATTTGTGTATGTATCCAGCTGATAAAACGGAATTAAGAGCATTGACCATGTGTAAACTGTTGTTTTATTGCTTGCTTGACCTCTGAGTGGGAAGATACTCAAATTACCTGTTTGATTGTGTAATAATGCTGTGGATTTCTATGTAACAGGCAACAAATTATTTGATTGAGTGTTGAGGATTCTTATCACAAAACTTACTTCAGCTATGCAGTAACCATATAGTATGGCGTTATTTGTATGGGCATATACTTCTTAAAGTGGTTAATTAAGTGTTGATTGGAGCTCTGGGTTAGAAGTTAGAACACTCAATCTGATGTGTTATTTGTGTATGTATCCAGATGTTAAATTGGAATTAAGAGCATTGACTGTGTGTAAACTGTTGTTTTATTGCGTGCCTGACTTCTGAGTGGGAAGATACCCAATTACCTGTTTGATTTTGTAATCGCTCCGTGACAACCAAATATCCCAGATTTATGCTTGGCAAGTGCTGAACATGAATAGAGCTCTGAATGTGAGTATATAAACTCAGCTTGCAAACAAATTTAGGGTTGCTGTATGGTGTATATCTGAACACCATTTTCCTTGACTATTTATCACAGGTATCTATATTCATTCATTCAAGCATAGAGAACCTGTTATTTTCTTACTGCCTGTTGATGAATCTTAGCGGAAAAGTTAAAATTGCTGATTTCACTTAGTTTAGGTTATTTTCTGTTAAACCTAGCACCGGTAAATTATCAACCTAGCAGAAGCGGGATCTACTTAAGAGAGGTGCCTCTTTGATACGACACTCTTTACACATTTTAATTAATTATTACTTATTAATATGTTTGTTACATCTAGGAAAACATGTGAAACCACCTTTTAGTGTGACTTTATGTGGTTATTAAAGTCATGTGACATTTTAGTCACTTTATGAGGTTCTTAAAGTACATTGTACTTTATTATATTAAAGTGATTTTATGAGAATAAGTACATGGTACAAAAACAAGTTATTAAAGTGACTAGGGGGCTCATTAATGAAGGGGGAGAGATAAGAGGGAGTCAATGGGAGATTGGATCTCCATCCTTGGTCAAGGAGATTTGAGATCTAATCTTAGCCCTTGATGCTAGGGATAGGGCTTCTCATTATTAAGGAGGCTAAAAAGGAGGAAAAAGGAAAACAAGGCTTTCAGTCTTCGCGTGCAAGTGTTGGAGAAGCGGAGAAGAGGTCAAGGTTTAGATAGTAGAGTTTTGCCCAAGGAGAAAACCTACAACTGTAAGGAGAGACCATGAGCAGGGCGAGTTAAAGGCTGGAAGAGAGGCAGGAGTACTGAGATGGTATAGGCAGGGTTGTAGCTCGCAAATCGAGGAAGGACAGGAAGCTGCAACAGCTATTTCCAGTGCGATTTTCAACGAGCTCCAGCACATTTATTGCCGGAGTGAAGGGGCCCGAAAATCAAGGAGAGAGCACATATTTCGAGGTGATTTTGTCAGACAGAGGCATGGGTTTCCAGGCAGAAATGACTGTTCTGATAGCTCAAAATTTGAGCAGAGATTGGAGAGCTGTGTCAGGATGTGGCATTCAACTTCACGTGTAAAACAAATTGAAATTGGTTTAGGGCTACTGGACACAAATTTTCTGCATAGCCCACCAATATTTGCATATCCTGCCCGAGCAAAACTGTAATTATCAAAATTTGAAGGAAACCGAAAAACAAGGTGTGGCTTCATTTGACAAAGTGAAAGAATATTTTTAGATATACAATATTTAGAATGACAGTGAAAAGATCCGATATGCATCCATGCAACTGGAAACAGAACGTATAATTTTTATGTGTATTGGAATAAATTTAAAGACAAATTCTTTAAACAATTGATAAACCCTTGACTAAACTGAGAGGGGGGGTGAATCAGTTTAGTGACTAGTCCTTTCATGGACATTAAAATTCTTTTATTAAACTCATTAACAAAACCATTACATGAGCAACTCAATTAATAATGATCAGCAAACTGAATATGTGAACCACAAGCAATAAGCAGAGTAACACATCACATCAACACATAATAATAATGCACATGGACACCAGATATAAGTGGAAACCCCCAAGGGAGAAAACCACGATTTTATTATTGCTGTGATGCAAAGGCAAGCTCCTACTCCTTATTACATCTGATTTTCTGTAGGCTCCAACCTACAAGAGGCTGCTACCTCAAATTTCTGCAAGCTACAACATGCAAGGAAGCTTCAACTCCCATGTGTTTTCAGCAGGCTACCACCCACAAGAGGCTCCTACCTCAACCAGCTCCATCTGAACATTTTATCAAGACACAATTTGAAAGGAGACCACAATCCCCTTACACAACATGAAAACAATATGCTGATTTACCTGGTTATAAACTCTGCATATCTCCATATTTATTGCTGCCTCTTCTCCCTTCAAATCTGCTTCACATCAGCTCCATATGTGCATAATATCTCAATCAGCTCTCTCACATTCTCCAGCTCTCTAACCTCTATATGCACTTCAAAATGACATCTTTTACAAAGATGTTTTGATGGCTGTTTGTATTCCACATAGGAATAGGAAGAGAACAGGCTTGGCTCTTTGCCTTCCATTCATTTGTTTCCATACACTTCATTTTTGAATATTAGTCCACAAAATACATAAATAATCCAATAATAATTTCAGCCACATGTAATGACTGAATGAATCAACTTAATGCCAACATCAAATAACAATGTATATCATTAATGTATTACAACAATTCAGCTTAATGTATCTTTGTCTTTGCCTTGGAGTTTTGCCTTTGCCTTAGAGACTTGCCTTTTCATCACAACAATTTAGCTCAATCAACAATTTCATATTATTACAATTTCTTCAACGTAGCAGTTTCACTGCCCTTCTGTCTTCTTTGCCTTGCTGTTCGTTTATACTTTTGCTGATCTTGATCTGCTCCTTTGTCGTCAATGACAATATTTCCAACAGTCTCCCCCTTTGGCATTGATGGAAACACATCCTACCCCTTTGATTCTGAGAAATGTTTTCCTTCCTCTGATTACCTCCCTCTTTCATTCTGAGAAACGTCTTCCTTCCTCTGATTATCTCCCCCTTTGACTTCAATGGTGAGGGGGTTACAAATGTCTTGTAGCTTGAATGAGTGTTGCTCGATGATGAATATTGCTTCAAAGATGACTGCTACGCCATATGGTATATAAGTATTGTTGGGAGAACACTTAGTAAATTATTGCAATCGCATTCATATAAACATAAACATGAGCATAAATCTTCTTTTTCTTGATGTTTGGATTTCCCTTATATTGGAAGACAACTGATATGTCTATATCAAACTAATATGATTTGAATATACCTGTGATACAATTTTGGAAAAATGCTCCTCATTGGCTTCTTGCTTAGAGTAAAAATTGTAATCTTACACAAATGACAAAAACCCTTGATTCAAATGAGACTGTGAAGAAACCCTTACTGCCAGATCCAAACAAATGTCCAAGTGACTCTTTCTGCCAAACTCTATTGTACTGTTAAATATGAGGTCCTCATGACTACCTTTTATGCATATGGCACTCCTTTGTTACCAACTCAATCAGGCTGCTTTTTAGTGTAAAATGAAAGCTCCTATAGATTTATGAGTTGAAGATAACTTTGATAGCTATTTCACCGATTATAAATATAAGTATTTTTCAGTGCAATGTAAGAAGGTGTAACAATTCCAACTTAACACCTTACACTTACATATAAAATATTCACGAGCACATTTGTGTTGTGGACGGTCTTCTTGTGAAGCAATCGTCTCTACAAAGAAGATCTCCAATGGCATGAATGACACATATCTTCAATGACACGAATGAACAAACTTATCTTCGAGGTCTGGATGGAATGAATCTATTTGTTTCCTCTCAACAACTCTCGAGAAATTTTAGAAGTATGTATTATAGATTATTGAGCATCAATAAGGAGAATAAGCTCAAGAAATTTGCTATGATATTGACTAAGTTTACCCTTGCATGCAAAATCAATTGCCCATATCTCCAATGAACTATCAGATAAAGTTATTACCATATTAGGATTTTTCTTGAGCATGCACTGAAATGCAACATCCATTATATTGGCATAGAAGTCATTACTAGTTCTTACTACAACTCCCTTCGAACGCTAAAAAATGTTGATAAACTAGCAAAAAAAATCCTGATAAATAATTTGGTAGTCCATGCAATACCTTCATTATGCACAATGATGTCTTTTGGAGGTCACCTCAACACAATAGCAACAAGTTTTTCAAGAGTAGCTTCACAGTTTGTACTGTAAATCCTCCAGGAACTTTTAGACAAGGTCTTTTTCAAGGTATTTTCCAAAATGGTCCAAAGGTAATCCTTAGTTCCACAACAGGTTCAAGGTATAACAGTCTTTAACAGGACGAATTTGATAGGGTATTCCGTAGGTCTGAATATCATAGTCACGGGTCTAGGCATATTGTATGAAAAAATTTCATCTGACAGCAACTTAGAATACTAAAAGCATTGGTCCCTATCTTTACTCCCAAGTTTTTCTAACTTAAAAATGTTACCGTAGTTGCACCATTTAACAAATGGCAAAGTCTTTATGTCATAAATAAAATAATGTAAATAATGATTAATTAGTTAATTAGTAATTAGGTTGAAAGGCCATGTCCAATAAGACATGACCTTTCGTGAAGAGGCACCTGCGTAGGTATATAAGCAGGCCTCATTTGTAACATTCAATCATCTATCTCATTCATCATACTATCTAATATAATATTTGTATCCTCATGGATATGTTTGTATTCCAAGTCTTTTGGAGCATTTAACTTGAGAAGGAACTTTGTTCGCTTCATTTGGTATCAGAGCAGTTCGAGTCTTCGGCCGCTTAAGCGCTGCACAGAGCCACGCTTTCCGATCCAGGTCTTTGACCATAAAAATTGTCAACCTTGTTACAGTCATGACTGAAGCATTCGCTACAAATTTTGGAGTTCTCCATTGTTGAGTTTGTCAGAGGCCTTTGGCTATGATAAAAAATTGAAAAAAGAAGAAGAAATATATCTATAAATAAAAAAAAAAGAGAGAAGGAAAGTTAACATAAAGGGTGAAATAAATTAGAAGGATAAAAAATATTTAAAAGAAAATAGTTCCAAAAGAAAAAAAGAGATATATATAAAGTACATATACGTACATACTAAGACAATTTAAAATTAAGAAGGAAAAAGAAATAAGGAAGAGTAGATAAGGTTATTTTGATTATTCTTTAAGTGGTTTACAAGCTTGTGGTTTTAGAAGCCCATGGTAATTGCCCATGGTATTTGCAAGGTAAAACAAGAACAAAAGGAATAAAAAATCTCTATGTGAGTGGTAAGTTTACTTTTACGTGGAGAACATTAACCTAGTCAAATACACACAAGTGGAAATATATCTTATAGGCGAATATAGGTGAATAGCCACGTTTCACTAGGGTTGTAACTTTTCAAAACAAAAAACAAAAAGAGTTAAAAAAAAAATTATAAATAAAAATAAATAAATAAAACTAGAATTTACTTAGTCAAAGAACTCATCGCTAAAGGAAGACTATATTTAAGGTTATATAAAGGAAGTAATTTTCAAAAAAATGAAAGGAAAAATATTATTAAGAATTTCTTAAAATATTAAGGAATCATTATTAAAGTTAGGAAGGGTTACCTTAAAAAAAACCCTAAAAACTCAATTCAACAGACAAAATGGAAATTGAATCTAATTCGGAAAGGAAAGAAGGAAGATTTCCTGAAAATTATAGTATGTTTGTTCGTGCGCTAATTAGAATCAAAGGGTCACTTGCGGGAAAGGAAGTTCTCATATCTATCAATCTTAATCAAAAGGATAATTATGTTAGTACTGAATGTGCTAACCAATTAGTGATCCTTGAATCAAATATAATTGAAACAAATTCAATTAACGTAAATGAAAAACAATACGACATAAGGAATCTACACCAAGTATTGGGGTGTATTCCTTGGTCTCGCAATTTACTGTTAAAACCTTATTTTGTAACAGTAGTGATATAATTCTGGGTTCGCTTTGGATGGAATCACTAGGGTCATTCATCCTTAATACAAAAAAGAAGTTTTTAACATCCTCCTACAAAAAGAAGAAAATAACGCTATAGGACGTTCACTTAAAGGCAAATTTAGTGACACCTGAAGACATTCAAGAAATTTCAAAAGTAATTTCTCAAGAAGGCAAAAAGGTGATACAAAATATGCAGAAGGAAATTGAAAAAATAACCACTAACAAGAATGACGAAGTTGCTTGCCTTAAGGACCACAACGAAAAATTGCTAACGCAAATTAAGAAACTGAAGAAGGATAAGAAGTTGTTGGAAAACAAGGTGCAACAACTTGTTGAAAAAACAAACATTGATCCAGTAAATGTCTCAACTAAAGAAGACAACAAGCAAGTTGGAGAAGAAACAAACTTAGATGCCGGACGAACGAGGAACATTCTATGTGAAGATTATGTAACCATCTCCATAACATTCTCGCCAGGCGAAAATCAAAGAGGTCAAACCAAAACAGTTCCCTATCGACATCCAAATCATGGAAGCAGACAACTCAACCAAGCTATGTATTCAGAATCGAAATAGGCTGATATTCCGAAGAATACTAGCGAATCATCACAAGTGGCCAGTCCTCGTAAGATTCCACAGAAGATTGATTTAGGATGGTCTGATCCATTCTCAGTGCGACAATTTTGTTTGTCACTTAGAGGATCATATCAACTTGTATCGACAAGGATGATTGCCCCGAGACGAGAAGATGTTCGTAGCAGGAAAAGAAATCGAGGCCTTTCATCGATAAGCTTTGAGGACAAAACTTTTTGAGGGGAAGGCAATGTCATGAATAAAATAATGTAAATAGTGATTAATTAGTTAATTAGTAATTAGGTTGAAAGGCCATGCTTGATAAGACATGACCTTTCGTGAAGAGGCACATGCGTAGGTATATAAGCAGGCCTCATTTGTAACATTCAATCATCTATCTCATTCATCATACTATCTAATATAATATTTGTATCCTCATGGATAACTTTGTATTCCAAGTCTTTTGGAGCATTTAACTTGAGAATGCACTTTGTTCGCTTCACTTTAGAATGTTTTCAGGCTCAACCTCGCATTGTTTATGGTGCGATAGTTCAGTAGTGAACAATGTGGCTTGTCAAGCCAACCACCAATGTTAAATTCCCTGTATGCATGGATAACCAGTTAAAATCAGGTGCAAGAGTTTGTACAACAGGTCGAAAAAGAATCCTTGCAGAAGTATAAAATCAAACTATACAAACAAAATGCTTTTCTGTTCTCTGTCCTTTTTTCTTTTCTTTGTCGAGCTACTTTTTTTTCTGCGGACACTTGTCTGCAAAAATGAAGTTTCTTTTTGCACAGATTAACACGTAGGTCCTCAGAACATGTTTGTCCCAAAATCTTGCTAATGTTTGCCTTCAAAGGATCCACAAATTTCTCTACTTCTTTAGATCAGTGAATTCTATGTTCCTTAGGCATATTGCTTGCGTCAGATGCAAGGATGCTTCTCTCTATTCAAATGCGAGCTCCTTTTTCGTTTTTAACTGGAACCTAAAAATGAAATTGCACCAACGTGCGTACAATACTATTTCTCTGCAAAATTGAAATTGTGCCAGCACAAATGGTGCCCAATCTACTGTTTCATGCGCACAAGAAGATTCAGACACCTAACAGAGGTCTTAATGTGACCTGAACGCAAAGATTGATTGATGACATGTTCACAATCATTACAAACTATTTACTCTACACGGCACTGCTCATCCAAATATTTGCACGAAGGTGACGATGATGTACGACGCTGCGAATTTTGAACAATGAATGATTTGGCTGTTACCATCACTGCCCTGCATGTAGAAGTGCGTATCTGATTCTGATATGACTGTGTATTGTTTAATCTTTTTCCTCACAGCTCAATTTTGAACATCATCGAGACTTAAATGGTTTTTTGTTTCCTTTTACTACGTGAAATAAGCATTACAAGAATTTAATACTGCTCCAACGATAACACTCAGAAGGTTGCATGTTCGTTTCACGTCGCGTTACGCTCCGCCACTGTTACCTCCAACACCATAAACTCATTTACGCTCTAACATAACTGCTCCATGCGTTACGCTGCGCCACTCTGAGACCTGTGTAGCACCACCATCTGAAAAAAATATCGTTCTGCTGCGCATGCAAGAGGTGTTGGAAATACTGAGAGGGGGTGAATCAATATTTCTTTTCAATTGTTAATTATTGACAGTTAGATTCTTCACAATTAAAGACTGAGAGGTGTATAATGATAATATTAAGGATTAATAAGAATTTCAATTCCCTTTCTAATAATATTATACAATAGATGAGTGAGGGCACCAACCCTTTTAATGAAACAGGCACCAACCTGTTGCCAAGCACCAACTTGGACTTTGATGAGGCTCCGACCTCTAGGGCTTCGACCCTATCTTCTCAAGGCACCAACGTTGTGTTTATGAGCTCCTACACCAAGGACAAGGACACAAATCCCTCAGTCACTTTTAATAGAAGATGTGTGATATACTTGACTGTCATCTACAAAATATTCTTCACTGTTCAATACTTCTTGATTTTGACTTCACTATATCTTCACTGTACTTGTCCACCATTTGACTCCGCTACTAATGCTTCACTGCTCACTGATTTTCATTCACTGTTCTTGGTTCCAAAAACTCAAATCTTCATGCTCAGGACTAGTGATCAATAAGGCTTTTTTTGTTCTATTCCACAATGCTGCTATTATGCAATCCTTGTCATTATTCAAATGCTATTGTGACTTCCTATTATTGCTTACAATTTTTCAACTCCACAACAAGGTTACTCTGGAATATTATGAAGGTCTGGCACAAGAGATCACTGCTAAATTTAGGTTATTGCAATTCTGAGCCAAGAGATCATTGTACCACGCTGCAGAAGCGTGACAATCCTTGTAATGATGACCAAGCTCCTCCAAATGGTGACTGTCCTGCAAAACTGAGCTACCAAGGCAAGATTGTCTTCTAGATTTATCACCAAGCTTCCACTAGTCAACTGAACCTCCACAGGACTGGAGAATAAAACCGAGATGTTAAGGAAGGAGGAATCACGAGTTAGCTATCTCCAAATGTGAGTAGTTCTGTTTGGATGAAAGCCACCACAGGTCCTTGGTAAAGTCCCTCCACAGATGCAGTCGTAGGTCATTGTAATCCGAAATTTATACCCACAGAAAATTGCTCTTCTGAACTCTCAATACTGTGCCTTCAAAGTGATTGTCCGAGCTCCAAAAAGGGTCACTGTACTACTGCCCACAGGTGTACTGTTTCCAATCCAACGTATCACAGGTCCGAGGTTATCCAGGTTCTGTGCACTGTGGTTAGGTCCGAGTCTCTTTTATATATTGAGTTCACGAGATGTGAACTGAATCTCTGTTATGTGTGCTTGATAACCGAAATTCTGTGCTGGAGAAATGAGTTACGGATTGTATATATATATAGCCTTCTTTGCAACAACAAACGAAAAGACATGTCCCTGTTTGGAGGCCGACTTGTGTCCTTGAGCATAGGTCGGCTCAATATCAAAAATATAATTTTTTTAACTTGAAAATTCGATATCTCAAAAACTACTAGGAGTTTTGGGACAAATAAGGGCTCATTGGAAAGGAAAAATTATGCTCTAAAAGATGGTATAGGAGTCAATTTGGAAGAATGCCTCTAAGGAGGTAAAAACAATTTTTCTTTGTGACTGTCCTTAATATTTGTGTGCAGAAAATGCATAGGATAGAATGCCTTCATTGCTTGGCTTCTCCTTCATTTGTCTTCTCCATTGTTTGGCTTATCAATCATGGGGTCATAACGTCATCATGTAGGACATCTATGTCATCATGATAGTACCCAACAAGTGCAGTAATATGTCATAGTGCAGCATCATTATGAGAACTTCAAATGATATCTTCCATGTTATCATTAAGTCTTTCAACCTGTTGGCATCAATGACAACTTGGATTAACAATCTCCCCCTTTGTCATTGTATGGCAATATTTTTCTTCTCTCCCCCTTTGACATCAATGGCAATGGGGTGCCAAAGTGCTCCCCTTGTCATGCTGCTCCCCCTAACATACTGTACCCTTGACATGCTGCTTGATTTAATGTGATGCAAGAGCAATGACACCCATATTTTGGCGAAGATACTCAAATGCTTCTCGTGGAAGGGGTTTTGTAAAGATATCAGCAATTTGCTCTTTTGTATTGACGTATTCCAACTTGATATTGTGCTCAACAACTTGTTCACAGAGAAAGTGGTATTTGATTGGAATATGTTTGGTCCTTGAGTGCATCACCTGATTCTTTGAAAGACTGATGGCGCTAGTATTGTCACAAAAAATAGTAACTGGTTGCTTAGTTTCTATGTTGACATCCTTCAAGGCTTCCTTCATCAATAGAATTTGTGTACAACAATCAGCAGCAACTATATATTCGGCTTCAGCTGTAGAAAGGGATATAGATGGTTGTTTTTTGCTAAGCCAAGATACAAGACAATCTCCCATAAATAATGCATTTCCACTTGTACTTTTTCGATCATCCACGCTTTCGGCCCAATCAACATCAGAGTAAGCTGTCACAATAAGAGTTGAACTCTTAGGATACCAAAGATCGAAATCAGTCGTTCCTTTCAAATATCTGAGAATTCTCTTCACCGCTGCTAGATGGGATTGTTTAGGACTTGGCTGAAATCTTGCTACCATTCCTACTGCTTGCATAATATCTGGTCTTCTAGCAATTAAGTATAGGAGAGCTCCAATTATTGATTTGTAAAGAGTTGCATCTATGAGAGGGGTATCATCATCTTTGCTTAATTTACAATCTGTGGTCATCGGTGTGCTCATAGGAGCACAATCTTACATCCCATATCTATTGAGCATGTCTTTAAGATATTTTGCTTGAGATATAAACATGCCTGTAGAGGTTTGAGATATTTGTAGCCCAAGAAAGTAAGACAACTCACCAATCATTGACATCTCGAATTTTTTGGACATATCTAGAGCAAATTCATGGCTGATTTCTTCATTATTGCTAGCAAAGATTAGATCATCAACGTAAACAAGAGTGATTAGAAGTTTTTCCTTGTCCATCTTCATGTAGAGATTGCTACCTGCCACTCCCTTTTTGAAACCCTCTTGTTGCAAATAGTGATCCAACTTTGCATACCATGCTCTAGGGGCTTGTTTTAATCCATAAAAGGCCTTTTTTAGTTTGCATACAAAGTCTTTTCCTTTAGCAAGATCAAATCCTTTTGGTTGCTCCATGTAAACTTCTTCCTTGAGATCTCCGTTTAGGAACGCTGATTTTACATCCATTTGATAAACCTTGAATCCTTTTGAGCAAGTAAATGCTAAAAGCATTCTTATGGCTTCCATTCGAGCTACTAGTGCAAAGGTTTCTTCGAAGTCAATTCCTTCGATTTGCGAGTATCCTTTGCAGACAAGTCTGGCTTTATTTCTGATGATTTGTCCATCTTCATTCATCTTGTTTTTGAATGCCCATTTTGTTCCAATTATATTTTTATCTTTTGGGCGAGGTACTAGTTCCCAAGTCTCATTTTTTTCGATTTGAGACATTTCTTCTTCCATGGCCTTTATCCAATAAGGATCTTTGCTTGCTTGAGAAAAATTTTCAGGTTCTATTAAAGATAATAGAGCCACATCATCTTTTCTTGGGGTGCTTATCATCCTTCATCTATATTTCCGATGACCTGTTCTTCCGGATGATATCTTTGAACAAACTTGAGCTTGGAGGGAGTTTGTGAAGATTCACTTTGAGGTTCTTCATTCTCCTCTTCTTTTCAGGTTCTTCTTCTTCACTTTGTTCAAAGAAAGGCTCAACTTCATGATCTTCAATTCTTTTTTCTGGAAGGCCTTCATCAATCTTCACATCAATGCTTTCCACTATTCTTCGTAGACGATTGTTGTAACATTTGTAAGCTTTGCTCCTAGTGGAGTATCCAAGAAATATTCCTTCGTCAACTTTAGAATCAAATTTACCTGGTGAGTCATCATTTACTTTTATGAAACATTTGCTTCCAAAAACCCTGAAATATTTT
This sequence comes from Pinus albicaulis, assembly GCA_034641835.2. Lineage (NCBI taxonomy): Eukaryota > Viridiplantae > Streptophyta > Pinopsida > Pinales > Pinaceae > Pinus > Pinus albicaulis. Next base: position 26,976,458 of record CM076578.1, on the reverse strand, counting down.
ACTAAAGCAGGTCTTCCTTTCCATAATTCATAAGGAGTCTTTTCATTTTTAGGTCTTAGGTGAGTTCGATTTAAGGTATAAACTGTGGTGCCAACTGCTTCTCTCCAAAATTTTGGTTGCAAATCAACTGGTAGTAGCATTGTCCTTGCCATTTCTTGAATGGTTCGGTTCCGTCTTTCAACCACTCCATTTTGCTGGGGTGTCCTACCAGTAGAGAGTTCTCTTTCGATTCCATGCTCTTTACAAAATTCATCAAATTCTTTTGAGGTATATTCTCTTCCTCTATCCGTTCTAAGACATTTAATCTTAGAATCTTTCTCATTCTCAATGAGAGCCTTAAGATTCTTAAAACATTGAAATGCTCCAGATTTATATTTTATGAATTATATCCACATCATTATAGTATAGTCATCAATGAATAGAGCAAAGTACCTTTCACTTTGAAGAGTTGGAGTTCTAGTTGGCCCACACAAATTTGCATGAATGATTTCCAAAGGTTTTGTTGTTGAGAACTAGTTAGTTTTGTGGCTAGTTCTGGTTTGCTTTCCATGTTGGCATGGGCCACATACAACTTGATTTGGTTTGCACATTTTTGGAATACCCTTACTGCATTAATTTTGCTGATGTTGACTAGGTTATCAAAACTTGTATGCCCCAATCGCTTGTGCCATAACCAACTTTTATCTATTTGACTTAAGTAACATTTATCTTCTTGGATTCTACTGAGAATATAAACATTATCTGGTGTTCTTACTCCTTTCGCCACAAATTCTCCCGAGGACGAGTCTCTTATTTCACAATTTTTTGTACTAAAGACAATATTATGTCCTTGATCACAAATCTGGCTAACACTTAAGAGATTGTGTTTGAGCCCTTCTACCCGCAAGGTATTTTCAGCCTTTCCTAGTCCATTGACAAGGGTAGCAATTCCTTTTCCAGTGATTTTAGCGGATCCACTTCCAAAGGATACATTTCCATTTTTCTTGTTCAATGAGATAAACTTCCTTTGGACACTTGTCATATGTCTTGAGCATCCAGTATCCACGAACCAATGATTTTCTTCACTATGAGCACATAGAGCTAGGCCACATTCATCAGTTCTGAGATTTACGTTTTTAGCTTTCTCCCTTTTGAGAGGGCAATTTTGTTCATTATGATCATAATTATCACATAATGAGCAAGACGGATCAAACTTAGCCAAAGGATCAAAGGAATTGTAAGTTTTGATTTGCCTTGCTCTTTAGGACCACGTAGTTGGTTTGTTTGATCATTCAATCTTGATGCTTCATTCTTATGAGCCTTGCAATGCTTTGCTTGATGCCCAAAGTTTTTACAATTGTAACAATGCCCAAGAAAAATAGTTTGATACCTGTTGTAGTATCCATAGCTTGAACCAACATTCTTCCTTGGAGTTGCTCTTTCTTCAATTCTTGGTTTTGAGATGGGACTTTGTTCCTGACGAGATGACTTTTCTTCTTTTGGATGGCAAGAGAGTACATCAACATAACTTCTGGCATTATTCTTTGTACTTGATGATTCTCCTTTGAGACCAATTCCAGACTTGTCATGTTGAGTTTTTTGAGTATTAAGAATGTTGTGAAGGGCTAGAGAGCTTTGCCAACAACTTGCTCTAATTCCTTCCTTAGAGATATTATTTCAGCTTCACGTTTTTTACAGATATCATCCTTCTCTTTTTGCTTCCTCTCTTTCTATTTTGAGAGAAATTATCTTCTTTTGTAGCCTCTCATTTTCTTTAATGGCACTCATTAGCGAACTATCCATGTTTCTTTCATCTTCTAAATTTGAGTCATCATCATTTGTAAATGCCATGAATAACGTTTCTTTGCTTCCAACATAATTACTTTCCTCATCTGATTCATCATCACTTTCTTTGTAATGACGCACATTTCTAGTTGATTTCTTTTTTTGACTACAAATTCATCTTCATCAGACTCATCTTGTTTGGAGAAGAAGTTCTTCTTATTAAACCCTTTCTTTTTGTACATCATTCTTTTAGAGTCCTTTTCATCATCACTATCATGTTTATGGGGACATTTTGTAGCATAATGACCTATTCTTCTGCAATTGAAACAAATAAGAGGGTACTTACCTTTTAGCTAAGATCCCCTTTTTAGTCTTTGTAGAAACTGAGCTAACTCGTTTTCAGTATCAGATTCATCATTGTTGCAATTCCATCCTTTTCCTTCTTTTGTAGATCTCGAGGCTTTGAAAGCTGTTTCTTTGAAATTTGGGCTCCCTTTCCTCATCTCATAGGAAATAAGAATTCCATGAAGTTCATCCATCTTGAGAGTATCTAGGTCCTTCATTTCTTCTATGGCACTTATTTTGGAGTCAAATCTATCAGGAAGCGATCTAAGGATTTTTTAAACAATGGTGCTTTCTTCAATATTTTCTCGTAGTCTTTTAAGAGAGTTAACCACTTCAGCTACTCAGAGGAAGTATGATGCAATATCTTCTTTATCATCCATTTTCAGACTCTCGAATTGTCTTCTGTAGGGAAGACACTGTTATGTATAAAAATCAAATTATATATAAAATTAAATTGTTATGTATTAATTAGGATTAATTTAGGAAGAAGGGGCACGATCAAAATATCATGAACCCTCACGTAAAGGCACAGAGGTATATTTAAGCCAGGGGCCATCAATTGTAGTGGAATCATTTTATCATTTCATATAATAAATATACAAATAATACATCCGTTATTTAATATAAATTGGCAGCTACAACATAAAATAACCATATTAATGAAAAATCAATGATAATAGAGGAGCAAATGAATATATTAAAGGACTACAGGGTAAGATGAAAATTTTAAATTGCTCAACTAAGAATGTATTTAGTATATACTGCAACAGAAATGCATTCTGAAAGAGAATGAAGATGGAAACTAAGACTAGGGAACAAGTGGAAGCCAAGAATGTGTGAGTGAGACAAGCTGTCAAACCGGTGTATGGAGAACATATTTATATGCAGGAATTCATGAAAACTTGGAAGAAATCAGAAGGCTAAGATAAGAAAGCCGGTTTTATTTCTATTGCGAATGCTATTTACAGCATATGCCCCTGGTAAAGGAACTGAGCACATCAGAGAAGACTGTCAATACAATGGTTTATGTGGACCTCTGTGTCCCTATTTTGAATTGATTTATCATATCATTGGGAAGTAATATTATTGTATTTGTGTAACATATGCCCATCTTCATTGATCAGATGTGTATAGTTTAAATGGGCCAAGCTGAATAGGAGCTTAATGACATCCTCTATGTTCTCATGAAGGTTGCTGCATTCGTTCTCTCCTATTCATTAATTCATGTGCATAAACATCTCTCTATTTAATCTATTTCTATGTGATAGTAAGTTTAAATCTGCAATTTTGGTGTAATCGAGAAAGCTACTCAATATCTAGGAGTTAATTTTCTTCCAAAAGCTGGCTGCAGAAGTGAGTATCAGTTGATGGCAAATGTGAATTGTTGTTTCTTTGAAACTAGCACTGTGACATTGGAGTATCGTTATCACATGCATGACAAATCAATGATATTAGAGGGAGAAATGAATATGTTAAAGGACTAGAGGGTAAGGTGAATGTCACAAATAGAATTGACTAAGCCTATACTATAACAGACTTAATCAATATGGAGAGCATATCAATATGCAAGAATTCATGAAAACATGGATGAAAACAAAAAGCTAAGATAAGACAGCCAGTTTTGTCTCATTACCAATGTCGTCTACAGCATCTGCACCTGGCATTAGAACTGAAGGCATCAGAGAAGACAATATCGTGGTTTATGTGGATCTTTGCATATAAGGAGATCCCCCATTTTGAATTGATTTGTCATTACATGGAGACAATATTAATGTATCCATGCACCAGATATGTTAGTGTAGGAACTTCATGACATCTTGTATGTTCTCATGGAAGTTGGTGCGTTTTCACTCTCCTATTCAGTAATTCATAAGCACAAACACTCTTTAATTTGTTTCATTATGATTAGTTAGTTTAATCCTGCAATTTTGGTGGAATCAATATTCAAAAGTCTGCAGCTCTTAAAACTTAAAGATCACGACTGAATTTTGAATTCCTTTGAGTATATACTATATGCTATAAAGTTGATGAAGTTACCCTATCAACATTTTGTGCCCAAGTTGCAAAGAATATTTTCGTTTGGAAATTCTTGACAACTAAAAGAGTTGCTGTCACAGATTTGTAATTTACAGCTGTTTGGCAAAAGATACATGTTTTGCTGCTTTTGGGCAGTCACTGGATGCTTTAGTACAATATACTATAGATTTGGAGTAGATCATTCTGGAGGCTCTCAAATGCTAGGAATATAGATATTATGGACTGAAGTTTCTGTAGTACTGTAAATTAAAAAATTCATACTATAAATGGTAGAGTTCCAACTTCCTATATCTGTTTTTGGGAGGTTCTGAGTCAGGGCTGTGACCCTTATAGAATAGATTTTGCTATTCAAGAGGCGAGCTGCAGTATAATTTGATCAAAGTGAGAGAATCTAACAATTTCATATTTTGTGGAAACTGTTAAATAAAACTGTGCTGAAAATATTAAGTGCATCCTCTGCTGTTTTCATGCAAATTAAATTCAAAAACTTTTATTTCTGGATCATGATACATTTTTATTTTCAATTGCACTGGTTGCAATTCACTTCAACAAGAATTGTACATTTTGAAAGTCTTTTTATAACACTGGTCATATTAAGCGCACAACTTAAGAAGACATGGCTTAAGATGTTGTTTTTGATTTCACTGTTTTTTTAATTAATGTTTACTTTCAGGTTTGGAATAGCATCTTTAAAGCCTATGGTGATCGTGCTAATCTAATGCAACTTGCTGAATCACTGTCAAAGAACTTTGAATCTCTCTATGAAAAAGAGGTATGTGTAACAAATATGTCCAGTTTTTATGTATGTTCTTTTGCAAGAATTTCTGCAAATTCAAGAACATTCTTCCAAATTCAGTAGCTCCTTATATTACACATTGTTGAAGATTTCAGCTTCTGCTCTGCAAATGAAAGACAGCATGAACTCCTCAGAATTTCAATTTACAGTATAAGCTTGTAATTAGTTGAAACATCATAATCTGACGGTCTTGAAGTATATGGTTATAACTATTTATGGAAGTTGAAAACCTGAATATTTAGTGCGTAGAATATCAGTAGTATCATCTATTAGCCAAACAGAGGTTGGAGGAAACTGTTAACAAGATAATGGATGGAGACAGAAAATGACATGAAATATCAAATATAGACAGTTTTTCAAGCGAATTCAAAATTAAAATGGCTATTGCTATTAAATTTAAATAATGATTTTATTGAATTTCATGTGCGCATGTGTACAATCTACGTGTGTGTGTGTATGCACAACCTGCCTGTTTGTCCATCTGTCTGCTATGCTGGACCCCAAAAATGAAAAATATGTTGGAAATGGCGACTTAAAATGTTTTACCTAAAATCTGGAGTGTGAAGTCCAGATATTTACATGTCAGAACATTGAGAATAGATAGTTTTCTCAGTATTTTATTTACATTGCAAAATGCAAGTGCCGTCATTGTACATAATATCAAAAATCAGACCATGTTGAACAGATTCTGGTCTCGAGTATCTTACCTAAAAAATTGGATAGCTAAAACTGAAAGCACAAATACAAATTTCTGCTATAGGTGGCGAAGATAATATAAGATAAGTTTATTAATGTTGTTATGAATAAAATAATATAAATAATGTAACAAATAAATAATGATTAGTTAATTAGTAATTAGGTTGAAGAGGCATGCCTAATGGGACATGACCTTCCATGAAGAGGCACCTGCGTAGGTATATAAGCATGCCTCATTTGTAACATTCATCAACCATTAATTCCTCATACATTTTAATATAATATTTGTATCTTCAATGGATATTTTCATATTCCAAGTCTTCTAGAGTATTTAACGAGAAGTACGAACTTTGTTCACTTCATTTGGTGTTAGAGTAGTTCGATCCCTTGGCCGCTCACCGCTGCACAGAGCCACGCTGTTAAATTTGGACAACTAGGTCCAAACTCCATCTTGTGATGCTCAGCCTTAAGGTTTTTACCCCCAGCAGATGTGTCACACACCTCTCACGATTGGTATTTATAGGGTCAACGTTGGAGCATTTTTCCACTCATCTCATCACACATCTCCTCCTCTTATATGAGCATCTGAGAAGCAGGTTCATCTCACACGTGGGAAAGAAGGCCGAAGTTTACCGCAGCAAAAAGGACGAAGTAGCTGCAACTGGAAAAAGGACGAAATTTCTGCAGTTAGGGTTTCTGGGCAAGTTTGACCAGCGCTGACTTTGGTCAACGCATGGTCCGTTTGAGCTGAAATTTTGTGGAGAGTTCGATTTTTGAAGGCCGTACTCATTGGCACAAAAATCGAGGTCAAAAGGTTGACCGAAGTTGGAGTTGCGTTGACTTTATTGTTGCTGCCCTGCGTTGACTTTTTCCTGGACTGTGTTGAATTTTCTGGGGTTGACTTTGAGTTGACTGGGTGACTGATTTGAGGACTGTTGTGACACATTCTGGGTTGGCCGACCAAGAAGACTTTGCTGGTTGAAGCATCCTGCTGACCGCCGTAACACACCAACACATTCTCCTGTTTCTGGTTTGTCTTTTATAGATCCACTGGTATGTTCTATCAACATTTTACTTAACTATTTATGTGATTGCTGTTATAAAAGTAAAATTGCATTAAGCATAAAACATCTACAAAATTTTACATGGTATCAGAGGTGAGGTGAAGACAAACCCTAACTTATAGCAATCACCAAAAGAGAAAAATGAGTTCCACAAGTTATGGCTTCAAGGAGGATGACAAGCTGACTGGAAGGGATGACTTCCATGCTTGGAAGATGATATTAGATCTCAAATTGGAAGACCATGATCTCATGGACTATGTACTGGGTAAGATACAAGAACCTCCTCTACTGCTACTGCTGCTGCTAAAACCAAGTATAAGAAGGGGGAGATCAAAGCAAAGCTAATGATCAGGGAATCCATACATAAAAGTCTAGTTGCCTACATATCTGAGCTAGGCACATCCAAAGAGATGTATGATAAGCTGATACAAAGGTTCAAAGTAAACAATGCAAACCAGGTGCTATTTTTCAAGAATCAATTGAAGAATCTGAAGAGAGGCAGGGATGAGTTTGTCCAAACATACTTTTTGAAACTGACTGAGATCAGGATCAATCTGCTGGTTATTGAGGAGTCAATAGCTGATTGTGAGATGGTACTCACCGCACTTGGAGGGCTCCCATATGAATGGAAAGTATTCAACACTACCATTCTTAATAGTAATACAATTCCTAACTTTGACGAGCTACTGTCAAGATGCATGCAAGAAGAGACAAGAATGAAGGAATACGAAAATGACAGAAATGCTGCCTACGCTGCTCATTCTAGAAAGAAGAACTCTGGTGGTTCAAAGAACAAAGGAAGAGCAAGGGCCCAAGGAAAGTAGGGCAAGTGTTTCACTTGTCATAGGCCAGGTCATCATGCTAGAGAATGTCCTTTCAAGAAGGATTTTCCCGATAGTGATGACAACAACAACAACCGAAGGAATGGAAATCAAAGAAACAACAGGTCCAAAGGAAAGAGGAAGGCTCCCTCTGGCGGAAACAATCAACCTTTCAAAAGGTCTATAAACTCCAAGTATGAGGAGTCAAATGTTGTTGATAAAAGAAATGAATACATTCTTGTATCTACCCTCTCTACTGCATCCCCCCCCGACACTATGGATGTCTGGCTGATAGATAGTGGTGCCTCAAGACACATCACTGGGTTCAAGGAAGCACTCTCTGACATGGTTGAGAAGGATACTAATCTGGAAATTATCCTTGGAGATAATGCCACAATCTAAACCTGGATCTTTTGAGGAAGCCGTAAAGCATCAAGTTTGGAAGGATGCTATGCACGAAGAATATGAGTCCATAATGAAGAATGATGTCTGGTATGTGGTTCCAAGACCGAAGGACAAATCAGTTGTCACCGCAAAATGGCTCTACAAGATCAAGCATGGATCTGATGGAAGTGCTGAAAAGTTCAAGGCAAGATTTGTTGCCCGTGGCTTCTCTCAAAAGGAAGGAATAGACTATGATGACATATTTGCACCTGTGGCACGATATACCACAATTCGATCAATCATAGCCCTTGCTGCTACGCAAGGATGGAGTCTTCATCAGATGGAGGTCAAGACCGCTTTTCTGCATGGTGCAATAAAGGAAGAGGTGTATGTAGAACAACCTCTGGGGTTTGAAGTCCAGGATCGGGACACCCATGTCTGCAGGTTGAAGAAAGCCCTCTATGGGTTGAAGCAAGCACCCAGAGATTAGTACGAGAGGATAGATAGCTACTTGATGAAGCTGGGCTTCACTCGAAGTAACGCTGATCTGAACCTTTACTTCATGGTTGTCCAGGGGAAGCCTCTCATTCTGGTGCTGTATGTGGACGACCTTGTCCTGACAAGTGCTGACCCTCTCATTCATCAATGCAAGAGGGAGCTCGCTGCTGAGTTCGAGATGAAGGACTTAGGACTGATGCACTACTTCCTAGACTTGGAGGTCTGGCAGAGACCTGGAGAGATTTTCCTTTCTTAAGGAAAATATATTGTGAAACTTCTGGAAAGATTTGGTATGGTGGATTGCAAGTCTGTGTCAACACCAATGGAACTCAACTTCAAGAAGTTGAGTGGCAGCGCTGCTGGGCCTGTATTGGCAAATCCTACTGAGTATCGTCAACTCGTAGGGGCTCTAATGTTCTTAGTGAACACCCGTCCAGATATATGTTTTGCAGTGAACACTTTGAGTCAACAGATGGTTGAGCCTCATCACTTTCACTGGGTTGGTGCCAGGAATCTTCTGAGATACCTTCGAGGCACGATAAACCATGGGCTGAGATACACTGCCGAGAGCGTGAAACTCTGTGGATATACTGATGCCGATTGGGCTGGCAGTGTGGTGGATCGTAAGAGCACATCGAGATGTTGCTTCAATCTTGGTTCTGCTTCGATTTCATGGATGAGTAGGAAGCAGAAGTCGGTGGCTTTGAGCATCGCAGAGGCCGAATACATTGTAGCAAGTATGGCCTGTTGTGAAGCAGTTTGGTTATGAAAGCTCTTTAGTGAGCTGTTTGGACATGTGCTAGATACCACCGTGATACTCTGTGATAACCAGAGTGGGATTCGCTTGACCGAGAATCCTGTGTTCCACGATCGATCCAAGCATATTGATATCAGGTACCATTTCATCCGGGATATGGTACAACGAGGCACCGTAAGGCTCGATCATATAGGAACTGATGAGCAGGTCGCGGATATTCTCACTAAGCCCCTGGGGAAGGTCAAGTTCCTAACCTTCCGTGAGAGACTTGGTATTGTGGAACGACCCTATGATGTGGGTCCTGTTGGACGATGAGCTCGAGGAGCTCTGGGGGGCTTTGGGGACAGCTTCTCGGAGCTATGAGCAACCACAAGGCTAGGCTTGTCAAACCTTGTTGGTGTGCTTGGACCCCACCGTTGTGATTATTGAGTTGGTTCACCTCTCATTATCTGTGCCCCGTATGCATCCTACCCATTGAGTTCAGGGCTCATGGGAAGTACCTCTCATTTGGCCAATGAGGTGGGAAAAGCTAGAGACTAGTAGCAAAGACTAATGGATGCATCAGAGATTGCCATACTCTCTATCTAGGATGGCACGGTCTAACCACTTGATCTGGGATCAAGTATAGTGAGGTTTCGGACCTCCAACTGACTTCGGGTCAGGTAAACCAACTTCGGGTTGGTATGAGATTCTTTGAGTCTAATAGAGGTTTTGGACCTCTAGGCTGAATCTGTCAGCCGAGGGATGATGTCTTTGTGACTGACCCACTACTGTTCTGAAATAAAGAGGCCAACAAAGCAAGTTACGACGGGATGACGTACGATGTTTGATTGCACTGGTGGATGGAGTTCTCCCTAGTTGAGAGGGAGTGTTAAATTTGGACAACTAGGTCCAAACTCCATCTTGTGATGCTCAGATGAAGATTCCAATATTTGTATTGGATTCCTCTTTCAGAGAGGTGTAAAATCGATCTAAAATTGATTTTAATCCGATGAGCAGAACATTTATTTTGAATTTATTATTTATAATAAATTTAAGTGCAGGTCAGCCTTAAGGTTTTTACCCCCAGCAGATGTGTCACACACCTCTCACGATTGGTATTTATAGGGTCAACGTTGGAGCATTTTTCCACTCATCTCATCACACATCTCCTCCTCTTATACGAGCCTCTGAGAAGCAGATTCATCTCACACGTGGGAAAGAAGGTCGAAGTTTACCGCAGCAAAAAGGACGAAGTAGCTGCAGCTGGAAAAAGGACGAAATTTCTACAGTTAGGGTTTCTTGATGAAATTTTCTGCAGTTAGGGTTTCTGGGCAAGTTTGACCAGCGTTGACTTTGGTCAACGCATGGTCCGTTTGAGCTGAAATTTTGTGGAGAGTTCAATTTTTGAAGGCCGTACTCATTGGCACAAAAATCGAGGTCAAAAGGTTGACCGAAGTTGGAGCTGCATTGACTTTATTGTCGCTGCCCTACGTTGACTTTTTCCTGGACTGTGTTGACTTTTCTGGGGTTGACTTTGAGTTGACTGGGTGACTGATTTGAGGACTGTTGTGACACATTCTGGGTTGGCTGACCGCCGTAACACACCAACACATTCTCCTGTTTCTGGTTTGTCTTCTATAGATCCACTGGTATGTTCTATCAGCATTTTACTTAACTATTTATGTGATGATTGTTGTTATAAAAGTAAAATTGCATCAAGCATAGAACATCTACAAAATTTTACACACGCTCTCCGATTGGGGTTCTTGACTGTCAAATTCGTCAAAATCGTTGCCATTGAAGCTTTTCGCTATCGGAGTTTCAAGTTTCTCCATATCGCCAATTAAGCCTTTGGTGGCCATTTTAAAAAAAATAAGAAAATAAAAGAAAGAAAAAAAGAAAAAGAAAAATCAATCTATAATAAAAGAAAAAAAAATATATTAAACAATATACATTATAAGAAAAAGAGAGAATATATATTTAAAAAAAGGAAAAGACCAAATATATATATATATATATATATATATATATATATATATATAAAAAGAGAGCAATAACCACACACACATTACAAAAAAAAAACATATATCTATAGAAACAAAGAAAGGGAAGAATTAAAAAATAAAAAGAGATATTTATAAAAAAAGTAAACCTGGATATTCGTTGTTCCCTCGGCGTTTTTACAGCCCCCACCGTAACAACAGTGCGGGCCACCAAAGTGGCCGACCAGAACAACCATCCACAATAGCTGTCAGAGCTGCCGACATGCTTGATTCTACGCACGAACACTGCATTTGCCAGCCGCCTCTTCCGAAACACGCAGCTCGGTCGAGCACCACAAACAACCAAAATTTTTGACCCCTGTTAGTGCCACAATTTGCACTGTACACCACCACTCTATCATCTTCGTCATCATAGCATTTTGTTGCACTCAATTACTGCCAGTGACATCGTCCTTCTCCAACACTGCAAGACTTGCAGGTTTCTTGCATTGTTCAACCTTGTACACACAACAATTGTGATTAATTCAATATAAACAAGGTTGATTACCCTTCCAATGACCGCTTGTCATCGGCTGCTGTGTTGTTGTTGCATTCTTTGAGGTTGTGTCGACAAATAATCATGGGTACCAATTGGGGGGACACGACTGTACGAGCGTTAAGCATAATCTAAATGAGATAAATATTATTAAAAAGAGGTGAAAGGTTATAATAAAGGTGCTTTGATTTTTTTTTTTAGATAAAAAAAACACTACCTTTGGTTAAAATAAACCAAAAATAAAATAAATTGCCGATAAAATTATTATTGAATTAGTTAAAAAAGGGGGGATTAATAAGAAGATAGTGGAGGCAAGGTTATTTAGAAATTATATTGAATGTTTTACCCAACTTTATAAGGTCATTATATATATAAAAGAGACCAATTGCAAGGGATTATTTATAAAAAGGAGAATGTAAGAAGATTTTGGGAAAAAGGTATATATATATATTCCAAAAGCTTATAAAAAGGAATATATATATATAAAAGTACCAAGTTATAGCAAACTATTAGGGTATTTTTTATCAAAGGAAAAAATGGAGTCTAATTTAGAAATGAAAGAGGGAAGATTTCCCAAAAGTTATAGTATGTGCGTTCGAGCACTAATTAAAAATAAAGGGTCACTTGCGGAAATGAGGTTATCATATCTATCGATCCTACTCAAAAGAATAATTATGTTTATACTGAATGTGCTAACCAATTAGTGATCTCTGAATCAAATATAATTGAAACGAATTCTGTTAACACAAATGACAAACAATACGACATAAAGAATCTACACCTAAGTATTAGGGAGTATACTTTTGTCTTGCAATTCACCGTTAGAACCTTATTTTGCAACGATAGTGATATAATTATCGGTTTGCTTTGGATGGAATCATTAGGGTCATTCATCCTTAATACGAAAAATAAGTTTTTGACAATTTCTTACAAAAAGAAAAAAATAACGCTACAAGATGTTACAATGAAGCCGAATTCAGTAACACAAGAAGACATACTAGATATATCAAAATTAAATCTTCAAGAAAGTAAAAAAAACGATACAAAATATGCAAAGAGAAGTTGACAAGATCACCACTGACAAAAATGAAGAAGTTTCTGTGAAATTTTCAATCTGCAAATTATTACTGCAATGATTGCTTTATTTCGCCTACTTATTTGATAAGTTATTTACAAATGCTTCAGTAAATTTTGAAATAAACACAGCTGTAGTACTTCACTCTAATCAAAAGCAGAAGCACAGAAATAACACATATAGCACAATAGAAACAACCATATGAACACAATTATTTTTGGACAATTGTCCCCGGAAAAACCCAATGTGGGAAAACCGGTGCAACAGATGAGGGTTTGTAATATTTTAAGCAGTGAAAAGATTGTTTACAGAATTCTTGACGACCAAAATTAAATAACATACACCTGATGTGAATTTTCCAGACACACCGGAAGAATTCCCGACACACAAGATGACCTCCTGCACCCTCTGCGTCAGTTTGCGTAGCCTCTCTGCGCAGTCCCTGTCTGGACTGCATAATTCTGCATGGAGGGCTTGTGTTGCTGCTCAACGCTTCCTCCTCTTTGTCCGTTGCCTCCTCCTTCTCTGTCTCTGCTGACTTCTCCCTCCTCCTTCTGTCTCTACAACCCTGCCTCTACAAACTCACCCACAGAAATCGAATTCTCTTACTTCAAAATTGATTTCCTTCGGGTACTGAGAATCTGCTCGACTTGATTTCCAAATGACCCTCAAGCCTTTGCTTATAGTCTTCTCGTTGATGAATCAACGGCCCAGATTATATCTTTAATCAATGGCTCAGATTAAAAGATGACTTGATCTTCATTTTGTAGAAGATTCACACTCTGCTTTGTTAATACCCTTTAATTATTTAATTTCCCTAAGTTTAAACTTAGGGATCACATTAAAATAATTAATTATTTTAATAAAGTAAAATCCAAGTGGAATTTCCAGAAATGATTTATGGGTTCTCTAGAATACTGCCGTCCAAGCCTCTTCCCAAAATTTGAGACCTGGAACACTTTCCAATGCTATAAAAATCAATAGTTTCTCGGCTTAAAGACCACAACGAAAAACTACTAACGCAAATTAAGAAGCTTAAGAAGGATAAGAAGTTGTTGGAAAAAAAAGGTGCAACAAATTGTCGAAAATGAAGCGTCGAAATCTTCAAATGTAGAAATTCATGTTGAAGAAAAAGTAAACATTGATCCAGTAAATATCACGACTCAAAAAGAAAACAAGTCAGTTGAAGGAACAACATCCTCGCCAGGAGGAAAAAAAAATTGCCACCCACCTAATAAGGGAAAATCAAACCAAAAAAGTTCCATATCGACATCAGAATCACGAGAGTAGAGAATTCAATCAAGCTACATATCTTTACCATTTAGAACAGAAACAAAAAAATGATGTTCCGAAGGATACAGAAGTGCGCACAACTCAATCCCATGATAACAGTTCATCACAAGGTTCCAGTAATCAAAAAAATCGACAGAAGATTAATTTAGGATGGTTTGATCCCTTCTCAGTGCGACAATTTTGTTTGTCACTTAGACGATCATATCAACTTGTATCGACAAGGATGACTATCTCGAGACGAGAGGACATTCGTAGTAGAAAAAGAGATCAAGGCCTTTCATCAACAGGCTTTGAGGACAAAGCTTTTTATGAATAAAATAATATAAATAATATAACCAATAAATAATGATTAGTTAATTAGTAATTAGGTTGAAGAGGCATGTCTAATGGGACATGACTTTCCGGGAAGAGACACCTGCATAGGTATATAAGCATGCCTCATTTGTAACATTCATCTACCATTCATTCCTCATACATTTTAATATAATATTTGTATCCTCATGGATATTTTCATATTCCAGGTCTTCTAGAGTATTTAACAAGAAGTACGAACTTTGTTCACTTCAAATGTCCAATAAATGACCAAAAGTATGTCAACAACACTGTTTGGTGCATTAGTGGCAATTCAAAGTGGGCGTGCAAAGGCCACTTCTATAAAAGCAAAGATCAATGCTAATATATATGATCTAAGCGCAACTATCATAATGCCATAGAAAGAAATACAGTGCTCTAGAGCTGAGTACAAAGAATAAAGCCTCATTTCTCCAAATGTCTTATTGTTAGACAAAGGAGAGAGTGTGTCCTCTTATGAAGCCGAAAGGGAGGTTTTCCTATCACTAGAGGCTGAGGGAAAACTCTTGGTATAAAAAGTTGGTTGGATATATTGCATCTAGTATGAGGGATGTTTCTTTGTCTGGAAGATGTGACCAATTGTTGGGGACTGTTTGAAAGACATTACTTGCTTGTTTTTCTTGAAACTCTACCCCTTTTTTTTCTCCATTCTGTCTCATTTTCTATGCATTTTTGCAGGTTGTTCATAAATTTTATGATTTGAAAGTCATCATCAAAAACCTGCCAATGCTCGAAGTTGTCGGGAACAGATGGTCTGAACATAATCTCTAGTCGTCCTCGCTCCAGCAAGTCCTTGTAAGGTTGAAGAGTTGACACAGTGACTACCAATCATAGTTTTAAAAACCGACCGGTTTAAACCGGAAATCGGCCAAACCGGCCGGTTAGATTGCCCACCGGTCGAAACCGGCCTTGCAACCCGGCTATCTAGGGCATTTCGCCATTTTTTAACAAAAACCGGACCTAACCGGTCGGTTAGGAACGGAACCGGCCGGTTTATTCATAAACTGGCCGGTTCCGTTCCTAACCGGCCGGTTTATTGCTAACTAATCTGCGGCCCCACATTTCCGGTGGCAGTGATGTTTTAGGGCTGATTTGGAGCCAATGGGAGGGTTGTTTCCCTCCAAAAACACCCTCCCCAATCTTTTATAAGGAGGAGCAGCCTCTCCTTTGTCTCACACCAACTCATTTGCTATTTGTGAGTTTGATTGAGAGCTTGGAGAGTGTTGAGTGTTTGCCGGAGCAACGATCTTGGAGGCTTGGAGTTGGAGTTGGAGCTATCTTGGAGGCTTGCCGCTTGAGCTAAGTATATTGTAGTAGCCATCATGCCTCCAAAAGGCCAGGATACTGCATGGGCTCATTGTGATATGATTGATGGAAAAATGATTTGCAGATATTGCCAAAAATCTATTGCAGGAGGGGGTATTAACAGGTTCAAGCAACACTTGGCTAGGATAGGAGGCCATGTAAAGCCATGTGGAGCACCAAATGAAGTAATAGGGCATATTAGGGCAGAATACCTTCAGAAGTTTGAGACTCAAGTCACTGAACCAATAGAGACTGCAGTTGCAAAGTTTGGCAGTCGAGAGTCGGGAGACTCAAGTTCAACCAACTGAGTTTGAACTTTGATTATGATTAGAATTTAGTAGTATGATATATCATATATGTAGATTTGTACTATGTAGTAGACTGTCATTGTAGTCTGTACTATGCTCATAGCTTGTAGCATTGTTTTTGGACATTATGGGCCATTTGCAGCCTCATTTCTTATGTATTTTTCGATGATATGTATTGCACTTGGTGCCATTTTGATATATTCACCTTTGCATAGTATATAAATGAGCAAACTTTGCATATTTTGTCTCTATTGGCTTGGAATCATGGTTGCAAATCTTAAAAATAGTTTATTTTATTAAAAAATAATTATTTAATGTATTTTTTTTTAAAACCGGTTCATTGGCATCTGATCGCTCCCGGTTAGACCGGTTCCGATTAGAAACCCAGTTCATTAGGTCCACCGGTTCCGGTTTTTAAAACTATGCTACCAATACATCGATTTTCTCATTAAATATCCAATGCCATTCTTCTGTGGATAACACATTAAAAAGCTCCATTTTATCCCATGCCACATTCCTATACCTTTTCCTTTTTCAAACAATTAATCTCTTCCATGGAAGCCATAAGTTTATTCAGGAGATCTTCTTCAAAGTCTTCTTTATTCTCTTCATCTTCTAGGTCTTTTTTAGCCTTGTTGTCATCTCTCTTATCTTCAGCTGCCTTGACGAATTTTGGACTTCTTTCTTGTTTTCCATCATCTTCTTGACCAGAGATCATTGTCAACGCTCCTTTTGAGTGAAGATCATGAAGTTTGTCCCATATGACTTTCGCTGACGAACATTTTTCAAAATTGGCCTTCACAAAATTTGGCAACCCATTCAAAATTGCCTTCTTTGCTCTTGTATTGTACTCCTTGGATTCTTCGTCCATTGTGTCATTAGTAATCACTGATTTCCAAACTTCAAATCCTTGAGTCTTCAAGAAATTCCTCATTCTTGCCACCCATATATCAAAATTTCCATTGAACAGTGGAGCCTTCACAAATTGATTTACTTCAATTTCAACGGTTGAGGAAGACACATCTTTAAGAGGATTGGAGACTTTCTTCCTTGGCTTTGCCATTTGTGTTGTAATGATCAACCTTCAAGCTGTTAGGCTTTGAGTGAAGGTACTGGCTCTGATTCCAATTGTTGGAAATACTGAGGGGGGTGAATTAGTATTTCTTTTCAATTGTTAATTTTACCAGTTAGATCACCTATACATAGAACACAAAATGAACAATAAGAATAAATGGTTTTATTAATTTCTTCTTTTCAATAAATCAAGTACAATATATTTAGGGCTCCAACCCTAGATGAAGACACCAATCTTCAATCTCCTAGGCTCCAACCTGTATTTGCCAAGCACCGACTTGGACTTCCAAGGCTCCAACCTTGTCAATTTCGAGGCACCAACCTCAAGGGCTCCAACCCTATATCTGGTACAGGCTCCAACCTGGTCTCTTGAGGACACCTATCCTCTAGGGCTCCAACCCTATCTTCCAAGGCACCAACCTTGTCAATTCTGAGGCACCAACCTCAAGGGCTCCAACCCTATCTTTCAAGGCACCAATCTTGTTTCTATGAGGCTCCAACCTCCTGCTTCATTTCGTCAAGATATATTTGATTATGGTTACGGCTCCCAATGTCTTCTTCAACAAGCCTTGACAATCTTCAGCTTACTCTTCACTGTAATCTACACATCACGTCATCAATGACAACCTTTTCTTCATAGAAGGTGTCACCGCTGCTCTTCATTGTACCCAAACAATTTCTCCAAGTCACCTCATGATGTCATCAGTGTTGCATCATGGTCTTCAATGTTATCTCCAAGATCAGTCAAGGCTTCTCAATCAAATGTCTTCAACAATTCTCCAATGAGAAACTCCAATAAGTCTTCAATCAATGCTCCAAGCAATGCTTAAGAAGACCGCTTCTAGATTTGCTTGAAAGCTGCTGCAGCGTCTACTAGAAGAATATCTTCAAACTGTCATCAACAAACTTTACTGTCAAGAACTCCAATTGCTCTATTGTTCAAGAGCATCAATTGATGCTTTTGCACTTAGTTTTGTGAACAATAGGTCGATATTCAAGCCACTGTAATCTGAGCTGAAGTCTGGTGGCAGCTTACTAATCCTCCACAGGATGTTATAGCATATATAATCCGAGTGAGACTTCTTCACACAGATCTAAAGTGTTAAGTCCAAGCACCCAATCAGACTTGCCAAGTTTTACCACTGATTTGAGGTGGCTGTCCAAGCTTGCACTTCGAGCTACCATAGGACAACCACAGGACCGATCTAAATGGAGATTGTTCACTGTAATTTGATCTCCCACAAATTTGTTGTTGTTCTGAGACTCAATGCAAAAGACTGTTCACAGGTCTGGCCTTCAACAAAACTTTCCAAGCTACAATCTGAGGTAAGGTCCGAGTAACTGTGTTGGAATATTGGCTGATTGTGGTGGAGTCTGAGCTCTTGTAGCCAATCTGAATCAGGAAACCCAAACAAGTTTGAGATGCTGACCTTAATTCCGAAGTCTGAGCTTCATTAGATTACAGATCCGCAAATCCACAGGTCCTAGCTACAGACAAGACTGCAATCCTTATCTGAGCTGTAGTATGGTTTGAGCTGTTGTATTATGGTCTGAGCTCCACAAACTCAGGTCCGAAGTGCTGTAGGATAGTCCGAGTTTACTTCAGTGATTATTTATCATAGATCTAAGCATAAACAATAATGTTAGTCCGGATTCTATACTCGTAGACAGATCTGAATTTTGGCAGAAATCTGAGCTCCTGTAGGCTAGTTATTACATAGGTCCAAGCTCTAAATCACAAGTTATTTCACAGGACTGTTCTTCTGTCCTTAAGTCTGAATTCTTTAACACTGAATATGCCAAAACAATAAAACTTCTCCACAAGTCCGAGTCACAGCATTCTCCTCGCCCAAACAGAAATATAATTGGCTTGAATGATAGAAAACAACCCAAAAATATATTCTTCTTGGCCTCCTTGCTGTTCTGTCCTCTTTTGTGTCTTATTTCTGAAATCTTCACCGAAATTCATAGTCAAAATGAGGAGTTCGGACTCCTATTTATACAAGTTTTGACCTCAAATGAATAGACACGTCGGTTGGGTGAAAGAGTATGAGCATACATAAGTCGGCTCAAGTCGGCTAGGCAAAAAATATATATTTTTCAACTTAAAAATTCAATTTCTCACAAACTATTGGGAGTTTGAGGGCAAGTAAGGGCCCGTTAGAAAGAGGAAAAAATCCTCTTTAAGATGGTGTAGGATTCATTTGGAAAGGATGCCTCCAAGCTGTCCAAAATTATTTTTCTCTGTGACTGCTTCTGAAATATTTAGTGCAGAAGATGATTAGGACAGTATGGCTTTTTTGTTTGGCTTCTCCATTGTTTGTCATCTCCATTATTTGGCTTTTTCATTAGGGGTTTGACATCTTCATGGGTTGACCTCTTCATTGATGGCATTCTTGTCAAACAAGAGTCATGACATCACCATCTAGTACCAGACATTTATTGCCTTCAACCTTATCATCACATTCTGGGGTATCTCAAGAATATTTGCCATCTCAGCCAATGCCATATTGACATCAATGACAACCTTGATTAACGTTTTCAACCTATCATTCTTGCAATTGGTTCTTTACTTTTCTGATCAACAAGTCAGAGTTGCCTTCAATCTCCAAAATTTTAATTTCTATATCCTTTTCTAAAGTCAGTACCAACTAGAGGTCTTCATAGTCTACTCTATTATTTTTTGCTTCAAATTCTTAACAGAAAGCATAACATGATGTGATATTTTTGAGGGGATGTGAAAAGTTAAAACAATCCTTGCACTGGCCACTATTCTAAACTTAGCTCCATCAAAGTTCATCTTCCAAGCTATACCATCATCTTCTCGAGGAGCTATAGAATTGTCTAACACATTGTAAGATCTTAAATCATCTCCATTGCACAACAACTAATTCATTTATGATATTTCTTTCTTTGCTCATAATGCCGAATATAAAGGTGTTTTCAAAAGTAGGAATGGTAGCATAAGATAGGTCCCATATGGATGCCAACTCCTATATTGGTAGCCCACATACGAGATAGAAGCATTTCCTATGGATTTGGAATATGTATGACAATTACATCCTTTAATAATGAGATGTTCAGGGAGGCAACCAATTTAACATGAAGGTATTTGATCAAACCACACACTTTAATCATTCTAGAATCCATTGCACTCACATTTGTATATGGTCTAGTGGTTTGTAGTCCCAAGTGGTTCATGAGCTTAAGTAACATGATATTGGTTGAGGCTCTGGAGTCCAACATGTAATGAAGAAGGGTAGATGACTTCCGTCAACTTTCCCTTCTTGACTCATTGCTCAAAGGACAATAGGGCAATCTTCTTTACTTTCAATCAATGTTGCACGAAGTGGGGGAGAAGCAGGGATATTTTTTGGAAGCAAAGTGTTGGAAGTTCCATATTCCTAAAATGTAGGAAGTGAAGCGTATATTATATAAACATATGCCACAATCCCATTGATACTAAAATCCTGAAAACTCTTGAGTCTGCTGAATTTGAAATGGGATATGAAATTCTATTTCTCCATATGAAGTTTGATGAGGTTGGAACCACTCTCCAACATCCTTAGTCTTTTCATGGTAATGTTAAAATTTAAGTAAAAGGATGAAAATGAAAGATAAAGGAGAATGCCACTTTTACTTCGAAAATAACATTACCAATTGGGAGCATCTAGGAAGCGTTTGGGGAGCATCATGGGGGCACCTTGGGAGTGTTCATCATAATTCCTCACATAACAGTTTGAAAACCCAAGTCAAGTCCAAAAATAAAATAAAAACAAGTCTGCAAAACTGTCCCCCTTCCTATGTATCCGCTTGTGATCCACATTGGATCCACTCGAGATCTATTAAATTTTAGGGCTAGATTTGTTCTCTGCTGAAGATAGCTACATTTTTAAACAATTTTGACATTACTTTCACCCCATATCATGATTAACAATTATGTAGAGAGAACATTAGCATTAGCAATGTAGCAGAACAGTAAGGAACATTAGAAGAAAAACATACACAATAGAGAGTCCAGGATTTAGGTCAGAGAAGAGACTATCACAATACTAGGAGCAAAGAGACGAGATCCAACAGTTACTTATTTTCCACCCGTCGTCCCTATTCAACATATGAGACCTTTTTTCGATTTCAATGGCCTCCCTAAACTTGCGGTGATGGAAATGCTCAACCCTAGCAATGCCCCTGGACTCTTCCAAAAAATGTGGTGCTTAGATTTCTCAACATGCTTGGCTAAGGCTAAGGACCGAGTCCTACAATGCGTGATATCAACAACATACTCTTGAATTCTCCAATTTATAGAGCGACTAGTTTCCCCAATGTAGGGGGTTCCACAAGAGCAAGGGATCAAATAGACACCTTTCATGCTCTTAGGGTCCAATGGGTCTTTAACAGATTAGAGGGAACCAAAAATGGTGTTCAAAGGTCTAAATGTAGAAGCGATCTTATGTTTCCTTAGAATCCGAGCAATTTTGTCAGTAGTACCATGGATAAATGGAAGATGAGCACTACCAACTAAATCATTTGGATCTTTTCTAGGTTTCGGACCTTTGCTTACATTTAAGAAAGCTTAAAGACCTTGCAGCTTACTATAGCCATTCTTCTCAAAAACTCCAAGGAGATGGGATTTCTTGTTGATTTATGGTAGCATCGAATGTGCTCTAGCCTTGTAACTTTGTATATAGGCTAAGACACATGTATTTCATAAAACCCATAAATGGTTTTGGAAAATTCCACTTAGAGATGGTTTAATTAAAATAATTAATTGTTTTTTAATGTTTTCCTAAGTCTAAACTTAGGGAAACTGATTAATTAAAAGTTATTAATTAAACTAAGTGTGAATCATTTAGATAAAGTCATGGATCACCTCCAAGTTAATCTTAGCCCTTGATTATGTTTTAATCTTGGTCGTTGAAGTTTCAACGAAAGAGTATAAGGAGGAGGGTGAGGGGCCTATGGAAAACACATTGAGCACATTTACCTTTTGGCATTTTTGAGTTTGTGTTAGGAGACAACTTTTGATCAGAATCGAATCACTAGGGTAGGGTTTGCTAAGTGATTGTGATTCAGTGATCAGATCCATATAGGGGCAGAAGCAGAGACTGGTCAGGAGGACCGGGAGTGCATTTCAGAGAGGGGCAACACTTACGCAGAGAGAGACATCGCAGTTTCTTGAAGGGGTGATGCAGTCCCTGCAGGAAATCATGCAGAAGCAGCGCAATGTCTCTTGGAGTGAGTTCGGTGATAGCTAGAGGCTGGGGTTTCTGAGCCAGGAGGGCCAAAATCCAGTCTCAGATCAGCTAGATCAGTTGCAGAGAGAGGTGACAGTTTCTCAGGTTTGCCCATGCAGGCTTACGCAGTTCCAGCGTAGGCAGTGACGTAGAGGCAAAGAGGGGCTTCACCAACGTTGTTTAGATTAGTCGGAGACCTGCAGAGTGAGGTATATCTCACAAGTATATTTGCTGTCTAGATTTATTTGAAGGGTTTGCCGGATATTGGCACCCTAGTTGTACTCAAGATACTCCTGCTTAATAATATAAAACCCTCAGATCTATTGCACCGATTTTCCCTAGTTGGGTTTTTATGGGGACTCAGTCCAAAAATAACTGTGTCAAATGTGGTTGTTTTTCATTGCATTTTGTTCAGTTTGTTTCAACACTTAGCTTTATTCCGCAACATTCTTTGTGTAGACTACTTCAGTAATTACTTCAGTATTTCAATGTAATGAAATAATTATCAAAATAATAGAAGTAATTCAGATTCGTTGCAGTAGGAATCCAAATTTAGGATTTTTCACATTTTTCATAATCCAAGTGCTCATCATCTGAAACCTTGAGAGCCCTAGTGGCCAATGTGTTGAGAACACTAACCTTTTGAGCCGGAAAATGACAGGAGCTAGCGTGAAGATACTGCTCTGTGTGGGTTTTCTTCCGAAAGACTTGGTGAGAGAAAGAACCATCATCCTTCCTAGAGATATTAACGTCTAGAAGAGGAAGGCTACTATCAATTTCAGTTTCCATAGTGAACTTAATGGTGCTGGACTGATCATTCAGGTGGTGGAGGAAAGAATCTAACTCCTGATGACCATGAGACCAGTTGATGAAGGTGTCATCCACAAACCGCTTCCAAATCTTAGGTTTTAAAGGAGCAGAAGACAAGGCTTTGGATTTGAAATCTTCCATAAAAAGGTTGGCAACCACAGGGGAGAGCAGGGAACCCATGGTCTAAACTTTCCAATGTGATTTTCCAGAAGAATTTTCTTGAAAAAAAATGTTTATTTGTTCTACTCTTCCAAAATTTTGCTACACTTCTGCTTCTCTTCCTCTTTCTCTCCTCATTAAGGTCTTTCTCTTCTTTCTAGGCTGCTGTTGTTGGAAGAATTTGTCTTTGATGTCAAGGGATGAATGAGCCTGCACTTTTTTTGGTAAATTGCATGCACATATTAATAATTTTGGATACAAGGACTCTTCGTATTCATAGGTGGCATGCCTTCTGGGCCCTCCTGGTTTGCACCGGTTTTTGCCCCATTATATTCATGGCTTCAATATTCTATTTCTGCTCCTATAAGTAGGTCAAACTGAAATTCAAATTGTCGTAAACTAATTATCATAGTTAACCTTGAAAGGTGAATCTATGAAAGTAAAAAAAAATGATTTTTAAGGTGTTCCATGCCTCCGCTTATCATGTCGGCTCTTCCAACCACTATATATTGCCCCATTTGTTGGCATTCTAGGAAGCATGAATTTGATTGATCTGAGGTAGAGCCAAGAAGATTTTTGATCTGGCCGAACCTTAAAAGACACATCTAGAGAAGGCCGAGTTTCTTAGAGAATTATTGGATAATTTCTACGTTTTCATGGGTGGTTATTCACTGCTTAAAGGGAATCTTTCTAAGGATTAATTCATGTCTATTGAATAATCTTCTGTGGAACAATTTTGGACCTGATTGTGGAATAATTTTGCACTTTGGCAACTGTCGCGGCTTGCCTAAGGAAGACTGCAACCACTCTGAGGCAGGGTTTTGAGGCTCATCTTTGGCCCGTTTGAGGCTAACTTTAGGCTTGTTTAAGCTAATCCTTAGGGTTATCTCTAGCTTTCTGAGAGCAGACTTTGGCAAGTATCTTGTAGCAGAATTTTGATCTCTTTGAGCAGATCTTGGAAGTGATGATTTGTGGCAGACCCTTGATAATTTGAAAGCAAACTTAGAGACATGATTTGTTTCAGACCTTGATATTTGTAGCAGACCTCTCCTGGAGCGAACTTTGACACTTGTTTTGAAGCATATCGTTGGGGCAGACCTTGAAGTCTAAAGGAACCCTTGGAAGCAGAGATTAATGTCTTGATAAGTCTTGAAGGCAACCCGCTGTTGAAGATCTTGGAGAAGACTCTTATACTTAATTTAAACAGAGCTTGACATGTGATTTGTGGCAGTCCGGTGATAATCTGAAGCAGATCTTGATATGTGATTTGTAGCCGATTTTAGTTATTTTGAAGTAGGAGTGTTGAAGTTGGTTGGGGTAAGAGCACCTGTGGTTTGGATGATCTAAGGTATGTAATTTATTGTTGAACTGTCTACAAGTTTGATATGACAAGGGGCATATATGAAGGTTGAAAAGGCTTACTGTTGTAGTATTTGGATGTTGTTGTAATTGGGCCATTGTCCCTAGTACGGGAGGCCAAGACGTTTTTATTTGATCCTTTATTCTATGTTAATTGAAGTTAGAGGTGGAAGGGTTCTGCTAAAGGGGGCAAGACCAACGGCTAGAAAAATCGAGGAGGGGTCCAGTCTAGTTCAAAAGGTAAAAGGAAGAAAGATTTCAATAAAGTGAAGTGCTTCTCTTATCATCAGTTTGGGCATTATCCAGTAAGTGTCCAAACAAGGAGTCCAAGAAGGATCATGTGGCAACATCAACAGAGGTGGAAGAGTATACTTATCAGTTTGAGGAGGAGTTTTTGCTCATAGGTTGCATGGAAAGCTTAGTTGCCAACTATGTATTGTATATTGATAGTGGAGCATCCTTTCATATAACCGAGAACAAGGGTTACTTAAGCCATTTAATAGAAAAGGATATGCAATTTCATATAGAGATGGGAGATGAATGCAAGTACCTAGCACAGGGCATGGGTACTACAAATAAATTTGAGAGGGAGTCCTGAAAACCACTCTACATTAGAGATGTCATCTATGTCCTAGGGTTGAAGAAAAATTTGGTCTCAATCTCAACCGTGTAGAGCTATGGGTTTGAGTTTATCTTCAGCAGAGGGAAGGCCTTCATTAAGCATTTCAACTCCATAGTAGTTAAGCATATTGGAGTTAGGGTGAAAAACCTCTACAAGCTACAATTTGAGACAAAAGCAGCCTTGAGCAACAGAGAGATTAATGCACATAGATGTGACCTTGGGGAGCTTTGGCATAGGTTTATATGTCACTTACACCATGTCACGTTGACGATTTTGAGGCATATTGCCATAGGGTTACCCTAATACAGTGTAGATCAACATGACACGTGCAAGGGTTGCACACTATTATGAATAAAATATTCATAAATTATATATATATATATATAATTAATAAATTAACTAAATTTAGTTGCCCATTAATTATGAAAGGGCATTTATGTCAACGGACATGTTCTTTAACCCTTGTGGCCAGTCAACTCCTATAAAGGAGAACCGCCCAAGGACTTGTAAACCATCATCTGAAAATTGAATTATAAAATACAATGTTCCACCAAGTACCCTGGAGGTGGGGGTGAGGGAGCGAGGATACGCGAGAGAGGCTTATGCAAAAGCTCGTCACCCTTTTTTAGGAAACGTTGGGGGACGTTGAGGTTTTAAAAACTTATAAACATAAAAATATATGATACGTCATTGAAATTTTAATATTTATAGTGTAAATGTCTATCCTTATATAATATATACCACTTACATCATGAAGGATATCATACATGTAAGTTTGTAACTATGATGTTAAAAAACTGGAGACCATGGCCTTTATGTCAAATAACAGAAGATAAGAAGGGAAGAAAAATACACTATATTCTTGCGAATTTTGACAATGGTTTCCTTTCTCATAACTAAAGGTGGTAGGAACTTAAAAGAATATACTACTCAACAAAACAGTTCCATGTTTAGATCTAATAAAAAATTACTCATGAGAAATTTGTGTGTGAGAATGATTTAAATGTCCAACACTGCCTTCATGTTGTAAGAGGGGTTGATTAATGTTAATGTTAGACTCTTCTGTTGTTGTAATTGTGCTATTGTTGTTGGATTCATTTTCAAGTCCATTCCTTTATGTGCTCGTATCCAATTTGGATTGATCCTTTGCCTTTCCCCACAATAAAACATAAAGTCGGGTAGTAGCGACAACTTCAACGTGAATGAAATGTGAAATGAACAATGAAACATTGAAATAAACTTTTAAGTTAACTCAAACCCTTAGAAATTCGGATTTTTTTTATCATTAAAAAATTTGCAATTTTTTGACTAGGGAAACCACCCCTCACGTCCTATTTTGCCTAGGAAACAACCCCGAATATCTAGGAAACGACAACTCAGAAGTTTCCTCGTGTACCTTGTTTTTTGGGAGCTTGGGGAAACGACCCCCAGTTGTCCCCAAAAGAGACTATCACAAAATTAAAAGGGAATTACCTAAGTACGATGGTAAGGACCATAAGGGCGCCATTTTGTGGGTAAATAAATTGGACACCATCTTCGAAGCAAACCTAGTAATAGGTGAACAAGAGAAGGTCATGACCACATACAACAACCTGGAAGCTGAAGCATATGATTGGTTCCTATGGTGGTTCAACAGATATGAGTTTTGTTCGTTCAATTGGAAAAATATTGTGGACGCCCTGCTCAAAAGGTTCCATGATGAAGAAGAAGTCGATGTTCACGAAAGATTTGTTCACCTCAAACAAAAAGGATTGTTAAGTGAATACACCCACAAGTGGGAAGTATTAATTCTCCGACGAAGAACTACTAAAAATGTATAAATGTGGGTTTAAAGAGTATATTCGAGAATAATTAAACTATATAAACCCAAAACCATTGAAGAGGCTAGACATGCAACAATAATTATTGAGCAAAAATATACGCTCCATAAAACACCATATGCCAGTATTGAAAAATCAAACAACTACTCAAAAGGGAAGTCAAGTAAGTCTTTTGCAGAAAATACTGGTAGGTACATTCCACCACGAATGCGCGAAGGAGGAAAACAACAATCAAATTTCGAAAAAAAAAAGATGGTAAATGTTGGACATGTGGAGATAAATATTCTCTAGGACACAGATGCACTACGCAAAAACTTTACAACTGTGAAGCAGAAAAAGAAGAGGAATCTTAAGAGAATAGCTCTGAAGAAGAAACCAATGAAGAAAGCGAGATTCCTAATCCAGATCGAGAAGAAAAAAGTTTGGCATGAATTTCTCTGGTAGCTATCACAGTGATAGCTCAAACACAAACATTAAAACTTAAAGGACATATTAAGAAGCAAAACGTTATTGTGTTAATAGATTCAGGAAGCACACAATTTTATAGATGTCATTGTCGCAAAAAGACTAAACATTTTTGCCTATCCCATCGCAGATTTAAAAGTTATGGTGGTAGATGGGAAACGAAAGAATGGAGTGGGGAAGTGCCATAAAGTTAAAATGCAACTAAATGAATACGAAATAGAGTCTAGTTTTTCTATGACCCCCTTAGGAGGTGTAGATGCCGTCTTAGGAGTACAATGTTTGCAAACACTAGGGACGTATTCTGCAAATCACCAAAAACAGTTCATTAAGTTCAAAATGGATGGGAGGAAGTATAAGCGGTTCGGATTCCAGGCCCCACCTACCCAAATCATTTCTGCTTATGCGCAAGGGATCTCCAGTATTTGTCGCACAATGCTAACAATTGGAGTCATTATCGATGGAAGGAATTCACCAACAGTCTATAGTTACATCCCTAATCCAAAAATATGACTAAGGTATTTCAAGAATTGCCGATGGAATTACCTCTTGAAAGGAAAATTGAACATATCATTGAAGTCAAACCAGATTCAACATCGGTAAATGTAAAACCATATCGCTACCCCCATCATCATAAAACATAAATAGAAAGACTCATACAAGATTTGTTAAAGTGTGGAGTCACTATGAAACACAAAAGTGTCCATATGCTGCACCAGTTGTATTAGTCAGGAAGAAGGATGGATCTTTCCGATTGTGTATAGATTACAGAGGATTAAACAAAATTACCATTAAACACAAATTTCCCATTCCATTCATTGATGAGATGATAAATGAACTCCATGGCATAGAATATTTCTCAAAATTAGATTTGAGATTAGGCTATTATCAAATTCCATTAAGACTAGAAGACGTAGAGAAGACTGCGTTCAGAACTCATGAAGGACACTCAGTTTAAGGTAATGCCATTTGGTTTAATAAATGCACCAACCACTTTCCAGTCAACTATGAACGGACTCTTCCATCCATACTTGTGAAAATTTGTATGTCTTCTTCGACGATATCCTCGTCTACAACAAAACGTAGGAGGAGCACCTAAAGCATCTAGAGGAAGTACTTTTCATATTGGAGAAGAATCAATTTTATGCCAAGTTATCAAAATGTACCTTTGGGAAAAAGGAAGTTGAATACTTGGGACACGTCATATCCAAAGAAGGAGTCAAAGTGGACCCCAACATAATTAAAGCGATTAAAGAATGGCCAAAACCCAAGAACATATCAAAACTGAGAGGATTTCTAGGTTTAACTGGGTATTACAGAAGGTTAATAAAGAACTATGCACATTTGATTGTGCCACTGACAAACTTGTTAAAAAAACCGCTTTCCATTGGAATAACTAGGCATACAAATGCTTCGAGAATCTAAAGGAAGTAATGTCAACCACACCGGTACTCGCAACTCCAGATTTCTCCAAATCATTCATAGTCGAATGTGATGCTTCAGGATTTGGAATTGGAGCAGTATTAATGCAAGAAAACCATCCTATAGCCTTCGAAAGCAGGAAGCTTAAGAAAAAGGAAAGCTTGAAGTCGACTTACCAAAAGGAGATGCTTGCCATCATACATGCATTAACTAAATGGTGACAGTACTTGCTCGGAAGTAAGTTCTCAATTCGAAACGACCACAATAGTCTTCAATTCCTACTTCAATAAAAAACGTTATCGACAGAACAACAAAAGTGGATGGAGAAACTTTCGGCATTTGACCTAGAAATATTGCACAAAAAGGGAAAGGAAAATGTCGTACCTGATGCACTCTTACAGAAAGATGATGACATCACAACATGCACAACCTTGGTAGTTGTTCCTGATTGGTTAGATGAAATACAAGTTGAGTATGCCAAAGATTTGGATTGTGGTTCTATGATTGAAAATATCAGTCCATATGCCAACTTTGAATGGGAAAATGACATATTATGGTACAAAGGTAGAATCTATCTAACCCCATCATCCAAATTTAGAATGAAAATTCTAAAAGAATCTCACAGTTCTCCTGCAGCTGGGCATGTTGGATTCTTGAAAACCTACTACAACATTCGATAATCATTCTACTGGAAAGTTATGAGTAAGGAAATCCAAAAGTATGTCGCTGAATGTGATGTTTGTTAGAGAAATACGGGTGAAAATATTCCAACTCTTGGTTTACTACATCCGTTACATATTCCAAATAAAAACTGGGAGGAAATCTCGATGGATTTCATTGAAGGACTACCTATGTTTGATGATAAGGACAAGATATTTGTCGTAGTAGATAGACTCACCAAATATGTCCACTTCATGGCAATTAGAAAAAATGACACAACCAAGAAAATTGTGGAAGTGTTTTGTAAATAACAATTACAAATTACATGGTTTTCCCAATGTTATTGTCGTGATAGAGATGCAAAATTTAAAGACAATTTTTGCAAAGATTTCTGCCACCAAGAAGGAATATTTCTCAACATGAGTTCGACTTTATCACCCCTAGACATATGGTCAAATGTGTAAATAAATATTTGGAAACATATCTCCATTGTTTCGTCACCGATAAGCAAAAAAAATGGTCTTAGTGGCTACACTTGGCAAAATGGTGGTACAATACCACCTATCATACTTAAACTAAAATGACTCCCTTCCAAGCCCTATATGGCTATGAACCACCCAGGTGGAAGGATTTTGCGCTGCACAATTCTAAGATTCAAGCAGTAAAGAACCACTTAGAAGAAAGCCAAAGAATTATTATCTTGTTAAAAGAAAATTTAACAATGGCACACAATAGAGTGAAGCAACAAGCCGACCAACACCGCACAAAAAAAGAAGTCGACGAAGGAGATTGGGTTTTTGTTAGACTTCAACCGTTTAAATAGTTATCATTAAAAAACCAAGGGAAAAATAAGTTATTTCTTAAATATTATGGTCCATACAAAATATTCAAAAAAATAAGTAGTGTGGCTTATGGATTAAAGCTACTAGACCATTGTCGAATCTACAACACATTTCATGTATCAAGTCTCAAAAAGGTACTAGGTCAAAATCAAACAGCTCAAATTGAGATACCTGAGACTGGCGAAGAGGGAAGGACCATATTAGAACTTGAATGCATACTTGCTACCCAAGAGAAGGTACTACGATCAAAGACTATTAAAGAATACCTTATCAAATGGAAAAGACTACCAGAAGAAGATCCATGATGGAAAATGTTTTCGCCAACAACACCCAACGTTACCTATGCTTTGAGGACAAAGCATTTTAAGCGAGAGGCAATGATATGAATAAAATATTCATAAATTATATATATATATATATATATATATATATATATATATATATATATTAAATAAAAAATAATAAAAAATAAATTTTAATAATTTATAAATTAATTAAATTATGTTGCCCATTAATTATGAAACGACACTTATGTCAAAAAACATGTTCCTTAACCCTTGTGGCCAGTCAACTCCTGTAAAGGAGAACCACCCAAGGACTTGTAAACCATCATCTGAAATTGAATAATAAAATATATATTGTTATGCACATAAATGTCTCGTCAATGGGTAAATTCCAGTGAGCAAGGATTTCTTGTTCCACACACTTGACAAGTATGCCAAAACATCCTTTTCCAGCAGAAACAGTAGGGCCAAGAGCATCTTGGAGCTGGTACATTTAGATGTATGCAAACCATTTTCCTGTCCATCCCTGATGGGATACAAATATTATGTCTCCTTTATTGATGACCACTCGAAAGACATGGATCTTCTTCTTGAAGAAGAAAGATCAATCTTCTCAAAGTTCGTGGAGTTCAAACACTTGGTGGAGAATGTTACGAATATAATTTATTTAAAAATAGAATAAATATAAATGAAAGAATAGTAAACCATAATTGTAGTTAATTAAGGATTAATTGAAGAGGCATGTCTCTAAAGGACATGACCATTCATTGAAAGGGCACCAACCTAGGTATATAAGTGGGCCCTCATTGTAACATTCTATTAACTTGTACATTTCATCTTATTAATAAAATATTATTTACAATACATTGTGTATTTGCATTCAAAAGCACAAACAACTATAAGTTTTGTCGCTTCAGTGGTATCGGAGCCATTGGACCCCTTGGATGTTATTTGGTGCATATTCTGCCATTAAAGCTTAGGCCCTGAAAATCATGGAATTAAGTGAATATAATAAATCTAGACTATTAAATGAAATTGGAGAAGCATTATAACAAATACAACAAATAAAAAAATCATTTGCAGAATCAACAAAACATCTTGAAGCATATGCAACATGTCTAACAAAAGAGAACATTGACATGAAAGAGACTAATGATAAAGAATGCTCTAACTTGGAAAGAGATGTTGAACATATTGAATCAGGAACTCCTCAAGGTGATATAGAAGAGACTCCAGATGTAGCCGTAAGGAACTCTTCCGAGAAAATTAGTGAATCTAAAATCAGCTCCAAGATCAACAAAAATGTAGCAAATTGGACGGGATTTCTGGTTATAGATTTTGTGGTGCCAGGAGGTCCTGTTGAGAATCATTTAGAGCCAGGGGATTTACTTGTCTGTACGAATCATGAGATTGTTACTCATTTTGTGAAGGTTGAGATAATTCTTGATGATAATGTTGGAAAGGCAATAGATTTAGATTTTGAGAGGGGTGGTGTTCCTATAAAGGTTACATTGGAACTCCAAGACTGTACATTCTATAACTTCAAACAAATTTTTGGAACTAAGTGATGGCATAATTCATCCTTTAATTGCCGACAGGCTAGGATTTTCTCCTTCAACTGTGGTTTAGTATATGTTGCACAATCAAGGTATATGTTGTCAAAAGCAGGTGTTCCTATTGGTGCTATCATTAAAAAATTTACAGGGAAGGAAACTACAAGTGTTGAAGAATTTATATCTATTTTGTTAGAATTACATAGAGGATCATGAGTTCCTTTAGAATTTGTTAGACATCACAATTGCCATCGGGCCATGGTTGTCCTTGTCACTATTGAGAAGCTTGATTGGTATGGAGAACCTCAACTCTACACTCGAAATGATGAGATTGGATTGTGGAAAAGAACGCATGCAATCTTGCCACTCCCATCTTCAACATATGAACATGTTGGCGGAGCGGAAGTGGATTCAACAAAACTCATTACGTGTCCAGGATTGAAACGTAATGGCAACAATGTAAGCGGTGGTGGCGATATGCCACATTCACGTTATTTTGTTTCAGACCCTATCATTATTGACAGAGGCAAGGCAAAGAGGAGACGGTTGAATGATCAAGATGAATCGGGTAGAACACTCGAAATTAAAGCTCCATTTGCAGAGGAAGTCATAAAACCAACCTTTGTCGTGGTTGAGGTCCATATACTAACATCATTAGTGCTTGATGGTGTGCAATCCAAACCTCTTCCTCATACAGGGGTGGTGGTCTATCATTCTGAAACCATAGGAATAGTTGCGATTGAAAGGAAAATTCAATTTCCTAATCCTAATGAAGAGTCTCGTTTTGACATTCTGAAAATCCGCTCAAGAAAAATGAATCTAATGCGTGGCATCGATCTAAACAAAATTGAAAAAATGAGTGGTGCATCAGGTGCAGAGCTTAAGGCTGTATGCATAGAAGTGAAGCAAAAGATGTATTTGATGAGTGCTGAGAAGGCTGTGAAATTGGGGGTTAGGAAGGACCTGAAACCCTCAACTTCTTCTAGAAATGCGGCTCAACAATTCCATAAATGTTTTCAGTTTGGCCATTAGACTTACGAATGCAAGAACGAGAAAATTTAGATGTCTCGTCCCTCCTGAACGCAACAACAAAAGAATCCAAAGCTGAAGATGAGAATTTCAGTTCCGTACGAGCTGGACAACCCTGAAAATCCTTAAAATGCATTTCAGCTTGCAACCTGGTCTGTATGATCGATCAGACTTTCCAAAGCTCAACAAGAAGAGGAAAAACAAAAGCAAGAGCACAAGCAAGAGCAAGAACAAAAGCCAGAGAAAGAAGAGCAAAAGCAAGAGCATGAGCAAGAACAAAATCCAGAGAAAGAAGACTAAACGGAAGGGAAAGTCTGATGATAATAGCGACAATGGTGTAAGCGAGGGATCTTTATTTCCAAGGAGTAGTGGTATGTTTACTGAAGAGTCAAACTCTAGAACATCCTCGGAGCACGATTTTGAAGAAAAGGGAAGGAGAAGAAAGAAACATAATAATAACAGGCATCAGAGGAATAACACATTTGAGAATGATTCCGAATCTGATACTTGTTCTGATTCAGAATACAGATGCAAAAAGAGAAGAAAGCATTCGAGGAAGTATCATGGTAGACGATGACGTGGTTAGTTTAGGTGACGCTGTTAGAGTTTATGATCGATGAAATATTTTGATATGACAAATATACAAGGACGCAGGGACAAACTGCTCAGCGTGAGTGAATTGCGAGATGCGTGTACGGACGTGACCATCTGTTACTGAATATAAACATAAATAAAACCATTTAATTATTTAAGTGCTTTATAAAATTATTCTAACGTGACTTTATTAATTATAAAGTTGCTTGTATTATACTTTTATAAAGTTACTTCTATATTATAAAAAAATTATAAGAAAAATGATAAATAAATAAATAAATATATAGAGAAAAGAGATAAACTCGATTTCAAAAGACTACTAACGAAGTGAGATAAGGGAAGAAATTGTCAACGATTAAGCTTTGAGGACAAAGCTTTTTGAAGAGAGGGGCAATGTTACGAATATAATTTATATAAAAATATAATAAATATAAATGAAAGAATAATAAACCATTATTGTAGTTAATTAATGATTAATTAATGAAGAGGCATGTCTCTAAAGGACATGACCATTCATTGAAAGGGCACTTGCCTTGGTATATAAGCCTGCCCTCATTGTAACATTCTATCAACTCGTACATTTCATCTTAATAAAATATTATTTACAATACATTGTGTATTTACATTTAAGAGCACAAACAACTATAAGTTTTGTTGCTTCAAAGAACCAGAATGGTAGGAGGATTAAGTCCCTGGGGTCATACAATGGTGGGGAGTAGATCTCCAATGCTTTCAGAGACTCGTGTGCCAAGGAAGGCATCAGGAGAGAGCTCACGACACTTCATAACCTTTAACAGAATGGGGTGGCTGAGTGCAAGTACCTGAGCATTGTTGGAGCGAGCAGTGCTATGTTGCATGACCTAGGGCTACCCATGTTTTTTTGGGCAGAGACATGCAACATTGCAGTCTTTTTGCAAAACAAGAGTCTATACAGGGTGCTAGGCAGAGTCCCACTAGAGGAGGCTTTCACAAGCAAGAAGCCTCGCGTGTCTTACTTTCAGATTTTTGGTGGTCTTGTTTACTGCTATGTGTCTTTAGATAGCCGAAAGAAGTTGGAGCCCTTAACAGAGAAGGGCTTTTTTGTGGGCTTTAACGAGACTTCTATGTCGTACAAGGTGTATATTCCAACACTCGGGAAGACAATGATCAAAAGTGCTGTGAAGTTCAAGGAAGGAAGGGCTCTTAGTAAGTGCTTGGAGCGTGAGCAGGGTACCACACAAGAGGAGGAGCTACAGGTTCCCAAGAAGGAGGCTCAGTTAGCTCCTCAGACTTCACCATAACCTATTGGACAAATCGAGCAGTATGCAGATGAAAAAAAGGCACAAGTATAGGAGGAGAGAGTAGAGCAGGTGGAGGCTACTCAGACAATGACTCCTAGTATAGGGAGAGTTCAAGCTAGGCAGGCAAACGAGTTGATTAGGGAGGCCGAGGAGAGAGTTGGACCTCCCAATGTCACATTCAGACAAAGTAAACAACCACAGAGATATATTGGGTACATGGCACTTATGATCGAGGTGATAGAATCAAAGCCTTCTTATTACAAGGAGAGGCCACCTCTCAGGAAGTTTGGCATGATGCTATGTTGGAAGAGTACTTATCCATCATGCAGAATGATGTCTGGGAGATTGTGCAAAGACCTATTGGCAAATTAGTTTTGGGATCATGTT
Organism: Pinus albicaulis; assembly: GCA_034641835.2. Taxonomy (NCBI): domain Eukaryota; kingdom Viridiplantae; phylum Streptophyta; class Pinopsida; order Pinales; family Pinaceae; genus Pinus; species Pinus albicaulis. The sequence goes on along the minus strand of CM076578.1, from coordinate 26,940,853 downwards.
GGGTATACAAGATTAAGCATGCTACTGATGGGAGTGTGGAGAAGGGTAATGCTAGATTCGTGGCGAAAGGATTCCCTCTGGTCGAAGGGATAGACTATGATGAGACATTCGCACCAGTGGTCTGATATTCGTCCATTAGGACTATTTTGGTGATCACGGAACAAATGCTGTGGAGAATCCACCAGATGGACATGAAGACCACCTTCCTTAACGAAGTTGTTGAGGAAGAGATATATGTCGAACATCCTGAGGGATTTGAGAATTTTAGCAGAGACACACATGTTTGCAGACTGAGGAGAGCTCTTTATGGGCTCATGCAAACATCAAGGGCATGATATGCCCAGATAGAGAGCTACCTTCTCGGATTGGGCTTCACCAGGACTGAAGTTGACTTTGACCTGTACTACATTTTGGTTGAGGGCTAGCCTCTCATTCTTGTGTTATATGTTGATGATTTGATATTGACAGGGGATGAGGAGCTCATCCGTGACTGCAAGAGAGATGTTGTAGAAGAGTTTCCGATGAAGGGTATAGGGCTAATGCACTATTTCCTTTGGCTGGAGGTATGGTTTGGTGATGGACAGATATTCTTGGGACAAGGCATATACAAACGGGATTCTCAAGAGGTTCCACATGTAGGATTGCAAGCCCTTGACCACGCCTCTAGTCACAAACTGGAGGAAGTAGATGCTACCAGAGGTAATATTAGGCAACTCACAATGTCGTTGATGTATCTTGTGAACACACGACTAGTCATCTGTGTTGCAGTTAACCAGTTGAGCCAGTTCATGGTTGAGCTGACCAGAGTGCATTGGGTTGCTGCCAAGCACGTGTTGAGGTATCTTAGTGGCACACAAGATTATCGATTGTTGTACAGGCAGGTTGATGTATTGAGTTTTCAGGGATTCACAGATGAAAATAGGGCAGGGGGTTCAACAGACAAGAAGAGCACTTCATGTTGTGCTTTCAGTGTTGGGTCAACTGTTGTTTCCTGGTTTAACAAGAAGCAGAGATCAGTGCCATTGAACTCCGCTGATGCTGAGTGCATGGCTGACAGCTTGGCAGCTTGCGAGGCTATTTGTTTAAGGAAGCTACTTGTCGGGTTGTTCAGTCAGGGGTTGGAGCCCACAATTATAAACTGTGATAATCTGTGTTGCATCATGCTCTTTGAAAATCTAGTGTTTCATGACCGCTCCAAACACATCGAGGTCAAGTACCACCATATCAAAGATTGTGTTCAGAGGGTTTAAGTCAGACTTCAATATGTGCCTACAGAGCAAGAAATAGTAGATATCTTAACCAAGGCTTTGGCACGGGGCAGTTTTGTCCACTTCGGAGATAAATTGGGTGTAGTACCGAACACCTTCCTCTCTAGGAGGGAGTGTTAATTGAAGTAGAGATGAAAGGATTCTGCTAAATTTAAAAGTGCAGTAAATTTGGCAGAAGAAACCGCTTGTGAAGATAAGGCGCAGTCTACTTTCTCTTAGTGTTGACTTAGGAAATTCTTTAATTTTCCTATAGTAAAAAATAGTAAATTGAACTGAGCATGCATGGAGATTTTATCTTAGTTCGAGTTCAGTTCAGTGAGGCAGTTTGACTCTTGTTTAAAAGGCCAGTTCGCTTGAGTTAAAGATGTCAGTTAGACTTGAGTTCAGTGAGGCAGTCGACATTGGTTCAAGGAGTTAGTTCGCTTGAGTTGAAAAGCAGTTCGATCTTATAAAGAAAAGTGCGTAGACTTGGTGAATCATATGATTGTGCACTTGTGAGAATTTGTGTTTTGAGCTCAGGAAATTAGTTCCAGTTTCGCGTGTGAGGTTAGGGAGAGCGCATCACTTAAGGAAGCTGTAATAGCTTGCACAAGGAGACAATTCAGCCTGTAAAGTTGGTACAACTGAGGAAAAGAGAGGTCGAATCAGTCTAGGGTGTGCGAGATATTGTGTTGAGGAACAAAGAGTACGAAGGGAAATTTTCACAAGTGATTGGTAATTAATTACTGAGATTTTTATAAGCAGATCAATAAAAACACAAATTAGCAGGGTTTCCATAGTTGGGGTTTCCTGGGTATCTTTGGTGTTTTGTTATTTGTATGCTTGTGTCTTTTTAAATTTATTTTCTGCTGCAATTTCGTTAGGGTACTCAGTATATCTGATCAATGAATTTCACAGGTCAGTTTTCTAGTTCTTGCATCTCAGAATACTGTTCAAATTAGTTGCTGGGTATTAGAAAACTAACATTCTATAGGGTGGCAGGGTAGTGCTAGGCAAGGAAGTTGTAGCTTCCTTCATGAGGTTGTCGCCTCTTTCCAGTGGGAGTTGGTAAAACATGGTGTTGTAGCTGGTAAACCGGAAGTTGCAGTTGGTAAGCCAGAAGTTGTAGCTTCCTTTGTAATATAAAAATATTGTACACACACACACACACAGATATATATATATATATATATATATATATTGTGTTCATTTGATGTGATGTTATTGGTTCATTGTTTTGATACATAAATTGTTGAAATTTAAGAAGTATTGATTCATCCCCTTCTCAGTGTTTCCAACAGCTGTGTCCATGTCTCTGGATAGCTCGGGTTCATCCTGTTGGAATTCGGTAAAGTCAGTATTAAGAAAAATTCCTAGTGTGGGCTGGAGAGTTGTCAGACTTTTCTTAGCACAGAGGGCTTGGAGTAGGACTTTGAGCGCGTGGAAATGGACGAAAAGCATGGAGTTGGGGCTCATTCATGCGTGCTTAGGGGTGATGTCCTTCAAATCTTACGTGTCATTAAGGAAAGAGGTGCCTTAGTTGAATAGGGGGCTTGATGGGACCATGGAAGGGGGGAGGCCACGAACTCATAGTTAATGCTCTTGGGCTCAGTGGAGGTGTTCCTCTTTCAGTTTTTCCTGTATTACTTCTTCGACCATGGGGAGCAGGGGAGGTTGTTCTCTTTTCTGTACCAGTTCTACCCAAGAATTGAGTGTCTGTTGATGCATTTCCGTCTGCTGTTTAAAAGTGGCTTCTTGTGATTTCATCTCTCTTTGTAGACTCTTAATTTCTTTCAGGAGTGTGGAGAAATTCTCAATTAGTGTCTGTAAGTTTTCTTGTGTTTTCATTTCCAAAACTAGCTGCTTGAGGTCTATTACTTCTGCATGAAGCTGTTTTTTTTTTCATTTTCAAGAAATTGCGTCCTCCATAGCAAATTCTGAACCGGAGAAGTCCAATATGAAAAACCCCGTCTCATGGAAATAGCAGTAGGGCTATAGACTGAGGGTGGTGGTTCCTCCATTTCCTGCCCAACCCTGGTGGGAACCAGAGATGTTCGCCATTCCATTTTGGCAGATTGGGAAGTGATTAAAACACTCTGATGGCTGCAGTCGATGGCTCCAGGATCTACTTTGCAGAAGCTTCAAGATTCTAAATGGGGAGAATCTAAACTACCTACAACCCCACTTATAATGAGGGCCTACTAAGTGGTTTGGGACTTATTAATGAAAATGACATTTTTTTAAAATTAATGACTATTAACTAACTATTTAGTGGGATTTATTCAAGGAAGGCGGCCTCTTTGATCAGTAAAGTATCCTAAGGGGGTTTTGTTCAGATCTTAACACTCTAAAAGCATAAACCAAGAGGCGTCAAAGAAATACACTATATTTGAAATATCACATTAATGCATGTACGTGTAACATTTAGCTGAAGGAAGTTGACATTTTTTGTGTTAGAGATGATTGTGATGGATTGTGCTTGATCTATGGTCAAAACTTAGTGGAATTAAAAATAATGAAATCATTCAGGTGTGGCTGCCACATGTTAGACAGGTCAGGGAGGAATGGATAGAGACATTGTATAATTTTCCTATAAATTATTTTTAGAAATTCTAAAAATTTAGAATTTAGATATATGTCTAAAATTTAGATGTATTTCTCTAAACTGGGCTGCTTATTTTTACAGCATATTAATTTTCAGTGTATTTTGTTTGTCTTTAAGTTTTCAGATTAATTTTTTCCCTTAATCTATTGCTCAGCAGCTCACAAAGTTTTGAGTATTGAAGCCTTGCTTGTCCAGCTTGCTCTGTTACTGCTTAAATCTCCATTTTTGCTATTGAGTTTATCATTTTTGAAACATTGCAGGTGCTTAGTTTATTTCAGAAGAAAACAGCAGAAAATGATCCTACAACTTTGGAAGCTTCAGAACATCCTATTGCAGATGACTCTACCAAAATTGATGGAGAACTTCCCAAAGCTCCTTGGGAAGAGGGTGTCTGCAAAGTATGTGGAATTGATAAAGATGATGATAGTGTGCTGTTGTGTGATACTTGTGATTCTGAATATCATATGTATTGCTTAAATCCTCCGCTGGCAAAAATTCCAGAAGGGAACTGGTATTGTCCCTCTTGCTTAGCAGGTCAAGATGAGTTCCAGGAAGGATCTATGCCTCTTTCAGGGATGCCAAGTGAAACTGTCTATAAAAAGAAACACCAAGGAGCTGAAGCACGTGCATTGTCCGAGTCTTTACAGGGACTAGTGACATCATTGGCAGAAAGGGAGTACTGGCAGCTTACTGTTGGGGAGGTTTGTTTTCTTTCACCATTCAAATTTGCATGCACAATCTTCAGTAATAAAATTATGTTTTGGAGTTTTTACTAGATAATATTTTGTGAATTGTCTCAATAATAACATGTCAGCTGCTTTTGGTTTATTACAAAATGGTATTCATGGATAACTAATCCATCTGGTACACATTACAAAAGCAACTCTATTTCACTGTGCTCTTGTTTTTTCTCATGCATAGTCAATATTTTGGCAACTTTCTTGCTTGATGACAATGAACACCATGGTGGCATGTTTTTGTTTTCTTTGGAGTCTGGACAATGCAATGGAGAAGCATTTTTCTTATAGGGAACAAGTTGTGTTACAACCATGCTAATGTTTAAATAATTTACGATCTTTAGTAATTCCCAGCATATTTTGAGAATTCTTCCATGTCTCGAAAAACACATCTTAGTATAATCCCATGCAAATCTCTAAGAAGAAGAAAATAAAGGAAGAAAGAAATTATCTTGATGTGAACAACCAAATTAGGTCAAACTTGAACATACAAACAAGCTAGAATGGTGGTGCGGGAGGAGGGACTACAGGAGGGTGGATCGAAGCATTTTCCACTGGGGAAGTTAAAGTAATCGAAGGAGCAATAATAGTAGGCACCTTGTGTCTACCCATATCAAAAGAACTTGATGGGGGAGGAGAAGGGGACATACAAGAATGGGAAACCAAATTCATGTTCACATTCTTTGTTTGAGTCTTTGCATTAGAAAAGGATTGCAAACTTCTTCTTTCAAGAGACCCCACAACTCGAGACAGAGAAACCTTTGTTAGAATGTCTCGCTCACCTTACTTTTCTTTTCTAGGCTTCACGTGCTAAGACATTTTTAAATGGAATAGAGTTTGCTTGGAAATTTTTTTTGGGCTTGTAGATGCCCTACACTGTGATAACCGAAACACCTGAAAGAAATTCTCTAGTAATCCAATCTTTGGATCTAGGAGGAATCTTGGCAAGAGATTTTTGTCTATTCAAAGAGACCCTTCGATACATCCATTTTCACCAGTAGCCAAAGTCATCGTTGGTTGAGCCCCCATGACTCCTCCCATAAAACACCTTAGTTTGTTGCCAAAGCCTTCCAGAAAACCCTCCTACCACAAAGTTTGCTTGGAATTTTTTTTTGGGCTTGTAGATGCCCTACACTGTGATAACCAAAACACCTGAAAGAAATTCTCTAGTAATCCAATCTTTGGATCTAGGAGGAATCTTGGCAAGAGATTTTTGTCTAGTCAAAGAGACCCTTCGATACATCCATTTTCACCATTAGGGAAAGTCATCGTTGGTTGAGCTTGTACCCCCATGACTCCTCCCATAAAACACCTTAGTTTGTTGCCAAAGCCTTCCAGAAAACCCTCCTACCAAAACTGAATTGAAAGCCCTACAAGAATAACCCAGATCTTGGAGATGGATAAAGGTTCTTTTCTAGGTTTGTGTTAGAGACAAAAACACTATTGTAGAGATAGTTGTATGTAAGTGTATAAATTCTTGTAAAGATGTATTTTATTATTGAAAAACTAAATTGGTGATTACAAGCCTTCGTGGCGGTTTGCCTATATATGCATTGACTGGCCACGAAGCTGAATGGTCAGATTGTTTGACCTTTTACCTTTCATAAATAATGGTGTTACTAAGTAATTAATTAATTAATTATTTTTATTATTATTTTGTAATATTATTTATTTAATTAATATTTTTATGAATGTTTTATTCATAATGTTGCCACCTCCTTCGAGGTGCTTTGACCTCAAAGCATAACAAGCAGGGTTATCTTTAGTTGAGCGCGTTGCTAAGGAATGACGTCTATTTACTTTGACTTTGTGTGTGCCTTGTGAGTTGGCAAAGTTCGAATATGTATTTGCACCTTCTTGAAGCTGGGAGAGTCAACACCATATAATTTATAACGTCGTCCTTGCCAAATAAAGTCAATGAGCTATTCTTCAAGTTTTGTAGTATAACTTCCTAACTATATTAACCATTTTGCACCTAGCACTATATCCATTTCTTTGAGTGGCAGGACAAAGAATTTTGTCTGTAGTTCTAATCCTTGTATCTAGATTGAAAACTTATGACATTCTCTTATTTCTTCGAATTTTCCCCTAGTAGCAACAATCATGGTCAGGTCCTTGATTGGGCACATGCTAAGATTAAGTTGTTTAGCAAGATCAATGTTTATACAGTTATGAGTAGTACCAGAATCTACAAGTATATTGAGTCTTGACATTTCTTCCTCTTATGATCCCTTTAAGCTTCAGGGCTTTAGGGCATAATCTCCTTGTCATGTTGTTGGTGGTGTTGTAAGCTCATTCTTTTTTCTTCTTGGAGATTGGTTTCTCTTCTTTCAAAGGTGTGGTGGAATGTATTTTGCAGTCGCTTGTTGCTTCTTATCTTTTGAAAAATGGCTTTCTTCATCCGATTTTGCCGGACACATTAGATTGCAACTAATGATGCTTCTTGTGATGTTTCCTCAAGGTGTGAATTTGCATTGTGCATTATAGTGATTTCTTTATCAGGTTCATGTACTTCAATTTGCCTTCCCTCTACTATTTTATAATAATGTAAGGACATGTCTTCAAATTTATGTCCAGGTGTCCAATTTTCTCCACACTTGCGACCATTATTTTTATTCTTTATCCTTTTCTCTAACTCATTATTTGAAGGGTCTCATTCTTTCCCAACTTCATAAGTATATAATTTGTTGTTAAGGAATTTGTGTCATAACATCCATTTGTCTCCACATTATCTACATTTGTTTGTCTCATTTTTACCTGAGCGTTATTGTTGTTTTTCGTCTAACTTGAATGATGGCGCGTTGAACTTATGCTTTTGTTCAATAAGTCTTGCCACATATCTAGCTTTTTCGATAGTTCATGGTTCGTACAATTTCATTTTTGTATGAATATAATTTTTATGTTCACACCCATACGTTTTAAGTAGTTGTTCGTTAGTAAATCCTCTTTGTAGTGTAGCCAATACTTCCCATTCGTGGGCATATTCACTCACATACCCCTTTTTCTTGAGATGAACAAATTTGTTGTAGACATCATCTTCTTCTTCATCATAGAATCTTTTTAGCAAGGCATTCACAAAATTCTGCCAATGAAAAAAACATGCGTCACATTTGCCAGACCACCATATGAACCAATCATATGATTTTGCTTCCAAATTGTTGGATGCCGTCATGATTTTCTCACGTTCTCCGAATGGTGGGTTTGATTCGAAAATGGCTTCCATTTTATTAGCCCAAACAATAGTGCCTCTATGGTCTTAGCTGTTGAGAAATCCAGGGCATCAAGATTAGATGATTTCACTTCTTTAGATAACTGCTCGTGAATGCTTTTTACTTTCTTAGATTAGGATCTTCTTTTTCTTAGATTATTAGTGTTCTTCTTCATCAAACAAATACCATAAAGAGACAGGAGACACAAAATGTAGGCTATCAGCGAAGGCCAAAACTTCTCCCACTTGAGAGGAAAACCCAAACAAATTCTTCTTCTTATAGATACTTCAATTGATGAATACCAAGATCAAGTCCCTTGACCTATTTGCCTCTCCATGACCAAGACACAAAGCTTCCTCTTTCTTCCTTGATTCTTCCTCCTTCTCAGCTCCCTTGAAGTGTTTTGTTTCCTTACTCTAGGATTGCAATTTTCAGCCTTATTTCAGAAACCCTAATTGCAGTACCTTGTTACCACTTCGCTTGAATGGGGAGACTTCCTTCTACACTTCGGCTTGATGGTTGCACTGTCTTCTCCTTGACTCGGCTTCTAGACTGAACTTACCATCCTCGACCCACCCTTGCAGCAAACAATAATTCTCTCGACCTTTTTTGCAACAGATGATGTGTCTTATCTTCGCACGTGTGACAAGAAACAACCCTAAAAATAGATCCAAAGAAACACGAGAGACTTCGCTCTTCCTTCCCTTCTCTTCAATAGTTATGAGGCTCCTTTCCAAGTGTTTCTACTTGACTCGGCTTCTAGACTGAACTTACCATCCTCGACCCTTCCATGCAGCAAACAATAATTCTCTCGACCTTTTTTGCAGCAGATGATGTCTCTTATCTTCGCACGTGTGACAAGAAACAACCTTAAAAATAGATCCAAAGAAACACCAGAGACTTCGCTCTTCCTTCCCTTCTCTTCAATAGTTATGAGGCTCCTTTCCAAGTGTTTCTTGTAGTCCTTATTGCAGACTTGCTTGATCGAGCTGCCCTATTTATAGTGGTTTGCCCATCAAATATGCCGACATGAGTTGAGGATGAGCCGACATGTCCTTTGGTGCAATTTCATTATTCCATCTTGAAGTCGACTTGAAGGAGATACTTTTGCTTGGTCTTGGAGGGCTTTCTTACACATTTAATGACTCATGCAAAAAATGTAACATGCCCAAGAAGGGTCTTCCATACATGACATTGACTCAATACTAAATAGAATTTTTGACTTGGTGAGAAAACCTAAAGGCTCACAATGGATGCTCATGAAACCCATGAGACAAGCATTCAAACAATAATTTTGTTTATTTTCTTTACGTCAATTACGTAAAATCACAATTACACGTGTCATTATTAAGACCGAACCTAGTCACACTTTTCAACAGTAACCATCGTAATTGGGTAGCTCTTTTTTAATTCACTGATAGTCTTTTTCTAGAGATTTAGTGTAATATTGGCTAGCTGAAAAGCATATCTCAGGCACACCTATAGGTTCATGCACAATTCTGTTTTGCGGGCTGAATTTTGGTCTTTGAAAAGTTTGCATTTTTAGCATGCCCACTTTTTCCATTAATTTACTAAGTTTTTCGATATGGTCGTCGAGTCTTTTGGTGGTTTTGTCAATTTTGAAGTCTTTCTACAATATTTGCTCCATCATCAACATCAACTTCTTTTGTTCTTCCCTAAATTTTGTTTGCTATTTCTATATGTTACTGAGACGTTTTCGCATGCTATTGATTTCATCCCCATAGCGGTTGACGTCAACTTGTAACTCTTCTTTTCTTACCATTTTGTTCTTTTTCTTGGCAAAACCCATCCTTTTTTTTACTATATATATATATGTATATATATATTATATAGTAATTATAACTATTGTATAACTATAGTGTTATAAACATGGGTCATATGACTATGTCGTATGTCTTACGAGATTAAACGTCGGAAGGCATTGAGTTGTGGCGTGACATTCGACGCTGAGAAGACGTGACGATCGGGACCCAAGAAAAACGATGGTCAGTGGATTGCAGATATGTTGGAACAATGGTGACAGAGTACGGGGAAGAGTCGGGACAAACATGTGTCGGTATGACGAGGTGATGTGGTGGGGGACATAACATGGTGGCATTTGAGTTGGAGGTGGTCGAGAGAACAACATAGACACTTGACAGGGTTTCAACACAGAGCAACTCAGTCGGAAGGCTGTGACGGGAACGAGGTGGTGTTTGTAGGGGAACAAGGAACAACGGACGTAGCGGAAATTGTTGGGAACAAGAGGATAAGAAGAGTAGGATGATGGACAATGTGGGTAAAGGTGATTGACCATGGAGAGCACGCGGAAGATGAGAATGAACAACAACTAAAGGACAAGGAATGTGGTGATGAGGTTGTTGGTGGAGATGAACAACAAACATCAGTGGGACAATGTGGTTGTACATGGAGAATCAATGGCTTTGATACCACTGTTAGAGACAGAAACACAATTGTAGAGATAGTTGTATATAAGTGTATAAATTCTTGTAAAGATGTATTTTATTATTGAAAAACCGAATTGGTGATTACAAGCCTTCGTGGTGGTTTGCCTATATAGGCATTGACTGGCCATGAAGGTGAATGGTCACTTTGTTTGTCCATTGACCTTTTATAACTAATGGTGTTACTAATCAATTAATTATTTTTATTGTTATTATTTTTTTAATTAATATTTTTAGGAATATTTTATTCATAACAAGTTGAACGACAAATCCCATTTTTTATGGCGAAGACCAGATGGGACCTAGATCCAACTCCGGCGAGGAATTTTTGCCCTATTTTCCAGAGAGTCAAATCGAAACACCATCCACAAGCAAGCGGATAAAAATAGGGGCTATAACCAATAGCCTCAATCAGTTATGACCTATCCATGTTCGAATTGAAACAACCCTCGATGATTTACCACTTAATCTTCCAACTGCCGCCTTCTCCGATAACTCAAGAATGTGTTCCAAGGGGATGTCTTCCCCTACTATCATTTCACCTTGCCACCACTCTTCTTCACACACTTGCTTTTACAGCTAGGAGTTAAGTGTCGTTGATCCTGTGGATCTGACTCAGTTGAGCCTTGAAATGAAGGTACAACAACCTTTGCATTTGAAATGTTTGTCGAAGAGGATGAGAGTGGAAACAAAACAACAAAAGACGACTGAGGAGCCACCTTAAGGCAGTCTGGCGAGGAGGAGAAACCTACAATTGCCAAATTTGGGGTTTTTAGAGCTTTTTGCCCAAGATTTAATGTATGATTTACACCTATCAGCCTGGTGAGCCCTGGATCCTGCAGGTGTCTTGATTGCTGGACAGCTAGAATAAATTCATCATCTTAGGGAAATATTGTTGCAGATGGTATTGTATCCTCGTCGAAGTCTAGTAGATCCTGTAGCATGATTGCGCAGGACTGTAATTGTAAATCGATGCCGAACACGAGTTTGCTTCCTAGGGCAGGCACCAAGTGGCCACTGAAGCACTGGACCACCAGGAAAGCTTGCAGAAACCCTACAATTCCATCGTATTTAGACCAGTGTTTTGAAAACCGCGACGAGAAGACGTGACGATCGGGACCCAAGAAAAACGATGGTCAGTGGATTGCAGATATGTTGGAACAATGGTGACAGAGTATGGGGAAGAGTCGGGACAGACATGTGCCGGTATGACGAGGTGATGTGGTGGGGGACATAACATGGTGGCATTTGAGTTGGAGGTGGTTGAGAGAACAACATAGACACTTGACAGGGTTTCAACACAGAGCAACTCAGTCGGAAGGCTGTGACGGGAACGAGGTGGTGTTTGTAGGGGAACAAGGAACAACGGGCGTGGCGGAAATTGTTGGGAACAAGAGGATAAGAAGAGTAGGATGATGGACAATGTGGGTAAAGGTGATTGACCATGGAGAGCACGAGGAAGATGAGAATGAACAACAACTGAAGGACAAGGAATGTGGTGATGAGGTTGTTGGTGGAGATGAACAACAAACATCAGTGGGACAATGTGGTTGTACATGGAGAATCAATGGCATTGATACCACTGTTAGAGACAGAAACACAATTGTAGAGATAGTTGTATATAAGTGTATAAATTCTTGTAAAGATGTATTTTATTATTGAAAAACCGAATTGGTGATTACAAGCCTTCGTGGTGGTTTGCCTATATAGGCATTGACTGGCCATGAAGGTGAATGGTCACATTGTTTGTCCATTGACCTTTTATAACTAATGGTGTTACTAATCAATTAATTATTTTTATTGTTATTATTTTTTTAATTAATATTTTTAGGAATATTTTATTCATAACAAGTTGAACGACAAATCCCATTTTTTATGGAGAAGACCAGATGGGACCTAGATCCAACTCTGACGAGGAATTTTTGCCCTATTTTCCAGAGAGTCAAATCGAAACTCCATCCACACGCAAGCGGATAAAAATAGGGGCTATAACCAATAGCCTCAATCAGTTATGAAACAACCCCCGATGATTTACCACTTAATCTTCCAACTGCCACCTTCTCCAATAACTCAAGAATGTGTTCCAAGGGGATGTCTTCCCCTACTATCATTTCACCTTGCCACCACTCTTCTTCACACACCTGCTTTTACGGCTAGGAGTTAAGTGTCGCTGATCCTGTGGATCTGACTCTGCTGAGCCTTGAAATGAAGGTACAACAACCTTTGCATTTGAAATGTTTGTTGAAGAGGATGAGAGTGGAAACAAAACAACAAAAGACGACTGAGGAGCCACCTTAAGGCAGTCTGGCGAGGAGGAGAAACCCACACTTGCCAAATTTGGGGTTTTTAGAGCTTTTTGCCCAAGATTTAATGTATGATTTACACCTATCAGCCTGGTGGGCCCTGGATCCTGCAGGTGTCTTGATTGCTGGACAGCTAGAATAAATTCATCATCTTAGGGAAATATTGTTGCAGATGGTATTGTATCCTCGTCAAAGTCTAGCAGATCCTGTAGCATGATTGCGCATGACTGTAATTGTAAATTGATGCCGAACAAGAGTCTGCTTCCTAGGGCAGGCACCAAGTGGCCACTGAAGCACTGGACCGCAAGGAAAGATTGCAGAAACCCTTTGACAATGCCATCGTATTTAGACCAGTGTTGTGAAAACCGCGATTTTATTGCGAGTTTTTCTTTGAAATCATTAAATCAGTGATTTTTTCATTTTAAAAAAATCATGAATTTTCCCAAAAAAATTATTTTTATTTTTTGTATTTTTAATTTTTATTTAATTAATTAATTTATTTTTAATTCTGGTTTTTTCTTTTTTCGGATCCTCGCCGATTTAATTGCGACCGCGATTATCACAACATTGATACACACACACACACACACACACACACACACACAAGTGTATATATCAAAGTAACAAAAATCGCGATGTTATCGCGCGAGTTTTTCGAGCGGCCGATTTAATCGGCGATTTTTTGAACGATTTTTTGAAAAAATCGTCATCGCGATAAAATCGCGATTTTTACGAAAAAATCGCGATTATTTTGGTAAAAATCGTGGGCCCATCAAACAGAAACCCTATAAGTTCAAAAATCGATTTTTTTTTTGGTCATTTTTGCAGCCCTCTCATTTTCCTGACACACCCTGTTGGCAGTTCATGGTAATGTTAAATTCTTAAAGTAAAAGTGATATTTCCTTTATTTTTCATTTTCATCCTTTTACTTCAATTTTTAACATTACCATGAAATGACTCAGGATGTTTAAGAGTGGTTTCGACCTCATTGGATTTCATATGGAGAAACTAGAATTTTAGATTTCACTCAAAATTCAACAGACTTAATGGTTTTCAGGGTTTCATGGTTTGGGGATTTGCATTGTTTCCATTTGATTCTATTATGTGTAAGGGTATGAGATTGGCATTTGATCAAGAGTACGAAGTCCTTTAAGAACCTTGATGTTGGTGGTATTGATTGTTGAACTTTTTTGATGTTGGTGGTATTGATTGTTGAACTCCCCTACTGTGGCCTTAACAAGAATGTACCCTTCACTCAAAGGAAAACAACTGGTTAGGCATGTTAATCTTTTTCTACCGCATTTTAATGTTGAGCAATCCAAGTCTGAAGACTTTGAGCTAGATGATGTTTATGTATCTCTTGTTGATGATCCCATTTCTAGTAGCGATGAATCAATGATGAGTTTCATGAGGAGGAGGAGGAGGAGCAACAACAGGAGGAGGAGGTGACACCACCTACCCCTGCTACCAGTAGAGGACGTGGCTACCTCCTTTAGCTCCTAGTGCTTCAGGATCTGGAGCACAACAGAGTCCATTGCCAGCCCCGCCATCTTCTTCGTCTAGAGGGAAAGCTGTTACATTTTCTCGCAAGAGGGGCAGAGGAAATCAGTAGTATAGGTTATTTGGTGCATTCCTTTGTATATAACATTATGACTCATGATATGGGATACATTATTATATTTTTTGTTGATATTTTGAGGTTGAGTTGAGACTTAGGACTTAGTATTCAGGACAGGATTCAGTTTTATGTGTGATGTAGCACTAGACATGATATTACACATCTTATATATTAGTTTTTTTTTCATATTTATGTGTCAATGCATTTATTTTATGCTGTAGATGCTTTAGATATTAAAAAAATTGAAAAAAAATGAATATTTTTGTATGTTACGATTTTTTCCCTATTTTTACGATTTTTTCCCGATTTTTACGATTTTTTCCGATTTTTTCCCCTCGGCGATTTTATCCCGATCGCGATTTTTGTTACTTTGGTATATATATATATATATATTTTCGAAAGAAAAAAATCAGGTAATTTTATCTGTATAAACAATATTAGATATATCAGATACTAAAATGCGTTCATGTTTGCTCCAGAATTCTGTGTTATATTTATTTTCCTGTCATGCTACTTAAAGGATAATTATTATTATCTAATTTTAAGGTCATGACCAAGCCAGACACAAAGAAACCCGATGGAAACCGTTGTCTTACATTTCTTGAAGTCGAATCAAAGCTAATCATCCATCTTATATTGTTAATCCCACTGGCTGCGAGTGATCACTATACCTTATACAAAAATAAATATAGTAATATAGTGACATAATATTACACCCAAGGTTCATGCATGTATAATATTCGCCACCGTCCAGTCCTAGGGCAGCCTTTGATAAACCATCTACCATCTTGTTCCCATCCTTAAAGATAATTGAGAAAGCTGAATGAAGTAAGTGTACATCATAAAACAAAGGCTGTAGTGTAATTTCTCAAGACTATTTCCTTGCACATCCATTGAATTACTGAAAGTGGGTCACCAAAATATTGAATGTGACCATCTTGGTGTGCAGAGACTATCCAGGCGCCACAGTCCAGTCCTAGGGCAGCCTTTGATAAGCCATCTACCATCCTGTTCCCATCCTTAAAGATATGTGAGAAAGCTGAATGAATTGACTGTACATCATAAAACAAAGGCTGTAGTATAATTTCTTAAGACTATTTCCTTGCACATCCACTGAATTTCTGAAGGTGGGTGACCAAAAATTTGAATGTGTGTTGCTCCATATTTCTGGGCCAACATCAAGACCAGTTTAAGTGCCATCAACTCACAATCGTTATTTGTTTCTTGACCAATTCCTGCTTCGAAAGAAATGCTGCGATTCATAGAGATATGAATAATTCCACCTGCTCCACCCCTGGGAAGAGTCCCGTGTTGAATTTTGTAACTATGGTTGGTCTTCATAATATAAATTTTTATCATTATTATTATTGTAAGCATGTTCTTCATGCTCCAAAGAAATTATATTATCTAAGTTACCAGGATTCACTAGTTTTTTGAAAAGCCAGGATCGGGATACAGCAAGTACAAACAATATAAAATATTTTATAATTTAAAAAAATTGAATTTATATAAAAATAAAATAAAAACATGTATTAATTTTTAAATATATAGTTTTTATATATTTATTAGACTAATACTCTCTCAATTAATATATTATTGATAAATAATAATTAAAATAAATTAAATTTGTATAAAATAAAAAATTTATAACTTCTGTTTAAAACTTTAAATATATAACTTCTATATAATACTTTTAGAATAATTATTAATTTAATAATATTAAAATTAATGTATCATAACATTCAAAAATTAATTACTACTACTAGTGATTATACTTAAATTAAATGAACTTACTTGTGTTCTTAAATGAGTGTTAATTTTGATTAAATCCCTTCAACTTAAATAGAACTTACATTATGAAACTCACTTTTTTACACTTAAAATAAACATAAAGCTTAATTAGAGTCTCCAAACGCCAGTAGCTTATGGTCTTGAATTAAAGTTTCTAATATGGTCAACCAAGCAAAAAGTAAAGAACTCCCTTGTTAATTATTTGCTCGGCTTATTTTGCATTATCGCGTCATTCATCCACTGACTTTTTCATTCTAGAAATCTGCGCTGACATCTAATTTGAAATTATTTGTTTCAAACAATTTTACACACAGACAAATGCTTTGGGCAGATCTTCATGGATCTAGATCCGAATCCGTCTGGGATCCGTGGATCCAGCTGCTTGGTCTGATGGATCTGGTAACATAGTATACTATTTATATTTGTCAACGGAAATATGAAAGGCATGTTCTTCATGACCTTTGCAAAAGAGGAATTTTAAATTTGTCTTGCTCCCTTCACAAGAACCCAAGTCGGCTCAGCCCCTTATGGCACCCTTTCGACCTCATGATTGGCTATATAAAGGAGATATTCATCCTCCCTCTTGAGCACTTCACATCGCATAACATGAGCGATATATCTCGGCAATCCACGGAGGATTACAAGGAGTCAAGGAGGCTGAAATCAGAAGTATAAGAGATTCTCCCTCTGCCCTCGCTCAAGCAAGTTCAGGAGGCCGAGTTTAGTGCGAGTTCCTGTGGTATCTTTCTAAGGCAAAGTCCAAAAACTTCCGTGGTCTATCTGTGGTCAGCTCCGAACTTCTGTGGCTGATGTAGAGGCTGAATTTCGGCCCTTTGGAGCAGACCTATTTCAGACCTTGGCCAAGTTATTTAAGGATGCTTTGTAGACTGTTTTGTGAGGACCAACATGGTTTATTGGTTAGAGGTTGAGCTTGTCATCTATGCTGGTCAGTTGTCTATGATCTTGACTTTGATGTCTATCTTAAGGAAAGGATGGCTGGGTTTTTCCCTCGTGTGGGTTTTCTCAGGGTAAAATGTTGTGTTCTTGTGTGGCTGTCTTTATGATCCTTATAATAATTTTGTTTCACTGTTGATCTCATCTATGTAATTGCTTTATGATGGAAAAGATAAGAAGAAGAAGATTAAAAATAATAATTATCATAAGAAGTAGTTATATGTATTAGAGGATACCCTTGTTTTTCAACACCTTGTGAAGCACTGTCAAGGTATGCCCATGGATAGCCCCTATTTATTTTTTCTTCTATATGCCGTTGTGTGGTTTGTTTTTCATAAACCTATTTCTATTTTTTGGATAGAAATTTAATATGTTTAGTGCTTGAGCAGCACATTTAAGAGGTAATGCTTCTTTGTCCTCGAACAACTTCAAATCCCTGGCCAACCATACTCCCCAAACAATATAGAAGGTGAGAGCTCTGATCCTTTAGTTTCTCTTTTGATACACCAAATCCTGAAAGTCCCTTCAATTACATGTCCTACCCAAATATTTTGGGGTTTACTCTAGCGATTCTGGTCACCTCTTTTTCTGCAAAACCTGCTGACACCATTCCACAGATTTGGAAACTCATGCAACATAGGCTTTGAAAGTCTGTGTCAACTCCACAGAGTCTGGTAGTGGTTGTATCTGCAATTTAGGTCTAGGTGATGTTACTATTTGAAGAAGCTTTGCAAAGTTTGCTTATTTAAATGCATCAAGAAAAGTTTGCTCGACCTCAACTGCTGGTTATGTTATGGCAATTTGTGAGAGATTGCACCTTAATTGATGACAATAGCAGAACATGATTCTCTGATTTGTTTTGAAATTTGATAAATCGACTTCATTGGATGGTTGATGTTGATTGAGAATGCTTTTGTAATGTGTGAGCTTTAAACTGAAATAAATCTGTATTATTGGTGGGGTGGGATTACTTTAATTTAATGTGTTGCAAGTTCACATAAAATATTGGACATCAGAATGGCATGGGAATTTATTTCTTACAAGAAAAGAGCAGAGGTTTTCCTTGAAATTTCTAGCTTAATTGCCATGAAGGCAGATGCCCTTGTTGCAACACCTGGATTTTTTGCTGTTTAACATTTGGTTTTGAACAGTTTCATGGTGTAGGATCGTGTATGAAAAAGACAATTTGAGATCAGGCTTTTCTTTTAATAATCACCTCTATCTTCTTTTATTTATCATACACAATTTTGATGTTTTGTATTCAAATCATTCTTATGGGTCCTGCTCAAATGCTATTTAACCCAGTGAATGTTATATATATATATGTGTGTGTATATTTTTTTTACTACAAACCCTGTCTTATGTGTTTCTTTGAATATCTGTATGCAGCGTATTTTCCTGTTGAAATTTCTTTGTGAGGAAGCCCTAAGCTCGATGAAAATTCATGAACATCTTGATCAGTGTACAGAGGATTCAATGGATCTGCAACAGAAATTACGTTCTCTTACTACAGAATGGAGAAATCTAAAAGCTAAAGAAGAACTTCTGGCTTTGCAGGCTGCAAAGCAAAGTGCCAGAAAGGTTTGTACAACTGATCAGAGTAATATGGAAATTAGACACATGGCTGCTAATGTTGCAATGCAGGAAGGGACAAAATATGAAGGTGTCTATGAAAACGGACAAAGGATCTTGAAAACTTTATGCACCAGTGGTGGACAGGGTGCAATCATGGAATTCAATAATGGAATTCAGGGGAATGGCTTAGTTGATGTGGATAAGCATCTGAATTATCCATATTCAACAACTGAAACTCAAAAATCACTTATTTTTCATAGCAAAGACCGCCTACCTGTTTGTACTGGACTGGTAAGTGGACAGGAAGGCCATAATTTGTCAGTTCAGAAGGAGATCCGTGTTTCAGAAAAAGAGCAGAGGACCTACAATGTATCAGAGGGAAAATCTTCAGAAAATATCGATCCATTTAGTAGGGAAAAAACACATCAAGTTGAGAGCATGTTTGGTCAGCTAAATGGCATTAGTGGAAATGGTCCACAGAATAGTCTAGACCAGGGGTTGCCTCTTACAATGCCCAAAGAACAGAGCATGGAATGTTTATTTGAGAGAAGTAGCAAGTACCTTGTTCAGGTCGATCAATCACTTTGTCATGAATTTTTTGAGAAGAGAAAAGAGGTAACACAGGCTGGCCCAGATTTAAATTTAACAACTTCAATTGTGGAAGCTGGAGTACTTGATAACCCTTATTTGAGGGTTGAACAACCAAATGATGAACATGTTGCGCTTATGAGTGTTGAGGACTTAAGTGTTCATTTAGCAACTCAGTCAGCTGGAGAGTCGAAAGCTAAGCATGGTCATTTGGATAAGGGAATTGTAGTTCATGGTACTGAAACTCTATCTTATCCCTCAAAACCTCTAGAAATACAAGATGTTGGACCAAATTTACAATCCCCAATACAGAACGAAATTCAGAATTTGGAAGAAACTATCGCCAGTCTAGATGGTCATCTCTCAAAAGTTAGTGTACGAAGAGAATTTCTAGGCAGAGATGGCATAGGTCGATTGTACTGGGCCTTAAGCAGGCACTGTAAACATCCTTGGCTTGTGGTGGAAGGGGTTCCACAAGCACAGAATAAAGGAATGACTCTTGCAGAAAATGAAAATGTTATGGGCAGTTGGACGAGGCCTTGTGAGAAAGATATTATTAATGTCCCATTTCATTGCGAGGACAAGCTATTGCTGAATAGCTTTGGTAACACTAAGCTTTCATCTGGGGAAATGATAGAATTAGTTGAGGACAAGAGCAAGGAACCCCAACAAAAATCTGGAGTAAATGTGGTTGCTTCTTCATGGGTCTCATATGAAACTGAGGCAGAAGTTGAGGAGCTCCTCAGCTGGTTAAGAGACAAACATCCGAGAGAGAGGGAACTGAAGGCAGCCATTGCCCAGTGGCAAAAATTAAGATCTCATCAATCAAAAAGTTCTCTGTACAATGATATTCAGATATTTCAAGTGAATCAATTTAAAGATAATGCGAAATGTGGTGTTTTCCCTAGTACCAAGGCTGCTTTGCTTCTGGAAAAGAAATTTGGTCCTTGTCTAGAATCTGAATCTTCTGAAGTTCCCAAGCGTCGTGGGAGGAAGCCAAAACTACAGTATGATGAGAGAATGTATCGGTGTGAATGCTTGGAGCCTGTGTGGCCATCCCGAAGTCATTGTCTTTCTTGTCATCATACCTTTCATTCAGTTTCAGAGCTTCAGACACATAATAAGGGAAAATGTGCATTGAACAGAGCTTCTGTTCAGGAGGAAGCTACAGAAAATAATGATGTAGCTCCAAAGGTGAAGAGGCGAAAACGTGAAAGTGGTCACTCACAGGCAGATCTTGCCTCTGATGTGGTTGAGACTTCTTCCCAGACTCCTCCAAAGAAAAGTGGCAAGTCACATGTGTCTTCAAAGTCTGTTACATTTAAAAAGAAAAACTCCACAAGCAGTCCGTATGATTTGACAGAGATATGTAAGAAATTTATAGTTCCATGTTCTAATAAAGATTTAGTACGTGAGATAGGCTTGATTGCCTCTAATGGTATAGCAAGCTTTGTCCCAGCGCCGTACTATTCACCTTCGCTTGATCCAAGTCTCATGATCTGCCTTTCCAAACAAGATGGAGGTGATTTAGACCCCTCAGCACAGAATCATTCAACTCTTGATGTTCTATCTAGTAAAGAGAAAACTAGCATCCATGCTTCTTCGGGTACTTTGCATACAGTGGTCACCTCATGCCTTCCTTCTTCACGTTTGGCTGTCTTTGGTGAAAACATGAATGGTAAAATGCATCAAATGGATAAAAATCTAGAGCCTGGCTCCAATATGGACCATGAGGGAAACTCGGCCATCTTATTGAGGAATGCATCAGCCAACTTTCGAATGTTTGCAAAGCGTGTTGTTCCTGAAGCTTCCATGAAGCCATTATCAGGAAGAATGTCACCAATTTTAAGAAGACTTAAGATCAATTTGCTGGATATGGATGCTGCTTTATCTGAAGAAATCCTAGAGCTGTCAAAGGCTTGTTTGTCAAAAAGACGTGCTTGGCGTGCATTTGTGAAGTCTGCAAAATCAATATTTGAGGTTAGATTTCTGAAGTTTTATGTTGTCTGTTTTGAATATTGTTTTATGTTACTTTCTCTTTCATAATTACTGAATCATAATTTTTAATTCCTATGGTGGAATGCTTGTTATATGGTTTTACGTGCCAGTTTGACTGCATTAAGTAAATTTAATTCATAGTACATTAGATCACTCAAGATGGTTTTCTAATGTGTAACTATGCTGCAAGCGTTGATTTGGAAGATGAACAAATAAAGGAGTGATATGAGAACCTTCCTTGGAACTAATATGTAGATCATAGATGAAATAATCTCCGCTTGATTGAATTAATCCCAATGCAATCAACAAAACAATTATTTTGAAATAATCCGAAAATTTTTATTTAACACTTCAAGAACACCAGGATTGGCGATTTTTTTCTTATCGTGACTGTTATTTCCTGATTAAATATTTTTAAGACCCTTGCCGACTAATTGCTGATTTCAATTATTTCATTTATGATGTGAATGAACTACTCTATTTTGATATATTTTTCCAATTCCCTTGCTAGATCATAATATCATAATGAAAGCTACAAATTGTTTGGAGCATAAGATAAGATGATTTGTTAATGTTAAATCGACAGAATCTCAATGAATATTGACAAGCTTTACAAATTTATCCATTTAAAAAAAATATAAAACAATATTATCATCAAATAATTGCATTGTCACAAAAACATGAAAAGGTTACAGATATATAACATGTATTATATGTCAAATGATGCTTTGCACATAAATTCTCTATTCCTGTGGAGGCCAGACTTAATAGATAATACATAATTACAAGAAATGTATCACGTGATTTTTTCCCAAGGTAAACTGTTATATATATATATATATCATGAATAAACTTATTATTATTGAAGGAGCATATATGAAAGGACATGATTACACCAATAGACATGACTCTTATGAAATCACATGGTTGGCCTAGTATATAAACAGGGGCCCTCATTGTATTCAAACTATATCATTCATTCACACAATATACAATATATTATTTACTCCTATTTGGACTTCCTACTATAGTCCGAGTATTTTGGATTAATTTACTCGTGAACGAACTTTGTTTGTCACATTTGGTATTAGAGCCAATTTAATCTGGCCATTGGCCACAATTTTTTTTTTAAAGGAGGCTTTTAGCCACACACTCAAAATTTTTGGAGTTTCCTCAATTCCGCCGCTCGTGACCAAAAACAAAAGAATCAGCCCTTTGGCCATATATATATATATATATATATATATATATATATATATCTATGTTGCATGAGTTTTTGGAACGTGGGAACGTTGGGAACTTGGGTACGGGTGTCCAGAACGGCTAGAAGTTTCCCCAAAATTTATAGGAAACGGCTAATTGGGAGCGGTAATATTATTTAATAAAAAAATTTAAATTTTTTTTTATTTTTTTATTTTTTTAATTACATAATTTATATAATAATCAAAATTAATATTGAATGAAAATATTAAAATATTAAAATCAATTCCCAACGTACTAAAATACCATAAAAGTCATGCAGAAAGCGCTCACAGCTATTGGAGTTTAAATGCTAGAAAAAAACACATAGTATTTCGAAACTCACTGCAGTTATTGGCCGCAGAGAACCTCTTCTTCTTGTTCGCAAATGAATACCACGCTCCTTCTTGTTTGCAAATGAATACCAGGCTACAGACAGTAACTATGCGCTCTCAACAAGTTAACAATTACCTTGATGGACTGAGTGGAGGCATACTAACACCCTTTATGCAATATTGTGAGTGATTTTGGCGGGAAAGAGAGATTTTTTTGGCAGAATGCAAGTTTTTTAGCCAGGAAATTTTTTGGGCAAATTTACATTTAACGCACAATGGAAGTTTCCTTATGAAAACATACTGAAAACGCAACTGGTAAGTTTTTTTGGCGGCAAATTGAGCTGGAAACTGCAGAATGGAAGTTTCCTTTTAAATGAAAACTTACTGAGAAAGGTTTTTTTTGGCGGCAAATTGAGCTGGAAACTCCGGAACGTTAATCATTACAGTGGTCAACGTCCCAAGAACGTGCCGCAGCTCCTGTCAAAGCTCCTGCAGAAAAAAGGTAAGTTCCGGCACCGTTCCAAAGCTCCAGGGAGCGCAGGAACCTCTGGAACGAGTTTCTGAAATGTCGGGAGCCGTTCCCGTGCAACAAAGATATATATATATATATATATATATATATATATATATATATATATTAAAAAAACATAAAGACCAAAAACTTAGCCGTTGCGGCCTAAGCAGCCACAGCTGCCGCCGTATGGATTGCTTCCCATAGCTGCCACAGCCGCTGCCATATGGATTGCTTTCACTCTGCTGTATGTACATACGACCCTATGTTCATCTCAAAAAAGTAAAATGAAGACTAGTAATGGAATATTTCTTAAAACTCTAAGCAATATAAACAATAGAAGCAATATATATATATATATATATATATATATATATATATATATATATATATCATGAATAAACTTATTATTATTGAAGGAGCATATATGAAAGGACATGATTACACCAATAGACATGACTCTTATGAAATCACATGGTTGGCCTAGTATATAAACAGGGGCCCTCATTGTATTCAAACCATATCATTCCTTCACACAATATACAATATATTATTTACTCCTATTTGGACTTCCTACTATATTCCAAGTATTTTGGATTAATTTACTCGGGAACGAACTTTGTTTGTCACATTTGGTATTAGAGCCAATTTAATCTGGCCATTGGCCACAATTTTTTTTTAAAGGAGGCTTTTAGCCACAGAATAATTTTTTTTGGAGTTTCCTCAATTCCTCGTGACCAAAAACAAAAGAATCAGCCCTTTGGCCATATATATATTAAAAAAAACATGAAGACCAAAAACTTAGCCGTTGCGGCCTAAGCAGCCACAGCTGCCGCCGTATGGATTGCTTCCCATAGCTGCCACAGCCGCTGCCGTATGGATTGCTTTCACTCTGCTGTATGTACATACGACCCTAAGTTCATCTCAAAAAAGTAAAATGAAGACTAGTAATGGAATATTTCTTAAAACTTTAAGCAAAGCTGTTTTTCCGTTGTTTAAAGTCAAAGGAACAATTGCAGAAAAAGATGTTACAATTTCAATTTCCCCTACTCAGGACAATAATTACATTATTATAGAATGTGCTAAACAATTAGTGATTCCTTAATCAAGTATAATTGAAATGATAGACTGTTGAAATTTGGACAGCTTTGGGATGAATTTCCCCAAGAGGGAAACTATAAGCCCCAATAAAAGGTCATCTGCCCCATCAGAAACCCCCAAAAGAACTCAAATTTGGTCAAAAGAAAATTATTATTATTAAAGTGGAATATATTTAATTTAATTTGAAGCAAATTCAAATTTTATGTTTCCCTCCAAGAAGATTTCAAGTCAGCCTCTCAAAAGGGGACCTCATCAAATTATATAAATTAGCGAGCCTTGAGGTCTCATTCATGAATAATTCGAATTCATTGGATGGTTTTGTTGATTTTTAATGTACCTTGGACAAGTGGTTTCCCATGGGTTAGTCTCTACCTAGGGAAAATTGTCCAAAATAATTCTTTTCCTAAGTGTGACTTTATAAAGTGAGAGTGACTTTATAAGTGGTAAAGTCAATATTAAATTATAAAGTGAAAGTGACTTTATAAGTGGTAAAGTCAATTTAAATTATAAAGGGAAAAGGGACTTTAGACATAAAGTACAATGTGGGTACTTTATTTAATGGGTGAGTTAGAAAATAGAAAGTGAGAATTAAATGCACATTTATTTTCATTCCTTGATCTAAATCAATCTGAGCCATTGGATCTTAGGGTTGCCCAAAAGTCATTTAGGGAAACAAAAGGGGGAAAAGAAAAGAGAGACTGCATGCATTCATTCTTCATGAGTAGATTGGAGAAATGAGGTTGAGAGTCGGAGAAAAGTTTTGAAAGAGAAATTTGTTGCAGGAAATTGAAGAAGTGATTTCTAGGCAAATATGGGCACGGAAATCAAGGCATAGAAGACAGTAGAAGGTATAGTTCGAGCACCATTAATGCTGTGAGTTGCACATAGTTCGAGGGTTGTTTTTGAGCATTTTTTTTTTTTGGGGTAAAAAAATCCGTACAGTCCATGCATTGGTATGGAAATCCGTATAGTTTGTATGAAATATGTACAATATAGTCTGCGTCCATACAGTACTGTTTCAACTTCAAGTGGGCATGAAAATCGAGCCAGAGTGGGCATGGTTTTCAAGGAGTTTTGAGCTGAAGATATAAGTCGTATCTTGCTGTTTTGTTTTGTCTGCAAATGCATTTTTATTGAACTTGAAAGATAAATAAATTTGAAGAGCTCTCTAACAAGTTTTCCCCAGAGAAGATTGAAGGGGTTTTACATGGGTCTAAGTTAACCAAAAATCTGAGTGTATTTTTTTTGTGTGGCTGGTCTGTTTATGTCCATATTTATTTTTAGCATGTGTTGACAGTCCCATGTGTTTTAATCTGAAAATTTCATTTCCAGAATTCTATATGTTGAATGTAAGTTTATGGGAAAGGGCATTTAACTGAATGGGAGTGATAAGGTGAAATTAAAACTAGGTTGGGATTGCAGGAAACTTTTAGGTCATCAAATTTCAACAGGTTTGTAAACTTTATCTTGAGGCTCGATATTCTGTATATGGTTTGCATATCAATATGACTCGTAGATTTTGTTTTGAGGTTTATATTCACTATTTTATAGCAGATTGGTTTTGTTGTGGCTTGATACACTTTTATTAACTCTATTCTAGAGTGGAACGATTTTGTTGTGGCTCAATACACATTTCTGAGTGGATCGACTTTGTTCCCTTGAAGCTCGAATTTATTTGGTGGCTTGACGATTACCTGTGACTCTTGCAAATTCCTGTGGCACGTCAATATTAGTGGTTCGTTGACTCTACCTTGTGGCTCATCAACCTTAGTGGCCTGTTGACTCTACCTTGTGGCACGTTGATGTTATTTTGTGGCATCACATATGATTTATTGGCATCACATTTTTTTATTAATTCAGTGGCATCACATACGTATGTATCTCTTTTCTAGGCATTGCATTATATTCACGACACAATTTTCCTATGATTCAGACTTTATCCATATGTTGGTGACTAGCTTTTTGTTCATATTAGTTATGGCCCACACCCTTTGTATAGACAACATATGGTAAGCTCACATTCTCTGTGACTTTGTATAGACAAAATATGGTAATCACGCATTCTCTGTGACTTTGTATAGACAACATATGGGATGGAAATGATTCATATAACAAAGATTTGTGGCATTGACTTGAACGTGATGTTATAATGACCTTGAAGATGGCAATGTTCGTAAGACTAATACTAGTGAAATTAATCTCCGTTGAAGGAGTCTATCTCTGTGATCCTAGAAGACCGATCTCCAAACTGAAGCAAAAAGACAATCTCTTTAATGTCAATGCAATAATATATGATTTGTTATGTATATTTTATTAATTATTAGTTAGATATAGTTATCTCAGGTTTATTAACGTGGAAGGGCATGATCAAAGATCATGCCTCTTCACCAAGGGACACCATGAGGCTATATTTAAAGCCTCGGTGATTCCCCATTGTAATCATCTTTCATCTTTTATCAATAATAATATATACTTATAAAGTGTACTAGAGTTTTTACACTCCATTGATATCGGAGCCATCGCTTTTCGGGATCTGTGTGATCACCCATAATTAAGGAATTACAAGAAAATTCCAGAATTGAAGATTTTTTTAAAAACCAAGTGCTTGTGGGTAGCAACATTTGTTTTTTAAAAAAAGAAGAAGGAAGAAAAATATATATATATATATATATATATATATATATATATATATATATAAAATAAAAGAGGGAAGGAAAGTTAACATAAAGGGGGAAATAAATTAAAAGGAAAAAAAAATATTTAAAAGAAAATAGTTCCAAAAGGAAAACGTAAAAAGAGATATATATATAAAGAAGTACATATACGTACATGTGAAGACAAAGTAAAATTAAAAAGGAAGAGTAATTGCTCGAGATGACAGAGCATAGCGAAGCAATGAACAAGATGACAGAAGTCTTCAATAAGCTAAATGATAAGATAGATAAGTTAAGTTAGACACAACTTCCAATATTCCCAAATGTCGAACATAATCAACTGAACAATTTAGCTAATTCAGATCATAATCATGAATATAACATGTTTGAAAAAGAGCAATTAAATGAGGTTGAATTGAAAATCAGCTCACATGAAAACTATAGTGTTGAAATACCTAGAAGCAGAGACTCTGAAATCAACGATGAAAATTATAGAGCTGAGAAACGAAGAGAAGAAAATGCAACTCAATCCACTAATAAAGCCAATAATGCAACAATAGAAGTTATTAAGAACTTTTATATAAATGAAAATCTAATGGTAGAAAAAGAAACAATGTCGGTGAAGGAGCCACATAAAGAATTCATCATGACCGCTATCACAGATGCAACAACAGACATAGTCATTGAAAATGAAAGAAACCATGAAAATATAGATGCTTATAAACAACAAAATGTTTCATCCCCAGAATTGAACGAAAAATGTGAAGAGACAAACACATCCAAAGCCACTGATAGAGTGCCAGAAGCTGTTAAGGCCTTCGATGATGAAAGATGATTACAATGGGGAATCACCGAGGCTTTAAATATAGCCTCATGGTGTCCCTTGGTGAAGATCATGCCCTTCCACATTAATAAACCTAAGATAACTATATCTAACTAATAATTAATAAAATATACATAACATTATGGAGTGTAAAAACTCTCGGTAAACTTTATAAGTATATACTATTATTGATAAAAGATGAGAGATGATTACAATAGGGAATCACCAAGGCTTTAAATATAGCCTTATGGTGTCCCTTGGCGAAGAGGTATGATCTTTGATCATGCCCTTTCACTTAATAAAACCTAAGATAACTATATCTAACTAATAATTAATAAAATATACATAACATTGCCCCTCTCTTAAAGATGCTTTGTTCTCAAAGCATACGTAACGATGGACAATGTTGACGAATGCCTAGGTTTCTTGAGCGGCGGGCTCTTGATTCCCACATTTTAAAAAGATCGTGGAGCATCTTCTCAAGTTCAATCTTTTGGTGATGTGGATAGCGAAAAGATCTGATATCGACAGGGTCGGATCCTGTCTTGACTTCTATTGGATGTTTGATTTTCCTATCTGGAGGCACTTTTATGGGTAGATCTTGGAATACTTTTTCGTGTGTCCGAACTAGTCCTTGTTCTTCTGGTGACTCTTCGTGGCTCCCTTTTGAATATAACATTTCTAACTGATGACATTGTACTGTAGATGTTGGCGCTCCTGTTTGAATCATCTTCGTCATCAGAGAGGAAGATACGACTTGATCTTCTGGGGCTTGGAATCCATACAACCTGTGTTTCTGCCCTTTCCACTTAAAACTTATAAACTGCTTCTGATGGTTGGCAGAATAAGTACCTAAAGTTTGTAGCCATTGAATTCCTAAGACCACATCTACTCCTCGTAATGGAACGGTGTAGAATTGAGATTCTAAATGAAAATTATTTATCTGTAGTTTGACCTTATGGCATTTCCCTACTTGCTCAATCTTCTTACCATCGGCCACCATTACCTTCATATTAGGCATGGGGAAGGTAAATATGTTAAGTCTTTCTGCCATGGTTGAATCTAGAAAACTGTGGGTACTGCCAGTGTCGACGAGAACCATTACGTTGTTCTTCTTGGTATGTCCTCTTAACCTTAGGGTTTGAGGTTGTGATATGCCTGTCATAGCTGATAATGACACTTGCGGAATAGTTTCGCCATCCAGTTCTGGAGAGAACTCTGAGTTGTCTTCTAATCCTTCTATATATGAATCATTATTGTTAGCATCATTAGTTGCTTCACAACTATATAGATTTTTTCGCTTTTCCATTAGCACATCTGTGTTTAGGGTCCCAGTTTTCACCGCAACGTTTGCACTTGCCCTCTCTCATTCTTTGTTTTTCCACACTAGTTTTTTCTTCTCCACGAAAATGGAGTGGGACATATTTTGTGTCATCTATATTTTCAGATTGAGGAAATCTTTGTCTCAAATATACTTTTTCTGGTTTTGATAACCTTTCAAATTTTTTTTTCAGCAACTTTTGCTTTTTGCCTTGCTACTTCTACTGATGTAATTTCATGAAGTTTGAGCTCTTCTTGTATATGGATTTTAAGTCCTGAGATGTAAAACTGGATTAGACAAGATTTTGACAATCCCGGTACTCGTGTTGCCAAGGTCTCCCATTCTCGAGTGTACTCATCCACATCTCCTTTTTGGCGTAATTTGATAAACGTTGAAAAAAACTTTTCTTCTTTTATGCCTTGAAACCTTTTGAAGAATGCATTCTTAAATTTCCTCCAACTAATAGCAAGCGTCGTCTTTTTCCACCACATATACCAATTATATGCTTCTCCTTCCATTTTCATGGAAGCATACTTAATTTTTTCGTCATCACTAGTAATGTCATAAATCTCAAAATATTCTTCCGCTTTATTAAGCCATGCAACGCTATTTTTTTCATTACCATCAAACTTGGGTAGCTCGATTTTGGCTTTTCGCTGATATGCTAATGGTGGAACAAGAAGAGGATATTGATTAGCAAATGCATTCCAGAGCTGCTTATTTGGAAAATCTGCATTACTATCTTCTTGATGATGTGGGGAATCGGTTTTTCCTTGATGCTCTTCTGAGTTCCCTGAATCTGCGGAATTGTTTTGTTGATTTTGTTCCACGTTAGGAAATATTGGGGATTGTGTCTAACTTAACTTATCTATCTTATCATTTAGCTTATTGAAGAGTTCTGTCATCGAGTTCATTGCTTCGCTATGCTCTGTCATCTTGTTCATTGCTTCGCTATGCTTTTCTGTGGCCTCGTGATGATTTAGCCACATTTGTCTTTCTAT
The DNA here is from genome assembly GCA_034641835.2 of Pinus albicaulis. Classification (NCBI taxonomy): domain Eukaryota; kingdom Viridiplantae; phylum Streptophyta; class Pinopsida; order Pinales; family Pinaceae; genus Pinus; species Pinus albicaulis. The sequence goes on along the minus strand of CM076578.1, from coordinate 26,910,778 downwards.
TCGATTTGTCATATCATGAACCTTTTTGATGTCGTTGGAGTGTTCTGCAACTGTACCTTCAAGATTGACTAATCTTTTTCCGAATTCTTCGGAATTATTATTGATTTGTTTCTCGAGATCCACCAATTTCTTCATGGGCAATTACCATGGGCTCCAAAACCACGAGCTTGTAAACCACGAGCAATTACTCTTCCTTATTCCTTTTTACTTTGTATTCACATGTACGTATATGTACTTCTTTATATATATATATATCTCTTTTTACTTTTTCTTTTTTTCTTTTTCTTTTGGAACTATTTTTTTTTAAATATATATATATTTTTTCCTTTTAATTTATTTTCCCCTTTTTGTTGACTTTCCTTCTCTCTTTTGATTTTATATATATATATATATATATATATATATATATATATTATATTTCTTCCTTCTTTTTTTTTTTTTTAAAAAACAAATGTTGCTACCCACAAGCACTTGGTTTTTAAAAAAATCTGCAATTTTGGAATTTTCTTGTAATTCCTTAATTATGGGTGATCACACAGATCCCGAAGAGCAATGGCTCTGATACCAATGGAGTGTAAAAACTCTCGGTAAACTTTATAAGTATATATTATTATTGATAAAAGATGAGAGATGATTACAATGGGGAATCACCAAGGCTTTAAATATAGCCTTATGGTGTCCCTTGGCGAAGAGGCATGATCTTTGATCATGCCCTTTCACTTAATAAAACCTAAGATAACTATATCTAAATAATAATTAATAAAATATACATAACATTGCCCCTCTCTTAAAGATGCTTTGTCCTCAAAGCATACGTAACGATGGACAATGTTGACGAACAAGGAATAGTTCGGAAACACGAAAAAATATTTCAAGATCTACCCATAAAAGTGCCTCCCGATAGGAAAATCAAATATTTAATAGAAGTCAAGAAAGGACCCGACCCTGTCAATATCAAATCTTGTCGCTATCCACATCACCAACAGATTGAGCTCGAGAAGTTGCTCCACGATCTTTTTAAAATGTGGGAAGCAAGAGCCTACCGCTCAAGAAACCTAGGCGTTCGTCAACATTGTCCATCATTACGTATGCTTTGAGGACAAAGCATCTTTAAGAGAGAGGCATTGTTATGTATATTTTATTAATTATTAGTTAGATATAGTTATCTTAGGTTTATTAATGTGGAAGGGCATGATCAAAGATCACGCCTCTTCACCAAGGGACACCATGAGGCTATATTTAAAGCCTCGGTGATTCCCCATTGTAATCATCTTTCATCTTTTATCAATAATAATATATACTTATAAAGTTTACCAGAGTTTTTACACTCCATGATTACAATGACCTTGCTATGATAATAGAACATGACAGTGTTCACATGGTTGGTACAGTAACCTCGTTCGTATAATATCTTCTATGATACTTATGAAAAAGGTCATGCTCTATGATACAATGCTCATGCTCTATGCTATAGTGCTTATGCTATATGATACAATGACCATTAATACAAGAACCTTGTTCCTATATATGACTGTGATCTTGCTCTTGTGATAAATGATGGTAGGGGTGTTGATGTTTTATATGGCTTGACAGTAATGATGATAATTGACCGTGATGACTCTTGACAGTGATAATGGGTGACAGGTGTGATAATGTGATATTGTATGATAGTGATATGGCAACAACTTTCTTGGATTATTAGATGTCAGTTCACAAACAAATTTGTAAACTAACTTAGATTGGCCTTAGGAGGTCTGGTGTAATGATGTATCTCACTGTGGATGTACTTTGTATCTCAACTGAACAATTGATAAATATCTAATAGAAGAAGAATTTGGTTGTGTTTTTCCCCTTGTGGGGTTTTGCCCTGGTCTCTGACCTAAAATCCCAGTGCCCCCTTTGTGCATGCTTTTCTTTTGTTGTTCCTTTATGTTTCGCTGCAATGTTGATATTATTGTTCTTTCTACATAATTGCTAATGATATTATGATGTTATGGGGTGAATGCAATATGTAAATAATGAAAAATTTGTAAATGCAATTATCTATAGCAAAGAACAATATAGCCCTAAAGAAAAATTAACAAGGGATGAAAAACAACATGACATAAGCAATCTACAACTGAGTATTGGAGACTATAATTTTGTCTCACAATTCATCGTTCGATTGTTATTTTGCAATGATAGTGACATGGCTCTAGGATCATCTTGGATGGAAATACTGGAGTGTTTCATCCTAAATATTAAGAAGTTCTTAACGTTTTCCTTTAAGAAGAACAAAATAACATTACAGGATACAACATCGAATCCAGGTTCAGTCACACTAGAAGGCTTTAACGAAATTTAAAAATTAATCGTCGAAGAAAATAAAAAATCGGTGCAAAATATGAAAAAAAGAAGACCAAATTATTGCTAACAAAAATGAAGAAATTTCTCGCTTGAAGGATCATAGTGAGAAATTGCTTACGCAAATTAGGAAGCTCAAATAGGAAATCAGCCTAAGGGTCACTGGTTGATTGCCTCTCTCCTTGGATTAGTGCTTGCCAAATCTTCAGGGGGTGTCCCTAACCTATCATGCATTGAAAATCATCTAAAAATTTGCAAATTAGCATGAGAAATCAACACATAATATGGGTCTTTATCATGCAATCAACGACCCAAGGATAAAATTGGTTGGTTGATTAGAAATAAATGTGAGAATTTTAATTAGTAATCAACAAAATGTGAATGACAATTGGTTGGTTAATTAGAATTTAATGTGAAAATTTCAATTAATAATAGTAAAATATGAATGAAAAGAAAAAAGAATGTCCTCTATAATATCAAAGTAGAGACAAAACTATCTATATCACCAAATAGAACAGGAAATATCGTGTCCATGAGCCGAGAAGCTAATAGAAAAGCATTCAAACTATGTCTTTGTATTTGCCAAAAGACAATTTACAACATAGATAGAAGGTACAAGATAGATCACATTAAAAATGCTTTGCATAGAGTATAAATATAGAGAAAGGAAGAAGGAAATTATGGAAAAGAAACTCTAGTGACTGCTCTCAAGAAAACTCTCTGAAATAATGGCCATTTGACCCCTCTTTATGGAATTCTCCTCCTCCCAAAGAAGGTGCAATTCTAATGCTACTATACACCTAGTTTAACTTGTGGTGAAGTGAGTGGAAGTGAAGTTCTTATGCACTTGGTTAGAAGTGACGAGGAATGAAGTGATATCAAACAGGTCCAAGTCAGGCTCACTCATGTGCCTTGTGGAAAAGAAACTCTAGTGACTGCTCTCAAGAAAACTCTCTGAAATAATGGCCATTTGACCCCTCTTTATGGAATTCTCCTCCTCCCAAAGAAGGTGCAATTCTAATGCTACTATACACCTAGTTTAACTTGTGGTGAAGTGAGTGGAAGTGAAGTTATTATGCACTTAACCCATGCACTTGGTTAGAAGTGACGAGCAATGAAGTGATATCAAACAGGTCCAAGTCAGGCTCACTCATGTGCCTTGAGTGAAGTGGATAAGATAATATTTATGTCCAATAAATTAACACAAAAAAGGTCAATGGGTCTATTGAATACAATGATGTCAATATATGGCAGGAGAACCAAAATGTTTGTATATTAGGATTAATAAGTGACATAAAAACATGAAGTGTATATGCTAAATGATGGAAAATCCATTGAATTTATGTGCGGGTGGTTACAATGGGAGGGAGATGTACAAAGGGAAAGGAGTTGGGGAGTAAGTCCTAGTCTACATAAGTGATCTCTTCTCACATTCGAGGTTGAAAGAAGATAAATCAAGATAGAATGATGTCTCGAGGAAGCATTGGGGAAAGATATGGACCCTCCTCTATGCTGCTGCCTAGAATGTAACATGTTGATGATTAGGTGATTTAATCTGCCTGCTAGTAAGGGATTTGGTCTCACGACTTTTTTGAGGTCTATGGGAAGGGGTAATGATCCCTTTGATTTGCATTGGCCCGGAGTCTAAAGCAATGTTGTCATTGGCCAATCTATTGGTGTCGCTAGCTAATCGAAGCACCATAAAGGAGGAGGTAATCACTTAACCCGTGCACTTGGTTAGAAGTGACAAGGAATGAAGTGATATCAAATAGGTGCAAGTCAGGCTCACTCATGTGCCTTGAGTGAAGTGGATAAGATAATATTTATGTCCAATAAATGAACACAAAAAAGGTCAATGGGTCTACTGAATACAATGATGTCAATATATGGCAGGAGAACCAAAATATTTTGTATATTAGGATTAACAAGTGACATAAAAACATGAGGCCTATATGCTAAATGATGGAAAAGCTATTGAATCTATGTGCGGGTGGTTGCAATGGGAGGGAGATGTACAAAGGGAAAGGAGCTCGGGAGTAAGTTTTGGTCTACTTAAGTGATCGCTTCTCACATTAGAGGTTGAAAGAAGATAAATCAAGATAGAATGATGTCTCGAGGAATCATTGGGGAAAGATATGGACTCTCTTCTATGCTGCTGCCTAGAATGTAACATGTTGATGTCTAGGTGATTTCATCTGCTTGCTAGTAAGGGATTTGGTCTCATGACTTTTTTGAGGTCTATGGGAAGGGGTAATGATCCCTTTGATTTGCACTTGCCTGGTGTCTAAAGCAATGTTGTCATTAGCCAAACTATTGGTGTTGTTAGCTAATGGAATCACCATAAAGGAGGAGGCTGGAGATTGTGGGAATGGAGTTTGAGGGCCTCTTGGATGTAAAGGGATAGGAATCTTTGGTTTGAGTACTCGAAGAAATTGGAAAGGGTCTGGATCTCATTGAACAAGTGATAAAATCTCCCATGAATCTCATAATAAATGAGGCAACAAGAATGAAGTACTCCTCTGTCTCGATCTCTAAAAGATGACACAGCTAGGAGATCTTGTATGATGAGCCTATTTGGTGGTTTGACTAAATCCGTAGTTTATGGGAACAAACTCTGAATTGTACCAAGGAATTGCGAAGGGCGCCCATCCAATGGAAAAGTGTGTAATGGGGATGAACAATGAGTCCATCCCTTGTCATCATGAAGTGCTCATCCTAGAAGGCCATCTTTCAAGCGTAAGCCACCTTGAGGGTTTATCCAAGTGACCTATACATATTTTTTGTAGAATCCTCATAGATGATTGTATGCATCTCCTATTTGATTGGAAAGAGGTGGTCCGGTGCACAGAAGGAAATAATGAACAAAGGAAGACTGTCTAATATAATACCAATAGACCCAAGAAGATTTGAGGATTTGAGACTCTTGTAAAACAACATTGAGATTGAGTTGAAGGACTAGTTGTTGTAGTGGAATCTGATAAATTGTAGGCCAAGTATGGATGGATCACGCCATTTAATTCTATCAACAATGCTCCCAACATGATATATAAGTGAGATGAGATTGAACACCGCCTCAAGTCAGAAAGGTTGACTACCAAAGTCTCTGAGGTTGATGCGTCGAGGAATTGTTCATTTGTATCTTAATGGAGTGATGAAGGATGGTGGTCTATAACCTCTCTACCCAGGGTCACGCAGATTGTAGCAAACTAGCCAAAACCCAAAATCCATATAGAACTATGGGCCAAACAAGAGTGACCATGTTATGTATATTTTATTAATTATTAGTTAGATATAGTTATATTAGGTTTTATTAAGTGAAAGGGCATGATCAAAGATCATGCCTCTTCACCAAGGGACACCATGAGGCTATATTTAAAGCCTCGGTGATTCCCCATTGTAATCATATCTCATATCTCATATTTTATAAATAATAATATATACTTATTCAAGTTTACCAGAGTTTTTACACTCCATTGGTATCGGAGCCATTGCTCTTAGGGATCTGTGTGATCACCCAGAATTAAGGAATTACAAGAAAATTCCAAAATTGCAGAGTTCTTTTAAAAACCAAGTGCTTGTGGGTAGCAACATTTGTTTTTTAAAAAAGAAGAAGGAAGAAATATATATATATATATATATTAATAAAATCAAAAGAGAGAAGGAAAGTTAACATAAAGGGGGAAATAAATTAAAAGAAAAAAGAAAAAGTAAAAAGAGAGATATACGTACATGTGAAGACAAAGTAAAATTAAAAAGGAAGAGTAAAAGTAAAATTAAAAAGGAAGAGTAATTGCTCGTGGTTTACAAGCTCATGGTTTTTGGGCCCATGGTATTAAAAACCCATTTCCCCTTTTCAAAACAACGTGCCTTTTCAAAACAAAGTGACTTTTAAAAACAATATTATATATATATATATATATATAATTCAAATAATAAAATAATAATAATAATAATTATTATTATTATTTAAATATATATATATGTATATATATAATAATAATAATAATAATAGAAATTATTATTATTATTTCAAAAAAAATTTAATTTAATTAATTAATTAAATATTAATTAATTAATTAATTTAAAAAAAAGGGGAAAACTGGTAGAAAAATATTCTCCACCTCATACACACTCAATGTCTTCATCGATGTCGATGGCCGAATTCCAGAAGAAATTGGTGGATCTTGAGACACAAATCAATAATAATTCCGAAGAATTAGGAAAAAGATTAGTCAATCTTGAAGGTACAATTGCAAGACACTCCAACGACATCAAAAAGGTTCATGATACGACAAATCAAATAGAAAGACAAATGTGGCTAAATCATCACGAGGCCATAGAAAAGCATAGCGAAGCAATGAACAAGATGACAAAACTCTTCAATAAGCTAAATGATAAGATAGATAAGTTAAGTCAGACACAACCTCCAATTTTCCCAAATGTCGAACATAATCAACTGAACAATTCAGCCAAGTCAGATCATCATCATGAATATAACATGTTTAAAAAAGAGCAATTAAATGAGGTTGAATTGGAAATCAGCTCACATGAGGGCTATAGTGTTGAACCACCTAGAAGTAGAGACTCTGAGATCAACCATGAAAACTATAGAGTTGAGAAACCAAGAGAAGAAAATGCAACTCAATCCACTAATAAAGCCAGTAATGCAGCAACAGAAGTTATTGAGAACATTTATATAAATGAAAATCCAATGGCAGAAAAAGAAACAATGTTGGTATTCAACGTGACTGCTATCGCGGATGCAACAACAGACATAGTCATTGAAAATGAAAGAAACCATGAAAATACAGATGCTTATAAACAACCAAATGTTTCATCCTCAGAATTGAAAGAAAAATGTGAAGAGACAAACACATTCGAAGCCACTGATACAGTGCCAGAAGCTGTTGAGGCCTTCAGTGATGAAGCAGATATGGTTGTTAAGAAGGAAGCGTTTGATGATGAGGAGAAGTTGCATCGAACGATAATTGTTGGTAACTTACCTCTAAATCTAAAAATGAATCACGAAAAATCACCAGAAGAACAAGGAATAGTTCGGAAACATGAAAAAATCTTCCAAGACCTGCCAATAAAAATACCTCCTAATAAGGAACATGAACATCCAATAGAAGTCAAGAAAGGACCTGACCCTGTCAATATAAGATCTTGTCTCTATCCACATCAACAAAAGATTGAACTCGAGAAGATGCTCCACGATCTTTTTAAAATGTGGGAAGCAAGAGCTCACTACTCAAGAAACCCAGGCATTCGTCAACGATGTCCTTCATTATGTATGCTTTGAGGACAAAGCATCTTTAAGAGAGGGGCAATGTTATGTATATTTTATTAATTATTAGTTAGATATAGTTATATTAGGTTTTATTAAGTGAAGGGGCATGATCAAAGATCATGCCTCTTCACCAAGGGACACCATGAGGCTATATTTAAAGCCTCGGTGATTCCCCATTGTAATCATATCTCATATCTCATCTTTTATAAATAATAATATATACTTATTCAAGTTTACCAGAGTTTTTACACTCCAGACCACAAGCGACATCTTGAATGATATGTCTTGAAAATGGATTTTAGGAGTTTAAAAAATTATTAATTATTGAATATTCAATGACCACAACCAATGATTAGTGTCATGCCACAACCCCATGGGGTTTTAGCCCACTAACTGGGGTTACTAACTTCAGACACTGATATTTCTCAAACCGTGAAGAATTACGTGGTGTGCCATATATCAACGGAAACATCTCGACAAGTAGAAACCATCCAAAATATCCTTGACTCAGAATAGAGTAAGTTTTCAAGTGAAAATTCCCATGCGATATCGGGGTAGCCTCTGGTGCTGCATGGGTTGACATCAATGACAACAACTGATCAACTTTTCTATGTATAATTGCTTAATGACATATGTGACATAAATTAACTTGATTAAAAAATCATTGGAAAGTAATTATTAAATTATCATGCAAGTCTGTGAACAATGGCTAATGTTCCTCATGTGTGTTGGTCACAAACATCATGAAATGAGTGAGATGAGCGTAATAGAGAAGGCATCTACAAGCTACTATCTGTGGAGAGTTTTGAAAGTTATCTTAAGGGCGACTGTTTGTAAGGCGGACAATAAAAAATAATCTCTAGTTATCCTTGGATATGAGGGGGTGACATGCCCGACATGAGTGAAAGAATGAGAAGCTTCACATTATGAAAACCAAATATGGCTCACTAATGAAGTATCCAAAATACTTGGAAAACAATAGAGAAATCCATTTAGGATAAATATTTGATATATAAATGTATGAAGAATTGATGTGATGATGAGAGTATAATTGGGCCTTGTATATATAACTAAGTGGAGTGCTCTTTCATAATAGTCATGTCCTTTGAGACATCCAAGTGGTTGGCACAATGGGATGTAATCTGTCTTGATAATTACTTGTGAATGTTAGATTTCTTCTTTATTATTTGTTATGTTTTCTTCATCAAACAATTATACAAATGAACAAGAAGTCATCGCTTCCAAGAGTTCCACTTCCGATGGAAGGAAAACATCCTGGAAGTTAGGACCCAATGCCCCCAGCACCTGATGCACGATGACATCATCACTGAGTACAGGCACGGGGTAGGTAGCCACATAGTTGACCTGCGGTGGGGCAGATACAACGGGTGGATAAAAACCAGGAAGGGATGATGGCGGGCCAGTTGCCACATCAAGACCAAAGAACGAAAGCTGATCAATGGTCACGATCCGTCCTTCATGTGGAAAACAGACCACACGAAAAAGGGAGGAGACAAGCGCTCCCATGGCATATGTGTAATCGCGCCCCAAAAGCAGATTGAAATCCAAAGGGCCTGGAACAACCATCACGTCCATATGGACAGTTTTACCTCCCAAAGTAATAGGTAACCTTGGGAGGATCCCTAACAGCTGACTCGTTCTTCTGATAAACGCCAGCAGATTCTGTGTAACAGGCGCAAGCGACGACGAACCGAAAGCTTGCCAGGTAGTTGAGGATAGAACACTAATAGAAGCACCTTCGTCTATAATGGTGCTGGGTACAACCAAACCAAAGGCCTGTACCGTTATCTCGAAAGGCATATAAGACGGAGGGCGGTATCCTGCAAATCGACTCTAGTCAAAGGAAGCGACCAAACTACTCGGAGGGGCTACCATCGAACCAAGATGGTCTTCCCTTGGTGTTATGGAAGAAGGAGGAGCATCCTCCACGACCTCCATCTCGAAGGCGTGAGGAGTATCCTCCGGGACCTCCATCATGGGAGGCGGAGGAGCAGCTTCTTGAGGTATAGGGACAGGAGAATCTTTCTCCAAGTCCGAAGAATCTGAAGAAACCAGAAGGACATGGGGGGTGTGAGATCCACTCTCAACGGAAAAGACTTGGTGTACCGTAGAGGGGGCCAGCTCAACTGATCCCACGACCAATGGTTGGTCGGGGATGGATTCCTGAATTTTAATATCTGAGGGAGTGGGATTGACCAAGGATGACTCTTGACCAATCGTAGGATCAGCTGGCGGAGGACTCAAAGAAAGTCGTTTATAACCAGCCGGGAGGCATGGTGTAGAAACGGTTGCGTTGTCCAAGACTCGCTTGGCTTCATCCATATACGGACAAAGGTGAATGGCATGGTGCCCTTCACACAACTTACAGGGATTGGTAATCTTACCCTGCTTCTTAGGAGTCTTACCAACACTAGCTGAAGACGTGCCCCAACCTGACTCCCGGAAGCCAAAGGCAACGGTGGACGACCGTTGGACCATACTTCGAGTACCTTGGGAATGCCAGGGCAATCTCGAAGAAGATGATCTCCTGTGCACAACATGCAAGGGAACTTGACTTTCCGCGGAGGGTTGGAAGGTTTATCAAGAGGAGATGTTTCAGAAGCAATAACTGCAACCTTAGCCTCTCTCTTATCAGACTTTTTCTTCTTTGTCTTCTTCTTCTTCTTCTTAGCCACCTGGTTACTCGAATCCAGACTTTCACTAGGCGAAGCAGAAGAGGAGGACGCAGAAACAGGCGAAGAAGGGGAGAGGTCCACCTTAGAATCAACATGATGTTGTTCAGGCGGAGGAACTGATTGAACAGTAGCTGAGACATTCGGAACCACAGAGGTTGAGAACAACCAAACGGGCAACCCAATAGTTAACCCAGGAAGGGACAACGTTGCCATATAAGGAGCACCAACATTCCCAAAAGGAGGAAAATGACCAAGATTCCCATCGGAGGGGATTCCTTGGTTGGTGAACTCTGGAAAAGTTGCCATCAACAACTCAAAACCGCACACGGCCTAAAAACCAAGGCACACAATCAAACGGCCAACAAGAAAATTCTAACAGGGCGTGTGATCGTAGGTGATTAATTTTACCACATTGAAACATAGAAACTCTACCGTTTCATGTTTTAAGAGTTGAGAAACGGATGAAAGGTGACTCTATCTCTTTCATTTTTGAAACAAGTGTGAAAGGACAAGCGCTTGATGACCTTATCAATTTTAAAGAGTCAGAAAAGATCGAAATGACTGCTTACGAATACTAGGCAAAGGGTGTACCCAGATACTTGAGTGAGCTACCCATTATACACCTTGGTTTCAAAATGAAAGAGAAATCAACCAAGGACTTTTCGTCACGTACAGTGTATCTCCCAGAATCTTTATGTCCGGTGTATCACGGGTATAGGGTAAACGTGACTTCCTTTATGGATAAAGTTGAAAAACTCCCGGGTCTCCCGCTGCCTCTCTTACCCTTCTGATGCAGGGAGCACAAGTCTGTACTAGTGTTGTCTAAAGCCAAGAGGCGAACGACAACTACTAGGTTTTAAGACGCCAGAACACGTCTCTAGCCTAGACCTCTAAATGTGTTTCGTTAGATTTCAATGCTGCCTTAGTGTAAATTGAGTAGATTTTAAAGTTGTTCTTCAATTACGTTTCAGTTTTCAGGCCCTATCGAGTGTCATATGAAAATCTCCTATATGCAGCTATATGAGAAAAGAAATTTTCCAATTCGATGAATGCTATCTAGTTAAGGGAAGAGATTCAAACAATGATGCAACAAACAAAAACACTGAAAATGAAACTTTTTCCAAAATAGATGACTTTCAATATCCAAAAGTAATTTCAAACATTCAACGATGTGACTAATGCAATGTAATCTATGCAAAATCCTCTTTTTCGAAAACTATGCAATTGTAATCTATGCACAATTTCCTTTTTCTTTTCAAACGATAAGAATGCACTCAATGCATTTTTCGATGAAATGAGAATCTACTTAATGCATGCTTTTAATAAAAGGGAATGCACTCAAAGCGATTTTTAGCTTTCAATCATTAAACAATGTAATCTAAGTTCAATGATGGATCTCAAAAAACACTTTTCAATGCAATGTGATCTAATGCATGAAAAGAAAACTATGAGACGAAAACTAAAAAAAGGCAAATCTTCTTAATGGAAAGATGAATGCAAAAAGGATGTAATCAAACACTTAAGAATGCAATCGTTGTTTCAAAACACTTTGTAACAAAATTCCTCAAAAGTTGACAAGACATATGAGGTCAAACACAAAGAGGACTTCCAAAGCAAGAGATCAAAACAAGGCATTCATTCCCTTTTACATCAAACAATCATGGAAAGAAGACATTTCAAACAATGATCAATGTAATCTATGCTCATACATTGAAAAGATCGGAAGGGAAAGACACACTAGTGAAGGATTAAGGGAAAAAATCTCAATTTTCACACACCCTGAAATTGGCTCGACTTGTACATTGACAACTAGCGCCAACTGGTGCGACTTGTACATTGACAACTAGCGCCAACGGCCAATTGGAGGGGGTTTCTAACTGACAACAAGCGCCAACGCCTAAAAATGAAAAAAACAAAGAATTTCTCCCAACCAAGACCAGACTCACCACTTCCAGTAGAATTTCCAAGACTCAAATGAACCATGTAATCTAGGCTTAAAGCGAGGCAAAGCTAAACACATAGATCAAGCTTAGAAAGCTCAAAATAGAGCAAACCCCAACAGTCCCTAGCACTGGCGCGACTGTCAGGCTGAAATTAGCACCATATCAATATTGGCGCGGGTAATAAATGGACAACTTGCGCCAATTGGCGTGAATGCCATGCTAAAAAGCGCGCCAGTCAAGTTTGCTATGCCAAAATAAAAAATAAGCAATCTAAGATCAGACCAGTGATGTTCAAGCTATCAAATACCCAAATTCACAGAAAGAACCAGCTCAGAAGAGCTGATCAAGCAACGGTACGGGGAGCACAAGTCCGTACTAGTGCTGTCTAAAGCCAAGAGGCGAACGACAGCTACTAGGTTTAACGACGCCGGAACACATCTCTAGCCTAGACCTCTAAATGTTTCGTTAATGTTTCAATGTTGCCTTAGTGTAAATTGAATAAATTTTAAGGTTGATCTTCAATTACGTTTCAGTTTTCAGGCCCTAGCGAGTGTGATGTCTCAAAATCTCCTAAATGCACACTATATGCCACAGTGTATCATTTCATTCGATGAAAGCTAATTATAAGAGAGTTGAAAGCTTTTTGACACAAACAAAATGATCAGAAAACAACCAACAAAGTCTCTAATGCAGCTAATGGAAATCAAAAACTTTTCTCTCAAAGTCACTAACCACTAATAACACCAAAAAGATTTTAATTTGCACTAACTAATCAAAAGCAAAAGAGATTTTTTTATATTTTCAATGTTTAATAGCAAAGTGCACTAAACAAAATGAAAACTAATGAAAAGAGCAATTTGAGAAGTGATGAGGAAAGAGCAAAACACACAAATTTCACTCAACGCAAACACACAATCAGATCTCCGAATTGACAAAATAGTCCCTCAAAACCAAAAGAATCCCAAAGACTCAAATGGACCATGTAATCTAGGCCCAAAGCGAGACAAAGCGAAATTCGAATGAAGAAGAAATCAATCACTCAAACAACGCAATGAAACGATAGACGACCACCAAACAAATGTAAAGAAGCAATCACAAGGTCGACTGAACCAATAAAAACCAAAAATTCCCAAGGGAGGCTCGACACACAAGAGCACCTAGATGCCCTAGGGCTAGAATGTGAAATCGATGGAAACGGGCAAACAACCAAAGGACGAAGGTCACAACCAGTCAAACAAGGCTCCAGAACACTCAAGCAGTTGAAAAAACAAAATCAAACGCACTGATCAAGCTCAGGAAGGTCAGAACAGGGCAAACCCTAGTACCTCATAGGATTGGCGCGACTGTGAGGCTGAAACTAGCGCTAGAAAGGAATTGGCGCGGGTAATACACAAGCACCCTGTGCCAATGGGCGCGACTGTCAAGTTGTAAAGCGCGCCAGTCGAGTTTGCTATGGAAAAATAAAAATATACAATCCAACAAGCAGACCAGTGATGATGAAGCTAACCAAAAGCCCAAAATCACAAAAAGAACAAGCCAAAAGCGCCGAACAAGCAAGCAGAATCGAGAAACAACCGAAAAGACAAGACAATACTCCAAGTGTTCAGTTTACAAACTAAACCGGAGATTGACTGAAGCAGCTTTGATCTACTTCGCAATTACAGAGCAAGAGCGTTTCGAAGGCTATCTGGCTAACTTCAGGCTCCGTCTATAGCTTATAAAACAAACAACAACAAGCTAGACGATCCCCAGTGGAGTCGCCAAATTGTTGTGGAGGTAAATCCCCTCTGCGGACAGAGGCGATCCCTACTAGCCCAGATCGGGTCTAGCAACAATCGTTCACGCTATGGTGCAGGTTCCTAATTGCAAATAAACCAACTAGCGATGAAGGCTTACTTGGAATCCAACGCTGTCGCTTGTAGAGAAAGTAGCGCTCCCGTTCCTTAGCTCTGGCAGGTCACAATCCTCACCATCTCCGTGATCGGACACCTGCACACGCAAGAAACAAAACAAACACAAGCGTAAAATCTAGTATATGCAACTATATGTCAGTCAGAGAAGACATAACTCATCATCATAATCAACAATAGGAGTGGAACCATAACCAATAGTCGCTTATCATTAATCAATCAAAGAAGAATACAACCATAGCCCTGACGCTGAATTCTCCTTCGGAGGGTCGCCAGCGGAACACGTCTCGAAAAAGCCTGTCGGGGATGGGACAAGCCTCTCTCTTCGGATGTCTCGACAATAATCTCCTTGCTTGGATTTGGCCTTAAGGGAGTGAATCAAGGCTCTTGCAGCATAAGGCTCTGATGGCTCTTGGGAATTTGGAGACTAGCTTGCAAAGGAAATGAGCAAGCTTTTATAGATGGAGGAAGGGGAGTTGGGATCCCTATGATCATGGGATTGGCCCTATCCTCAAGGAAGCTTCCATGAGAGGTGGCAAACCACTTCCTCTACATGGAGATCCGGAGCCAAACCTCCCAACTCAAATTAGACACCAGTTTCTGGATTGGTTAGGACGAAACTTCCGCCATTTATTTTTAAAAAACACTCCTTAAAATGGCTGGCGCGAGTGCGACTCTGAGACAGAGCGCCAATTGGCGCGCCCTATTTGAAGGATTTCCCCCATTGGCGCGGGCACTGAATTGGCTTCCTGCGCCAATGCAAAAAGGGGTGTTTTTAGGGTTTTTCACAAGGAGTTGTCTTCAGGACAATGAAAGCTCATGTTCAAAGGGATGTCATGAAAGTGGTTTCAAGTCATGTTACTGCTCACAGGTCACGGAATGAGCCCTCCAATTGTGCGGGATGGGGAATTGCAGGGACGGTGACAAATTGCTGTGTAGCATTTAGTTTTTTGAAATTTCGAGCTTACAATAGCACAATTTTTTTTGGCTTGTTCACACGTCTGAGCTATGGAGGTTTGAAATTCAGTCAAAAAGAAATATTGTTCTCTCCCCTTTGACTTCTCTTCTCTCTTTTGACTTCGGCTCCTTGCTGTCCTTCATTTGGTTCAGAAGATGCTCCTTATTGTGTGTAAAAATTATTTGCCAAATAGGTCGAATTGTTTTCTATACATCTCTGTCTCAGAGGTTGAATAGGTGACTCTTTGGAGGACTTGGCCAACTTGTTCCAAGGAGGGCCGACTTGTACATTTGGTGAACTTATGACTCAGAAAAATTCAAATTTCATTTTCTTGCAAATGTCCAAATGGGACATCACTCAAATAATTTTCTTTTGACTCGTAATAAATTCTTTTTGATTCTCTAAGCATGAAGAACATGCTTTGACCAAAATGAAATATAATAATGTGTAGAAATTCAGTCCCCACTCCGGTTATCAGTTTTCCTTACCACTCCATGCATTTAGTTTTAAATCCAAGCATGATAAAAATAGTAAAATCTGGAAGTGACAATATTTTTTGAAAACACAAATTTGGAGATTTCACTGCTGCTCGAAAATGCATAAATAAAACACAGTAAAAATATAATAGTCACACACAGAAAATGACACTGATTTTTGGTCAATATGACTCTGGAAAACCCCCTACAACTCTTGGGGAAAACCAGTTTGAGAGCTCTTCTTTATTTCTGAAAATCTTTTATAGAGAAACTGAAATACATAGTAAAAATTCCAACACCCACAAATTACAACTTATCTCGATTTCTGTGCTTGAACTCCGCCTCAGAAAACGTGCCAACAACAAAACAATAATACCAACAGAAATATTACAACATTTAATGCTATACAATGGCCTCAAAAATCGTGCCCGGAACATGCTGTATGGACTGTACGAACTGTACGGAAAAGTGCAATAGTCCTCCTCGAAATCAGTGCCAACATGTTTCAAAAAATGTGCCCAGTTGTGCCTCAAAATCCGTGCTGAATGTTGCTGTCCCTCTTCCTCGATTTCTGTGCCTTTCTTCCTTGGAAAACGTGCCTAACCTCTGCTGTACGGATTTTGCCTTGGGATGCGTGCCAATAAATGTTGCTGTACGGATTTGCTGAAATGTCTCCTTGCTTCTCTCCTTCACTTCCTCCCGGCTTAGAATTTTTTTTCTTGCTCTCTCTTCTCTTTCTCTCAAAAGCTCATGAAAGACTGGATTGATTTTTTTTCTTCTTCTCTCCTTTTACCCTAAATGACCTTTTGGGTAACCTTAAGATCTAATGGCTGAGATTCATTTAGATCTAGGGATGAGAATAAATGTGCATTTAATTCTCACTTTCTATTTTTTAACTCACCCACTTAAATAAAGACCCACTTAGCCTTTTATTTCCATAGTCACTTTTTCATTTTATAATTTTTCATTGACTTTAATAAAGTCACTTTAAAATTGGAATGTAACTTTATCACTTATAAAGTCACTTTTAGATTAGATTGAGTTTACCACTTATAAAGTCACTTTAGGAGAAGAAGTCCAAATAAAGTGGACACTTGTCCCTAGGCCAAAGATCAAAGCCTTAGGGAACCACTTGTCCTCTGGTACTCAAATTTTAACACTCTCTCTTACCAAGGAAAGTTTTCCTCGCCACTCCCATCTTGTCTCTGAAGTAGACATGTTTGCCCCGTGATAAGGCTTTTTTGAAAATGTCTGCTACCTACTGATCTGTGGAGATGTACTCAAGTTGACAACTCCCTTTTGGACATAGTTTCAAATGAAGTGATACTTGATCCCAATATGCTTTGACCTTTCATGGAAAACTAGATTCTCCGTGAGTTTTATGGAACTCTGATTATCACAGTGAATCACAGAAGGTCTCAATGCCTGACCAAATAGACCAAACAACATCTTGCGAAGCCATATGGCCTCACAACTAGCCAAACTAGCAGCCATATACTCTGCCTCAGCTGAGCTCAATGCATTTGACTGTTGTTTTCAGCTGAACCACGACACAACTGCCGAAATCAACCCAAAAAAGCACTTGGAAGAACTCTTCTTATCTGAAGCACAACTTGCCCAATCTGAATCAGTGTACCTTGCCGATCTCACTCCATGACCCTGTGTATAATCTAGACCATAATCCACAATACCCTGCAAGTAACAAAGAATGTGTTTTGCAGCCACCCAGTGCACTCTCCTGGGCTCACACATGGACTGACTCAAGAGTGTTAACTGCAAAACATATATTTAGTCGAGTGTTGACCAAATACATCAATTTACCAATCAGATGTCTATAAAGAGTAGGATCCACGAACTCGAAATCCGAAGCGTGAAGCTTCTTCCAATTAGTGATCATAGGTGTAGACATGGGTTCACAATCCTCCATGTGAAATCTGCTAAAAGTATCCACACCTCCAATCCCAGAAAAAAAATGCATCAAGTCGATATCCTTCATCTCAAACTCTGAAGCAAGATCTCTCTTGCAACCCTCAATGAGTCTCTCTCCTTCAGTGATGACCAAGTCATCAACATACAACACCAAAATGAGAGGCTCCTCACCCACCACAATGCGGCATAGGTTCGGATCAACCTCACTCTTAGTGAAACCCGACTGCTGCAAGTATGTATCAATCCGAGAGTACCAAGCTCTAGGAGCTTGCTTTAGGCCATAAAGTGCCTTTTTCAATCTGCATACATGGGACTCCTTCCCATGCACTTCAAAGCCCTGCGGCTGCTCAATATAAACTTCATCCTGAATGAAGCCATTGAGAAAGGTGGTCTTCACATCCATCTGGTGGATCTTCCAACCCATCTCTGCTGCAATTGATAAAATGGAGCGAATAGATGTATACCGATCCACGGGAGCAAAGGTCTCCTCATAATCAACTCCCTCTACCTGTGAGAACCCTCTTGCCACAAACCGAGCCTTGAACTTCTTTATGCTTCCATCTGCAACATGCTTTATCTTGTAGAGCCATCTGAAAGTAACAACTGATTTACCTTCAGGCCTAGGCACTACCTCCCAAACATCGTTCTGCATAGTAGAAGAATACTCCTCCATCATGGACTCTCTCCAGACCTGTTGGATGGCTGCCTCCTCATAACTAGAAGGCTCAGTGTCAACAATGCTTGTCACCAATGCCATGTAACTTCATTTACATAACCGCTCAGGTGGTCTACTCTCTTTGACCCGTCTCTTTGGTCCATCCGTTGATGTGGCCTCGTGCAGGGTGTCTTGAAGTCACTTGGGCTTCCTCTTCCCTGAGCCTACTTCCTCCACCGAGGTGAAAGAATCCTCATCATCATCAGAAGACTGAACTCCTAAAGGCCTGCAAACTGACCTCATGCCTGTACTTGTGCCTATAGAAGCTGAAGTACCATGCGAGCTGTCCATCAGCGGACTACCTTGTGAACTACTCTGCGGACTGCCCTGCATGTTGCCCGAAGAACCACCCACTTGACTCTGAGAGCCACTGCTCACTGATGGACCTAACACTGTAATGTATGTACCTCCTGATCCCTGACCTCTTGCACTGAATCCCTGTGACTAACTCAACTTCTCTTGAGGGTCTGGTGACTCTAGATAATGCAACTCCCATGACCTCTTGAAAGCTGTCTCCTCCTCGAACTTTACATCCCGCCTGACAACCACTTTCCTCTTCGCAGGAATGTAAATTCGGTAATATTTCGTGGTCTCGCTATAACACACAAAGATACCCTTGTCTGCAGTAGGTTATAGCTTGGTCCTCTTCTCCTTGGGGACATAGGAATATGTAAGGCACCCAAAGATACGAAAGTGCCCAACATTAGGCTTCTTCCCAGAGAAAGTCTCCTGAGGAGTCACATTCCCCAAGGCATGATGTGGACTCCTGTTCTGCAAGTAAACAACAATGTTGCAGGCCTTTGCCCACAAAAATAAAGGTAACCCCTGATCATGAAGCATGGCTTTGGCAGTCCCTACAATCGCTGTTCTTCCTCTCTGCCACCTCGTTTTGCTGGGGGTTGTAAGGAACCGTGAACTCCCTCCTAATGCTTGCCTCATCACAAAAATCCACAAACTCACCAAGAGTATACTCACCTCCATTGTTCGACCTGAGGACTTTGATCTTCCTACCTGTCTGGGTCTCCACAAGAGCTTTGGACTCTTGAAACCACTTGAAGACCTCACTCTTGGTCTTAAAGAAATAAATACAGGTCTTCCTGGAGTGGTCATCAATGAATAAAACATAATACTCATAGCCACTCAAGGATACATGCGACATTTGATCACTCACATCTTAATGAATTAAGTCAAGGATCCCTGTCGCTCTGCTGTCACTGTTGGGAAAAGGGGCTTTTGCAAACTTCCCCATAGCACATCCTCTGCATACATCAAGGTGATTAGAACTAAAATCTGGCATGCCAATGGTGATCTCCCGCAATGTCCTCAAGGCCCCATGATACATGTGACCCATCTTGCGATGCCAAATCTCACAGAACTCTGAACTGCTAGATCTGCTGTCGGTCCTGTATCTGGTACTGCTACTCAATGCCATCAGGGCCTGGAATGAGAACTTGTACACCTTAGCATGGCGCACACCAATCACTCTAGTTGAAGCAGCTGGAGTTCCCCTAGGATATATAAGCACCTGCCCTCTCCGGAACAACACCTCGTACCCTCTGTCCTCAAGTGTTGAGACGGATATCAGGTTCTTCTTCATTCCAAGCATATATAGAACATCTGACACTTTCAAGGGAGGTGTGGGTTCCTTATCAAATGTCAATGTTCACACATCGACTGCTCTAACAATGTTGTCATCACCAATTACTACCTCCATATCAATATCACTCTCTGAAAGCTCTGAGAAGAACTCCTTGACTCCTGTCATATGACGAGAAGCGCCACTATCGACATACTAAATACCAGAAGATGCTCTGCTAGTAAATGAGAGTGCACACTCCCTCTGAACCTATATGGCAGATGATACTGCACTGGAGGACTCACAAACTATGAACCCAAACTCCTGATCAAAGCTCTCTGAGAAGCCCTCTATCTCTGCAGAAGCTTCCATGATTTTCTCTTTCCCCTTCTTGTTCTTTTTCTCTCGACACACAACAACATAGTGTCCCAACTTTTGACAATTCCAACATTTGACTTTGGAATAGTCCTTCTCTTTGTTCTGCGGCGTGCCTTTACCTTTGCCTTTGCCTCCACTAGTGGAAGCTTTCTTCTTTGCTTTGATGGAGTGTAAAAACTCTGGTAAACTTGATAAATATATATTATTAATGATGAAGATAAGAGATGATTACAATGAGGGATCGCCTAGGCTTTAAATACAGCCTCAAGGTGTCCCTTGGCGAAGAGGCATGATCTTTGATCATGCCTTTTCAGTTAATAACCTAAGATAACTAAATCTAATTAATAAATAATAAAATATACATAACATTGCCCCTCTCTTAAATATGCTTTGTCCTCAAAGCATATGTAATCGATGGACAACGTTGACGAATGTCTGGTTTTCGCGATCGGCGAGCTCTTGCTTCCCATATTTTGAAAAGGCCATGGAGCATATGCTCGAGTTCAATCTGTTGTTGATCTGGATAGTGAAAATATCTGATATCAACAGGGTCATATCCTGTCTTGACTTCTGGCGACTCTTCGTGGCTCCCTTTTGAAAATAACATTTCTAACTGCTGACATTGTACTGTAGATGTTGGCGCTCCTATTTGAGTCATCTTCGTCATCAGAGAGGAAGATACGACTTGATTTTCTGGGGCTTGGAATCCATACAACTTGTATTTCTTCCCTTTCCACTTAAAACTTATAAACTGCTTCTGATGGTTGGCAGAATAAGTACCTGGAGTTCGTAGCCATTGAATTCCTAAGACCACATCTACTCCTTGTAATGGAACGGTGTAGAACGGCGATTCTAAATGAAAGTCTTTAATCTGCAATTTGACTTTATGGCATTTTCCTACTTGTTCAATCTTCTTACCATCGGCCACCATTACCTTCATATTAGGCATGGGAAAAGCAAAGAGGTTGAGTCTTTTGGCCATGGTTGAATCTAGAAAATTGTGCGTGCTGCCTGTGTCTATTAGAACCATTACATTGTTTGTCTTAATATGTCCTCTTAACCTTAGGGTTTGAGGTTGTAATATGCCTGTCATAGCTGATAATGATACTTGTGGAATAATTTCGCCATCCACTTCTGGAGAGAACTCCAAGTTGTCTTCTAATCCTTCTATACATGAATCAGTACTGTTAGCATCGTTAGTTGCTTCACAACTGTATAGATTCTTCGCTTTTTCATTAGCACATCTGTGCTTAGGGTCCCAGTTTTCACCGCAACGTTTGCACTTGCCCTCTCGCATTCTTTGTTTTTCCAAACTAGATTTTTCTTCTTCACGAAGATGGACAAGGACATATTTTGTGTCATCTACATTTTCAGATTGAGGAAACCGTCGTCTCGAATATACTTTTTTTGGTTTTGATAATCTTTCAAATTTCTTTTCAGCAGCTTTTGCTTTTTGCCTTGCTACTTCTACGGACGTAATTTCATGTAGTTCGAGCTCTTCTTGTATGTGGATTTTAAGTCTTGAGATGTAAGACTGGATTAGACGAGATTCCGACAATCCGGGGACTCGTGTTGCCAAGGTCTCCCATTCTCGCGTGTACTCATCCACATCTCCTTTTTGGCGTAATTTGATAAACGTTGAAAAGAACTTTTCTTCTTTTATGCCTTGAAACCTTTTGAAGAACGCATCCTTAAATTTCCTCCAACTGATAGCGAGCGGCGTCTTTTTCCACCACATATACCAATTATATGCTTCTCCTTCCATTTTCATGGAAGCATGTTTAATTTTTTCATCATCACTAGTAATGTCATAAATTTCAAAATATTCTTCTGCCTTATTAAGCCATGCAACGCTATTTTTTTCATTACCATCAAATTTGGGTAGATCGATCTTGGCTTTGTGCTGATATGCTAATGGTGGAACAAGAAGGGGATATTGATTAGCGAATGCATTCCAGAGCTGCTTATTTTGAAAATCTGCATTACTATCTTCTTGATGATGTGGAGAATCAGTCTTTTCCTGATGCTCTTTCGAGTTCCCTGAATCTGCGGAATTGTTTTGTTGATTTGGTTCCCTGTTAGGAGATGTTGGGGATTGTGTCGGACTCAACTTATCTATCTTATCATTTAGCTTATTGAAGAGTTCTGTCATATTGTTCATTGCTTCTGTGGTCTCGTGATGATTCAGCCACATTTGTCTTTCTATGCGATTTGTCGTATCTTGGATTTTTTTGATGTCGTTGGAGTGCCCTGAAACTGTACCTTCCAGATTGACTAATCTTTTTCCGAATTCTTCGGAATTGTTATTGATTTGTTTCTCAAGATCTCCCAATTTCTTCTGGAATTCCGCCATCGACATTGACGAAGACATCGAGCGTGTATGAGGTGGGGAATATCTTTCTGCCAGTTTCTCCTCTTTTTTTCTTAAAATTAATTAATTAATATTTAATTAATTATTTTATTTTTTTTGAATTAATTAATTAATTAATAATATTTTTTTTTTATTTTTATTTTTAAACTATATAATTATTATATATATATAATTTTTAATTAAAAATTATATAATATATATTATTTAATTATATAATTGTTATATATATAATTATTAAATGAAAATTATATATATAAATGAATTATATAATTATAATATATATACATATATATAATTATCAATTTAACTATATAATATATATTTTATATAATTAAAAAAAATCGTGTTTTTTTTTTTAAATATGCCGTTCACTCTCAAATGACACACTATTTCATAATTTTAACCCTTATATTATTATTATAACGAAGTCACTAATGGAAAAGTCACGAATGGAACAATGTGAGAGCACATGACGGTTCTGGTTGACGATCGGGCGATAATGTAACACGGTGGACAGTGTAGTGATGACGAGTAGATGGGCAGCGTAAATAACACGGGAGGACGCGACAACAAGCGGCTGACAGAGTTGAACGACGGGGCAGAGGGACGACGGAGAGTTGGACAGCGGGTAGACAGTGGATGGTGGTGGCGTTGCAGAGGCCAGGCAGCAGCGAGGAGAGGGGAAGTAGCAGTTGACGAGGACGAGGGACAGGCGGAAGGTGAGGTTGACAGCGGATGGTGGGAGTGCAGGGTCAACGGCGGAAGTCAACGAGGAGGCGGGGAGTGGGCGGGAAGAGGGGGGCAGCAGGAACAGGGCTGGGGAAGAAGCGGCAGATGGCAGAGGAGAAGCGGGGAGAAGTGGCAGCGTTTTTTTTTTAAGGAAGTGCTGAATGTGGCAGCAACACCTGGTGGCGGTAGCAGCTTCGCTGGTAACAGTTGAAGGCAGCCAGCAGCAGTGGAAAGCGGTCACAACCGAACTCGCTCCGATACCAATGGAGTGTAAAAACTCTGGTAAACTTGATAAATATATATTATTAATGATGAAGATAAGAGATGATTACAATGAGGGATCGCCTAGGCTTTAAATAGCCTCAAGGTGTCCCTTGGCGAAGAGGCATGATCTTTGATCATGCCTTTTCAGTTAATAACCTAAGATAACTAAATCTAATTAATAAATAATAAAATATACATAACATTTGACCTTCTTGCCTCTTGTCAACAATGCCACATTGTCATCCTCCTCCCCTTGTTTGGCTGCCCCAAGATGGTTCTTCCTGTTCTCATTCTAAATGCAATCATCCCACAACCTCTCCCATCCGGGAAGGTTCTCACATGAAACAATACCATCCACAAAACTCTCCCAAGTCTTGGGAAGACTATTCAAAGCAATCCTCACCAACTCAGTGGGTGCAATGGTATCACCTACGTCTGCCAAGTCATCTCTCACTGAAGTGATCTTTGTGAGGTAAGCTTTAGCACTGTCAGTCTTAGCCATTTTTATAGCCTTCAGTTTCTCCTTTATGACCATCTTTCTATTTTTATTTGAGCTTTGGTAAAGACCAGTCAAGGCTATCCATATTTCATGTGCATAAGTCTTTCCTCTCACATGAGGAATGACATGATCTTTGATTCCATCCAAAATCAATCTTTTGGCCTTAGCATTCTTTTTATTGAACTTTGCTAACTGTATAGAGTCAGCAGACATTGCCACTGGGTGCTGTGTGGTATGTACCATAATGCCTCGGACTTCTGCTTCCTCAAAGATACACTGTAGTTACTCTGCCCATCTCTCCCTCCATGCACTGTAGTTACTTTGCCCATCTAACCTATCTTCAACTCTCAAACCCAAAGACATGATTCACTGTTCTATAAAATTGAAATTTCAAATATGGTAAAAATCAGTATGCTGTAATTTTTCACTTGCTGTCCCAATCTCCAATTTTCAGCGAACTAAGCTCTGATACCATGTAGAAATTCAGTCCCCACTCCGGTTATCAGTTTTCCTTATCACTCCATGCATTTATTTTTAAATCCAAGCATGATAAAAATACTAAAATCTGGAAATGACAATAATTTTTGAAACACAAATTTGGAGATTTCACCACTGCTGGAAAATGCAAAAATAAAACACAGTAAAAATATAACAGCCACACACAAAAAATGACACGGTGATTTTTGGTCAATGTGACCCTCTGAAAACCCCCTACAACTCTTGGGGAAAACCAGTTTGAGAGCTCTTCTTTATTTCTGAAAATATTATATAGAGAAACTTAAATACACAGTAAAACTTCTAGCAACCACAAATTACAACTTATCTCGATTTCTGTGCTTGAACTCTGCCTCCGAAGACATGCCAACAACACACATAAATAACTGTAGAAATATTACAACATTTAATGCTGTACGATTGCCTCAAAAATTGTGCCCAGAACAAGTTGTACGAACCAATGTGGAAAAAGTCAAAGTCGGGATTAAATCGGCAAGGGTCCAAAAGTTGAAATACTCGATAAAGTCAGGGGTTTTTGAAAAAGTCAGCGAAAAGTCGGCAAAACTAAAAAAATACAAAAATATTCATTTTTGGAAAAATCTTGATTTTTTCAAAAAAAATTAAAAAATTATTAAAGAAACTACCTCTCTCAAGATTTTGTCGAAAAAGTCGGTAAACAGTCGGGACTTCGAGGATAAAATCGCGACTTTTTCAGGGATGAAAAAGTCGGCAAAAAGTCGGCCAATAAAGTCGTCTCCGGGAAAAATTCGGGATTTTTTCAAAAAGTCGGGACTTTTTGCCGACTTTTTCCACACTGGTACAAACTATACGAACTATATGGAAAAGTACAACAGCCCTCCTTGAAATCCATGCCCAGCTACCTCGAAAAATGTGCCCAGCCATGTCTCGAAATTCGTGTTGAATGTTGCTGTCCCTCTTCCCTGATTTCTGTGCCTTTCCTCCTTGGAAAGCATGCCTAACCTCTGCTGTATGGATTTTTCTTTGGGATGCATGCTAATAAATGCTGCTGTACGGATTTGCTGAAATGTCTCCTTGGTGCTCTCCTTCACTTCCTCCCTGCTCATAATTTTTTTTTCTTGCTCTCTCTTCTCTTTCTCCCAAAAGCTCATGAAAGACTGAATTGATCTTTTCTTCTTCTCCTCTCCTTTTACCCTAAATGACCTTTTGGGTAACCCTAAGATCTAATGGCTGAGATTCATTTAGATCTAGGGATGGGAATAAATGTGCATTTAATTCTCACTTATTTTTAACTCACCCACTTGAATAAAGACCCACTTAACCTTTTATTTCCATAGTCATTTTTTCACTTTCTAATTTTTCATTGACTAATAAAGTCATTTTAAAATTAGAATGTAACTTTATCACTTATAAAGTCACTTTTAAATTAGACTGACTTCACCACTTATAAAGTCACATTAGGAGAAGAAGTAAAAATAGAGTGGACACTTTTCCCTAGGCCAAAGATCAAAGCCTTAGGGAAACACTTGTCCTCTGGTACCCAAATTTTAACTCCCTCTTACCAAGGAAAGCGTTCCTCACCACTCCCATCTTGTCTCTGAAGTAGACATGTTTGCCCCGTGGTAAGGCTTTGGTGAAAATGTCCGTTACCTGCTCATCTGTGGAAATGTACTCAAGCTTGACAGCTCCCTTTTGGACATAGTCTCGAATGAAGTGATACTTGATCCCAATATGATTTGACTTGTCATGGAAAATTGGATTCTCCGTGAGTTTTATGCAACTTTGATTATCATAGTAAATCACAAAAGGTCTCAATGCCTGACCAAATAGACCAAACAACATCTTGCGAAGCCATATCGCCTCACAACTAACCAAACCAGCAGCCATATACTCTGCCTCAGCTGAGCTCAATGGAACTGACTGTTGTTTCCGGTTGAACCACGACACTACTGCCGAACCCAACCCAAAACTGCACTTGGAAGTACTCTTCCTATCTGAAGCACAACCTGCCCAATCTGAATCAGTGTACTCTGCAAGTCTCACTCCATCACGCTGTCCATAATCCAGACCATAATCCACAGTACCCTGCAAGTAACGAAGAATGTGTTTTGCAACCACCTTGTGCACTCTCATGGGCTCACACATGAACTGACTCATAGTGTTAACTACAAAACATTATCTAATTGAGTGTTGACCAAATACATCAATAAACCAATCAGCTGTCTGTAAAGAGTAGGATCCACCAACTCGGAATCTAAAGCGTGAAGCTTCTTCCAGTTAGTGATCACAGGTGTAGATGTCTTGAAGCCTGAAGAGGAATGGATCTAATTATAGATTTCACTCAAAATTCAACAGACTTAATGGTTTTCAGGATTTCATGGTATGAGTGTTTGCAATGTTTCCATTTGATTCTGTCATGCATGTGGGTATGAGATTGGCATTTGATCAAGAGCATGAAGCCCTTTATGTACCTTGATATTGGTGGCATTGATTGTTGAACTTTGTTGATGTTGGTGGTATTGATTGTTGAACTCCTCTACGATAGCCTTAACAAAAATGTAGCCTTCACTCAAAGGGTAATAATTGGTTAGGCATGCTGAACTTTTTCTACCACATTATAAGGTTAAGGTTGAGGAGATGAGCCCTCCACTCAAATCAAAATCATTGGTTAGGCATGTTAAAATTTTTCAATTTCTATTATATTACAAGGTTGAGCAATCCAAGTCTGAAGACTTGGAGCTAGATGATGTTTATGTATCTCTTGTTGATGATCCCATTTCTAGTAGCGCTTAATCAATGATGAGTTTCATGAGTGATCATGTTGATCACTATAGTTTTGATGTCTAAGTTTGTTGCTACTACTACCACTAGTACCAAGGTTGTAGAGGAGTCTTAGGAGTCTTAGGAGTGCTCATGTTGATGATCCCATGCCTAGTAGTGGTGATGAGTTTGATCATGGAGGAGTGATCATGTTGATCACTGATATGTAGACTTGTAGTAGGCTAGTGGCCCCATAGCTTGTAGCATTGTTTTTGGACTCTACAGGCCATTTAGAGGCTCACTGATTATGTATTTTGTTGATGATATGTATTGCACTATGTGCTATTTTGATATTTTCACCTTTACATGGTATATAAATGAGTAAACTTTGCATATTTTGTTTTTATTGGTTTGGAATCATGGTTTTAAATCTTAAAAATAGTTTATTCGATTAAAAATTAAATTTTTCATGTATTTTGTTAAACGTCGGTTCTTTGAGATATGACCAGTCCTGGTTTGACTGATTCCAATTTGAAACCCGACTTGATAGGTC
Source organism: Pinus albicaulis (assembly GCA_034641835.2). Taxonomy (NCBI): domain Eukaryota; kingdom Viridiplantae; phylum Streptophyta; class Pinopsida; order Pinales; family Pinaceae; genus Pinus; species Pinus albicaulis. The sequence goes on along the minus strand of CM076578.1, from coordinate 26,882,914 downwards.
GACTGGTTCGATCATTGGTCCTGGTTTTGGATACAATGGTTTCATTTGTTCCATGACTAAATGCTTTATCATTGCATTTAAAATTGTCTTCTCTAAGGCTTGTAGGGAAACTATACTTATGCATACCCTATATTTAATTTCTCCCCTCATAAGAACCTTAGCTAGGGTTTTAGAAGCAGATGCTCTTGGAGTCCCCCCTTAATAAATGTTCTTCCATTGAATTTGTGCCATAAGGACTCCATTGGACTGTAATAGGATAAGGCGTTAATTTGGAGTGTGTTGCTCTTCTTAAAACTCAATAAAATCCTTTAATTTTCTCTCTCCTAGATGTCTAGGGCAGCCGTTGGAGTTTAGGAACTGATTTGTGTATAAAACTTGTTTTATTGCACGAGGGTTGCTTATAATTGAGGGTTAATCTCTATAAATTACATACAAGAAAAATCTATCATAGTGGATATCCTTGGATACCCTAGAAGGGTTGACTTCACCCTTCATTTTTTCTATACATGCATATCTAATAACTCTAAAACTGTTTGCCTTAGTTCACCCCTAGTCTCTATTTGAAATCCTTGGTCCATTCTTGTTGAAGATCATTTTGAGGACTTTTCTTAGGTTGCTATATGACATTGAATGACATATTATTGAAGATCGTCTAAACCCTAACTTATAGTAGCACATATATTGTTCTAACTTTAGGCTGCTTGAACCTTAACATTGAAAACCTAGGTCATCTTTGGCCCTATCAAGTTCTCAATCCATCTTTATACCTTCAAAAAATCATCACCTTGAGCGATAGTTTTAGGATACCCTTATACGTGATTTAGGGAAGCCTCCCTTCTTGTTTAAATCCTACTAAAGAGCTGGAGTAAGGTTTTTGAGGTGACAATGGCAAACTTTTCTCATTGTTGCCATAAGGTCTTACTTCTCGCTCGATGACTTTACATCATGCCTGCTAGATTTTGCAGCAACATGCCATTTGCACATTTAAATATTTAATACATAGTTATATTTCCCATGCCATTGGCAGAATGTGTCTCTAACATCTCAAGCATCCGTTTAACAAAAGGTACTTAGAATGCATTCCTAACGTGTTCAAATTTGATCGGTGAGCCTTTGCATCATGCTTGCTAGATTTTGCAAGAACATACCATTTGCACATTTAAATATTTAATACATAATTGTATTTCCCATGCCATTGGCTGAATACGTCTTTTGCATCTCAATCATCTGTTTAATAAAACATACTTAGAATGTATCCCTCACGTGTTCAAATTTTAATACAAAGCAAAAATGTTGCAAATCCTCCATTGTTATGGGTTTTCAACTACCAAATTCCAAACATTTTTTAACACCAACATTTACTCTTCAAAATGATCATTATTTTTTGATTTAGGATATTTTTAGGCTTTTAGTATGTAGGAAGGTTGGTGGGATCTCCTAGAAATGAGAGGTGGAAAAAAAATAGATTTAATTGCCAAAGAGCTTTTTAGTGTTTTGCCCAAAAATGGGTACTTCCTAGCTTCCCTTGATCAATGTGGTACTAGGGATATATCGATTGCAAGGAACACCGAAAATTGGGGTGGGTACATGCCATGCAGTGGTCTGGTTTATACAGTCTGCAGCTTAGGATAAAACAAAATTTTAAATTATAATGGTCAATGGGGTGCATTTAATGATTCTAGCTCTCTGCTTTTTACAAGCGAGAATTGTTAGGCAGATCATAGTTTCAAGGCCTAGATATATAACCTCTAGTTACAATAAATTATGAACAATAATATAAGGTGCTCAGAAATGTAAAGGTCATTGGAACACCTTAAACAAACATGGGGTGAAGGTTTAGAGGTTTCAATTTTCATGGATAATTGGACAACTATTTGATAGAAGCCGTTGATAAACATTATTTTGATCTCTTCAAAAGGGCTTTCCATTTTTAGGGATTTGATTGTAATAGAATGGTGATTATCTTTTCAGGATGTATTCATTAATGTATCTACAAGGTTCGTCCGATGGCATTCGCTTGGTATATTCCATCATTCACATAGTTTGTATTTTGTTTTGTTGCATTTTGACAACTTTTAAAAAACAAAGTTATTAATGGGCCTGGCTCATCAGTTATGTTTAAGGTGGCATTTCAGGAGGAATACCTGGCAGAAAACCTTAGTGTAATAGCTCATTGGAACCAAAACCAGAAGATCTACACAATGGCATGGTTAGAGGTGATTTTCAGTGGCTTGAGGAGGCATGGTGGCCAATTTACCATTTTCCCACATTAAAAAGGATATTTTAATGTGTTCAATGATTAAAATAATAATAAGTAGGAGCTTCTAGAGTGGTACATCGGATCTATAAAAAGAGGAGGCGGCCATTAGAGGACATCTTGGATTTGATATTTCTTTTGTATGAGAGTTTGAGAACTCGGTTCTCCACTTCAGCAGTAGCCCAATGACAGAAACCAATGTTCCACCAAGTCCCCTGGAGGTGAGAGCGAGGGAGCGTGGGAGCAGCCTATGCAAAAGGTCTCTACCAATTTTCAGGAAACATGGGGGGATGTCGAGGTAATAAAAATTATAATATATATATATATATATATATATATATATATATATATATATATATATATATATATATCATTGAAAATTTTAAATTTAATTAAAATTTTTATATAATGCAACTATATTTTCCATATTTGCAAGGAATGTATATACAGTCATCATACAGTTACATCATGAAAGATAAATCATAAATTAAAATTAAAAAATTATAAATCGATGAATGATGAATCATCTAACTTAAAACATATATCATAGATTCATATGTAACTTTGTAACTGTATAATCATTAATGTAACTACTAACAATGTACAATGAAAATAAAGTTTAAGATATCATATGGGTCATGATATATATGATATTATATCAAGATTCAAAATAAACTTTAAACTGAAGTTTACAATTCAAGTCTGAAACATAAATATTAAAATTTGAAAGCAAATAAGTTTAAAGTTATGTCTGAAACAGTGAAACATAAAACATAACATATGAATATCAAATGATATCATCATAATGATAAATGAGCATAAATGCTCAAGGTAATGCCCCACTTTTCTCTGCATCCAGCTGCTGCACGAATATATTAGGATCAACCATGTCACCATCTGAATCATAATCACTTGGATTCTCAAACATGCTAAGTGGCACACCAACCAACCCCATCTGTGTCTCATCAAGCCTCTCCTCCATATCAACCTGTGCATCATCCTCTGGATCAACATCCCATCGGGTTGCTGGTCCCTTCAAATACTCAGGTGTCTTCCTATGCTCAAGACATAGGGCACTGTGCATGACAACTAACTTCTCAGCTCTTTTAGAGGTAAGTCTGTTCCTCTTGATAGAGTGGATGAAGCTATATGTGGACCAATTTCTCTCTGCTGCAGAGGAACTAGCAATCTGAGACAACACATGCATAGCAAGATGTTTGAGCTCTGGAGCACCATCTCCATTCATCCTCCACCAACCAACTTGGTCATCTTGGGCTAGATCATTGCGATCTACCCAAGCACCATGTGTGTTGAAGGGGCCACTAAGAGATGCAAACTAAACAAACTGTCTTCGCAACTTTGCCCCCTCCTCCTCATTGTACATCTTTGCAATTGCAGCTAGGAAGGCACTCTTTACCTCTGGATCATCAATAAGAGGCACTCTCCCAAGCCTTTCAACATACCATTCTGTGTTCAATGCATATGCTGCCATGTGCAAAGGTGTGTTCATGCGATCCCACTTACGTTGAATGATGGGTCGAATCTGGGATGTATAGAACTCTAATGAGGGCTCCCTTTGCTTAATGGTTGCGTTCACACGACCCAACATGCTATCAAAGGTCTCATAGATTTCTCCAAGACTAGGAGAATCTGTATTAGTGTAACGAATGACCTCCACAATAAGGCCGAAGAATGACACCAAATAAGCACAATCCGCCCACCAATCATTGTCCAACACCTGAAGCTTGACCTTCTTCCCTGAGTCTGTCTTTGATTCTGACCACCTTCTCCAGTCTGAACTCACATCCAAGGATTGTAGAGGTGCTTGTACCTCTAACATCCTCTCAAATAAGAGAAAATAGCTAGCATATCTAGTATTGGTGGGCTTGAGGAATTCCTTCCTTGTGTGAGCACTGTACATTGCCAAGGAGGTGTGGTGGTTGCAGATAAACATCTGCACATCTCTAGTCGTTGTCACCAAATCTGATATCCACTGAATTTTTCCAATGTCCTTCAGTGCATTATTGAGTGCATGCACACAACAAGGAGTCCAAAAAATATGTTGATGCCTGCTTTGAATCAATAACCCAACTGATCTACAAACTGCTATTGCATCTGTCACAACCTGCACCACACTATCAACACCAACATCCTCTATAGCTTCTCGAAAAAGCTCAAATTGGAAAGATGCATCCTTGCGCTTTTGAAAGCAGTGAACAACTTTAAGAAAGAATGGACATTTTGCACATGTCACTATGATGTTGATTAGTGGGCTTTTACAGATGTCAGTCCATTCATCCATAACAATAGAGGAACCAAACCTCAACCATGTTTGTTTCATTCTCTCTTTCTGCACATTAATTTTAGACACTTGTCTATCTAAAATTGATGTTCTTAGCTTAAGTTCTCCAGGTGGTACATATCAAGGCCCTATTTTTGTAATTGCTTGGACCATTTCCTTGTAATAAGGTGAATGCACAACATGGAAGGGAATTCCATTGGCAAAAAAAAATTTGCCAATTGCATCATCTATGTCATCTTGATCTAGAACATTGTACATCCCAGACACTGTAGCACCCATTCTAGAAGAATGAGATGTAGCTACAGAACCTGTAGCACCCTTTGCCTCTTTTGATGAAACAGTGGATGGATCAACATTTTTGTTAGAAAACATTCCTTTTGAAGTGGCTGCCCTTTCTAGCCTCCAAAGTTGCTCTCTTAGATTTGGAGTCATGTGCTTTGAGAGACGCATATTGATTCCTTTACCTGTGATTGCTAAAATATGTTGTTTCACCCTGGTGTAGCTGCCAACAAAGTGATGGCCACAAATATTGCAAACCCAATCACGTGAGCCACTACTAGCTTTTGGATATTTTTTAAGGAAGTATGGTTGCATAGATTAGAAGTGGTTTATGATGATTAAATGTCCCCTTTGCAATTTTTTCCAGATCTCTTAGTGGGCCTACATAATTTAGTGACCTCTTGTGACTGCTTTGAATTTCTTGTTTTGTGTCTTCTAACAAATTAGCACTATAGGTGCTCTCACTGTCACGACTCTTAGTGGACTGACTTTGGCTCATAGTTCAAACTTTCTGCAATTGCAAAAAAATAAAAAATTAAAATTTTCAATTTCGAAATTAAAAAAATGTAATTATTAAAAAAAATTAATTAGTAGTTACTGTGTTAAAACGTACAAATGCTGCAAATTTGCAGCGTTTGTAAGTTTGTCACACAGTAACTGTGTTATTGTTCAAACTTCACTGTAAAAATTTAAATGTCCGTCATTTTGATTTAAAATTTATAAACTAAAAAATAATTAAATTTAAAAAGTTAAAAACCGAATTTTAATATTTTAATTTAACTTAAAAAAATATTACACACCATTTAAAATTATGATTTCAAAGAACTTATAAAACATAAAAATTAAAATTTAAAAGTTAAAACTCAGAAATCTGAAACTGGAAACGATTTAAAATTTAAAATTTAAAATTACTAGTTATAATTTATAAGTTAAATTTTAATTTTTTTAATTATCTGTTATACTTTTTAATTTTTTTTACTTACTCGAGGGCCGAGGGCCGAGCGTGCTAGAGGAGGCCGAGCGTGTTGCTGTGGAGGTTGAGCGTGCTGCTGAGAGGAGTGCTGGAGTTGGAGTGCCGGTTGAGAGGAGCTGAGACCGCTGAGAGGAGTTGCGACGACGACGACGACGACGGAGTGCAGCGACGATTGCAAACAATGGTGTCGGCTGCGGGCTTCTAAGTTCTTCCGATTGCGGGCAGCAAGCTGCGGGCTTCTTTCGACGGCTGCGGCAACTTGGCAAGTGCCAAGGGTTGGGCGGAAGTGCGGAAGGGTTGGGTGGATACAATGATACAATGAAAAGTTAAAATAAAACTTAATTTAATAAAAAATCGATTATTAAAATTTTTTTGATTTAATTTTTTTTTCATTTCAAAATTATTATTTTTTTAATTGTGGGCCCCACTCGCCCCCTCCTGTCCCCTCACGCCCGCTCCAGCCCCCTTCATGCCCCCTCACGCCCCCTAAAGCACCCTCGACCCCTCAAAGTTGAGATTATTTCTACACATTGTATGTATTCTCCTGTTCTATTTTACATGGCAATCTTCTGTAAAATAAATGATAATTTTATGGGAAATTTTTGGTTAAGCGCATTTCTGCAAAATTAGTCGAAATATCCGTTTGGGATATTTTAGTGGTATCAGAGCCATGGTTTCCTGCCAGCCTTAGGATTTATTATAGATTGATTCAAAGCTAATTTCGAGGGGTTTTTGAAGCGAAAATATTCTATTGAAGCTGAAAGAAAATCGTGAAAATCTTAAAATGTTAATTTATTCTGTTTGGACCAAAAATTGATTCCATTCAGTGATTTGCAATGTTGTGTAATGAAGCCATTTCTCTCCCTATCTTGGCATTGTTTGGTCCTTTCAGTCCTATGGTTGAAGCAACATGTGGAAGGCAATTCACATGTATTCAAAGCAGAAAATCGTTGGGCCGATTCTAATAGGTGATTGGACAGTGGTATCGTTGCGTTGTTGTAAAGAGTAAACCGAAGGCGACGTTACTGTCGGGGTCATACAACTGTGTTGATGTCCTTTTCGAACATGCTCTCATGATCAACTAGAATCGATGGATGCTAAGCCTGTATACAAAGCCGTCTTTGTGGGAGCCGATTTAAGTCTATGTGTACATGGGCATAGATCGAGCAAATCCACGTAATTGAACGAGGAGCTGGAAGACAGTGTCGACACTTTGACAGAGAAAAAATGGTCGGCTGAGACTCCTTCTAACCGAGGGACGTGAGTCAAATTACTTGAAAATTGAACTAGGGCAAACCAAAATATCAATGTTGACCATTAAATCAGTTTGAGCTCCACCATGCAACACAATCCTCTCGCCTGACGTAGAAGCCAGATCATATATCTACCAGGAGGTTGATGGAGATTGTGTAAATCAAGGGGTTGTGCGAGTGGAGGATCGCAAGGGAGATCGTGACCACCCTGCTGACAGAGCTGCTATAGTTGCATGAAAAGCGCTGAACGACGTTAAGAGTTGATCCATAACACAAAACCCATAGTCAAAATCTCAGACTCAGTTTAGGAACTAACATGACGTGCAACCCAAGTTTGCGCAGGGATCCATTGTAGCCGAATCTCATTGTTGAAGCTAAATCAAGTGGCCAAGTGCGTAGCTGTGGAATTCGTGGCGTTGTTGAGTAAATTATGTGTAAGGAGTTGCGTGTGCACTTGGAGTGAATTGAGAGCTTGTAGCTTAGTTTGTTGCGATGAAAAGAAACAATCATTGTGCGAAATTGCGATTGTGTGTTGAATGCTCCAGGTGTATGTGCGTTTTGCATTAGTCGAGCGATGTGTATTATTCATCGGCGTGGCTATAGGATGATTTATTGATGTGCTATCCAATTGACAAAGAGATTGGACGTGGTTTGATCATAGAGAATTGCGCACAACATCGAGTATGTAATTGCCCTTTGACTAAAAGGCGACCCAAAGACTTATGTGTATTTGACTCGAATGACGCTAATTGGGAGCCAACTATTGCTGAAGGGTCACATCTCTGTGTCAGGTGGTAGATTTAAATGCGGGAGAAATGGTTGGATTATCAGTCATGAATTGGGGATTAAAATATGAATGAAACTGTTTTAAGACTGCCTGCATTGGATTAGAAGGATTGAATCGATTCATCTAGTTTACATTTATGAAGCTGTAGCATTTCATTGTGAAGCGGAGTTGACGTCACTATTAAGGTCAAGCAACCAGTTGATTGTTTTCCCTTAGAGTGACACCAAATCAAGATGCATTCCCAATATGGAAGTTTGTGCACAAAAAATTAAATTTTGGGCAATTCAAAGGCAGAATTACAGTTGTTGATAACAAGGACTTCGTATGCATAGACAAGCACACAAAGACAACACCAAGTGAGCAATTTGGTTTAACGCATAGCTGAACAACCTATTGGGCCCTTCAGAAATAAGTGTGATGCAGAGATATTTGCTGCTAAGCAGGACAACATGATATTGTTGCCCTGACTAGTGTGTTGCCCTGACTAGTGTATGTGGGAATATTTTAGGCCAACTTTATGTATGGTCTGATGTAGGAGAAAGGGGTATGGTCTAATGTAGGAGAAATGCGTGTTGGAACGGTAAAGTAAAATCCCATAATTGCTCTTTATGCTGTTGAAATAAACACCATGTTCCTCATTTAACTCTGCTATGCATTTATTTCTTGCAAGATGATTGTCTGCAATATCTATTATATTGTACGATATGAGTTTAGACTGGTCCCTTATATATGCTTCACAATACGCTTTCATTTAGCACGAAAAGATACATTGCACCTACAACAACGTACAGTTGAACTATTTGGCCAACAACCCTCATTTAAAATCAAATTACAACTGAGAAAAACATTAACCTCATGTCGTCATGGAGCTAAACATGGATAAGACCTTCACAAAGGCTCTTAACAAACTAGCAGCTACAATGAACCAATCCCTTTCCAAAGGGATACTTTCTATGCTACAACAAGAGCAGCGACACGAAGAACATGAGATGTGGCACAAAATCTATACACTTGGGACAAACTTGAGTTGCATGGGGGTTATAGTAAAAGCTCTTCTCAAATTGGAAGAACTCGCTTCACTCCTCTCTAAGGTGGATAAGTCAGATGGGAAGAGCTTGATTAGGGCTCTAAAACTAGCCATGCTTGCTCTCATACAAGACAAATATTTGAAGCACCATTGTATATGAGTCAAACTCCCAGTTGCCTCTTCTCTCTGTAGTATCATGATGTTGACTGCACCTATACCCTTTACAGTGATGACATTATGAGGAGAATTTTCAGGTTGATCTTAGAGACCTTTCAGGATTTGGATAACAGTGGGAGCCCTACCTTTGGGAAGAGGCTAGAGATCCTAGAAGTCGTGGCCTTGGTTAGATCTTATGCCCTAATGTTTGAGTTGGAGAGTGATGACATGATCCTACAAATGTTCCAATGCTTCTTTAGCATTTGGAAACACCATTCTAACACAACCACAAAACACTTGCAATCCATTTGTTCCTCATGTATGGGAGGCCATGATGCCATTTGCAGGATGTTGCAGTAACCACAAAACACTTGCAATCCATTTGTTCCTCATGTATGGGAGGCCATGATGCCATTTGCAGGATGTTGCAGTCTAAATTGTTGGCCATTTGGAGGGAGGAACAATTGGTTTCACATGCTACTTATGAACTAGCCGAAAGGTTAATTGAGCAAAACATTGGACTATTCAGGAGACAGTCGACCCAAGAGGAGTTGCAGTTGATTTATGGTGACCAACCATGCAACATGAATGCTCTTAGTAGGAAGGGTCTTTGCGTCATATGCAAGGAATCTTGGGGACCTGACCACTCATGCTTGAGAGATGCAAAGGAGATGGTAGAGGTAGAGAAAGAGGATATTTCTTATGTCTTTCAGGATGAGGGTTCTTTGGATGAGGCCATGGGTTCATCCAAGGGTGCAGACCAAAATTACATTTCAGTGTGCATGGTGAGCAGTCAATGGGTCCTATGGGGGAGTTTCGAGATGATGAGTCACCAGTGATGATTCGGCAAAAGTAACATAAGGTGGAGCATGGGTCAGCTGAGGGGGATGATAGGCACAATATGCATGATGAGTATTCTGGGGAGAGCCAATTGGGGGCTCATGTTGAGCCCATGATGGAGGAGGATGAACAACCATCCTTGGGGCCAACCATTAGTGAGGAGCAGGCAATTGTATAGATAAATAGCCATGTGGCAGTATTTGCAGACAAATATTCTCAGGAAGTGCGAGGGTTTGATGGGATTGCTTTGCAGGAGGTTGGTAGATTGGAGGAGCATGGAGTTTCCATCTAGATAAGGGTGGATCCTTTTGAGATGGTGGTGCATCCACCTCCGGGCCGACCCAATGATGAGGTGCAGGTACTTACATAGGCAGCATGTAGAGCTGCAGTACTTTCAGGGAGAAACCCTCTCCAAGAGTACATAGACATGGCTTGTAGCACATTTTGCCCACTTTTTCTTGTTATAAAGAGAGGGGCAAGCTTCCTTAGACAGATCTTGTTAATGGACCAGCGACATCATAGTAAACTTTTCCCATACATAGGTGTCCATGCATTCAATTCTTTTCACATGATAGATTGGATGGAGATCATGAGTCGTATCCTATTGATGGAGTATCATTCTTAGTCTGGGGCAAAGTATAACAGGAGCCCTTAGATGAGAGGGTTACTGCATATTTCAATGAGCAGTGGGATGTGGACCGACAGTTCATTAGTATTTCAGTAGCACTAGCCTAACATCAGCATGGAGAGATTCACCTTGGTCTATGTCGAGGGTTGGATTGGAGAGAGGTGATGAGTTGGTACGTGGTTGATAGAGCAACGTTCATAGCTGGAGCTATAGCACAATAGGAGCCATGGAGCCTTGATGCTTGTCCTTGGTGGTACTGGGATCCATGACGATTTGTTGATGGCAGGTCGAGTCAGAGTTTAGTTTGGGATCCGGGCATTGAGGGATCCGTTCTTTGTTGCATGGCACAAAGATATAGTATTGCAGGACAACTAGATTTGTGGACAGATATGGATTGCTTGAGGGCAAGCAATCTTGGGGTGGAGGATTTTTGATGTCCCTTTTTTTGGTGTTCCTTATGGCATGGTTAGGATGGACTTTCAGAGTTGGGGGCAGACAAGACATGGGTGCATGTTGGCATCATTGGCGGGCCCTAGGGGCTTTCAGAGGGGTTTTGAGGAGTTTTTATAGGGTCCGATGGCATTCGCTTGGTATATTCCATCATCCACACAGTTTGCCTTTCATTCCATTGCATTTCAACAACTTAAAAAAAACAGAGTTATTATTGGGCTCGACTCAATCAATTATGCTTAAGGTGGCATTTTGGGAGGAATACTTGGAAGAACATCTTAGTGTAATAGCTAGTTGGAACCTGAACGAGAAGATCTACATGATGGGATGGTTAGAGGTGATTTTCAGTGGCCTGAGGAGGCATGATGGCCAATTTACCATTTTCCCACATTAAAAAAATATTTTTATGTGTTCAGTGATTAAAATAATAATAAATAGGAGCTTCTAGAGGGGTCCATCAGATCTATAAAAAGAGGAGGAGGCCATTAGAGGACATATTGGGTTTGATATTTCTTTTAGCAAGATTGGGCGGGTACCCATCTCCCCTTGGTGAATTCATCCAGAATTCACAGGAGAGTTAGTAGTGGCAGTTGGTTCAGTCTTGGTGGAGGGCCCACACAACATTGCAGTAGAGCCTAGAGTCTAGTTCTATCTCAGCTATATCAACTATTTTGTCATGTAAACCCCGATTTCTATATTATAATAAAGCTGAGATTATTTCTACACATTGTATGTTTGAATTACATGTATTCTCCTATTCAATTTTACATGGCAATCTTTTGTAAAATAAATGATAATTTTATGGGAAATTTTTGGTTAAGCATATTTCTCCAAAATTAGTCGAAATATCTCGTTTGGGGTATTACATTGGTGTGCCTTCTTGTTGTCCCCTAAACTAGTCCACTCTTTCGCCCTCCCAGAAACTTCCTTTTGCTGCTAGCAAAAACTTGAGATTTGGGTACCTAATCAACATAGATTTCCTAAATATCCAATCAACTCGATATACCTTGATTTCCAAAATTGCTTCCCCATTCATGCACTATCAACTCCACCCACATCCACATCCATACCCAGACCCACAAATCCTAGAAGCATTGCTTATAACCCATTGCAAGCCATTATGGGCCATCTACTACTTGCTTCCACCAATAGGCTAGGGAATTCGAAATACATATTGATATAACCATCCCCTTTTTGGAGAATCTTTCTTATAATGGGTTAATACTAAATAGTGTCTCTTATGAAGCATTTTATGATCAATTCATTTTTCCAAATTTCACCTAAGTTTTTTGAAGGGTTGAAATTGTACCATTGATGTAGATGACTATCAAAAATTGCCTATATTATATAAGCCTTTTCTTTTTGTGCGAAACCTTAGATAAACTAACTTGAGGCATGAAAGTTTGTATGGCTGAATTGGGGGTGGTGTCCGCATGGAGCTTGCATGTGTCCAATTAGGAAAATAAACCATATAGATCATATCATAAAGTTCCATTTTGTTCCATTATCTTCCATTCCGTTCCAGCACAAGATATACTATCTACTTCAAGAAAGCAATTGTTGAATGAGGGTCTAGTACCAGTGAGCACTGAGAAGACTATATGGCTGTGCAGGATAATGGTAAACAAGTCCACAAGGAAGGAAAGTAACCCAATCCTTGATATATGTAAAAAAGTAAACCATGTAGATCATATCATAAAGTTCCATTCCATTCTGTGACATGATGCATTCTAGGAATTAGGGTCCACTGCCAGTGAGCACTGAGAAGACTATATGGCTGTGCAAGATAATGGTCGACAAGTTCATGAGGAAGGAAAGTTGCCCAATTCTTGAGATATGTTTCACCTGTAAAGACCCGTTTTAAATCTTGGGCAAATATAGGAAGATCCAAATTTGTATCCATATCTAATTCGGGTTTTCGCGGATCCATCCCCCAAGCTTGATGGATTCAATAACATAGGCAAATAAGATCCGTGTCTATATTAACTCTCATAAATGACATTTTAGGAGACCCATGTCTATATTAACCTATACCTATGTTGCACTTCCTTTGGGGACGGGGGTGGGCTAGGAGTTTTCGGTACGGGTAGAGCATACCCCCAAATTTTCAAGGGGACGACAATAATATATATAAATTATAAAATAATAAATATTATTATTATTATTATTTTATATTCACCATGTGCATAAAGATAAATCATAAATAAAAAATACATCATTGCAATAAAATTATAGACATTGAGTTAGCTAAGAAATCCGAAACACATATTAATAATTACAAAACAAAATACATAATCTCAAATCTAAAATTCAATTTGAACTTTTTAATTGAAGGATGATGGAGCAACAAAGCTGTAGGCTTGTTGACTTAATTGTAAAATACACAAGAGGTATTGTAATAATAATATATTATATATAAAATGTATAAGAGATGATGATAAATGTTACAATGAGGCCCTGCTTATATACCCACGCAGGGGGCCTTTCATAAATGGGCATGTCTTTTAGACATGCCCTTTCACTAACTTAATGACTACTTACATAATCCCTATTTAACTATTAACAACTATATTAATTATATTTGTTATGAATTATATTCATAACATTTCCTTCCTCTCGAAAATCTTTGTCCTCAAAGCTTAATTTTTCGACAACTTTCGTCACTTGGGATTCTCTGCTTGGCATGTCGTTGAGCACTCGCACCCCATCTTTGTAGAACTTTCTCTCATAATGTTGAGTTTGAAAACTAGGGCTTTTGTTTATTTTTTTATTTTTTATTTTTATTTTTATAATTAATAAATATTAAATTAATTAATTAAATTAATAATTTTTATTTTTAATTATAATTATAACGATATAAGATAATTATCGATGAATCAACCACACGAAGGTTCAAAAAATGGTGCGATGGTTGAATTTTCAGGAAAGTTGAATTTTACGGATAAGTTGTCCAACCTCCGCCAGTGCAGAGCTTCGTCCTCCACGCTATTTTGGCATAAGTCTTGTTTGTGGTCTTGTCTTTCAACATGATGTGTCACTCCTTCAGAAGTTGCTGTGTGGTTTCTTCCAGCTCTTCACCTGCTCTCGATCTGTGGGTAACCCAGCAATTTCTGCTATTGATATTTTAAGTTGTTCTACTTTCTCCGCGCTGTACTCAGCCCATACGCGAGAATTCCTTGAGCCATTCAGGACAGAATCCACCCTGTTAGTAACGAGAACTACATTATCGCACATTCGGGAACGAGCAATCATAGGAAATACCTGCGCTGCTCGAGAAGTATCTCCCCCAAAATTAAGCACAACCACGCACAAGTCAGCCACTTTCTCATATTCTTCCCATATCTTGGATAGATGAGCCCTGTTTCCACCCCCATCAGTGCCAGGAAAATCAAAAACAAATATATCATCTCTGAACCTGTAAGGAGTGGCTGCCGTTGTGTGGATAGTGAATCCTACACCTCCAACATCTGCGCTAAAATTGAGTTGATAAGTGTAGTCTTACCAGCATTTTCAGGACCTATAAAGGTCACAAACCTCAACCTTTCCAATGAATTGCATGCTTTTATTATTTCAAACATCTTGCGTGCTCTTTCCTCTACGTCTGCCTGAAGCTCCCCTGGCAGAGATTGCCTGCACTTCACCAACTGTTCTTCGCTTAGATTGTAAAGCTTTTTCTCGTAATAAAAAATATCCGACTGGTCATCTTGTAACTCAGTGCCACTGAGAAGACAATAAATAGTCGTCACAATATCCCTGTAATTTAGTATTCCGATTCTTCCTTCAGAAATAGAGAAGTAGCTCCCATGGCAAAACTTTGAGATGCATGCATAAACAGGGATCACAGAAATTAACTCTGGGTGAGAGGAAAGGAAGGTAGAAAGATATAGACCACATTTTATGAGTACCCCTGCGGGTGGTTCAATGAAACCCTGTCCATTTTGAAAGGGAATTTCCACAGGCCTAGTAAGGAAAGATTTCATAATGTGGAAATGTTTTCTCTTTGTTCCCGGTATCGAATGGGAAAGATTATCCAGAGGGTTAGGAAATCCCCTTGCAAGAGTTTCAAGAGCCTCCCTGTACAGATCACTTCTTTGCAGAACCTCCGACTGCTGCATTAACAACAGCCTCCCCATACCTCGGGCCAAAGCAGACGCAACGTAGCCATCCTTCCACGAGTTCTCAACATGGAGATATGTATTTGCAGAGCCGAAACAGGTCCTTAATTTTACAGAAGGAATTGTTTTCTCAACAGTTTCATCCTTCTTCCAGCTAAATATCGCATCAGCTTCTATTTTACAGAAGGAATTGTTTTCTCGATTGTAGAAGGTAGCTTCAGCAACAACAGGGCCGGGCTCAACCACAAGTCGGGTGGTGAGAATGATACCTCGTTGTTTATCGACAATGAAACCGGTGTCATGTCTGCTGCGCTCAATCCTCGTATCAAAAGCACGAGTGGAAGTGTTTTGAAGCGCCACCATGGCTTGAACAGCCTTGTTTAATGTCTTCTTGCACTTCTCTGCTGTTTCAATTTCCATGGTCACACGCGTTTGCTCCTTTTTTTCCCAACTCTCAAAGGGCTTGCTGACAATTTTCGATGATTCAAATGAAACAATCACCTTCTTTGTAGCTGATTTGGAAATGTGAATATCCAACAAATCAGATATATTAAATAAAGTTTCCTTGTTATATTTATGAAGTTTCTCATTCAACTTTCCCTTCAGTTTTTCCTTGACTAAGTTCTCACGAAATTGACTAAAAGTATACTTCTGCAAAATATAATCCACATTGTTTCTAGCCCAAGGAAGTGAAAAATATTTTAAGCTTATAACTGTATCGAACAACAACTCTGGTGAGTCAGCAAATTTTACTGATGGTCTTAAAAGCCCAGACTTCAGTTGTTCCCTTATTTGATGCAGAGCCTGTAGAAAACAAATGGCAAAACATTTTTCTCTGTAGTGTCTAATGGCTCGATCAGAATGATAATCCCCATCTGTAAATATGGCTAGGAAATTGCAAAAAGGTTCTATAGATTTACAAAGCAATTTACATGCTTCCACGAAACGAAAAATATCCCCATTATCAATTGCATTAAAGAAAAACAACCACTGATGGAGATCTTTTGAACTGGGTTTGAATGCTTTTATTTCAAACCTTCCACCATTTTTGCAAAAACTAAGACAAAAAGCTTTCCATATCACTGATCTTAGAGCTAAGGCTTCCCTTGTATTTGATTGTTTTGATTCATCTTCCAATTGAACGAGAGTCACCGTGCGGTGATTAGAAGTAGGCAATGCCTTAGAGTATCTATGTGTATGATTATCATTAATGCCCAACACTTCAAGGAGTGTAGCAAGAGATGTTGAAACCACCCCCATTTCACATATAATTTTATTTGCACTGGCTTCTGTCAATACAGATTTACATCCAATCTCTTGATATTCATTCTCTTTTACAGTTTCTACATCTTCAGGTGATGTATTTTTATTAATGCCCTGTTCCTTTGTCTGTTGCAGATCAGCTGTATTGGAATTTGATTTAACTAGATGAGAATCCACAATTTCCTGGCTTGCAACATCAATTTCAGCTACTTTAACAGATTCCTGACTAGCAGGCTCATCTTTATTTTTAAGTTCACCTTCATTCTCATAATTTGGGATTTCCATAACCTGATCTTCTTCAGAATGTAGTGATTCTTCATGATTTTCTGAATTTTCTGAATTGGCTGAATTGTTCTGTTGACTATGTTCAATTTTCTGGGCTATTGGATTTATCTTGTCAAAAATGGCATTTAATTTCTGCATCAGTGTGTTATGATTGTCTTTGGACTCGTTACGGATTTTCAACAGTAGTCTGTCTATCCGATTTGTCGTGTCTTGAAGTTGTTTGATGTCCTCAGAATTTCTTGTAACCTTATCCTCAAGATTGACTAATCGTTTCGTGAATTTATCTGAATTATTATTGATCTTACTCTCAAGTTCGATCAACTTTTTGTTGAAATTGGCCATCATCATTGATGAAGACATTGAGCAGTAACAATTTCGAGGCACAACATGTAACAGCTGAAGGTAGCCAACAGTGGCGTAGGTGCTTCCTTCCAAGTGAGAAGATTGCTGCTCTGATGAAGGTGAGGGTGTGTGGGGGTTGATAATGGTGTTCTGATAGTGATAGGGTAATGAAACCGGAAAGCAGGTGGCAGCAGTGGTAATCACACAGATCCTGAAGAGCGACAACTCTGATACCAAATAGAGCAACAAAGCTGTAGGCTTGTTGACTTAATTGTAAAATACACAAGAGGTATTGTAATAATAATATATTATATATAAAATGTATAAGAGATGATGATAAATGTTACAATGAGGCCCTGCTTATATACCCACGCAGGTGGCCTTTCATAAAAGACATGCCCTTTCACTAACTTAACGACTACTTACATAATCCCTATTTAACTGTTAACAACTATATTCATTATATCTGTTATGAATTATATTCATAACAGATGATGAGTCAAGGGCAGTGTTGAGCAAATGAACTAATTTTCTAGTGTGACAGATGGTAGTTAGTTGGAGGGTATCCATCTATATGACGGTACAAATGGGCGCTAAAACACTAACTCTTGCTAGTTTGACCTTTCAAAGACCTAATTTGTCTTGCCATAAATGTCAAATAAAAAACCTAGGTTTAATTACTAGAGTTAGCTATCTTGCTTGCTATTTTTGGTCATATCCAAAAGCAGATTGAGTCTTACTATCCTTGGTTGACATTCTTGCATGTAAACTAATTCGCCTTATTATCCTAGTTGGCAAGCATGCTAATTTTGTCAAAATCAATCCTTGGCTCAAATTCCCAATATTGCCAATCTGAACACCTAAATTGGCCCTTTCTGTTGTTAGGTTTATCAAATAAAATCCAAGTTTAATTGGTCAACCACACTAGATATTTTCTCAATCCCGCAAAAGCCAAAAGGGCCGTTCTTACAGTCACTGCTACTAATATGGCCAAGTTAAAAAAATTCAATGTCCTTGGCATAGTTAGCAAAGTTTCAAAGTGTGTTAGAGCCTTAAACATAGTGTGGTTTATTTAGATTAGTTTTACATGTAAATCAATCTTGAATCCTGGTTTATTATTCCTAAACAAAGTAAGTGCAAAGAACAGTTTTGGAAACATTAGTCTTAAGAGGAAATGTGCTGAAATGAGTCACTGCTGGCAGCCTTTAAACATCCATACAACCTTCACCATTTGAGAGAAAAAATATGTGGCTACTAGGACAACACACAACAAAGCAACAACCCAATAATTTCTTGCAAACAATGCTAAACACAATTCAACAACTTTCCTATAGGAGAGGAGTGGGTTTAGAAACTTGTTAAATGTTCCACATAGGAACAGTCTAAAAGAAAGTCTACTTCACCTTTAGGACAAAACTAGAAGGTTTTCATCAACAATAAGTGCGTTCTTGATTCATGCCACAGGAAGTAAAGGTTGGCAGACTTCTTAATTATATCTAAAGGGATGTCGTTTTTAAGCAACAATAATTAAGGGCCAAAGTCTGTGAAATTTCTATCGTAGTATCATGGTTTACTTCTCCTACTTCATTAAATTATACACGTTATCTTCAGAAAATACCGAAGTAAACACAACTAACAACCTACACATGCAGATCATTTACTGAATGTTACGCTCGTTCAAACAAAGTGACACACTGATTTTTGGACATAAGTCCCCGGAAAAACCCAAATCGGGAAAACTGGTGCAACATATATGATGGTTTATTATTCTTAAGTAGATTCTGAGTACAACAAATCTGGTTCACCCGATAGAGAAAAACATATCTGCAGCGAACCTGTTGTTATGAGACCAAAATTCTGACTGATCCACACCCTGAAACGAGATTTATAAGACTTAGCTCGGATTTGGCCCTAAAAACCTCGACATTGCCCCTGAAATCCCAGTGTCAGCCCTGCTAGGCTCTGCGTGCCTCTGCGCTGCTTAGAGAGGGACTGCGTAACCCCAGAGTGGGTGATGCAATACTTACGCTGCCTTTGGAGGCTTCTGTGTAACTCTAAAGTCCTTTGAAGCTGCAGCGTTGCCCCTTCTTGGCCCTCCGTAGCACCTTCGTAGCGGCTGAAGCCTCTGCGCTGCGTAGCTGCTGCTGCTGCCCTTGCTCCTTTGCGCTGTCCTTGAAAGCTACTCCTCTGCCTCTTGCTGACTCTTGGCTTCAGGATCAGATCATGCCCTCAGCCAATACTACCCCTTGAGACAGAAAACTCCTCTGGAAATTCTTAGCAAACCCTGCCCTAAAATTCCAGATCAATCTCTCAGCTCTGCATTTGTGTGTATCTCCAACTGACCCTTAAGCCTTTCTGTTATGCTTTTTCATTCATCTCATCAACAACCGAGATCGAAACACTCATCACCGGCTAAGATTAAAAGACTGCTTGATCCGTGTCATTTAGAACATTTCAGCACATGTGTTAATTAATTCACTTTAATTATTTAATTTCCTAAGTTTAGACTTAGGAAATCCATTAAAATAATTAATTATTTGAATAACTTGAACACCAGCTCAAATTTCTCTAAACACTTTCTGGGTTTTGGAGTTCAAGTGTGTCTTAGCCCTTCCACAAAATTTTAGGGCTAGAGTACACCCGATGCTACCCCAACTACACAAAATCTCAACACTCCCTCTTAGCACAGAGTGTGCTCTAGCAATACATCCACACCATGTACTGCAAGATCTTGATGTTGGTTTCTGTGTTGTTGATGCTTGGCCTGTTCCCCTCCATCCACTGCACTGTTGCTCTCTGTACTGCTGCTCATATTACTACCATTGACGCTGCCACATTTGTTATGAATATTTTATTAATTATTAGTTAGATGTAGTTATATTAGGTTTTATTAACTGAAAGGGCATGATCAAAGATCATGCCTCTTCACCAAGGGACACCTTGAGGCTATATTTAAAGCCCAGGCGATCCCTCATTGTAATCATCTCATCTTTCATCATTAATAATAAATATTTATCAAGTTTTACCAGAGTTTTTACACTCCATTGGTATCGGAGCCATCGCTCTTGGATCTGTGTGATCACCAGAATTTAGGAATCAAGGGAATTCCAAAAATTACAGATTTTTACCAACACCTTCTGCTCTCTCACGCCCACTCTGCCTTGCTGACAAACCCTGATTCATAATCCCCCTCACATTCAACACTCATCCTCACATTCCTTACAACCCTCACATTCCTTACAACCCTCAGGCGAAAATATACATAACATTCCATTACGTCTTCCGATCGCTAGCTCCACCTCAACGTGCAACCATACTGCAAAAAAAAAAAAAAAAAAAAAAATTCCCCGCCACATTCCTGCACATACCATTCTACGTCTTCTGTCACTCATCAAACAAACACCGACTGCCAAATAAATACTCCATACACCTCCGACTATTACATTTAAATTAAAGGAGTTACAGCCGCATTTTCCCCTGTTCGGCAAACTCACTCAACTGCATCCAAAACCATAGCCTCCAACTGTTGCGTACAACTGGATAACACTTCATTGTCGTATCACCATTGACTCCCTTCTGTTGCTGCGTAGCCCGTAACACTTGTTTATTATATCCTTAATTGTGACTGCAATTCTTCTCATACGTACGAATTGCTGAAGTTAAGTATCTATATTATAAATTGATGTGTGCAGTGAAATTAACATAAACGATATAAAAAAATAAAAAATAGAAAAATCGTTCACCTAACTATACCTGCACACTGGTTCCCTGCACACCACTGTGGATTGTATTTGAAGAAGATCGGATCAAAGAAGATCTGGAGCAGCGTTTTTTTTTCTGCACTCCGCTGTAAAAAAATCGGTATATGCCTCTGCACACACTCAAAGCATCGAGATATATATTTAAACACGCGTAAGCCACAAAACCAGCAATTAACCGCAGCAGTAAACACGTGTGCTAAATCGGAAAGAGGGTAACGTTTTAAAACAGCAGCGATATATTAAAATCGATTTGAGAGAATTACGAACAGGTGTGTCGTTTTAAAAAAATTAGTCTGAGCATCGTTGTTTAAAAAAAAAATTCGATTTGAACAAGTCAAATCGAATTAGTCTGAGCATCGTTGTTTTCCAGCCGCCGTCTCATTTCACTGTGTCCTGGCCGCGTCATTCCCTGCAATCGCTGCTCTCCTCCGCACGGTTATCGTTGTCCGAACTTAAAAAAAACGAGCACGGTTTAAAAAATATCGTTTCGTATATCATATATCATATGATATAAATCATATCATAACTCATAACATATATCATATGATATAAAAAAATATAGTTTTTTTTTGAAATTATATAATTCATATATCATATAGTTCAATTGGTAATTATATAAATATATTGTAATTCTATACTTATTTATATATTATATAGTTTTCAAAATTGATAATTATATATATATTTATAATTATATAATTTATTTATATTATATAATTTTCAATTAATAATTATATATATGTAATTATATCATTTTAAAAAGAAAATTATTATTATTATTAATTTAATTAATTAATTAATTAATTTTAAAAAAAAAATAATTAAATATTAATTAATTAATTAAAAAAAAATTAATTAATTAATTAAATATTAATTAATTAATTTTAAAGAAAAAAGAGAAAACTGGCAGAAAAATATCAGTATGTCTTTATCAATGATGACAATTGATCAGATAAAAAGGCAAATATGGTTAAAACAAATGGACACTAAGGACAAAGAGAACAAAATATTGCAGAAATTTAATGCGATCATGAACAATATGACAGAACTCTACAGTAAGCTAAATGATAAAATAGATAAGTTAAGTCCGACACAATTCCCAATATCTCCTAACAGGGAACAAAATCAACAAAACAATCCTGCAGATTCAGGGGACTCGGAAGAGCATCAGGAAAAAACTGATTCTCCACATCACCGTGAAGATACAGATGTTTATAAACAACAAAATGTTCCATCCCCAGAATTGAACGAAACATGTGAAGCGACAAACACATCCGAAGCCACTGATATAACGACAGACGCTGTTGAGGCCTTCGGTGATGAAGCAGATATGGTTGTTAAGGATGAAGCATTTGATGATGAGGAGAAGTTACATCAGACAATAATTGTTGGTAACTTACCTCTAAATCTAAAAAGGAATCACAAAAAATCACCAGAAGAACAAGGAATAGCTGGGAAACATGAAAAATTATTCCAAGATCTACCCATAAAAGTGCCTTTCGATAGGAAAATCAAACATCCAATAGAAGTCAAGACAGTATCCAACTCTGTCGATATCAGATCTTTTCACTATCCAGATCAACAAAAGATTGAACTCGAGAATTTGCTCCACGATCTTTTTAAAATATGGGAAGCAAGAGCTCATCGCTTGAGAAAACCAAACATTCGTCAACATTGTCCATCATTACATATGCTTTGAGGACAAAGCATCTTAAGAGAGGGGCAATGTTATGAATATTTTATTAATTATTAGTTAGATATAGTTATATTAGGGTTTATTAACTGAAAGGGCATGATCAAAGATCATGCCTCTTCACCAAGGGACACCTTGAGGCTATATTTAAAGCCCAGGCGATCCCTCATTGTAATCATCTCATCTTTCATCATTAATAATAAATATTTATCAAGTTTTACCAGAGTTTTTACACTCCAACATTTGTACTACAACTCCCTCTCAAATTGCTTCATCATGCTGGCCATAGCACTGCCACTGCTAACTGCTGCACTGTAACTCAGTTGCCGAGAAGTAAGCAACTGAAGGACTCTTGCCCAATCGTTGACAGAGAAGTCGGGTTACCTCCCATCACTGAAGCTCCCTTGGCTGCTGATTTACGCTGTCCTCCTGAAGCCACCGCACTGTTGCAACATTGCACTATGTGAGCTCAGTCCCATGAACCTCCATGCTACTGCCTCCATGCTGCTGCTACCTTTGTATTACGCTGCTCCCTCTCCAGCTCTGCATCACTGCCCCTCTGCTTCATTGTGACCTTCTGCAACCATCTCTCGACTCATCCTGCTACCGTCTTAAGGCACCCGTAGCTCGTATGTGATCCAAGAGTAGTGCTGACTCAAGGATCCCGCCACTCTTGTCTGTAGATGCTCTACAGATCCATGTCACCCCACCTCTTCCCTAGAGGCACATGAGCACTCATGGCTACATCATCATCAGAGCCATCATCCTTTGCTGCTGCAGCCTTGGATTCAGAAGATCCTTTGTCCTTCTTCTTAGGACAAATGCTGGCAAAGTGTCCAAGTTCGCCACAGTTAAAGCACCAGACCTTGGATGGGTCCCTCTTCTTCTTCCCTTGCTTCTTCCTTTCCTTTGATGCAAGGGCTGCATCATCCTCCTCTTCTTTTTTCACTCTGGCTAATCTGCTTCCACTGCTTTGCCTCTTCGTGATTCTCCTGATTTCCTCTTGACAGAGGATTGCCCACATGTTTGCCCCTGATGCTAAAACTGCCCTGCCCAGAATGCTTTGGACAAACGTTTCCCATTCTTTCGAGACTGGATTTAGGGCTGTCCTCACTAGGAGCCCCTCATCCGGATTTGCACCCATGGAAATTAGCTGATCTCGGATAGTTTGAAGCCTGAAGGGGAATAGATCTATCTCTTCACCCTTCATCATTTGGAACAACCGCATTTGGTTCTCCAGAAGCATCCTTCGTTGGACGAAGCCTCCTTGATACATCGTGTCCAAGGTTACCCACTTCTTATTTGCCGTATTCTTTCAGGCAATATGAGGTATGACGTGGTCTTTGACTCCGTCCATGATCAAACCTAAGTTGCACGAAACGGGGAAACGGAAACGAGTTTCCGAAACGGGAAGCGAAGCGAAACGCGACCTCCCCAAATTTTGGAAACGGGGAAACGCGGTATATATATATATATATATATATATATATATATATATATATATATATATTTAAATTTATATTAGAATTTAACTTTATATTAGAATTTAGGACATTTAAGAAATATTATGTGAAATCATAAAAGTTTAAAACATACATGATACATGATAAATTCAAAGCATAAACTATTACAAATTACAACACATTTACTCATGAATGATAACAGACACAATGGAAATAGCAATCTCGGAATATCGGGATTGGTGCTCTTGATTAAATATGAGTTCCATACCCTAATACATGACAAAATACGATGGAAACATTGCAATCACCCAACCCTGAAATCTTGAAAAACTGAGAAGTCTGCTGGATTTTGAATGAGATCTAAAATTCTACTTTCCCCATATGAAATCCAATGAGGTCGAAACCACTCTCAAACATCCCGAGTCATTTCATGGTAATGTTAAAAATTTAAGTAAAAAGATGAAAATGAAGATCAAGGAGAATGTCACTTTTACTTTAAGAATTTAACATTACCATGAATCACATATAAATACTAGGGCCATAGGCTTTAAAAATCGATCTACAAGCATCCATAAACGATTACAATAATGTTAAAAAGCACGAAAACCAGAAAAAAAAAAACCAACTTAAATCGCTTTAAAGGCAAGGAAACGTGGCCGTACGGCCTGGAAATGCGTTTCCGGCCGTACTGGCAACGTTTCCTGTACGGGAAACGTGCCAGTACGGCCGGAAACGCGTTTCCAGGCCGTACGGTACGCGTTTCCGTACCGTTTCCGTACAGAAACGGACCCCTTGCCAGCGTTTCCTGCAACTTAGGATCAAACGCTTAGTCCACGCTTGATTTTCTTCGTACTTCTTTAGAGGATCTACATCGATGGTACAACTAGAACTTTCTCTGCATGATCTTTGAGACCATAGTCATCCAGAATTGACAGGATTCTGGCCCTCCAAATAACAAAGTTGGACATGCTGTCCAACCTATCCTGATCTCTCAGTCCATATCGCGCCATCTTGCTCAGATTTGTCAGAAAAAATACTCCTCTCCCTCTTTCTGTTGCAACACTCAACATAAAATGTTGGATCTGGGTTTCTTGGTGATTAGAAACCCTTTATAGTAGCTGCTCCCTCTGACCATTGATTTCCCTCCTCGAAATATTTCACCCAAACACAATCAGACAGTACTCTCCGATCACCCTCCTGATCGAATCTCAGATTTGTTTGGCTCAGATATGTTGAGTAGTTGTCTTCCTCCCGCCTTTGTTGACTTAGCTAGGCACAATTCTGCACTGACAGAATCTCCACCACACCAGCAATGTTGAAGATCTGAAGCACTGCTTCCGGATCTTGGCAAGGCTTCTCTGCAACAGGAATAATGACTGGATTGCGTCTCATTGACTGGTCCAGTGTAGCCTCAACGTTGTTCAGAAGTGGACTGCGTAACCCCAGACTGGGTGACACAGTCCTTACGCTGGCCTAGGAAGGCTCTGCGTAATCCTGATGGCCTTTTGTAGCTACGACGCTGCCCCTTCCTGGGTCTGCATCCTCCTGCTGCCAAGCTGTCCCTTTCGGATCTGTTGTTTCTGTTGCTTGTCTCGTAGAAAAAATAATCTTTAGCCGATTTTATGGAGATTCAGCTTGATCTGCTATCGCACTGATACCATGTGAAAATTCTACTATAGTATCATGGTTTACTTCTCCTACTTGATTAAATTATACAAGTTATCTTCAGAAATAAGATTCAGAAAATACCAAAGTAAACACAACTAACAACCTACACATGCAGATCATTTACTGAATGTTACACTCATTCAAACAAAGTGACACTGATTTTTGGACATAAGTCCCCAGAAAAACCCAAAGCGGGAAAACCGATGCAACAGATATGAGGGTTTATTATTATTAAGTAGATTCTGAGTATAGCAAATATGGGCACCAAATTTGGTTCACTCAATAGAGAAAAACATATCTGTAGCTAACCTTCTGTTATGAGAACAAAATTCTGAATGATCGACACCCTCAAATGGGATTTACAAGACTCAGCCCGGATCTGGCCCTAGAAACCCAAATGTTGCCCCTGAAGCCCCAGGGTTAGCCCTGCTAGGCTCTGCGTGCCTCTGTGCTGCTCAAAGAGGGACTGTGTAACCCTAGAGTGGGTGACGCAGTCCTTACGCTGCCTCTGGAGGCTTTTGTGTAATTATGAAGCTACAACGCTGCCCCTTCTTAGGCCCGCGTAGCGACTGAAGCCTTTGCGCTGCGCAGCTGCTGCTGCTGCCCTTGCTCCTCTGCGATGTCCTTGAAAGTTGCTCTGTGCCTCTGCACTGCTCAAAGAGGGACTGCGTAACCCCAGAGTGGGTGATGCGGTCCTTACGCTGCCTCTGGAGGCTTCTGCGTAACTCTGAAGCCCTCTGAAGCTCCAGCGCTGCCCCGTCATAGGTGTTATGTATAATTTAATTATTATTATTTAAATGTAGTTGTCTTAGGTTTTATTAAGTGAAAGGGCATGATCAAAGATCATGCCTCTTCACCAAGGGACACCGGTTGATCATGCCTCTTCACCAAGGGACACCGTGAGGCTATATTTAAAGCCTTGGTGATTCCCCATTTGTAATCATTTCATCTTTTATCAATAATAATATATACTTATTTTAGTTTATCTGAGTTTTTATGCTCCATTGGGCCTGCGTAGCGGCTGAAGCTGCTGCACAGCTGTTGCTGCTGCCCTTGCTCCTCTGCGCTGTCCTTGAAAGCTACTCCTTTGCCTCTCACTGACTCTTGGCTCCGGGATCAGATCATCCCCTCAACCAATACTACCCCTCGCTGCAAAAAACTCCTCCGGAAATTCTTAGCAAACCCTGTCCTATAATTCCAGATCAGTGTCTCAGCTTTGCATCTGTGTGTATCTCCAACTGGCCCTCAAGCCTTTCTCTTATACTTTTTCATTCATCTCATCAACGACCGATATTAAAACACTCATCAACGGCTGAGATTAAAAGACTGCTTGATCTGTGTCATTTAGAACATTTCAGCGCGTGTTAATTAATTCACTTTAATTATTTAATTTTCCTAAGTTTAGACTTAGGAAATCCATTAAAATAATTAATTATTTGAATAACTTGAACACCAGCTGAAATTTCTCAAAATACTTCCTGGGTTTTAGAGTTCAAGTGTGTCTTAGCCCCTCCACAAAATTTCAGGGCTAGAGCACACTCGATGCTACCCCAACTACACAAAATATCAACAATGTCCAACACTGAGGGTTATTTCTTTAGAGAGTAAGTGACAAAGAGGAGAAATAATAGGAGTATTTTTAGCAGTTACCATTGGAAGTTAGCATAAAAAACAATTTTTTTCATGCCAAAAGCTCATCCAAAACAACAAGGAAATCCATCCAAACAACAGAGTAATCGTTTTTTCATATCGTTTTTTCCTTGGGGATATCGGAACGGTTCCTGAAAAGTCCCCAAAATATGCCCGTGAATGGCTTGGAAGTCCCTGAGTCCCTAATGAAGTCCCCAAAAAATTGGGGACGTTCCCAACCCCTGTAAAAGTCCCTGGTACGCGGGAACGTCAGGTATGGGGGATTTTTTGGTGGGGACGGGTCCCCCTGCAACATAGATATTAACTCTAGTAGATGATTAAATGATGTAAATTCCAATAGCTTGGTGGTTTTAACTAATGCGAATCCCATACCTTTATACATGACAGAATAGAGTGGGAATGCTACAGCCCTGCCAATCTTTAAATTGTGAAAACTGTTAAGTCTGTTGGAGTCTGAAATGGACATGAAATTCTACTTTCTTCATATGATGTTTCATGAGGTTGGAACCACTGCCAAACAACTTGAAAGCATTAATGATTATATTAAAAATTTAAGTAGAAGGATAGACAAAGTAAGATAAAGGAGAATGCCAACTGTAAAAGGATAGGAAAGGTAAGATAAAGAAGAGTGTCAATTTCTGCTTAAAGAATTTAATAATACCAGTAATTACTAAATTCATAAACTCCTTAAGGCTCAATCCCCTATTTTTATTGTCTTAAAGGAATGTTGACACAGACAGGGTGATATTTCCTATGGTTCCTAAACCTCTCTCAGACACTTTGGTCAAGTGGGAAACTTCTAAAAAAGTGCCCGAAATATCACCGAAAATGGCTGAACTGTCCTCGAAATGCTATTGGCTGTACTGTATGGCATTTCCTGATCTGCGAATGTTATATGGTATGGTTGCCAGCATTTCCAAGGCATTTCAGTCATTTCTAATGATATTTCAGGCATTTTTTGGGGAGATTCCTAGGTTGGCCTAAGTTAGGAAACACTGTACTGTATGGCTGACAGTGTTTTCAAGGTGTTTCATGCTCATTTCCACATGTGTTCCAGTACTGATATGTAGCCAAACTAAGTATTTCCTGTAACATAGGTTCCACGTCTAAAAGGGATCTTCCCTACCTGCTTGTAAGATCCCTGCAATGTGGGACTCCCAGGTATTGCTTCTTGAGGGTGAGGACGGGTTTCCATGCCTGGCTTGTATAATATAAAGTTAACCTCCATTGGAAGTGCATAGTTGTTGTCAATAGCTGTACATGATCGAATATGTACATATCTAAGCAAATTGCTTGGCTGCAACATTGACATTGTTGAAACTGTTTGGAAAATAATAGTCTGCATTGAATTTTGAGTTGCTCTCCCCAGTTATTATTTCCTCCCTTGGTTTCCTTCCCTCAGAGCCTGCTTATGCCACAAATCGGAACTGGCTAAATGCAGAGATTAAATAGTTTTGAGTTAACAGAAAATCCATGACTGTCTTTGATGTGAATATTATCTATGTATCGGTCAATTACTATCTCAATCACAGGCAAATGCATAAAATGTTTGGAATGGAGCCATCTTTATGGAGTTTTTCTATACATTGAAGAATTCAACCCTATGTATGGTCTCCATCAAAAAGAGTACATTGGAGCTAACATTCCATGGAGGCTAATGGTTCTTATTGCTCAATTAAGAACCAACTCGCATCAACATCAACTTTGGTGTGAAACAGGACGGTGGAAAAGGCCTAAAGAAGCTTGGGAAGAACGAGTGTGTACATTTTGCACATCTGGGGCAGTGGAATTGGAAAAACATTTCATTTTGGAATGCAATGCATTCAAAGACATCAGAGAAAGTTATGGGAATATGTTAGTATCGGTTTCTTGGCATTGTCGTTTCAGCGATGAGATTGTTGGAAGGTTGGGCCAGCTCATCATCAATTTGAATAAGAAAAGGACTGAAATACAAAAGGCGAAAAATAGGGAATTCATAGTCCCATAGACTATTTTTAGTCTCGTGGACGTTAAAATTTCATTTCATTTACATTGAAGAAATTATCAGAGCAAAGAAGAGATTGTTGGAAGGTTGGGCCAGCTCATCATCAATTTGAATAAGAAAAGGACGGAAATACAAAAGGCGAAAAATAGGGAACTCATAGTCCGATAGTCTATTTTTAGTCTCATGGACGTTAAAATTTCATTTCATTTACATTGAAGAAATTATCAGAGCAAAGAAGACGCAATGTGCAATTTTATATTTATTGGCCACCCATGTCAAAAGGCATATATGGTAGAGGCATACACAATATGCCTTATCCACAACAGCAATTTATGGGCCTATACCATCATTATGATGGAAGGAAACTAGAAGTTGCAATGTTTGTCAGCATCAAACCATCATATGCTGGGAACTACTAGTGTCCAAGGTAGGTCTTCGGATTCCAATCATATAATAGTGGAAACTCCCTAGAATTCCTGTAGTATCACCAGCACAACCACACTTAGCAGTTAAGCAAGAAGATTTCAAGTAACTTGTGAATAAGATATGATAGTAAGATAAAATAATTTTATTAATGTGTGACAAATGACCTTAACTAGGTCAATGGGACTGCTAAGTACATCACTATGAGAATACAAAGTGGAAGCGCAAATGCTGCTCGTAGAAAATTATGATATAATCAAATCTAGCCTATGCCTGAGAAGATTCAAAGTCTTTAATCTAACAACATGGGTGAGGAAAACAAAGCAAGAATGCCAACATTTGCAAGTACTGTGGAGAGCCAAAGACCAAAAAGATAGAACCTCCAGCATGGAATATCTTACCAGGGGGATGGATTTGACTGCTAAATTTGGTTGTGTAAACAAACTGGAGCAGACGATTCTCAGAGCAAAAGAAGAATAGTTTTAAAGAAAATTATAATTGATCAATATGTCGTTACTGAAGATATCGATATAAAGGAAACAGATCATTACTGTTTTAGTTTCAAATAGGCTGATTCCAAGTTGTCAAGTGCCTAATCATTCAAGACTTCTGCAATCCGATTTGATGAACCGTCAGGTCTTGTGTGGGGATGGGGAACTATTAACCAAGTGGCATCATAATCATGCATCAGTGTCCTACATTTCAATAAATTCCAGTTTCATTGGGAGGTAGAATTCCCCAAGGTGCTCTTGCTTGTGGCAATACTCATACAATATGGCCACAAACATTTAAAGTCTGTGTTTGCGCTATTTGTGAAACCTGTTTCACACTGTAGGCTCAAAATGCAATGGTATATGTTACTGTCTCTGTTTATCATGATCCTAAATTTTCTTGGCGATGTTTCTTGTATTTCGTAATGTCCTATAATGTGTTAGATCTCATTAAGATTAATAGTGCTTACTAATATTTTGTAGTATGGTTGTAAATTTGTTATTTGTTGCGATAAGTGCGATGGCTGTTGTGGATATGTCTAGGTGATTCCTTGTGTACCCCAAATTAAAATTAGTAAGCATCAAAAGACTACTTCATTTCATTAATTTGAAGACATTTTATCCTTGGAGAGAGGAAAGCCAGTAGACTAGCATTTTAGAGTGACAGGGATGGTGATATTATGATGAATGTCAAAGCGTTTTACATTGACAGGGTTGGTGATATTATGATGAATGTGAAGATTTGCTTTTATTGATGCAGTGTAGAGTGATCACATTTATCAAATGTGAAGATTTGTAAAAGGATAGCAACAAACAGATGTGATTTTATCTACTTTGTTGTTTATATTCTTCTGCAAACGTTTTACTTGTTTTTGCTACTGAACCATATTTTCTTTTCAAGGAGCAGAATGGTTAGTCTAAATTTTTTTTATATGCAATCAGTGCTCTAATCTAAGGAATATTAAAATATATAATCTTATCCATCCTTGACATGCTGCCATCTGCCCTGTGTACCTTGCTAAGAGAGACTAACCAGTCAAGAATTCAGGACGACCTCGAACAGACCTTGTAGAGGATTGCTGTTGCTGTCCCATCAAGCTAGAATTTTTTAATGTAGTAGCTTGAAGCTTGTTTACTTGGTTATTACTGTCTGCCACATGGTTTAATTTTAATGCTATGATGTATTCAATGATTTTGGTCAATCAATGACTATTCTCTTTGGTAAGGTTTGAGCATGAAATAATAGGCGTTTGATCAATATAATGAAGATTACTATGGCATGCTTAACCCTACAAATGCATTATTTTATTTCCCGGTGTAATTTTGTCACAGTACATATCTGTGGGTAGAAATCATAGCATGTGGTTTGATATATACCAGATGGCCTTACTTTGCATGGAATGCATGGCCCAATGAAATACCTTGTTTAATCAGATTCACAGGACAGTCGATGCTTGAACCCATATCTGAAGTATCCTTTTAGTGTTATAGTAGTCCTTGCCATTCAGTGTAGGTTATAAAATATTATTTAATCTAGTTGCTTTGAGTTCAGATATGCATGCAATTGGGGTTATAAACTAGTAGTGGCTGTGGAGTATTTTAATGATGGAATTTTGTGCACTTATTACAGATGGTTCAAGCCACAATAATTTTGGAACAAATGATCAAGATTGATTGCTTGAGAAATCTGTGGTGGTATTGGTCCTCATACTCAGCAGCAGTTAAGGTATCGACAATATCTGCTTTAGCGTTAAGGATCTATGCCCTTGATGCAGCTATTATGTATAGGAAGTCATCAATTACTGCTGAACCAGCAGACACTCCAAAGTTGAGCAAGCCTGGCAAGAAAAAGAAGGACGAGGATGGATAGCAAACAGGGTATTGGTTGATATGTATTATATTTTCCTGAAGGGCAGGCCCAGCAGAAGAATGTTCTCGGGTGTACCTTATTATTTTTTGCTCTTGTTCTAAATTTTCTTGACTGGAGTCCAATTGCAGGTAATCACTTGTTCATTGTTACAGGTCCCCTCACATTTTTGTAGGAAATCGATTTATTGGCTCAAGTCATGTACCATGAAACAGTGTAATTGAGTTTGTACATAACCAGACTGCCAGAAATGATTCTGGGCTGTCACAACACTTGATATTGGTATTACTGCTGTGTATAACAAAGAATGTAGGAGTCAATTTGGCTCTATTTTTCGCTAACATATTCTGCAGAAGATGTATTCATTGAAAGGAAGTTATAAGCATGGTGATCTTATGTTCCTTTTATTATGTTTGTTTTTCATCTTTATTGTTAGTTTATGCAAATGGCAGGGCTTCATTGGAGGGTTACTTCGGTGATCTTGAGGCCAATGCATGGCCATCTTCATGCATTCCCCATTAATTGATTCTCAATTTTAAATTTTATCTTCAAGACTCAAGTTGCAAATATACCGAGGCTATGGAAAGACGAAGACTTTTGCGCAAATCTATCTTATTCTGTAAAACTTGACAATAATTTTTTAAGGAAAATCATGTCCGGGTCTCATAAGCTCACGTGTATTCATAAGTTCATCTTATGGAGCACAACTGGCATTTCGACTGAGCATTTTGGGAAGACAGGGATGCAATCACGGCACTTTTGTTCAACTTCATTTTAGGAATTTAGCTTGAGGTTGCAGAAAAAGTTTTCAATTTGTCATAATATTTTTTTGGCCCATATGTTGCTTGAACAAAGATGCAACTATGTATGAATCCATTGCTCAACTGCTATGTGTGCGAAAAAATAGTTGAAGCTTATATACTTCTAATGTTGAGATCAATCAATGAGAAACACAAATTTCTTATTCTCTTCTGAATGTTCTGTTGGGAGTGACTTCCCTTGGCGCCTACGGGCTATTTGAAGGAGGAAATAGCAAAGGCCTTTCGTCTTTACCAATATGAGAGAATGGTATCCCTTTTCAGTAGCGAAGGAAAGGCAAGATCAATAACATTTCATCTATTATTTGGAAGAAGATTTACTGGATTTTTTGAGTGGTTTGTCTTGTGATGAGATTGAATATTTGACTTGTTTGTTCTACACTACGTTATACAATTTTTTGGAAATAGGATACGGCAAGAAACAAGTTTCTGGAAAGGGGAATGGAAAGAATCCAAAACTGGGACACGACAAGGCTGGCCTTTAATTGAGTACAACAGAAAATCGCGAGAAACTTAGGAGATATTAAGAAATGGTTTCTAGAAATGGAAATAAGATTCCTTCCATGAATTACTCAAAATAATATATTAGATATATTCAAGAGATTCGGTTCTATAAATGTCAGTTTTGAACATTGTTGCGAACATTTTGATAACAACCCGATTTTATCTCAAAATCATGATTTTTTGGCCTAGCCGATGTTTGCCGATATTTTGTTGGTTTTCCCGATGTTGGTTTTCCAGACCCTTGTGCATTTTATCTCGATGCCAATGTTTGCAACATTGGTTTTGAATGAAGATTTCAAAATTGATTATTATTAATTGTATATGATATAGTACTGCAATGTATAATGATTTCAAAATGCCTAAACTATTAATATTTCAGAGTACATTCTACACAATGCAACTTTTATAAATATTAGAGATTGTTTCATAGTTCATAGCAACCTTTAAATATCATGATGATTCAAAATTTGTAACTGTTACTTTTGCAGGGTACACACAACGCAATGCAGCTTTTTTTCATGAATATTAGAGATTGCTTTATAATTCATAGCAAATTTTAAATATTATGATGGAAAAATGCCTAATAAATAATGAAAAAGAATATTTTATTTTTAAGCGTATTAATGTTTAATAAAGACAAATGCATACATATATCGAGCAATATGCCACTGTTAAAATAAAAATGGAGAAATGAAGTGAAAAAAGATCTCTCCGATTCTTGTTCTCTTTTATGTTTGAGGGTTTGGAGTCCAGCGCGGGGGCACTAGATGCCTTTTTGTCCTCATAAACATAAAAATCCAGTCTGGTGTCGGAAATTTTAAGAAGCTTTTGGAAACTATCGAAATGTTCTAGCGGTTCCCAGGAGTTTTCATAAGCTTTGAAATCTTGATGTGCTGGTTTCTGGTTTTTTGAAATGTTTGGAAACCTGAAATTTGTTCCCAACTAACAAGAAACATTTTCCAGGTATCACTGGTTCTACATATACATCTATTGGTATGCTTATTCCTGATCAAAGGTAAATGGGTAAGAATTTCAGTAAGGAAGCAGACGTTTTAGGATTCTCTCTAGTGTTTTGATCCAAGCATAACTAATTGAAGTTCTATGTTGACACTGGTCTTTATTTTGGATTGAACAGTATTTGAGTTATTCATTGTGTAGGCAGAAGTGATGACACTTCTTCCCAGAAAGTAGGATTGTGGAAATCAAAACCTGGGGAAAAGCAATTCCGTAATCCTCTAGACTTGGTGACCAAAGAGTTAAGGGCCCTCTTGCATATCATTATGGTGTACATTTTCAAACTCTTAAGATTCATGATATCATACACACTTCAAATTTTTATAGAGAATTTACGTCAGCCAAAATATAAATATTTTAGTACTCGTAGGTGATGCCTGGTTTTTGATTCAATTTCAATAGGAAATGTACCAAAGATATTTGTAATCAATATTGCAGTGAATTGGGTTCTCTTACAAGTAAATATATCATCACATTGAGTTTCAACGTTCCACATTTCAATAAAATGCAATGGCCTACTGTGAAGAGGCCGAACTTTGGTGGATGCTATTTTTGATTAAAAAAAACCTGAACTTTGGTGGATGTTATTTTGGATAAAACAAAATCGGTTTTTTTTTAATAGATGATCTCCATGTTTCTTTGAACATAAATTATGTTCATCACAATTCTTAGTACTAAATGACCACATGGTAGGCACAAATATGATAGTTTTTGAAGCACTAGATGTGTTCTAGCCATGAAACTTTGTGGAGAGACTAGAATACATGAAAATCGTTTTTGGAAATTCTGGCTAGAGGTAATTAAATTATTAACCAAATTTTTAATGTTTCGTAAGTCTAAATTTAGGAAAACAGGGTAATTGATCAATATTAATTAAGTCAAGATGAGAATCGTCTAGAAACTCACACGGATCGATCCAGAGACTATCCTAAACATTGATTATGTTTTAATCTTGGTTGTTGGTGATCCAACAAAGAATTATATGGGGAGATCGATGTGGTGATGGAGAAATCACTTGAGAGTTTTATTTCTTGGTAGATCAATTTCCAGAGTAACATCAGTCGGTTGTCGGAGAGAGTCAGAGATCGAAGCAATGAGAGGGGTAGAGACAATGAGGTTGGAGGAAGTGATTCCAGATCTAGTGAGTGCATTTGCAGAGGCAAAAGAACCACAGAGAGGCTGACACAGGGATTGCACAACAAATTCTAGAGGCGAGTTTGATTTGTTGAGAGGGAAATACATCTTCAGTTCTAGGGGTGGAGGAGTGTCGGAGAAGCGTCTTCCCAACAAGGAGAATGTACAATGACTTCATCAGAGACCAGTCAAAGGCTTGACGTCAGACAAGCTGGGTAGTGTAGCGTAGAGGCTAATGCAGAGGGTTAGAGGGCTGAGTTTCCGAAGGCAGGTTGTGCAAGGGGTTTGCCTATAGGGTGAGGAAAATAATTCCTCACTAGATTTTTGCCAATATTTTTCTCTGTAGGATTGCCAAATTTTCGGCATCCAATTGTACTCAAAATTTCTCACTGTTGCATAATAATAAAACTCTCAGCTGCTGCACCAGTTTTCCTGCATTGGGTTTTTCGGGCACTTTTGTCCAAAAACAATTGTTATTTTTATGTGTGTTTGCTAGCATTTCTCAGCTTCCAATGTTTTATTCTTCCACAGTTTTATTTGTGTAGATTGCAGTGTGATTTATTCAGTATTTGTCGTAGCAAAGAACAAATAAATTGTTAAATAAAATTAACAATTAGGAGAATAATTTTTAGCTACTGCAATAGGATTCCAGTTTAGAATTTTCAAATGGTAGTAGAGTGCAGTTGATTAGTCGGAAAGCTCAAAAGCGAAAAGAAGGAATTTCACTGCTCAGTGTGGGCATCAAGGTGAAATTCCCAAGGGCAGCACGATCATTATGCCAGGAGGCTGAGTTACTTGTGGAGGTTCGATTTTTCTGAGTGGGGCAGGAAAATTTGATATCTCTAGTTTGAGTGATTCCAGAGGCAGAGGGAGCAGCTCAGAGTTCTGTTGGGCAGATCTCTAGCTGGACACAAAGGGTTTTGTAGTAGATTGCCAGTGTAGAAACAACGTTGAGTTGGAAGAGAGAAGAGAACATAGAGGGAAAATTTCTCTCATGGAACTTCTAGTCTCAAGAAGTTTGATATTTCCTTGCACATTGGCAGTAGTTGTGAGAATATCTTCTCACTCAAGAAGGGAGTGCGAGTAGCAGAGCAACAACTGAGCAGAAGGAAAGAGGGAGTTTTTGTTAGTTCGTTGAGTTGGCCACTGTAGGACTTCGTGATCAGGACAGGCTGGATGGAGCTTCCAACTACGTCATCTGGAAGGCAATGATGTCCTTTCTTCTAGATGAATTTGGCCTGAAATCTTACATCTATAATGTAGTGGCGGTTCCCTAAGATGCAGATCAGTTGAAAGAGTACAAAAAGGAGATGGCACGGGCGAAGCAGTTGATCCTAGATGGAGTCAGGGATCATGTAGTCTCACATATAGTTGGAAAAGATACTGCCAAGTAGATGTGGGATGCTCTCACAACGTTATATTAGTGTAATTCCGAGCAGCGTAAGATGTATCTTTAGGAGATGCTGAGACTCATCCGGATGTAGAAAGGGGAAAGCATAGACCCCTACGTTACTAGGATTCAGGAGGTTCGAGACCATCTAGCAGTTATTGGGGCAACACCTCAACCTTCAGAGCTAGTGCAATTAGCTCTCATCAATGTCTCAAAAGAGTGGCAATTATTTGTTTAAAGTATATTGGGTAGAGACACACTGCCAAGATGGGACATGGTGTGGGATGATTTGCAGCAGGAGGAGTTGAGACGAGCTCTTCTTAAGAGCTCTATCAGTTGCAACAGTAGCAACGGGAAGAAGACGGTGAAGGAGGAGACTGTGGCTCTCACATCTAAGGGTCCCAATGAGGGACAAGGGGAGCAAAGGAAGAAGAAGAAGGACCTGTCAAAGGTTAAGTGCTTCAGATGTGGTGAGCCTGGTCACTACAATACCTAATGTCCTCTTAGGAAGAAGGACTGGGAGGAGAAGCATGCGGCTTTTGTAGAGTTCTATAGGTTTTCCTCCAGGTTGGAGGAAGACTTTGCTATGTTTGCCGACATACCTCTAGGAGTGAGGTGGGGTGACTTGGTGTTGTAGCCCCAGGGAGTTATAGATGGGCAGGATCCTTGAGGGGTCTACCTCTTGGATCAATACTTGGCTACGGGGGCCCAAAATATTCAGTAGCAGGATGGGTCAGTGGCAATAGATGTAGTTAGATTCCAAAGCGATAGATGTAGCGAATAGTAAGTAGTCAGATGCCGGGGAGCACAATACAGAGTTGGCAACTATGCAGTTGGCACAATGCAGAGTCAACAATAATGCAAAATCTTCAGTGGACAAAGCAAAGACTAGCAACAAACAGAGGCTCGAGTGACAAATGTATTATAATATTGATCACAATTGATTCAATATTTTGGATGTTTTTCTGTTGTAGATGTTGCAGTAGCAACAACAATAGACTTGCAGTGCAGATGCAGTGTTGGCAGCAATTGAGTAGGGTTAGCAGTAGCATAGATGCAACGTATATCACAGTTGCACAATAGTTGGTGGGTAGCAATAGCCAGACATCATCAGCATGAAGAGATAATGCAGAGACAGAGTGTCGCTACAAGGTGTGCAGTAGCACTAGAACACATTCCTCGCTAAGAG
Organism: Pinus albicaulis; assembly: GCA_034641835.2. Taxonomy (NCBI): domain Eukaryota; kingdom Viridiplantae; phylum Streptophyta; class Pinopsida; order Pinales; family Pinaceae; genus Pinus; species Pinus albicaulis. Next base: position 26,844,908 of record CM076578.1, on the reverse strand, counting down.
GGAGTGCTAGTATTTATAGCATCCGATGTGTTCTAGCCATGAAACTTTGTGGAGAAGCTAGAATACATGAGATCTCCAGAACCCATAAATTATTTCTAGAAATCCCCCCTAGAAGTGTCTTAATTAGATTATTAACCAATTTTTTAATGTTTCCTAAGTCTAAAGTTAAGAAAATAGGTCAATTAATAAGTATTAATTAAGTCAAGGCGAGAATAGTCTAGAAACTCACACGGGTCGATCTAGAGATGATTGTCGCCATCGATTATGTTTTAATCTTGGCCGGTGGTGATCCAACAAAGAATTATGGGAGATCGATGTGGTGATGGAGAAATCACTCGACGACGATTTCTTGGCAGATCGATTTCCAGAGTAGCAACAATCAGTTGCCAGAGAGGCAAAGATCGATGCAATGTGAAAGGGGCAAAGACAGTGAGGCTGGAGGAAGTGATTCCAAATCCAACAGCTGAATTTTCCGAGACGCAGAAGAGCCACAGAGAGGCTGACACAGGGAGTGCACAACAACTTCTAGAGGTAAGTTTGATTTGCTGGGAGGGAAATATGTCTTCAGTTCTAGAGGCTGGGAAAGAGTCCCAAAGTGTCGGAGAAGCATCTTCCTAACCAGTAGTAATGAACGACTTCATCAGAGGCTAGTCAAAGGCTTAACGTCAGACATGCTACGCATTACATCGCAAAGGCTGACACAGAGGGCCAGAGGACCTAGTTTCTGAAGGTAGGTTGTGCCAGGGGTTTGCCTGTGGGACGAGGGAAATTCCTCACTAGATTTTTTCTAGTATTTTTCTCTGTAGGATTGCTATATTTTTGGCATCCAATTGTACTCAAAATTTCTCATTGCTGAATAATAATAAAACCCTTAGCTGATGCACCGATTTTCTCGCATTGGGTTTTTCTGGGGACTTTTGTCTAAAAAAATTGTGTTATTTTTATGTGTGTTTGTTAGCATTTCTCAACTTCCAGCGTTTTATTCTTCTGCAATTTTATTTTTGTAGATTGCAATGTGATTTATTCAGTATTTTCCGTAATAAACATCAAATAAGTTGTTAAATAAATTTAACAATTAGGAAAATAATTTCCAGTTACTACAATAGGATTCCGGTTTGGAATTTTCACAAAATATCGACCTATAAATGGTAGGTTCATGTCTTGTTATTCTCACCAATGCAAATATTTTTTAAAATTAAATCAATTTGATTTCACAGTGATTTATTGCTAGATTGATATAAACTTGCTTAAAGATTGATCCATTCACATTGCTCTATTTGTGTGCTCGTTTCTGATTCCAATTGTCATTGATTTATTGTGTACTTTGAAAAATACCTAAGAAGAATGCTTCTACTTAGCTTTTAAGGTCAACCAAATGATAAGTGATTTGTGTGTAGTGTTCAACCCAATGTTCATCTTTCCATTCAATTATATGATCAATGGTCACACAAGATTTCTAAAAAATAACATCATTCTACTCTACAATTGTCCAGGAGTAACTCAATAAAACATGAGTATTGCATGTCAAAATTTAGACAAATCAATGTTGAATTTCCACGACCTTGGGTCTAGGTTAGATTCTTAGAATCACTCATGCTACCAAATCAAGAATTTCAACCATGAACTAATTTGCACAACAGAAATAAGTAGTAGTAAATCACACATGCACAAATATACACAGTTTTAAACATGATTGTACAGTAATGTACAATCATCAATCTTCATTATATTAAACCAAAATATGAATAATATCACAGTCAATTGTATACACGATACAATGAAAAACTCGATGTCGTATCTCGTAATGTCGGTGCTTCACTTCCATACTACTCACTAGTGTTGAATTGGCACCCCAAAGGGGGCTTTTGATTTAATTTTCCCTGTATTATATTGGAAGAGATGGGGAGCTATTTGTATCTCAGGGCAAGTATGCCAAGGAGATTTTGTGGAAGTTCCACATGGAGAGCAGTAAACCCATGGAGACTCCTCTTACATGAAACTTGAGGAAGGAAGATGCTACTTTGCGCTAAGTAGTGGATGCTACTGTTTACTTGAAACTTGTGGGTTCACTCATGTATTTGGAAAACACACGACCCAACATATGCTACGCAGTTAACCAGCGGAGCCAAGCTATGGTTAATGTTGACAGCTAATCCTAAGGGATTGGGTGAAATTGTATAATAGTGTAAATTAGGAAATAAGGAAGGCTAAGAGACACTGGGAAATGAATCCCAACAGTCTCACCTCCATATATAAATTCATGCACACCCTCCATCAAATTCATATTCCAATTTGTGGAGTTACCTCCTGGCCTGACATGGTATCAGTGCCAAGTTCATTTTTAGCTTCCTTGCTCTTTTAACTCCCTCCTCCATTCTACAAAATTGGCTTTGCAATTTTTGTAGACTGTTACCTCTGTTATTCTGCCAAAATCCTGCCAGAATTAGTGGTTTGTTGGTTTGATTTATTTTGCTGTAGTTGCCTACTTGCTAATTTGTTGTTTTATGCTCCATATCTCTGTGCGCTCTCTCCCACATTTCATCTCTGCGCAGTCCCACATTTCCCTGTCCCCCTCACCTTCCCCTCGACTCTCCCGCAGTCCCGCTCCCCCTCACCTTCCCCATCCTCTCCCCCTCTCGCTCATTCCTTGCCCCCCTCAACTCTCTGCACAGTCCTGCACTCTCCCCTTCCCGCAAACTCTTCCCGTCCCCCGTCCCCATCCCCCTCGCTGCTCTCCCCTTCTGACTCTTCCCGTCCCCAGTCCCCCACACCGCAACTCACTCCACATCCCCCTCATTGCTCTCCCCTCCTGCAAATCGCCGCTCCCCCTCCCCCTCGTTGCTCTGCCCTCTTGCAAACTCCTCCTCCCCCTCACCACTCACTCCCCCTCCCACAAACTCTTCCCATTCCCCTCACTGCAACCCCTTCCCCTCACCACAATCCCTCCCCTCACCATCACGCCCACCGTTCACCAATTTCCCCTCCACACATACACCCCCCCCAACCCACCTTCCCCAGGTCTGACCACCACACAATTATTATTATTATTTTTTACAACAATTAATTTTTTTATACAACAAAGTGCATTTTCACTCCAGAATTGAGTTTTTTGCAGTAAAGTACATTTTACACCAGAATTGAGGTTTTTTTCCCTCCAACAAAATTTGTTTTTTTCCAAGAGTCACAATGCATTTCTCATATCTATTGTGGGAGTTTTTCTCTCTGGCAAGGAGAACTATTCTGAATGGTATCGAAAAATCAAGCACATAGTCATTTTCAATGAGTTGTGGAGAGGAATTTGTGAAGGAGAGGAGAGAATCCATTGACAAAACCCACCTCAGATAAGGAGATTGCCATTTGGGAGAATAAGAATTGCAAGACTTATGCCTTGATTGCATCTTGTAAATGAAGAGGTGAGTCGCCATGTTACACTATTTTCAAATTCCTATGAAGCCTTTAGCAAATTAAAAGAACTCTATGACTCACATTCAAAACTTGAAATTGTTCAATTAATGATTAAGTTGTTCAACCTTGAATTGAAAATTGATGACCCTATTTCTTTAGCATCAGAAGTAAGATCTATCATGCATGACATTAATAATACTGGTGTAGAAGTTGACATATCTCCCATAGCTTATGTTAAGGCATTGTATCCCACTTACTCACATTACCTTGAGTCATTGCAAGTTAGTGGAAACCTCATGAAAATCACCTTTGATTCCCTTGAGAAAAAGTTTGCAGAAAGAGAGAAGGCTTTTGGAAAGATGACAACCCCTCTGTCTTTTGAAGAGGCTGTATGTTTCGTACATAGAGAGAAAAATCATGCTGAAGATTCTTCCAGAGGAAGAGGTGGCCGAAGAGGAAGATGAAGAAGGAATTTCAGAGGGGGTAGGGGGCAAACAAACTCAAAATAAATAATATGATCTTCATTGCATACGCTGCAATAAAGATTGGCATGATGCATCTACATGTAAGTTATCTTGGGATAAAATTGAACAACAAAGAAATCAAGAAAAAGGTAAAAATCATGACACAGACAAAGGTAAAGCACTTGAATCCGCTCATTATGTTGTAGCATATTGTAACAATGGAGTAACTGAAGACTTGTTTGATGTTTCATTTACTTCTTGGAGAAATGATTGGTTGCTAGATTCAGGAGCAACATGTCACATGACGTTTAGAAAAGATTTTTTTGAAGAATTTATTGACAAGGTTGTGTTGGAAACACTGAGAGGGGGGTGAATCAATGTTTCTTTTCAATTGTTAATTTTACCAGTTAGATCACTTATATTTAGAACATAAAATAAACAATGATGGAATAGATGCTTTTATTAATTTCTTCTTTACAATAAGTAAAGTACAATAATGATATAGGGCTCCAACCCTAGATGAGGACGGCAATCTTTCAGGATCCAACCTGTATTGTGCCAAGCACTGACTTGGTTTTTCCAACGCTCCAACCTTATCAATTTGAGGCACCAACCTCTAGGGCTCCAACCCTATCTCTAGTATAGGCTCCAACTTGGTTTCTTGAGGACTCCAATTCTCTAGGGCTCCAACTCTATATTTGGTACAGGCTCCAACCTGGTCTCTTGAGGACTCCTATCCTCTAGGGCTCCAACCCTATCTTCGAAGGCACCAACCTTGTCAATTCTGAGGCACCAACCTCAAGGGCTCCAACCCTATATCTGGTACAGGCTCCAACCTGGTCTCTTGAGGATTCCTATCCTCTAGGGCTGCAACCCTCAGCTTCACTTCGTCAAAATATGTTTGGTTATTCTTCACGGCTCCCAATGTCTTCTTCAACGAGCTCTGACAATCTTCATCTATGCCCTGACTTAGTCTCCACGTCACTTCATCAATGACAACCTTGATCGCTTCAAAATGTGTCACCACTGCTCTTCATGGTACCCAAACAATTTCTCCAAGGTCACCTCATGATGACATCAACAATGCATCATGGTCTCCAATAATGTCTCCAGTAGGCTACTAGATGACTCTCCAAGGTATGCTCAAGATCAGCGCCAATTTCTATACAAGATTCTAAGGCTCCAAAATAGTCTTCAAGGTTTTTCTCCAACAACAATATTTGTCCACTTTAAGTTTGATTCAAAGATAATCAAGTGTGCTCCAAGTAATGCTAAAGAAGACTCATCTTAATAAATGCTTCTAGATTTACTCCAAGGCTGCTTCAGTGTATGCTACAAGGATATCTTCAAATTGTCATCAACAAACTTCACCTTTTTTTTTTTGTCTTGAGGTTCCAAACACTGTCAAGGTTCGTAATCTTCACTTCAAGGTTGACTGCATATGCCCTCACAGTAAGCTTGATGATGCCACCACAGTCACTAAATCAATGAACCCACAAAGTGGTGAATTGTATGCTATTCTCAGTATTGTAGCTATCTCCTTCACTGATGATCTGAAACTTCCTTCACACCTTTACAAGTTAGTTCTTCAACCGAGCTCTCTACAAGACTGCCTTAATGTTTTGAGTTTTCCAATTTGTCACTGTTTCCGATATCCGAACCTTTCTAGAGCTCTTTTAAGGATGACTGAAATAAGTATAACCCTTCTTGTCATCCACAATAGCATTGTTGTATCACAGATATACCCACAAAAGTAAATCTGAGCTCTGTTCTTAGGCTCTATTACATGGATCCGAGCCTTAATACATGGTTATAATTTGTAACACAGATATGAGGTTTGGTTCTAGTGATCCGAGCCTTAATACTACACTGTAATCTGAATTCTGAACAAGCTAAACCCCAAACAATTAACCCAACAAAAGATCCTTTTCATTTTTCGCTGCTTTTAATGCTCCTACACTTTTTTTTTCTTCTGACCACAAATCCAAACTTTAGTAAGGTCACCTTGTTGAAATCCAACCCAAACAGTGATTTTAAAATCCTTCTCGGTCTTAGTTGTTGTTCCTTGTCATCTTGTAATTTTCACCGAAATTTTTTGTCCTTGAATGATGAAAAACAAACTTGTATTTATAGTAATTTCATCCTTTAAAGAAAGGATGTGACTATTGGAGAGTGAGAGCTGACATATGTAGGTTGACTTAGGTCGACTTGCAATAAAATATATATTTCTCAACTTAAAAATTCATTTTCTCTTCAACTATTGGGAGTTTTTTGGGCAAGTGAGGGCTCATTAGAGAGGAAAAAATCCTCTTTAAGATGGTGTAGGATTCATTTTGAAAGGATGCCTCCAAGGTGTCCAAATTTATTTTTCTTTGTGACTGTCCTTAATTTTTTTTTGCAGAAAGTGAATAGGACAGCATGGCTTCTCCTTTGTTTGTCTTCTGCATTGTTTGTCTTATCAGTTATAGGATCATAATGTCATCATGTAGGACATCCATGTCATCATGATAGTATCCAACATCAAGTGTATGACTCCATATGTCATCAAGGGTTAAGGTCTAGATCATCAAGGCACATGCAACATTATAGCGAGTTAAAGGATTTCATAGGACTTCTTCATTAGTGGTTTGACATCTTCATGGGTTGACCTTTTCATTGATGGAATTCTTGTCAAACAAGAGTCATGACCTCATCATCTGGTACCGGACATTTATTGTCTTCAATCTCATCATCACATTCTGGGGTATCTCAAGAATATTTTCCATCTCGGCCAATGCCATATTGACATCAATGACAACCTTGATTAACAGGTTGATGGAGTAGTATACTTCGCAGATAAATCTAAACTCAAGCCATCAGGGTTTGGCACAATTAGGCTAAAGTTGTCTGGTCTTCTAGATCATCTTCTACACGAGGTTCTATACCTCCCTGAGTTGAGGAGAAACTTGAAGTCCTTGGTCCACATCCACCAGAAAGGACACTCCATTCACATGTTTGATGGCAAGGTTGAGGTCAGAAAAACATCATATCGTTCACTTGTCATGGAGGGAATAGAAGAAGGAAGACTCCTAAAGCTATGTTATCACTCCGCCAGATTCCCAAGGCCGAGGAAGGAATCCCAACAAAGGTAACCATAAACCAAGATTTTGACTTAATAGTTAGCCCTATCAAGCCGAAGAGGGCTCTCTCCAAAAGGGTAATAACTAAGAGGGCTAGAGAAATTAGGGTTTTTAGGCTAGATATAGAGTGCAGGGGGTTGTTTTGAATTGTTTTGGTTGGGGAAATCACTGGATGAAGGAAGTCAATGAAAGCTAGGTCAGGGAAAATGAGTTAGGGTTGTAGGGATCATTGGGGCAAGGTAGGTATAATGATTATCACTTGAAGAGAATTGTTATGGAATGGTTTTGAAACTGTAAGAAGGATAAGAAAAGCATATGAGATGTATTTTTCTCAGACATAAGAAGATGAACAAAATATGATTAGTTACCCAAAACAGAGCATGTGCAAACATGTATTCTGAATTTCTAACTTGTAAAAGATCATAACATAGAAATGAAAGTGAACATGAACACAATACTTTAAAACATATGATACTGAAGAAGAAACAATGACAGACATTCAATACCACAAGTATCGCATAAAAATAGTTGCAACTCCTCTTTATTAGCTTGGCCAAATTGAGTACAAAGTTTCCTTGATCAACTAGCAAACATCAAACTGATTCCAAAATTTGAAAATTAGGCAAAAAGTACAAGATATAGGCCTCAAACAACCTCTCCCAACCTCAGTGGTCGAATCCATGAGAGGAGGAGCTGATCCATCGAAGTCTGAACAAAAGCCTAGAGTGTAGGGTGGTCAAAGTGACTCAACCCTAACTTTTTGCACACTGATTCATCACACCTCATAATGAGTTTTAACCTAATGTATTTACCCTAGGTAAATCAACCACATCATATTTACTTTTACATTCATAATTTACATTGGTAAAAATCCCATTGACCATGGTCAAACTAGAAAAAATTGAGAAAATTGGAGAATATCAGCAAACTCAGAAAATTTGTCATATGCGCAGCGCTATTTTACAACCAACTTGCAAGCTGTTTTTGACTGAGTATCAGGTGTCCAAATTGGCTCCAAGATAGCTTGTTGGAAATTCCTTCAAGTCTAGTTTCCAGATCTTCCTTCCATTTTCAAAATTAAGGTAATTTTCCCTGTCAAAATTCATTTCTCCCAAGACTGCTAAATGCACAGCACTAAAAGGAAACACACCCTCCAACTTGCAGGCCACCTTTGGAGGCCTTCCCAGTGTCCAAATTGGGTCTAGGATAGCTCGTTAGAAAACTTATCTTGTCTACTTTTTGAATATGCCTCAAGTTCTGAAAATGATGCTGATGTGACCCCTCAAAATTTGAATCTTCCAAGACTGGTCAAAAAGTGAAGAATGAGGGTAAAAAAATGCAGTGTGCTGTTGTAGGAAACATTTGGAGGCCTTCCTCAACTCCAAATTGAGCTCAAGGTGGCTCATTGGAAATCCATCTCTATATAGGTATCATTTGAATCATCAAGCAAGTTATTTGGAGACTCCAGCTAGGAGAAAACATGATTTTCCCAAGGTCACTCCAGAAGTGTAGAAAACCTCTTGTAGCACCTGTATTTTTGACATTTATCTCAAACCATGATACCTGTGTAAAAAATGAAGGAGGTATTTCTTTATTGACCTACGATTGACAAAAACCTTACTCACGTTTGTTAAATTTATCTCTGTTGGGTCGGAAACATAGTTTGAAGCAAATCTGACCCTATGAGTGGCAAATGATTTGTGCCTTGGAATGATTTTTTGGAAAATGATGGAGGCATGTTGTTTATGAGTTGGAATGGCTTCATAATTGTTGAAATGTCCTCCCTTATGCCTCCTCTACTCATATGTCTATGATTCCATAGCAAACTCTAGTTCAGTGGGAGAGGAAATTAGGGTTTGGTGTAGGCAAAACAGGGGATTTAGGACTGCCTTGTAGAGGGAGAGGAATGAAGCGGTTAGGGGTTGTCTAAATTCTTGGAGAAATTTTGGGGGATAGGGATAGATTTTAGAGAGTAGGGGAAAGTCTAATTTCAAGGATTGAGTGTGGGGAAGGGGTCCAAAAGGGAAAAACACAGGCCTTGTCTCGAAAAGTGTCAAATTGTAGCAATAGGCTAGGGCTTGTGGAAAAATGAAGATTTTTAGGGATAGGAATGATGGGAAGTGTTTAGGAAGGTATATTAAGGATAGGGGAAGGTGTAAGAGCATCATGATACAAGTCTTGTTGATGACTTAACCATGGAAGTCATGAAACCAAGAAAATTGCCCTCAAAACCCTAGGAGAGGGAAATGAGCTTTCCAAGCACAACTGAGAGACAAATATGGTAAACATAAAGCCACTTACTTGGAAATTATAGTTTAGATCCTGAAATTGTTGAAGACCTTTGACTATTACTATTCCTTAAAAATATGAATTTGATGGTGAAATGACCAATTTTCATGATTTTGACCCCTATGACCTAATGATGGCACAACATGGAAGAATGAGCTGAATGATGACCATGATGACTATGGGATTTTTTCAACAATAAATGACTTGACTTTCATGATTGAATTTGACTGAAATAAGATATGATGAAATGAGATTTTCAAAAGTGTTATTATGCTCAGCAAGACATGAAGGTGAGTCAACAAATGTGAGTTTCTAAGGGAGAGTGAAGTTTTATGAATAGGGCTACCATCAATGAAACAATTTTTAGCATGAACTAATGGATTGATATAAAAATTTTAGAGTGGGACACCTAAAATGAGAATGAAAAGAGTGATTTTGATCACTGATGGCATAATGCATATTTAGACACTAACAAGCTGCAAGGTACCTATGCTCATGCACAAAAAATTGCATTCAGTTTTCATCATGATGAAGGTACATAGCCATCAAGTCTTTTATGGCATGCTATATTTGGATACTTAAAATATGATGACCTTCGATTGTTGAAGAAAAATGGTGTTACTGGATTGCCTACAATTCATATGAAACTTAAGCAATGTGATGCTTGTATTTTAGGAAAGCATGGCAAACAATCCTTTCATGATTCACATTACGGAGCACATAGAAAACTTGAGCTTATTCATTCAGATTTATGTGGCCCCATGTCTGTTGCTTCTGCAAATGGAAATAAATATATGATGAAATTTATTGATGACTACACCAGAATGTGTTGGGTTTACTTATTGAAGAACAAATATGATGCTTTTCAAACATTCAAGAATTTTCATGCATGGATTGAAAATGACGCACAAACTCATATTGGTTATTTGCGCATTGATATTGGAAAAGAATACACCTCAAACAAATTTGAAAACTATCTTTGCCAACATGGGATAAAACATCAAACAATTGTGCCCTATAATCCCCAACAGAACGGTGTAGCTAAAAGAATGAACAAAACAATTTTAAATATGGTTCGCTCCATGATGTTTTTAAAAATGTAAAATTGATGTTTTGGGCTGATGCAGTTCTATGTGCTGTGTACATAAAGAATATGTGTCCTTCTAATTCAATCAGAAACAAAACTCCTTATGAAATGTGGCATGGCCACATTCCTTCGGTAAAACATTTCAGGGTCTTTGGTTCCACTTGTTATGCTTTGATACCTAAGGTACAAAGGAATAACCTTGGTGCTAGAAGTCGAAAATGTATCTTCTTGGGGTATTCCAATATCTCCAAAGGATATCTTCTCTATGATGAAGTCAATAAGAAGTTTGTAGTATCCAAAGATGTCATATTCCTTGAATCTTCCAAGACTGACAATGTTGTTGAGCGGTAACTTGATCGCTTGGATATATTCACACATGCACAACCATTTCAAGAATTTGATAATCAGATTCCACAACTTGAAGGGGGGATTCCTATACTGAATCAATTCGTGGAATTATCACTCTCTCCCCCACATGAAGAACCAACCACGGATGACACCTTGAACGATGTGATTGACATAATTGGGAGATTGAGACTTGATTCAATTCCAACTCAGTTAAATGAGCAACCTGCACCATCTCAGAAAGGTCCCCCAAAATGGCTAACAAAGACACTAGAAAACGTTTGTCCCAACGAGGTTGGAAAGACAAGAACAAGAAGTTCCACCAGACAAAATGGAGGTGACATAGATAATTTTGGTTCACCTATTGATATGGATATTTCTTATAACTATGAACCAAATTTGTCTACAGATCTTGAACCAACTTCCTTCAAAGAAGCCGCTTCTCATGTTGAATGGAATGAAGTGATGCAGAAGGAGTATGATGCCTTGATACAGAATGACACTTGGAAGCTGGTTGATCCTCCTTTGGGAACCAAACGAATTGGCTGCAAGTGTGTCTACAAGAACAAGTACAAAGCGAATGGCTCACTTGATAAGCACAAAGCTAGGCTTGTGGCAAAAGGTTTTGCACAAAAAGAAGGGGTCGATCATGATGAAACTTTTTCCCCCACGGCAAAATGGGCCACCATACAGACACTTTTTTCCCTAGCAGCTTAGAAGGGATGGAAAGTCCATCAGATGGATGTAAAAACCACCTTTTTGAATGGAGATATAAAGGAGATAGTTTTTATGTCGCAGCTAGAAGGATTAATTGTGAAGGGCCAAGAACACAAAGTATGCAAGCTTATAAAATCCTTGTATGGAATCAAGCAAGGACTGCGAGCCTGGTATGAGAAATTAACTGAGCATCTTCTGAAACTTAACTTCAAACATTTTGATCTTAATGATGCAACTTTTTTTGTTAAGAAAGTTCGGAAAACAGTTGTATATCTTGTGGTGTATGTAGATGTTCTTTTGATGACATGGAACAATGAGATTTATATTGCATCCATAAAGAAAGAATTGAAGAAAGGTTTTGAAATGACTGATTTGGGCTATGTTCACTGCTATCTTGGTATTGAATTAACTGCACATTCTAAATTTATATTCTTTTCTCAAAAGAAGTACATTGGAGATCTTTTGAACAAGTTTGGCATGGATGAATGCAATTCTTTGACCACTCCAATGGAACAAAAATTGAAGCTCACATCCATTGAAATGAAGGAATTCGAGGATGCAACGAAGTATAGACAACTTGTAGGAAGTCTGATCTACCTGACTACTACCAGATCAGACATCTCATTTGCTGTTGGAATCCTCTCCAGGTTTATGAAAAATCCTTGTGAAGGACATTAGTGTGCTGCAAAAAGAGTTCTAAAGTTCTTGAAGGGGACTCAATACTTTGGACTCAAATATACACAGGTGGGTGACTTAACCTTGATCAAATACTCTGATTCAGACTTTGATGGGGACAAAAAAACTGGGGTATCTCTTGGATCAGGAGTTGTCTCCTGGAGATCATGCAAACAGTTAGTTCTAACAGATTCCACAACTGAGGTAGAATATATGGAAGCAAATGAAGCAACAAAGGAAATTGTGTGGATTAGGAAAATCCAAGAAGATTTGCAGATGAAACAAATGCATTCAACTCCACTCATGATCAACAACACTTCTGCAATAAAGTTGGCCAAGAACCCAAAGTTCCATGATCGAACAAAACACATCAATACAAAATACCATCTAATTTGACATCATGTTGAGGCGAAAACTATCCATCTACGTCATTGTTCAAAAAATGAGCAAACTACAGACATATTCAGCAAAGCACTTGGAAGAGAAAAGTTCGAAAAATTCAGAACAATGCTTGGTCTCACCAACATCCTTTCAGATTAAAGGGGGGAATGTTGACACCTAATCCTAAGGGATTGGGTGAAATTGTATAATAGTTTCAATTAGGAAAAAGGAAGGCTAAGAGACATTGGAAATGAATCCCAACAATCTCGCCTCCATGTGTAAATTCATGCACACACTCCATCAAATTCATATTCCAATTTGTGGAGATACCTCCTGGCTTGATAGTTAAGCCTACCAATATCTTTTGCAAGGTAGGAAAACATTTGTTGAGATAACTCAAAGGCACTACAAAGTATGGATTATGGTACACACATATAGAGGGAGTGAAATTTCAAGGCTTCATTGATGTAGATTGGGCAGAGACTCCATTTGATAGGAAGAACACATCAGGAGGAACCTTCAACATAGGATCAACAACAATTTCTTGGTATAGAAAGAAACAAAGATCGGCTACACTCAGTGCAACAGAGGCAGAGCACATGGCGTCCAGTCAGGCAACATGCGAAGCCATATGGATGAGGAAGATATTTGTTGGTTTGTTTGGTCAACAGATGGATCCAATGGTGATACATTGTGATAACCAGAGTTAAGTCAGTATTCCATGACAGGTCCATGCATATTGATATCCGGTATCACTATCTCAGAGATTGTGTTCAGAAGATGTAGAAATTTGATAACTGATATGTTATACACCGAGATTCTCCTGATCACACACTATTTTAACTTCATGCACAATACAAAATCTATTCTACCATTGATCATTAATTGCGGAAATAAAAACAATCGCATGCGCACATTAAAGCCATAACAATCACACATATGAACATAGTATTTATGGAAAATATTAAAGTTGAAAACCCCCAACTAGCTGTATATTATATGTCATAGATATCATGTAACAATCATTATACAAAGCTCTTCACAAGCTCTCAGTACAATCTCCAATTGTTACACACTAATCAAGCCCGATCTAGCAAATCACATGCTCTAATCTCTACCACCTGATAGCCTGCCTCTACTGCACAATCACTGTTGAAGAATGGCTCTGAATGAACTTGAATTGGTCCAGCCTTGCTCACGCAATCCTCATTGGCATCTCCAATCACTGGTTGTTGCAAATCATGCAACAATATAGTCATAACTGATAGTCACACTGCTCTTTCACCTACCTCTTCATTGGTCTCCACTGAAACTGTCCATGCACTATAGTTAACTGATGTATTCTTTAGTTGATTAATGAGTTATTAATTAGTGAATTAATTAATAATTAATTCACACCACTTTCACTAGTGTATCAATCAGTAAGACTAGATACAACTAGCTCAATTATGTTTAACTCAGTTAAACTGAACACAACTCCATCAACTACTTCAATAACTCCACGAAACTCTGTCACATGAGTTCTAACTGAAGTATCCATGCAATAGTTCCACTTAACCCTCAGGAATAGCGTAATTCCTTCTGTCAGCTCCTGTGCCACATCTGTGCACTTAACTGAAGTGCTCCAAGAGAATAAGATAATGTTTAGAGTCCAAATATTATTAAGAACTAATAATATTCGACATATCTATTTTTAGACTGGCAATCTAAAAATAGATTCCGCCCAATATGTCTAAAAATAGAAGTCCATCTATTTTTCAAACTTGACCAACCATCCACAAATAGCATCCTGCAACTCATAGAATATGATCGACATGTCTAAAAATAGACATAGTCTAAAAATAGACTTGCGCCAAAAATAGCCTGCGGGCCCACTTAGTGAAGGCGACTTCTTTCCAATAAGCTCATCATCTTGTTGCAATCTCAACACTCCCTCTCAACAAGATAAGGATTATCTGCCACCCCTATCCTGCCCCTGTGGTATTCAAATTTGCTCCTCGTGAGCGCCTTCGTCAAGATATCAACATCCTGATCCTCCGTGGGAATGTATGAAAGTAACATGATCTTCCACTGCACACAATCTCTGATATGATGATACCGAATGTCAATGTGTTTAGATCTCTCATGAAATACTGGATTAACTGAGAGTTTGATGCAACTATGAGTATCACAATATATCACAGTATGATCTAAGTGTGAACCGAACAACCCGACCAGGATCTTCCTCATCCATATAGCCTCGCATGCAGCCAAACTCATTGCCATATACTTGGCCTCCGCTGAACTGAGTGCCACGGATCTCTGCTTCCTGTTGTACCAAGAAACTGTTGTCGACCCGATACTGAAAATCCCTCCAGATGTGCTCTTTACGTAGTTGGGCTTGCCCATTACGCATCCGTGAAGCGTAGCAGCTTCACCTCATCGCCCCATAACGTACCATAATCCTATCCCGATGTGCCTCGAGATATCTCCAGCCATGCTTTCACGCCTTCCAAAAGAGCTTGGTAGGCTTAACCATAGCTTGTGAAAGTTTGGTTAACAACATAGCATATGTCGGGTCGTGTATTGACAAGATACATAGCGACCCCCGCAGCGTAAGATAAACAGTGGCATCCACTACCTTTGCCGATGTAGCATCCTCTTTCCTCCAACCACCAGGAAGAGGAGTGTCGATAGGCTTGCAGCCTTCCATGTTGAACTTCTCCAGTATCTCCCGGGCATACTTGCCTTGAGACACAAACAATCCATCACTGCGCTGCCAAATTTCCAATCCCAGGAAATAATGAAGGAGGCCCAAGTCCTTCATCTCAAACTCTTTTGCAAGATCAGCCTTGCATGAGAGTATCAACTATTCATCACCCGTCAAAATCAAATCATCTACATAAAGTACATTGATCAGCAACTTACCCTCCACCACAATCTGGTATAGGTTCGGATCCGCCTCACTCTTGGAGAATCCAAGTCCGGTGAAATAACTGTCTATCCGTGTGTACCAAGCACGAGGTGGTTGTTTCAACCCATACAACTCTCTCTTGATCCTACACACATGCGACTTGTTGCTAAAGATCTCAAAACCTTCAGGCTGCTCTATGTACACCTCCTCTTCAATCACTCCGTTGAGGAACGTAGTCTTCACATCCATCTGATGAATGTGCCACCCCATCTGCGCTGAGAGAGCAAGAATCGTCCGTATGGAAGAATACCTTGCGACAGGTGAAAAGGTTTCCTCATAATCAATCCCCTCAATCTATGAGAAGCCTCGGGCAACAAATCTTGCCTTGTACTTCTCCACACTCCCGTCTGCTGCTTGCTTCACTTTGTAGATCCATCTTGAACTCACCACTGATTTCCCTTCCGGCCTTGGGACAATCTCCCATGCACTATTTCTGACAATCGAATCATACTCTTCCACCATGGCATCTACCCATGCGGGGTCCTCCACAGCTTCCTCGAAAGAGGATGGCTCTGTCACGATACACTTTCTCATAAGAGCCATGTATCCAGTATACTAGTTAGGTGACTGTCTCTGTCTGCGCTGTGATGTAGGTGTTAGCCACCTATAAATTCTGTCATATCAAGTGGTAGCTAAATGTTTTTGGATAGCCTTCAAGAAACAATTTCACTGCTAAAAATTGTTGATGTTTAAAGTCTTTTGATGATATCCTATCCTTTGGAAAATCGTCACTGCTTTTCCCCTTTTCAACTCAGAAACTTTGTTGTCATTATATGAAGAAAAACTGCTACAAACACCTTTTTCCCCTCCCTTCCACCTCCAAAACTAACCTCATTTTTTCCCATGAAAATCCCTCATTTTCATGTTTCTCCCCTTTTCCCTTTCATCAAAATCCCTTTGATAAGCTTTAAGACCCTTTCTTACCTTATCGAAACCCTCAAAACCTTTGAAAAATATTGAAAATCTATAAAAATTATATTTTTTTTATATTATAGCCGTAAGCCCCCTTGGGTTAAGTCTTTAAACCCTTCCCCTCCATATGTCTTAGTGTTAGAACCAAGCGCTGATCACAATTAGCCCTTCCTCCATAATCCCCGGTCATATGATTTTCCATGTAACCCATGGCCCCGCAGACGGGCGCCTAACCATATTATATATATCCCGCCCCCGAAAATATTAAAACTTTGTATTACATTGAAGCTTTGGGTTTTTCATATATCCTAAAGTTCACCGCCAGTGAAAAAATCTAAGGCACTCTCCGCCGTCAATCTGATCTACAGATCAACGACGCGCAGTCCATCTCCCCGGTGGTCCCCGCCAGCGACTCGCCAATTACAAAACCACGCGGTATCCATCGCACCGCTTGTAAGAGCGGGGCGGTTTTTCTTATTTTGCAACGATTCCATACACCGTTTGACGCGTGGCCTGAACACTATTCACAAAACTGCCGTTCATCGCGCGTTAAAGATTAAACGTGGACCTGGCACGATATTGATGTCCACCATCTGATCTGAGGCTACTCATCGGACGGTGATCGCTCACCAAAGAATTCCGACAGTTTACCAGGGTACGACACGGTCAATAAAGCATCTCCGCCATCGATCTGATCTGCAGATCGATGGCCCACGATTCATCGCCCTGATTCCCCCGCTTTGACTTTTCGCCTCCGCTCTTGACCGTCGATCTCTGCGCGATCGACGACTCCGATTCTAAAATTCTTTTTCGCTCCCCTCTGATCTCTTCCAATCAATCTCGACTGTTGGATGATGCCATCCAACGACCATGCTCTCTCCACGCGCCTTCTGAAGCAGTTAACCTATACATGCATGATTTCCTAATTTTTTTTATTTTTTGCAGGGCTCAAATGATTTTCTGCTATGTTTGAAGAAAATTTAAAAGCAGAGGGTGACAATCCTCTTGCGTTCGATTTGTCAAAGAAAATTGTTTGCAGGGTTTAAAATTCACGTTTCATTAGTGTTTCATGAGGCATTGATGCCATATCACCCCTGCGCAGCACTGTACAATGACAAAACATAGTAAGTCAATCGCAAATCAAAGGATATCAGTGTCGAACAAAACACGCACTAGCATGGAAGATTGAAGACAATTTTATGAGGATTACGGCTAAAATTGATTATCAAAAGCCTAATCCTCCCAACTAAACACGGTTTGAAGAAAATCATGAGTGTTTTCTCAGACAGAGAGCCTACGCTACCACATCAGGGGCTAATTGAATCCCCCAGCTGCCACAGAGCCACCTACAACCTCAAATCAATCAAAAGAAGGCTGAAGTTATTACCAGACCAGGAAATATTTTGCATCAATACAGCTGAACAGTTAATTCAACCAAAGGAACTTATTGAAAACTGTCAACAAAAGTTATTGCAAGGATAACGAGGAGCCTTGAAGTCAACAAATTCTTTCCAGCAAGCCTAATAGTTAATGTAAACCAATTAATACAGAGGAAACACCAAAAATATTCTCTTTTAAGCCCCTCAAAGGCCGAGAGACAGTGCACTGTATTAATTGAACTTAGAAGATATTTTATCTCATTCCACCTCCTCATTTTTTCCATAAATACTACCGGAGAATATGAGAAAGTGTTGGTTGGTTGATCACTAGTTGTAATACTGAAACTCTTTGAAATAATACATAGTCTGTTGAAGTTGAAGAACAAATTGAAGTCTTGGAAGCCTTGATGATATTGTTGCATGCTTGTTCTTGAGAAGGATCTATCATTGGATCCATGAGCTTGGTTGTTGGTGAAGTATTCTGAACTGTTTAATGTTTTCTCCTGTTTTTATTCTGTTCCATAATTTCTTACTACAGTAGGTTGAAAGTTTTAGGCTAAGAAATGATTCCTGGAAGCACCTTAGACCTGTTCATCCTTCACTGTTTCATGTTTTCTTCTGCTGAGGTATTTTAGAGTCTTTAATCTTTCTCTTTAGTCCTCATGCTTGTTTATTTTTATGATAGTTTGAATAAGATGGTTTCAGCATGATTTATGGTTCTCCCTGCTTGTCTGCTGCCACTTAAAAGGCTGTTATTGAAGTCTCCCTTTGAAGTATTTCTGTTTACAGTAAGCCAAGGAGGAGTGCAATGCCCGATCTTGCGCTTGTCCTTACTTAGAACATCGCTAAGTCTTTATAGTTGTAATCATATGAGAATATAATAAGTGTTACCTCTTCGCGGCGTTGCAATTATAAATTGAATCGCATGTTTTTCTAAGTCGTTTTGAAATAAAATCTTTGAGGAAATAGGGTGTTCCCACGATCTTGAATTCAATGGAACGTTGTTTGAAGCTCATTATTTTCTTAAGGTGTGATTTGTGAAATTTATGGTTAATTTTGTCTGCAAATGGCTCTTTATTGTTCGTTAAAAAGTAACAATTGTCTGTTTGAAATTAAACTATCTTTCGGATCATTTGATGTCCCATGTTTCCAAACGAGATCCACATTAGCCAAGTTAGATTTTCCCTCTGATATCCCATATCCATTGATGAGTATGTTATGACCTCTTCTTGACTCCATTGCCCAATGAACCAAATGTTTCTTCATTCTGTGTATCTTTCCTAAACCTTTCATGTTTTGCTGTATCAATTCAACCAAACAAACAATCAAACACCTGCACTTAATAACTAGTCTAAAACCAATATTCAAAGCACACAAGATAAACCTTTGCAAGCAAACATTTGAGAGATCCCTCTCTGAAAACAGGAGGACTAGATCTTGGAACTCTAAAGATTGGTTCGATGTTGCCTTGTCTTTTGATTTGCCAAACTATCAAAACACGGGACACCAACAGTAGGTGCTCCTACAATCTTCTCTGCATCTTGAGCCAGTCGCTCAACTTCTATAGTGCGCTTCCTCCCTTTGATGGTTGGCGCTGCATGAGTGATCTCTTCCACTCCATGAACCTCCTCTTGTGGCTGATCCACATCCTGAGACTCATCCTTAGGAAATAATAGCTCGTCATCTGCATGTAAGTGTGGCTCCCTCTCAAGCGAACACTTCATGGCTTTCTCCTCATGAAATTTTATATCCCGTCGCACAAAAATCTTCCGACTGTCTGGAAAATACACACGATATTTGTGGGGCGTATTAGTGTACCCAAAAAATATCCCAACCTCTGAAGTTGGCTCCAGCTTCTTCCTGGCGTCCTTAGTCACATGAATGTAAACAGGTGAGCCAAAAATCTTCAAATGGGAAATATCAGGCCTCTTACTAGAAAACGTCTCCTCGGGTGTACTCATGCCAAGTATCCTGTGAGGACAACGGTTTTGCACATAAACCACGATGTGCACCATTATAAGTGTGCTTAGTAAGGCCACGATGACATACATTCGGGGAAATATGTGCGACACACGATGGATTACCCATTCTTCCATGACATGACATTCTGCTGGCAGGTTTCATGAGGTCTTGTGACTCTTGATTTATTACACTACGAGTCCTTGAATTCGCCAGAGATGAATTCACCACCATTGTCACTCCTAAGAGCCTTCACCTACTTCCTTGATTCTTTCTCAACCAGTGCCTTGAACTCCTGGTTACAATTGTGTCATGGCTCTTCTTGTGAAGAAGATCCTTCTTCGGAAAAAATCATCAACAAATATCACATAGTGCCTGTGTGTTGCTGTCAAAGCTACTGAGAAAGGTCCACACACGTCTGTGTGAATTCTCTCAAGGATCGTCGTGGCGCGACTATCCTTCTCGTGAAAGGTGGCTTTCACAAATTTTCCCAAAGTACATCCCTTGCACTGATCTGACTACGCAAGTGTACCTTTGGGAAGCCCGGTAGAAATCTGCTGCAAAATTTTCAAAGCTCCATGGTGAAGGTGGCCCAATCTCCTGTGCCACAGCTCGCCCTCATCCTGGCTCACCACTCCTTCTGCCTTGCCTGACATTGTTGTGCAACCATCTACCTGCAATATATAAAGGTTCTTAACTCGAACCCCTATCCTCCGGGTTTCACCAGTTGCCTTACTGCGTAGGAAAGCCTTTCCCTCGCTAAAGACAACATCATATCCCTTGTCTTCTAACATCACCACAGAGATCAGATTCTTCTTCATTCCTGGAACATGCATCACTTCCTTCAATACGAAGGGTTTACTAGACTCCCTCTCAAAGGAAATGGCACCGATACTGGTCGCACTGTATCTACCATCATCACCCATCTCGATGTGCACTCCAAGATCTTTCTCATCTAGATCAGTGAACAAATCTTTGTCTCCGGTCATATGAAAAGACACACCACTGTCAAGAAACCACACTGAACCCATCTTACTTGAGACCAAGCATGCGATCAACGAAAAATGCAGCTCAAACTACGAGGCTAAGGCCTCTCCAGCTGCAGATACAACAACTTGCTTATTTTTCTTCTTCTGTGGACAATTAGTGGCATAATGTCCGTGTTGGTGACAGTGAAAGCACTTCACCTTGGACATATCCTGCTTCTTGCCTTTCGCATCGGATTGAGAAGCATTCTTCTTACTCTTCCCCTTCCTTGCTTTGGCAGCCAAAGTGCAATTTTATTCATCTGAGTTCTTTGATGAAGATCTGTCCCTGGTACTTCGCCTTATCTCCTCTTGCACAAAATCCGACCAAAGTCGTAAGCAATTTTCCCGACCATTGACGAGTTGCAGTGAGAATACCCAAGTCTTCGGAAGCAAGAAGCCAAGCTCACCAAGTCCTCATCATCTACGGTCACCCCCCACTTCCGACTCATCCCTCGCATTTGGATGAACTTCATGGTGCCCGAAATACGTAAACGCTACTCCATTTTTGTGTTCTGAGTTTGTACGAGCGCCAACTTCCACTACGGTCGCTCTTGCTTTGGAATAAGTACGTCAACGCTTTCCACATCAGGAATGGTGACCTACAGCGAAGGCTGGACACTATGTGATCCTTTACCTTCAATGAGGTCGCACGACACTTTCTTTGTCCTTTCCATGCGTGGTACGCGGCTTGCTCCTCAGCCAGGTTTTCGGAATTGCGGGTGAACTCCTTCAACCCATTGTCATCGAGCACCGCCTCCATCCTGTCCTTCCATGCAATATAATTCGAGCTGCCCTCAAGGGCATACTCCAATCGCAATCCGTTGAAAGACATCTCAACTTCGACACCAAGAAAACACTGCTGCAAATTCGAATTCCACCAGCTCAAAACTCACTCGCTTCAATGTTTGCAATTGCTCCAATGATCAATATCGCTCTGATACCATGTAGAAATTTGAATAACTGATAGAGACCGCAAAAGTTCTCACGATGTTGATGATTCATGCACAATATAGAATATCTTCTACCATTGATCATTAATTGCGGAAATAAAAACAATCGCATGCGCACATTAAAACCATAAGCAATCACACATATGAACACAGTATTTTATGGTAAATCTTAAAGTTGAAAAACCCCAACTATCTGTATATTATATGTCATAGATATCATGTAACAATCATCATAGAAAGCTCCTCACAAGCTCTGAGTACAATCTCCAATTGCTACACACTAATCAGCTTTGATCCTTGATCCGCATGCTCGATCTACTGCCACGATGGTCTGCCTCTCTGTGATCGCTGCTGAAGAATGGCTGCGAATGAACTCGAATTACCCGGAACTTGTCACCAATCTCGACATCTCCAGTCTTGGTTGTTTACCGTCATACAACGATGCAATCCTAGCAAATAGTCACCGCTCTTTACTACCTCTTCATGATCTCACACCAGCGCTACTTTTGTGGTTAAATGATGTATTCTTTAGTTGATTAGCGGGTTATTAATTAGTGAATTAATTAATAATTAATTCACACCACTCTCACTAGTGTATCAATCAGTTAGACTAGATACAACTAGCTCAACTATGTTTAACTCAGTTAAACTGAACACAACTCCATCAACTACTTCAATAACTCCACCAAACTCTGTCACATGAGTTCTAACTGAAGTATCCATGCAATAGCTCCACTTAACCCTCAGGAATAACGTAATTCCTTCTATCAGCTCCTGTGCCACATCTGTGAACTTAACTGAAGTGCTCCAAGAGAATAAGATAATGTTTATAGTCCAAATATTATTGAGAGCTAATAATATTCAACATATCTATTTTTAGACTGGCAATCTAAAAATAGATTCTGCCCAATATGTCTAAAAATAGAAGTCCATCTATTTTTCAAACTTGACCAACCATCCAAAAATAACATTCCGCAACTCATAGAATATGATTGACATGTCTAAAAATAGACAGTCTTAAAATAGACTTGCGCCAAAAATAGTCTGCGGGCCCACTTAGTGAAGGCGACTTCTTTCCACTAAGCTCATCATCTTGTTGCAATCTCAATAGAAGAGGATTATTCCATTAGAGTACATTTCCACAGAGGAGTAGGATGCAAACATCTTAATGAAGGCGTTAGCAAAAAACAAATTCGAATTCCATAGAGACAAGATCAGTGTAACATATAATCCCTTTCTTGTTGAGAGGGAGTCTAGAAATGACACCCCAAAGGGGGCTTCTAATTTAATTTTCCCTTAATTAAATTGGAAGAGAAATTGTAATTTCATCTCACGACAACTTGTATTAGTTAACTGAGTTAGAATGAATGAGTTATATTAGGAATTTCGTGTTGGAAATGTTGTCATTGATGGCAAAGGAGATGACAAAGGAAATATCCATAAGGCAAAAGAGACAGAGAGGTAGCAGTTGAAGCAGAAGCAATACAGAGGTTTATTCATGAATTAGGGATGTAATACAGGTTGCAGATGAATTATTGAGCAATTATTGAGCATAGACTTTGATTGAAGACTAAAGCCCTGTGATAAAGGCTTAATATGCTTGGGGATGAGTTGGAACATTGCTTAAAATGGCAGAAGAGGACTGGAGAGGGAGAGCCCGAGAGCTGGAGAGAGGCAGAGAACCTCTTCAGCAACAAAATATGAGGATAATAGCCATCGAACGGAATATCTGGCTTATTACGAAACTATAAGGGTTTGTTTGAGATCTACCACCTGTATATATACACATATCTGTATAGGAAGAATTGTATATGAGTCCTATATGTATTCTTGATAGAATCATCTGAGGAAATGGTCTCAGTGTAACTGTATATCAGTTGGATAAATCGGGATGGAGAATACTGGTATTTACTGGTGATACTCCTGCGTGAATCTCCCTTAAGTTCTTGTAGAAGCTGGACTGTGTAAATCAAGCTACGAGTCTGCCTGTGTATTCAGAAAGGAAAGGGTATGATAATGTGTAGATATGTACCTTGTCATTTTGGGATAAATTGTCAATGATTTTCCAAACTGTATGTGCCTTGGTCGTATTGAGGTCAGCGCAAGCACTGCCAGTAATTTGAAATAAGGGTTTTGATCGCCTTCTGAGAATTGACGAGAGGTGAATGAGATTTCATGAAAAAGTACACATATAAGAAACATACAACAAAGCCTATAAAAGAGCGGAACTTTGCGTTACCATAAAGAATATATATATATATATATATTGGAGGCGGAACCATAGTCTTATCAAAGAATATATATATAATTGAAATCATAAAGGATCGGAACCCGGAGTCAACGAATGCGAGGGAGAACGTAACTCGCATTAACTTTGGTTAAACACTGTGGAACCCGCGAGTGGTTTTGGAGAGTGGATTTCCCCAATTCCGCACCACCTTTCAACATTAAGTGGTATTCCTGGAGTGTGGAGCGATTCCATACAGGAATCGACGCGTGTCCCAAGCGGTTTTGATTAAAATGAAATTTCGCGCATTAACGATCGGCGGAAGACGCCCAACGAAATGAATAATATCCGTTGATCTGGGCAAAGGCTATCCAACGGTGGGCGATCACAAGACTTGCATGAGGTTTAATAAAGGTGCGTGGACGATAAGTCATGTATGTTGTGTGCATTCGATTGGCGGTTGATGGCATTGTGAGCCCGACGGAAATATACGTAACGAAGTTGGGTTATTAATTTAGTATAAGGCCCGACGGAGTATAAAAGAACTTATGTATAACGACGGAGACATATTAACCTGTGTAATGGATTAAATAAAATATAATTTAAATATTTATCACCGAGGGTTATATGATAAGGTTGATCGTATATATGTATATGTTCGGCGCCGGGTTATTTGCATTGATATATATTAAGGTTGTGAGTAATTAAAGAACACAGTGCTATATGTATGTCTTGGAGAGCACATTATTAGAGGAGGCATTAAAATAAACCCTTAGATTTACTGATTATTATCTGAGTACCAACCGAGAAAATAGCCAGCCTTACTTAATTGAAATTGCCAGCGTAGAATAAGTGCAGAGAGAGAGATTGCCCGGGTTGGAATATGATTGAGCATGAAAACTTAAATGCAATTATGGAAAAGGAAAAAGAAGAGGAGAGCATGTAGAGATAAACTAAGATTACAGGTTTGACAGGTATACATTCACAGGTGCACACAATTACAGTGAACCAAGGTATGCAGAACAGGGTCTTAACAACAACAAGAAAAGACAAATCCAGTAAAGCCAAAATTCGGAAAAGTAGCTGAGTGAAATTGAAATATGTAATTAAAATGTGAAAGTAAATGTTGTAATTAATTTTTTATTGTTTGTGATGCAAAGGCAAGTATCCTAAAGAAAAGACAAAAATTCCACTGTATCATGAAATATTGTACATATTATTATGATTTTAAATTGAGTTGGACAAAGAAATGAGGAGGCAGAAGACCAAGAGATATGACCATTCATTTCGAATTCCTAGAGGAATACAAATAGTCTTGTGAGAATTCCTATATAAGATCAATTTGATAAGCTCAAAATGGAGAGAGAGAGAGAGAAAGAAGATACAGAGAATGCAGAATATAGAAGAATAAAGCAAAGAAGATTAAGAGAAGAAGAGCAGATACAGAACATAGCTGAGCAAACATTCAACTTAATAGCTATCAGTTGTAGTTGAGAAAGGTTGAAGCCTTCTGTAGGTTGGTGCCTACAGAAAATTGAAGGGAGTTGGTGCTTCCTTGCAAGTTGTAGCTTGCAGAATTGAGGTTGGAGCCTCCTGTAGGTTGGTGCCTGCAGAAAAACAGTGGTGAGAGGGAGTAGAAGCTTGCCTTTGCATCGCAACAATAATAAGATGTGGTTTTCTCCCGTTATGGGTTTCCACTTATATCCGGTGTCTCTGTGCATGATAGTTATGTATTGAATCTGATATGTATCATCTGCTTAATACCTGCAACTCTCATATTAAGTCTACTGCTATATTAAACTAATACTTGCTGCTTGCATTCTAAGATTATTTGCACATTAAATTGGATATGAAATGAAGGTGTAAATAGCTTAATGAAAAGTTTTAAAAAGATCAGGAATGCATTAAACTGATTCACCCCCCCCCCCTCTCAGTTTAATTAAAGGTCAACAATTCGAGTTGAGGGTCAGAGAGTAGGCATGTAGAGTTCTCCCATGATTTAAGGGGGTCTAGTTACATTTATTTGTGAGTTGTAATTAGTTAACTTGAGAAATTGAGTTAAAGTCAGTGTAACTAGTTCTAACTGAGTGATGAGCTAGTGAGAGGTTCGGTGAATTAGATATGATTTAATTCACAGGTAGTGATCAATCAGTTCACTAATAATTCATTATAAATAGTTGTTGGATGTAAGTTCTAAGGAATGACCAGTTGAGACTGAGGTTAAAGGGATGATAAATATCAATTGTATAATTAGAAAATTGTACATGTTAGTTATAGAGTCATGTTGAGGCCAAGTATGCATTGCGCAATCAATTCAAGGTAATTTCCTATTTAATATGGCGGCAATTCCTCCAGGAATGTGTGAGAAAGGAAGGCCGAGAAGAGGCTGAGAATTGGTTAAGTAATTGACTTATTTTGCCTTGATTAGAGTGAGACAGTTGGTAGAGTGTAGGAGTTTCTCTAAGGGGAGAAAAAATTGTATTGTTTCATGATATTGATTTTATACAATATACAAATAGCAGGGTTTTAGGTAGTGTGATTTCCCAAGATACATCATGTTGTGCGATTGATTGTCTCTTTCTCTTATTTGTTATGTGATTGCACGATCATGTTTTGTTTCTGCAAATTGTAGAATGATTCAATATCTTGTTTTAGTACATTATAAGATTAGTTTGAATCTCATTTTTAGATTTTCTACATGGTATCAGAGCACCAGGAATCACAATAAGAAGAGAAGAACAAAGTTTGTTTTGATCAGGTTCAAATTTGTAGATTTATTCTTCACAATCGAGCAACAGATCAAGATGTCTTTCAATGGATTAAGACTTGAATATGCACTTGAGGGAATTCAAATTATATTTCCTGAAAGGACAGGATGGACGTAGTGCTCAGGGACAACAGGATGAAGCCTTTCATAGATACTGATGTCCCACAACTCGCAGCAGCAGATACTCAACTTCTTGATGCAAGGAAGAATAATGTAGCAAAGGTAAGAATGATCTTGTTAGAGGGAGTTCAAGACCATATTTTCTCGAGTATCCACGAGAAGGAGAATCCATATGCGATGTGGAAGACCTCGACAAATATATATATCAGAAAAACAACGACCACAGGAAGTTGGCACTGAAAGACAAGCTCAGGAAGATCAAAATGGAGAAGGATGACACGATCCAAAAATACTTGACGAAGTTCACTCAATGTCGATATGAGCTTGGAAGTGTTGGGATAACTATTGCCTCAAATGATTTAGTGAGATTAGCTCTTCTAGGCCTTCCCAGGATTTATCATAGCTGCCAAGAATCTATTAATGGGAGGGGGAAGTTGCTAGATTGGGAGCGACTATGGTCCGATTTGGCACAAGAAGAAATTCGAAATAACACTAGAGATGGATCCTCATTAAAGAATGATGATGAGGAGAACTGTGCCTTTGCTAGCAAGGCAAAGAAAAGAAAAGGGAAGGTGTCCCATTCCAAATCCGAGATTGGAAAGGCAGGAAAGAAGAGAGACTTGTCAAAGGAAAATGTTTCAACTGTCATGAGCATGGACACTATGCTACAAATTTTCCACAAGAGAAGAACACTAAGAATGCCTAAGGAGGAAATATAGGTGAAGAATTGGTTTCAAAATTCGAGTTGGAATTCACCTTGATCGCATGCATGGTGTCATCGGTGATGGGATCTGTGTGGTACTTGGATAGTGGAGTTTCATTCCATATGACCAACAACAAAGAATTCTTTAGTAGGTTGGAGGAGAAGGATCTCCAGATGCACATCGAGATGGGTGATGATGGAAGGTATGGCAATACTAGTGTAGGTACAGTTAACTTTCAGAGGGAGTTAGTTAATCCACTCACATTAGAAGATGTCATGTATTTTCCTGGTTTAAAGAAAAATTTTGATTTTTTTGCTATGTTGGAAGATTGTTTCTATGATGTGATCTTCAATGAAGGAAAGACATTCCTTCCTCACAAAGCCATGGGACAGGTGAAAAATATTGGGGTTCGAGTAAAGAATCTCTACAAACTCGATGTGAAATACTACACAACATTGACCACTAAAGCAGAGAAGGTGGAGAGCCAAGACATCGGTGAGTTAAGGCACAGGAGGTTGGGCCATCTACACCACACCGCTTTGAAGATCTTGCAACGAATTTCTGTAGGACTTCCAAAGGGTGCACTTGCGTAGATAGATACATGAAAATGGTGTACATTGGGGAAGCATACCAAAGCCACCTTTCACGATAAGGAAAGTCGCCATGCCAAGTGACCCTTGAGAGAGTTCACTTAGACGTGTGTGGATCGTTCTCGGAAGCTTCCACAAAAAAACACATGTATTATGTGATTTTTGTTGATGATTTTTCAAGAAAAAGTTGGCTTTTCTTCATGCAGAAGAAAGATCATACATTCTCCAAGTTTTGAGAGTTCAAGATAGTTGTCGAGAAGATACATGGAATAAGGTGAAGGCTCTGAGGAGAGACAATGGTGGAGAATATATCTCTACCGAATTCAAGAACTTCTATGCCTCATAAAGATTTCAAAGAGAATTTATTGCACCTCATAACCCACAACAGAATAGGGTTGCAGAAAATGAAGAACAAATTGATTATGGGAGCAACACGAGCTATGTTGCGTGATCAGGGCCTACCGTTGCATATATGGGCGAAAGCATGCAATACAACAATATTTATTCCAAAAAGAAGTCCTCATCAGATACTTGGGATGAATACACCAAAGGATGATTTTTTCAGGTAAGAGACCAGATGTGTCGTATTTTCCAGGTGATCGTATGTGTCAGATGTCATCTATTTATTTCCAGGTGACCAAAGATGCCAGGAAGAAGTCAGAGCTAACAATAGAGTTGGGGATACTTGTGGATTACACTGATACACCTCACAACTATCAGGTACACTTTCCAACACACAAGATGAAAGTGGTCAGAAGAGATGTGAAATTTGATGAAGACAAAGCCATGCAATTTTCCCTTGAGAGGGAGCTTGATTTGCATGTAGTTGAGGATATATTGGCTCCAAAGGATGAACCTCATGATGTGGAGTAATCAAAGAAGAGGAGTAGAGAGTGGTAGAAACCACTCATGCAGAGGCATATACCAAAGATTGAAGGAAGCACACCAGAGAGGCTGACAGATTATTGATGGATGCGAGAGAATGTGGGAGCACCCACATCACAACACAGGCAGAGAAGGTCCCCAAATCGAACAATGGATACATGAATTTGATGAGCGAAGGTATTGAAATATAACCATCCTCTTTTGAGGAAGTAGAGTAACATCCAGTGTGGGTTGATTCGTTGGTTGAGTAGTATGACTCCATAATAAAAAACAATGCATGGGAAGTTTTCCCAAGACCAGTGGGGAAGTCAGTTGTAGGATCCAAATGGGTCTACAAGGTGAAGCAGGTAGCAAATGGGAGTGCGGAGAAAAAAAAAGCTAGATTTGTGGCCAAAGGGTTCTCTCAGGTGGAGGGGATTGACTATGATTAGAATTTTGCACTAGTCACAAGTTACTCATCTATTAGATCCATCCTTTCACTCTTAGCGTAGATGGGATGGCAGATACATTAGATGGATGTAAAGACAACCTTTCTCAATGGAGTTATTGAGGAAGAAGTTTACATTGAGTAGCCGGAAGGTTTTGCAACCTTAGACATGGAGTTGCATTTGTGTAGACTCAAGAGAGCACTGTATGAGCTGAAGGAAGCACCTCGTGCTTGGTACGCCATGATTAACAACTATTTCACCGGGTTGGGCTTCACCAAGAGTGAAGAAGATATGAACCTGTATCATATTTTGGTTGATGGTAAGATTTTTATTATTGTACTTTATGTCGATGATGTGATGCTGATAAGTGATGAGTAGCTCATAAAGTATTTCAAAGAGGATCTTGCAAGAGAATTTGAGATGAAGGACATGGGGCTCTTCCACTATTTCCTTGGATTGGAAATATGGAAAAGAGATGGGGAGCTATTTGTATCTCAGGGAAAGTATGCCAAGGAGATTATGAGGAAGTTCCACATGGATGGTAGCAAACCCATGGAGACTCCTCTTGCAGGAAACTGGAGGAAGGAGGATGCTACTTTGGGGAAAGTAGTGGATGCTACTGTTTATAGGCAGCTTGTGGGTTCACTCATGTTTTTGGTGAACACACAACCTGGCATATACTACGTAGTTAACTAGCTGAGCCAAGATATGGTTAAGCTGACCAAAATATTTTGGAATGCATGGAAGCATGTGTTGAGATATCTCAGAGCCACTACAAAGTATAGATTATGGTACAAACGGACAAAGGGGGTGAAGCTTCAAGGCTTCATCGATGAATATTGGGAAGAGAGTCCATCCAATAGGAAGAGCACATAAGGAGGCATCTTCAACATATGATCAACAATAGTTTCTTGGTACAACAGGAAACATAGATCCATTGCACTCAATTTAGCAGAGGTAGAGTACATGGCGGCCACTCAGGAAACATTCGAGGCCATCTGGATGAGGAAGATACTTGTTGGTTTTTTTGGTCAACATATGGATCTGACGGTGATACATTGTGATAACCAAAGTTGCATCCAACTCTAAGTTAATATTGTATTCCATGAAAAGTCCAAGCACATTGATATCTGGTATCACCATGCCAGAGATTGTGTTCAGAGGTGGATTATGTCATTAGAGTACATTCCCATGGAGGAGTAGGACGCAAAGTCTTGACGAAGGCATTGGCAAGAAGAAAATTTGAATTCCAAAGAGACATGACCGGGTTAGCAGATAATTCCTTTCTTGTTGAGAGGGAGTTTTGAAATGGCACCCCAAAGGGGGTTTTTGATTTAATTTTCCCTTAATTAAATTGGAATAGAAATTGTAATTTCATCTCATGATAACTTGCATTAGTTAACTAAGTCAGAGTTACTGAGTTAGCTAAGGAAATTTGAGTTTAAGGTCAGAGAGTAGGCATGTAGTGTTTTTGCATGATTTAAGGGGGTCCAGTTACAATTATTTGTGAGTTGTAATTAGTTAACTCAAGAAATTGAGTTAAAATCAGTTTAACTAGTTCTAACCGAGTGATGAGCTAATGAGAGGTCCAATGGATTAAATTTGATTTAATTCACATGTAGTGATCAATCATTTAACTCATAATTAGCTATAAACAACAGTTGCATGTCAGTTCTAAGGAAGCCCCAGTTGAGAACGAGGTTAAAGGGATGATAACTATCAATTTTATAATTAGAAAATTGTACAAGTTAGTTATAGAGTCACGTGGAGGCCAAGGATGCATTGTGTAATCAATTCAAGGGAATTTCCTATTTAATAGGGTGAAAATTCCTCTAGGTATACGTGAGTAAGGTAGGCTGAGCAGAGGCTAAGAATTGGTCAAGTAATTGACTGATGTTTCCTAGATTAGAGTGAGACAGTTGGAAAAGTGCAAGTGTTTCTTTGAGAGAAAAACATTGTATTGTTTCACGATCTTGTCTTTATAAAATATACATATAGTTGGGTTTTAGGCAGTGTTCTTTCCTCAGATACATCTTGTTTTGTGTGATTGATTGTGTCTTTCTATTACTTGTTATGTGATTATGCGATCATGTATTGTTTTCACAAATTGTAGAAGGATTCAGTATCTTGTTTTAGTACATTATATGATCAGTTTGAATCTTGTTGTTATATTTTCTACAATTAGTTGTGCCTTAGTCCATCAAGGCCACAACACATTAAGAATCCAAGAGGGCTTCCACCCAATACTGTTGTAAGACTTCTGTAGAGTGTACATAGGCTGATCCAATTTGTTCTCTGGGTAGCCCTAATTCCCGAGCTCCAAAATGCCAGACTAACAATCACTTTAGTCCATCAAAGTGCTACAATTTGGCACCAATCTTCACTAAACCTTCAACTACTCTTTGTCATGTTAAGATAGCTTATCTAGGGCTACTTTGGGTAGCCAACACATTGGCATCCACCAGATCAATGATACCCAATACTACACTGCGGAATTTTCACCGATGAAGGCTTAAGGTCACTCAAAAAAGCCTCCAAATTGGCTCCCACATGATGCATAAACAAATGATCCAAACTGGTCAACAAAATATGACCCTACACACCTCCAACGGTTGTTCCAAATCTGTTTCTACTGCTGCAACAAGTCTACTTCTGTTAGTGACTGGTTAGGGCACCCATATCCTACAACAACCCTTAGAAAGATCACTAATTAACCTTTAAATGACTGCAACCTATCCTACCATAGGTCTCCTCCTCCTTGCTGAAAGGATAGGGCATAGAACAACCCTCAATTAGCTCCACGTTGCCCTCATTGAGATGCTATGGCCTGTGGCGTAGCACTTAGTCTTGCTGTAGCACAAAGCACCCTCCAAACATAGATTTAACCCCATAAAAGGTGTTATCACTGGAAAATAGGACAAGCAAAAGACATCATGAAATGTCAAGCATAAGGATTTACAGGGCTGAAAAACATTAGAGAATCTGGAAAATTTAAAAATATCTAAGGTCAATAGGAAAAAATATCAAATTGTGCACAAAAGACACAGGTAAAGTGCGCTCCGCGCACATTTTTCTTCGATAGTCGCACTGGTCTGCGTGGATTTCCCTTAATAAGCCATGCAGTCCTGAGCATGGCAGAAGGTCACCATCCGGGACCACTTGACACACTTCTCCACTTGAGGTCGCCCAAGGACAACTGCCTAGAGCCACCTTGAGACCTCAAGTGAGCACACAATGGAATCAACCCCCACTCTTGGGTCACTATCCATAATTGCACCAAGAGAGGGAAGAAGGATTTGAATCTTGCCTATAAAATGGCACCATGAGAAGAAAGAAATGAGAACACATTGTTATGCTGGCCAAATTTCCCATGAGCAAACCAGTAGTGTGTTGTCTCAGTAGTAATAGAGTGAAGGGGTTCAGTTTTTGGCCATCCAACACCTCAATCCCTAAGGAGAAGTTCACCAAGTGTCTGGCATCTAATCACTCGTTCGAAGAGAAGAGAGAGGCCTATAGACCAACTCAAGGGAAAAACCCTCCTTGCATTGGGCATTAGATCTCCATAGCTCTAAGGAATCACTACAAGTGTGTAACGTTCTACCGCTTCTTTACTAATAGTGGATAATAAGAGGGGATTAGTTCTCCGTTCAGATTATTAGCTTGTTTGACTTGATTGAACTTGTGTTTATGTTTTATTGTTGTTTTGTTTTCTCTTCTTGTTTGTAGCATACTATGTTCCATAAACTAGTTTTATACATGTTAGTATGTTTCCACTAAGCATCTAACGACTCTTTTTTCCCTGTGACCATTGCTTGTAGGTTAGAAATAACACCTATCAAGCACCACTGTTTTAGTACACTTGTGCACTAAACACACCAACATAGGATTGCCGAGTTCACTTATTTTTCCTCTTAAACTAAGTGGTTGTGTTTTTGCAGAGCCTCTTTTCTGCACAGGATTGTTGTAGGACCAAATTTCCTCCTCCTCATCTTCTATCATTCACCCTCTATGAAGAGATTGAATTCAGGAAGTCCAGAATTTTTTTGTGTAGGAAAACCGTGCGCGTTTAGCACTGAAAAACGCGTCAGTCGACGCGCGTTCAGCTTGGACAAGTGCGCAGAGTTGCATGCTTGTACAGAAAAATTCCGCGCGGAAACCAGTGAACCATTTTTTCATTAGTTTTCGTCACTTTTTTCAAGTGTAAAGTGACTGGAAGTCTAGAATAAATCTGCCAACACTGTGTTTTGGTGCCCCTTGACTATTAGGACATGTTTTTAGCTGCACTTTAGTTTAGCTATTTGCATAGTTCTAATTTTTATTTTATTGTCACAAATTCACATAGTTTAATTAGGAGGCAAGTAAGTGGCTAAAATCCACCCATGGTATCTGAATGAACTTATTTAGTGAGAATAGACAACAAACACGTAGGTAATTAGCAAGGAGTAAGTGGCCCATATCCACACATGCTTAGCTAGTTTCCATTTATTTTTTCCTAGTTGCATTTATTTTAGTTTAAAATTTTGCATTAGGAACTGGGACTAGGATCAAATTACCCTAGAAGGAAAGTAATCTCTGCTGCCCTTGTAGCTTTTGGTGACCCTGGACATGCATATGAATGCTCTCTTTTGATAGTTTTCCATCTCCTTTTAGTCCAACATTTAGTCTAATAGGAAAAATTGTAAGTGGCCCATTATCCGTGCATCATTTGCTTTTTGAAATGAACAATCAAAACATAGTTTAAATTAGAGGGAGTGTAAGGGATCAATGCATATCCGCATCCTACAAACATTGTGATTGTACACTTTCTCACACACACTTCCACACCATAAGCAAAGTAAGCCACCTTAAAAATAATCATAATTGAGCTCATTAAATCTCCCCACATGGGCCACAAGATAATTAGTAGTTCAAGTTAGGACCATTTGGGGTAGACATCTAATAAGCTGCCATGGTCAGTTTACATTATTGAAACATAGAAGTTGACTTTACAGGGAGCTTTAAACCTGTCTATCCGCCCATGGAAAAGAATACATGAGCGCCACAGAGACTCGATTCAGAGGGGGTTGAGCTTAGGCCCAATGTCTGCAGTACTATTTGGGGCTACTTGACCCATCTAGTGCTCGGTACTGGTAGCTGAATACAAAGAAGCTTAAGACTCGAACATTCACGTGGGACGACGGTACTTAGTGGCCAAATCTAGGGCATCCTTCCCTATAGGGGATGGTGCAGGCAACACTAGATCCTTTTTCAATTACCTTGGTTGATTCTTCGGCTATTGGAAAACATCGCCAGTTATTTCGGGACGTTGGCCCCAATACCCACTAGAAGATATCTTTTCAAGACCCAGTTACAATTGAGAGTGTGAGGATGATTAGGCCTTCTATGATTTTTGAGTATTAGATGAAAAACAACAAAAACCATTTTTTGATTGATTGATCACATAGGATTAATGTAAAGGGAAATTAAACTCTTATTTTCACTTTGTTTTATGTATGCAATCACTTTTTTATTTGATATATAATCTCTCTCCTCTCATAAAAATAAAAATTATCTCCAAAACCAAACCTAGTCGACACCATAACGGACCCAATGGGACCTTGTCGATCTAGACGTTTTTTGGACCTCCCCCCATTAGAGGGAGGAGTTCTAGGTATTTTTCCATTTAGGCGTCAAAGACAGAACACATCCACCCTTATTGGTTCATCCTTTATCGGGGCGTATTTAGTTGGGAACCCCCAAGGGTCACCCAACGCCACACCAGTGGAAACCCCCTTAGGGTCACCACACACCACTCCTCCCACAACCCCTAGAGGGTAGAGGAGCGCTACCCATTCAGGGAGCCAACATAACACACAGCCGGATACGTCACAGACAAACCCCATACACAACCAGAACCTTGTGTTTTCACTGTCTACAATGGCACTCAACACTCAGTTACCTTTCTTAGTGTTGTATCTTAAGAGACAATTCTTTGGCTGTGGAAATGAATCAATGCTTAAGAGATTTTTTAAAAATGTGTCACAAAAGTAATTATATCAGGTGGTCTTCTTTCAATCCCTTTGGAAACTAATTATTTAAACCCTTTAATAATATGGTATAATGAAATACTCTACAATGCCATTAACTGCTGATATCTGAATGGAAAAGAACTATAGAAGAAACTCAAAATGATATTTTGTAACACAGAATCTATCCTTTTAAATTTTAGAATGAATTTATGGAGAGAGAGGAAACTCAAAATATTATGTTGTAAACACAGAATCTATTACTTTTAAGTTCCAGAGAGAATTTGTGAAGGGAGAGGAGTTGGAGTGAAGGAGCACAAATTAAGGTTATTTAACTCATACTCACAAATGTAATTAAGAGACTGACAACTACTTTACTTCACTTCATTCGAGGAAGAAGGAACAAAAAATGGCACAGGAAAAACGAATCACCATCAATAGTTGCAAAAAACTTGATTCTTCTTTCATTAATTCCTCAAAAAAGTAAGTACCAAATTTTTAGACTTCCAGAGGTCCAAAAATCGAAACCCCTCTTCTTTCTTTTTATCTTGCTTAAATGCATCAAAAACATTTCCTAACTGCTAGAACTTCTTGAAACTACTTCGACTACCTAAACTATTTAAACTACTTATTACATTGCAATTGAGGACATCACTATAGTTTTGATATTAACAAATAAAGAAAAAAATTTAAAACTTGAAATATTATTCTTTTTGCCGAATATGATTTGTTGCTGATGTGTCTCCCTGAAGTGCTGTTTCTCCCTAACAGATCAGACATCCTTGCCTTGCATTTCTTCCAGAGTTCAATATTTGTATTTTTTTCTTGCTGTCATGTCTTCTCTATTTCTGACGTGGTATTTGAACAATTCTGCAATAATGCATCTTTGCCCAACTTGACCCAGCTGTTGCGTTTCCAACAGTGCCACCATATGATCCTTTTGCCCGACTCTACCTCTTTTGCTCGTGCCCGCAACGTTCTGTCTTCTCCTCTCATTTTCTATGCATTGGGTCACTTACCCGAGTCCACTACCTGCGTTCATGTTTCTTCATAAAACAACACAACTGCACATAATCCTAGACTTTAAATAAATTCAAATTTTCCTTTGAAAACTGTCACGTCCATCCCTTTATTGCATTTCACATTTCGACATTCATAACATATTCATGAGCACCATTCCTTGTGAGCTTGCGATGTGCGATGTGCGATAAAGGTAGCGATGACGTGGCAAGTGGAGGTGGGGCCAATCGCAAATCAAAATCTGTGACATAAACCTTTTTCACACTTCGCATTTCAACATTCATAACGTATTCATGAGCGCTTTTCCTCCTGAGCTTGCGATGTGCAATGTGCGATCGAAATATATTAAATAATAGTTCTGAGCTGCATCGCGTCCGCTTCGTTATCACACTTCGCACTTCAGAGAATCCCATTATCTTATGATCGCTATCCCTTATGAGCTTGTGAGGTGCAATATGCGAGAGGGTCCCACAGCCAAACTTTAAATACTTTAGATTCGAGCTTCGAACTATATTGCATCCGGTCCTTGTATAAGATGGTTTGGTTCTATCTAGTGAAGATGGACAAGAAAAGAAACGCAGGTAATGAACAACATATTTGTTAGGATATTCTGACACATAGGAAATAGTTAAGAATAACTTAGTCTAGTGTAGAGTTAGGTAAAGTGTGTTTCTTTACCATGTACATTTGTAACTTATAATCCGACGGTCACGATTTGTAGTGATCCGATGATTATCTCTCACCTCGGTATTAACGACACTTGATCCGTGGCTTAACACCCGATTGGTCCATGATATCTATTTAAAGAGCATGGAGGGTCATTTGTCCGGTAACCATTTATGAGAGAAACACATGTCAAATTTTTTTTTTATATTAATAAATTGCGTGAAGTCGCTGCATTGGCTCAGGCTGTGGACTGTTTCCCTCTTTGAGGGTTTTAACCATGTGATTATACTGGTGTACTGATTTGTGATATTTTTGTGAGTGGTGACCTTTGGTTCTTGATCTAAGGAACTTACCTTGTAAATTCCTACATGGTATCAGAGCTATTTTGAGGGCCGCGTCCATTGTTGATCAAAATCCAAAGCCGGGTTCACTGCATGCGAATTCTGTTTTGTAGATCTACTATTTTTGAACATTTTTGGGCTTGGAGAACTACTCGGTTGTGTCTGGAGCATCTGTTACAGTGAGGAATGCCTTTCATTTCATACGAAAAGGTTTCCGACTATCCAAGTTATGATAGTTTAGATCTAAAGGTATAAAGCATCTGTTTTGCAGTTATATTTGTTAATAGTTCTGCTTATTTTGGTTCCCTCTTTTTATTTTTGGTTTTTAGGTATTTATTTATTTAACAAATCTAGACCCTCTTCTCTGTGTATGCTCTTTTCTGTGCGTTGCGTGTGATCTCGGAAAATCAAAAACAGGAAGAAGGGATTTTTTCGCTATGTATGCTCTTTCCCCGCGTCTTTGTGCGATCTCGGGAAATCAGAAATAGTGAAAAAATTGACAGTTTCCCGTAAGACTAATCGAAAATCCAACATTCTGTAGTAAGGCTTTGCATTTTCATTTTTTCTTTGCTCGGGTTTTGTGTTTTTTTTTGTGCAGGAAAAGGCATGCACACCGAAGAGTTAAAAAAAAACATTCTGCCGTAAGGCTTTGCATTTTCGTTTTTTTTTGCTAGGATTTTGTGCTTTTTTTGTGCAGGAAAAGACACGCACACTGAAAATCCAAAAGCCAAAAGCCAAAAAAAAAAAACC
This sequence comes from Pinus albicaulis, assembly GCA_034641835.2. NCBI lineage: Eukaryota > Viridiplantae > Streptophyta > Pinopsida > Pinales > Pinaceae > Pinus > Pinus albicaulis. The sequence continues at coordinate 26,806,742 of CM076578.1, read as the reverse complement.
TTCCTCCTGTCAAACAATAACGTGATCCTTTTACTATCTCACTTGGTGAGGAGTTAGTTTATGAGAATAGGGGTCTTGGGTTCAAGTCTCCTTCTCAAGCTTCTTTTGTAAAAAGTTTTTGTTTAAAGGGGCAGATTTTTTTTTAAAAAGCCGCACTTCATCCCGTTCCCGTAACTATTCGGCATCTACAACTCAATTTTTTCAAAAGGCATAACTTCTTCATCCGGAAACCGTTTTTTTTGAAACGACCTAATGTTTTGAGATTTTTCCATTGGAGCAGTTAGTTTCAGCTTTTCTCAGCTTCTGTTTAAAAAAAAAAAAATGGAAAGTGCATGCCTGATTATTCTTAACAACATCAATTATTTCCAATGGCTACCTCACATGGTAGATATACTTAGAAGTAAAGGCCTTTATAGAATAGCCATAGGTGTAGAAACGAAACCTTCTGATGATGATAAAGTCGCTAAATGGGAAAATAAACAAGATCAAGCATGAGGGTTGATAGGAATGTCCATTGCTCAAGATCTTCAATTTCATATCCTTAACATTGACACCCCTCATGAAGCCCTGGATAAGCTAAATACTGTCTTTGGCATTCAAAATCAAATCAGGGCTCACCAGCTTGAAAATGAATTGCTTACTTTGGACCTTAATAATTTCTCCTCTATTGAAGAATTATTGTCCAAATTCAAGACCCTTCGACTTCTTTTAGAAGGTTGTAAGGTAAGAAAGGAAGATAATAGCCTCATATATGGCATTCTTGCTAAGCTTGGACCTACTTACTCTATATTTTTTTCCGCTCTCCATTCCACTAGAGAAGCCATCATTTCTTTAGGAACCACCTACAAGAATCCCTCTTTTGATTCCTTTTGTGATTCTTTGATAAGAGAACAAGAAAAACTCTTACACCTTGGTCTTATCACTTCTGGAAATGCTTCTAAGAAAGCCTTAGCAGCCCAACAACAATCATATCAAAAGAATCCCAAGAAGAAGTATCCTAAAAATAATGGTCCGAAACCAAACAAGGGTCCTAAGCAATTTCAGCCACAAACTGAAAAAGCAACTCACCAAAATGATAATGCATATAAAAACAAAGGAAAGAAGACAGATAGACATTGAAACTTTTGCAGTCATGATGGCCATTTAGAGTCCAAATGTTTTAAGAAGATGGAAGCCTTAGAAGCAACAATGAATAAGCACAACATCAATTTGGAGCACTCTTCACCTTCATGTTCAGTAATGGCACTTTTTGATTCTGGTTGTCAAGCATCAAGATCTAGTTATGCATTAAATGTATCTTCCTCTTCTCGTTCTCGTGAGTGGCTCATTGATTCTGGAGCTTCTTATTACATGGCCAAAAATAAAGCCATGTTTTCTTATTTAAATGATTGTAACACCAAACATATTTATGTTGGTGATGATAGATCTCTTAGTGTTGTAGGATCTGGAACCATTCATCTCGATAATGGTCAGTTTAATGATGTACGATGTATTCCGACCTTGTCATGCAACCTTCTCTCTGTTTATCAGATAACTCATTCAGGTGAAGGGAAAATAGTAGAATTCTCACCGCATGATGTTGTAATCAAGGACCTCAAATATTCTAAACATATTTTGGCTACTGGCATTGCTGATGATTTCACAAGGTTGTATAAGTTTGACAACTTTGGGTCATCATGTCTTCCCTCCGTTTTTGTTGCTCACAATGATGAAGTGAGCAAACTTTGGCATGAGAAATTTGGTCACTTAAACTATCGATCTCTTCAAACTCTATCTAAGGAAAATACGGTGGCGGGTCTTCCTATGGTATCTTTCCGAGATGGTGTTTTCTTCGGATGTGTACTCGAAAAACATCATTGGGATAGTTTTGACAAACGTGCCTCTTGGCATGCTTCAGCCCCTTTGCAGCTTGTGCACAGTGATTTATGTGGTCCACTTCCTGTTGTTTGTTTCTTTGGTTGCAAGTACTTCTTAACTTTCATTGATTATTTTTCCAGACACACTTCAGTATACTTCTTAAAACTCAAGGGTGAAGTTTTTAACATGTTCTTGGCCTTTAAGGCCTTTGTTGAGAAACAATCTAGACATCAAATTCTTATGTTAAGATCAGACAATGGAGGAGAATATGTTAACAACAAATTTATCAACTTTTGCACTGAGCATGGCATTCAATTGCAACATACTGTTCCATATGCTCCACAACAAAATGGTGTAGTTGAATGGAAGAATCACACATTAAAATAAATGGCTAATTGTATGCTTCAATCTAAAGGAATTGGTCTCAATTTTTGGGAAAAAGCCATTAACTGTGCAAATTACATAGTAAATTGCACTCCTACTAAGGTTTTAAAGAATATAACTCCAGAAGAATCTTGGAGCTCAATCAAACCAGATGTAAGTCACTTTCGTGTTTTTGGAAGTGCTGCTTAGGCACATATTCCAGATGCGAAACATAAAGCCTTAGAACCTAAGAGTGAAAAATGCATTTTTGTTGGATATTCTGAAGATGTCAAAGGATATAGACTTCTTCAACCAAAATCCAAAAATATAATCATTAGAAGAGATGTAAAGTTTGATGAAAACATATTGGCCTGCGAGCCTCGTTCGGCGGGTGTGCCACCTTTGGCCTGCGAGCCTGATTCGGCATATGTGCCACCTCTCTCTCTGTGTTCTTTTTTTAATATAATTCCTTTTAGTTCAGATGACGACAACGATGATGAAAATACTCCTCCACCTCTTGAAAATTTTCCTTATACTCCACCGCTGTTGGAAATACTAAGAGGGGGGTGAATCAATATTTCTTTTCAAATGTTAATTTTACCAATTAGATCACTTATATTTAGAACACAAAATGAACAATGATGGAATAGATACTTTTATTAATTTCTTCTTTACAATAACTAAAGTACAATAATGATATAAGGCTCCAACCCTAGATGAAGACTCCAATCTTCCAGGCTCCAACCTGTATTGTGCCAAGCACCGACTTGGTCTTTCTAAGGCTCAAACCTTGTCAATTTGAGGCACCAACCTCTAGGACTCCAACCCTATCTTTGGTATAGGCTCCTACCTGGTTTCTTGAGGAATCTAATTCTCTAGGGCTCCAAACCTATCTTCCAAGGCACCGATCTTGTCTCTATGAGGCTCCAACCCTCAACTTCACTTCATCAAAATATGTTTGGTTACTTGTTATTCTTCACGGCTCCCAAAGTCTTCTTCAATGAGCCCTATCACACTTAGTCTCCATGTCACATCATCAATGAAAACCTTTTCTTCTTAGAAGGTGTCACCACTGCTCTTCATCGTACCCAAAAAATTTCTCCAAGGTCATTCCATGATGACTTCAACAATGCATCATGATCTCCACGAATCTTCAACGACACGACACTCTATAAGGTTCTTCAATAAGGTCTGCAAGGTTAGCTCAGGATCGGCTACAACTTCTCAACAAGATGTTTGCATAAAATGTCCTTCAAAGGTGTCTTCAATATTATTCATGATACCCAATCAAATCCTCCAAGTCACCTCATGATGACATCAATGATGCATCATAACCTTTAATATTATCTTCAATATCACTCAAGAATTCTTCACCAAAATGTCTTCACAAGATCTTCAATGATGGTCCACAACTTCAAGGATGCTCATCAAGGAGGTGATAACATGTCTACAAAGATTATGTTTGCTTCAATACCTGCTTCTAGAGAGATGATCTATCAAAGGATGAATGTCCATGGGTGCCTCATCAAAGATTTCATAGGGCCCATTCACGGATAACTTCTAGAATATCAATGATGAGTTTATCAAGTCAACAACATGTGTTGTTGGCTGGAGTGTTCAAGAGACTTCCGGATTCAAATTTCCTCCTTCTCCATACTTGTGTAAATTTCTTCTCTGGGTTCATTGTCATGGTTTTAGCTTGTTTAGGAACCCAAGTCAAGTTACAATCATGTGCCATATGTCCAATGTTATGGCAATTGAAACACTCTATCTTATTCATGAATGAAAGATCATGACTTCTTCTTGCAAAGTTTCTTCTAGGAAACTGACGTGGACCATTATATTTGTCCTTGTGGTATGCCCTACATTCCTTTTCCATATGCCCAAAATTTGTACAAGAATAACAATAATGAAAAAATATACTTTTGTACCTAGAGGATGGAGATTGTCTTGATGTACTTCTAAAATAATTTTGTCTTGGGATCCTTTGCTCAAATTTATTGCCTCTAGCATTCTTGACACCATCAACATATCTTCTTAGAGTAGGGTTTCTTACAATGTCATCTTGACTCTTCTTCTTCCCTTTGCTGGAACTGGGAGCATCAACATTTCTTTCTAGGTTCCTCACATCTTTGTTGTTTGAAGCATTATCATTCTTTTTTAAGGAATCACTTGCATAGCCAAGACCTGATTTATCAAGGGGAGACCTTTGCTGACTTAGGATGTCATCTAGGGTTTGAGAGTTTTTCAAGTTTTTATTCAGCAATTAAACTTCCTTTTCAAGAAAGACAATTTCTCCTTTCAACTTTTCACAATCTTCATCTTTCATAAGAAGTTGCTTCTTCATTTCTTCTATCATCCTTGTTGCTTCATGTGCTTCGATTTTAAGGGAGATGATATTTGATTTCATTATGAAGACTTCTTCATTCTCCTTTGCTAGAATTCTCTCCATTTCTTCTTTTATTCTTGTAGCTTCACATGTTTCAGCCTTGAGAAGATTGATGTCTGCTTTTAGTTTCAATATTTCTTCATCCTTTTCGTCTAGTTGGGATATCATTGTGTTTCTCTCCTTTTATGCTTCATTAACTTGTCCTTCTATGAATTCCAAAGTTTCCATCACCTTCTCAGCTCCTTGCGCTTGTTTCCTTGCTTCTTCTAGTTGAGATCTAAGAGAGGATACCTCTTCCTTGTATTGACCAATCTCTGCTTCAAGATTGTTCAAGCTCTTAAGTCTTTGTTCAAGGTGGCTGGACAAAGTTTCTTCCCATTTCTTTGCCTTATCCAATTGATTTGTCATAGATATGACTTCTTCATTATGCTTTCTTTTATTTTGATGAAATTCCTCTTTAATTTTGGCGAGCTCCTCATCTCTTTCCTGTACTTGAAGCTTGACAAAGTCAACTTACTTCCTTGTTTTGTCTTGGTTACCATCTTGCACTTTCTTCTTAACTTCCTCATTTTCTTTTTTCAAACTGTTAATCTCTTCCATGGAAGCCATAAGTTTATTCAAGAGATCTTCTTCAAAATCTTCTTTATTATCTTCATCTTCTAGATCTTCTTTAGCCTTGTTGTCATCTCTCTTATCTTCAGCTTCCTTAACGGATTCTGGAATTATTTCTTGATTTCCATCATCTTCTTGACTAGAGATCATTGTCAACGCTCCTTTTGAGTAAAGGAGCATGAAGTTTTTCCCATATGACTTTTGCTGATGAACATTTTTCAAAATTGGCCTTCACAGAATTTGGTAACTCATTCAAAATTTCCTTCATTTCTTTTGTATTGTACTCCTTGGATTCTTTGTCCATCGTGTCATTAGTAATCACTGATTTCCAAACTTCAATTCCTTGAGTCTTCAAGAAATTTCTCATTCTTGCCACCCATATATCAAAATTTCCATTGAACAATGGAACCTTTGCAAATTGATTTACTTCAATTTCAATGGTTGAGGAAGACACATCTTTAAGAGGATTGGAGACTTTCTTCCTTGGCCTTGTCATTTGTGTTCTACTGATCAACCTTCAAGTTGTCAGGCTTTGAGTGAAGGTACTGGCTCTGATACCAATTGTTGGAAATACAGAGAGGGGGGTGAATCAATATTTCTTTTCAATTGTTAATTTTACCAGTTAGATCACTTATATTTAGAACACAAAATGAACAATGATGGAATATATACTTCTATTAATTTCTTCTTTACAATAAGTAAAGTACAATAATGATATAGGGCTCCAACCCTAGATGAAGACTCCAATTTTCCAGGCTCCAACCTGTATTGTGCCAAGCACTGAATTGGTCTTTCCAAGGCTCCAACCTTGTCAATTTGAGGCACCAACCTCTAGGGCTCCAACCATATCTCTGGTACAGGCTCCTACCTGGTTTCTTGAGGACTCCAATCCTCTAGGGCTCCAACCCTATCTTCCAAGGCATCGATCTTGTCTCTTTGAGGCTCCAACCTCTTGGGCTCCAACCCTCAACTTCACTTCGTCAAAATGTTTTTGGTTATTTTTTATTCTTCACGGCTCCCAAAGTCTTCTTCAACGAGCCCTGTCACACTTAGTCTCCACGTCACATCATCAATGACAACCTTTTCTTCTTAGAAGGTGTCACCACTGCTCTTCATCGTACCCAAACAATTTCTCCAAGGTCATTCCATGATGAATTCAACAATGCATCATGATCTCCATGAATCTTCAGCTACAAGACACTCTACAAGGTTCTTCAATAAGGTCTGCAAGGTCAGCTCAAGATCGGCTACAACTTCTCAACAAGATGTTTGCATAAAATGTCCTTCAAAGGTGTCTTCAATATTCTTCATGATACCTCATTAAATCCTCCAAGTCACCTCATGATGACATCAATGATGCATCATGACCTTCAATATTATCTTCAAGATCACTCAAGAATTCTTCACCAAAATTTCTTCACAAGATCTTCAATGATGGTCCACAACTTCAAGGATGCTCATTAAGGAGGTGATAACATGTCTACAAAGATTATGTTTGCTTCAATACCTGCTTCTAGAGCTGCTCCAATCAATGTTTTAATAAGTGTCACAAAATTTCTCCAACTAGATGTTAATAGGAAGGCTGCAAAATAATGTGACTGCCTTTAAACAATCTTCAAAAGGGGAAACAGGTCCAAACCCACAATAGGATTGTAATCTATGCCTCCTCCACAAGTTTGAGGGAACACACAAAACTTCGAGATGATAGCCTTCAACTAGTGATCCAAGCCTTCAACTGATTAGCCTAAGGTCTGTCCTCCACAGGTCCGCAATACCACAAGATGTTGCCACAGGTGTATATCCGAGCTTCCAATAAGGGCAACAATCCGAGCTTCTAGTCTAAGGCTTGTCTGAAATATTCCTAGCACTGGACTGAGTTGTAGCTCTATTTTTGTCTTTAATTCTGATTTTCACAGTTCACTGTTTAGGGCTTCCTGTGCCACTGTAACAACCCTCAACTTAGCCTTAAAACTCTTTCAATGTTTGCACCATCCTTCTTCCCTTTTACCCTTGTACTTGGCCTCCTTCTAGACTGTTATTACAGACTTTGCATGGCCCAAAACTTCCCTAAACTAAGGTTTTGTTCATCACATCCAAAATGAAGATGCTTAGCACCATTCCTCAATTTTGAAGCCTCCAAATCACAGGTCCAAATTTTCCACAAAGAAATATGCCCAAAACAGAGATATCCCTTGGCCTCCTTGCTGGGTTTTTCCTTCACTCTGAAATCTTCACCGAATTCTGTGTTTTTTCACCGAATTGATGGCTTAGAAATGAATGAGAATAGATTTATATATATAGTTGTTTGTCCCTATGAAGAGACACGTCCATTGGAAGAGAGACCGACTTTATATGACTGCATAGGTCAGCTTGATTGCATATATATATATATCTATCTATCTATCTTAAAAATTCAATTTCTCACAAACTATTGGGAGTTTCAGGGCAAATAAAGGCTCATTTGAAAGGAAAAAATATTCTCTAAAATATGGTATAGGATTCAATTTGGAAGGATGCCTATAAGGTGGTAATTTTTTTTTTCTTTGTGACTGTCCTTTATTTTTCTATGCAGAAAGTGAATAGGACAACATGGCTTCTCTTTTGTTTGTCTTTTGCATTGTTTGGCTTATCAGTTATAGGATCACAGTGTCATCATGTAGGACATACATGTCATCATGATAGTATCCAACATCCATATCATCATGAAGGTATAGCATTATGTATTCAATAATAGTGCAGTAATATGTCATAGTGCAGCATCATTAAGAAAGTTTCGAGGTAGTCTTCCATCCATCAAATGAGATCTTCCACATCATCATCTAGTCTTCCAACCTTCATCAAGTGTATGACTTAATCAAGTATCATCCAAGTGTATGACATCGTCATATGTCATCATCAAGTATCATCCAAGTGTATGAAATCATTGGTTAAGATCTAGATCATCAAGTGCATGCAACATTAGATCAAGTACTTAGGGCTTCCTTCATTAGTGTTTTGACTTCTTTGTGACTTGGCATCTTCATTGATAGTATCCTAGTCAACCAAGAGTCATGGCATCATCATCTGGAACCAGGCATCTCAAGAATATATAGACATCTCAGTCTATGCCACATTGACATCAATGACAACCTTGATTAACAATCAAATCAGAAGAAGCTTGGAGCTCAATCAAACCAGATGTAAGTCACTTTCATGTTTTTGGAAGTGCTGCTTGGGCCCATATTCCAGATGCGAAACATAAAGACTTAGAACCTAAGAGTGAAAAATGCATTTTTGTTGGATATTCTGAACATGTCAAAGGATATAGACTTCTTCAACCAAAATCCAAAAATATAATCATTAGAAGAGATGTAAATTTTGATGAAAATATATTGGCCTGCGAGCCTAGTTCAGCGGGTGTGCCACCTTTGGCCTGCGAGCCTGATTCGGCATATGTGCCACCTCTCTCTCTCTCTTCTATTTTTAATAGCATTCCTTCTAGTTCAGATGACAACAGCAAGGATGACAATCCTCCTCCACCTCTTGAAATTGTTCCTTATACTCCACCGTTTCCAAGATGGGTCCGTTCTACTCGAGATGCAGCAGGGTCTCTTGCAGGTGACCCTATCGATCGATGACGTACACGTTCTCAGTTCGAAAGAGCCTCTTCCTTATTGGCTCATGTTCCAGAAAAAATTGATCCAGAAACCCTTGAAGAAGCCTCCTGTTATCTAGATTTGAATGAAGCTATGAATGAAGAGTGTCATTCCTTATTGGCAAACGATACTTGGGATCTTGTTCCTCTTCCAAAAGGAAGAAAACTTGTCAGATGCAGATGGGTTTACAAAACCAAGTTTGGACCCGATGGAAAAGTGGATAGACATAAAGCTCGTCTTGTTGCTAAAGGATTTTCACAGTTTGAAGGCATTAAATATACTGAAACCTTCTCCCCTGTTGCCAAAATGAATTCTATCCACCTTGTTCTTTCTCTTGCTGTCTCCTTTAAATGGGAAGTCCATCAGATGGATGTTAAATCTGCCTTCTTACATGGAGATTTGCATGAAGAAATCTACATGGAACAACCCCCCTGGCTTTATCCAAAAAGACTCCTGATCTGGATTTATGCAGGAATGCAAAAGAATACAGAAATAACCATAAAAATAGAGATGTAGTGGAAATAATGCGTCATTTCATTAATATCAAATCACAGAAATATGCTTACAGACATAATGGAAATAAAATAGCTAGGGTGCTGGTAGCGAATCTCTGAGAAGAGATGTGGTGGCTACACACCTTTGAACTATGTTACAATGAGGCTCGAGGGCCTATTTATTATTGAGAAACAATGGAAAAACTGAAACATCCAAAAACCTAACTCTAGGAGATGAAGTGCCAAAACTATGGGTCCCGTTTGGGTAAATTGGTGTTTCAACTTCCCGGGGACGTAACTTCGACATCCAATCTTTGTTTGACGCGCTCAATAGCTCGTTAGAAAGATACATCCGAGGAGTACAACTTTCGATGTGAGCAACATCGGTCCATGGACCCATGTTGCTCCCGGGTTTCCCAGAAAACGTCATTTAGGGCCTCAAAATGGCTTCGGAAGTTCAGGACCCGAAAAAATGCTAAAAATAGTAAGTTGTGCTGTAACTTAAAAAATGAACGAACTGATTGTGGGGGTTCAAATGGAATAGGTGGGTGGCCACCGATATCCACCTGGATCATTCCTCCCTCCTTAGGAAGAAATGGTCCCCATTGTGTTCAGATCCTCCCTGAGATGAAGTAAATTCCGCTGAACTAGGTATTAGATTTGTTGAAGATGTCATGGACCTGTGGGAAGACATGTTGGATGCTTTTAGTAAATTTGGTTTCTTTATCAGCCTTAGACAGTACATGTGTGGATTCTGTATGTGTATTTGCAGGAGGTATGGCAACATTAGGCGGCGGTGCATTGGGGGTCAGATCAATGGAGTGCTTGTCTTGACAGTGTAGAGGAACCTCTGTGAGTGAGGAGAAAATGTCCTCGTATTCCTCCATGAATTTTTCCATCTGCTGAAGCCGTGCAGGGGAGCCCTGTTTCGAGGTTGTGGCCACAATATTCTTCTTTCCCTGTGAGCGAGTTGTAAGGAAAATGAATTTCCTGGTTTGGGAAACAATCTTACTGCATTGTTTTGCAGTAGTCAAAGAGATGATAGGAGGTGGTACTACCTCCGGTATCCTGTACAAGTTATTTCCCAAAGTAATAATAAAAACACAAGGCCTAGACTCATACACAACATGTTGCCTCCACAAGTATGGTTGGCCCAATAATACATCACCTACATCAAGAGGAGCAACATCACATAATACCTCATCCGTGAATGGCTTGATACTGTATGGAAGATGCGGATATCTCTCCCTGAGTGAAGCCACCTTATGGTATATGGCTGCGGGTGTGCTATGGTCAGTAGGCCGAGCCGCTTCATGAAGTCTGCTGAAATAAGGTTCTTTTAGCTTCCGCTATCAACAAGAAATTGCAGCGGAGAACCCTTCACCCACATTTGTGAATGGAAGAGGTGCTCCCCCTCCTCTGGATCCTTTGCGTCCTTCCTCTGAATCTTGGTGGTGGCAACAATGGCATTGGGATCCGCATCAATGATCTACTTCCCTTTGTCATTGTCTTTGTCTGGTTTTGACTCAGGATCAAAAAATGCATCTGATTCAGGTGCCTTTAGTTCGGCCACCAATGACTGTTTGGCCCGACACTCATTTGTGCTGTGAGTGGGGCTGTTATGAAATTCACACCACTTCCTTGTGTCCTTCTTTTGATTTGTGGTGTTTTTCTGAGTCGCACCGCTTTGGCCTTGCCCCTTGTTCTTTGGTTCGGGGGCACCTTTCAGATTCGCAGATCCAAAGTCTCGCTTCTTCTGCTTAAATTTCTGCTCGATCTTGGCTTCATAGGGATATGCCGTGCCAAGCGATGTAATTTCTAGGAACTCCATTTCCTCCTGAATCAACTGTGGTACTTGAGCACCAAATGTCTCTCTGAATATTTAATACCCAAGTTTGTGCGCAAGGTATGGAAGAGATTCGTCAGTTCGTGCACATATTGATCCCTTTGTTGCTGCAGCGTTGTCCATTGGATGTATTTGTCCTTGTAGCTCCCCACGGGGTAATATTGTTCCTTGATGCCATCTTGGAATGAATTCCAAGTGGTGTGACCGAGAACAGAGAGGGTTCCCCTTTGTCCTCTTGCTCACGGTAGGTTTCCCACTAGTCTTTGACATGGGGGGTGACTTTGAGGAGTACACAAAATAATCTTTTCTCGGTCACAGAAATCATGGACCGAGAAATACCCTTCCAGCAAATTCAACCATCTATCTACGATGTTTGCATCTATTTGGCCTTCAAATACATGAATATCAAAGTTTACCTATACCTTGAAGGGAGTGGCACCTCTGGAGTGGCTGTTGGATGCAGATGCGCTGTAGGTGGGCAGTTGTTGAAGGATCTGAGAAAAGTTATATATCATCACGTTCCTTTGTTTCTCGAGGGCCTCCTCGAGCAATATTTTGATAGGATATCCTGCTCCCTCGTCTTTATTTTCTTCCACCATGGGAGGTCGTCGGGGTTTGCGAGGCTGATCTTGCAAGGGTTCAACCAGATCGAGCCCTAACTCCTTATACCCTGACCGCGTTGGGGACATGCAAAGAAAGAGCAGACCACTCTGATACCACTGATCCGGATTTATGCAGGAGCGCAACATAATACAAAAAATAACCATAAACATAGAGATGCAGTGGAAATAATACGTCATTTCATTAATATAAAATCACAGAAATATGTTGACAGACATAATGGAAATAAAATAGCTAGGGTGCTGGTAGCGAATCTCTGAGAAGAGATGTGGTGGATATAGAACTCTGAACTGTGTTACAATGAGGCTCGAGGGCCTATTTATTATTGAGAAATAATGGAAAAAATGAAACGTCCAAAAACCTAACTCTAGGAGATGAAGCACCAAAACTGTGGGTCCCGTTTGGGTAAATTGGTGTTTCAACTTCCTGGGGACGTAACTTTGGCATCCGATCTCTGTTTGACATGCTCAATAGCTCGTTAGAAAGATATATCTGAGGAGTAAAACTTTCGATATGAGAAACATTGGTGCATGGACCCATGTCGCTCCCAAGTTTCCTAAAAAATGTCGTTTAGGGCCTCAAAACGGCTCCAGAAGTTCACGACCCGAAAAACTGCTAAAAATCGTAAGTTGTGCTGCAACTTAAAAATTTGAACGAACTAATTGTGGGGGTTCAAATGGAATAGGTGGGTGGCCACCGATATCCACCTGGATCATTCCTCCATCCTTAGGAAGCAATGGTCCCCATTGTGTTGAGATCCTCCCTGAGATGAAGCAAATTCTGTTGAATTGGGTATTAGATTTGTTGAAGATGTCATAGACCTATGGGCAGACATGCTGGATGCGTTTAGTAAATTTGGTTTCTTTATCAGCCTCAGATAGTACATGTGTGGATTCTGTATGTGTATTTGCAGGAGGTATGGCAACATCAGGCAGCGGTGCGTTGGGGGTCAGATCAATGGAGTGCTTGTCCTGACAGTGTAGAGGAACCTCTGTGAGTGAGGAGAAAATGCCCTTGTATTCCTCCATGAATTTTTGCATCTGCTACATCCATGCAGGGGAGCCCTGTTTCGAGGTTGTGGCCACAATATTCTTCTTTCCCTGTGAGAAAGTTGTAAGGAAAATGAATTTCCTAGTTTGGGAAACAATCTTACTGTATTGTTTTGCAGTAGTCAAAGAGATGACAGGAGGTGGTACTACTTTTGGTATCTTGTACAAGTTATTTCCCAAATTAATAATAACAGCATGAGGCCTAGACTCATACACAGCATGTCACCTCCACAAGTATGGTTCGCCCAATAATACATCAGATACATCAAGAGGAGCAACATCACATAATACCTCATCCATGAATGGCTTGATGCTGTATGGAAGGCGACACTATTGTCGGATGCGGATATCTCTCCCTGGGTGAAGCCACCCGATGGTATATGGCTGTGGGTGTGCTATGGTCGGTAGGCCGAGCCGCTTCATAACCTCTACTGAAGTAAGGTTCTTTTGGCTTTCGCTATCGACAAAAAATTGCAGCAGAGAACCCTTCACCCACATTTGCGAAAGGAAGAGGCACTCCCCCTCCTCTGGTTCCTCTGGGTCCTCCCTCTGAATCTTGGTGGTGGCAACAATGGAACTGGGATCCGCATCAATGATATGCTTCCCTTTATCATTTCCTTTATCTGGTTCTGACTTAGGATCATAAAATGCATCTAATTCGGGTGCCTTTAGTTCAACCACCAATGATTGTTTGGCTCAACACTCGTTTGTGCTGTGAGTGGGGCTATTATGAAATTCACACCGCTTCCTTGTGTCCTTATTTTGATTTGTGGTGTTGTTATGAGTCGCACCACTTTGGCCTTGCCCCTTGTTCTTCAGTTCGGGGGCACCTTTTGGATTCGCAGATCCAAAGTCTCGCTTCTTCTGCTTAAATTTCTTATCGATCTTGGCGACATAGCGATATGCCGTGCCAAGTGATGTAATGTCAAGGAACTCCACTTCCTCTTGAATGTGTTTGTGTAGACAGCCGCAGTACTTGAGCACCAAATGTCTCTTTGAATCTTTAATACCCAACTTTTTGCGCAAGGTATGGAACATATTCATCAGTTCGTGCACATCTTGATCCCTTTGTTGCCGCATCGTGGTCCATCGGATGTATTTGTCCTCGTAGCTCCCCATGGGGTAATATTTTTCCTTGATTCTGTCTCGGAACGAATTCCAAGTGGGTGTGGTCGAGAACAGAGAGGGTCACGTTTGTCCTCTTTCTCACGGTAGGTTTCCCACTAGTCTTTGACATGGGGGGTGGCTTTGAGGAGTGAAAAAATAATCTTTTCTCGGTCAGAGAAATCATGGACCAAGAAATACCCTTCCAACAAATTCAACCATCTATCTATTTGGCCTTCAAATACAAGAATATAAAAGTTTACCTATACCTTAAATGGAGTGGCGCCTCCAGAGTGGCTGTTGGATGCAGATGCGCCGTAGGTGGGTAGTCATTGACGAATTTGAGAAAAGTTATCCATCATCATGTTCCTTTGTTTCTTGAGGGCCTCCTCGAGAAATATTTTTATAGGATCTCCTGCTCCCTCGTCTTTATTTTCTTCTGCCATGGGAGGTCGTAAGGGTTTGCGAGGCTGATCTTGCAAGGGTTCAACTAGATCGAGCCCTAACTCCTTATACCCTGACCACATTGGGGACATGCAAAGAAAAAAAAAGAAATAGCAGACTGCTCTGATACCACTGATCCATATTTATGCAGGAATGCAACAAAATACATAAATAACCATAAACATAGAGATGCCACGGAAATAATGCATCATTTCATTAATATCAAATCACAGAAATATGCTTACAGACATAATGGAAATAAAATAGCTAGGGTGCTAGTAGCGAATCTCTGAGAAGAGATGTGGTGGCTACAGACCTCTGAGCTGTGTTACAATGAGGCTCAAGAGCCTATTTATTATTGAGAAACAATGGAAAAACTGAAACGTCCAAAAACCTAACTCTAGGAGATGAAGCACCAAAACTGTGGGTCCTGTTTGGGTAAATTGGTGTTTCAACTTCCTGGGGACGTAACTTTTGCATCCGATCTCTATTTGATGCGCTCAATAGTTCGTTAGAAAGATATATCCGAGGATTAAAACTTTCAATGTGAGCAGCATCGGTCCATGGACCCATGATGCTCCCAGGTTTCCCAAAAAACGTTGTTTAGGGCCTCAAAACGGCTCCGGAAGTTTAGGACCCGAAAAATTGCTAAAAATAATAAGTTATGCTGCAACTTAAAAAATGAATGAACTGATAGTGGGGGTTCAAATGTAATAGGTGGGTGGCCATCGATATCCACCTGCATCAACTCCAACCTTGTTTTTCACCCTAGGAAGTCTCTCTATGGTCTCAAACAAGCTCCTCGGGCTTGGTATGCCAAAATGGATAGATTTCTATTAGATAATGGCTTTTCTAGGTGTCATTCTGACAACACTGTCTACACCAAGAAAGTGTGTAAGTCCTTCACCATCCTTGTTCTTTATGTTGATGATCTTATCCTTACTGGTAGTGATCCAAACCATATAAACCATGTGAAGTCTAGCCTCAAAAAGAAGTTTGAAATGACAGATTTAGGACACTTGCATTATTTCCTTGGTCTTCAAGTCTTGCAATCCAAGGAAGGCATTACCCTCTCTCAGTCCAAGTATGCCTGTGATCTTCTACACCACTTTCACATGGAAGACTGTAAGCCAACCCCTTCTCCCTTTTAGTCTGGAGTCAAGCTTTCAGTCACTTGCACTACCCATGAAGTTGATGCTACCTTATATTGTCAACTTGTTGGTAAAATTCTGTATCTAACCCATACCCGTCCTGACCTTTCCTTTTCCCTTGGTCTTGTCACTCGGTTTATGCACCAACCTCATGAAAGTCAGTAGAAAGCAGCTAAAAGAATACTTTGATATATTCGAGGTACAATTCAGTTTGGGAGCGTATCCATTTTTGATTGGTTTCAATGATTCTGATTGGGCTGGTGACCCTAATGATCGAATGTCTACTGCAAGATATGTATTCAGTCTTGGTTCAGGACCTATTACTTGGTCTTGTAAGAAACAAAGTGCCATCTCTCTTTCTTCAGCAGAAGCAGAGTATCGTGATGCAGTTGAAGCCAACAAGGAAGCCATGTGGCTTCGTCAGATTCTGTCTAAATTTGGTCTTCATCAGTAGCATCCAACTACACTTTGGTGTGATAATCAGAGTGCCATTCAGCTATGTAAAGATCCAATTCAGCATTAGCGTATGAAACACATTGAAATCCACATACACTTCATAGGAAAGCTCATTCATGATCGTGTTCTTGAAGTGCAGTACTGTCCAACCAATGATTAAGTAGTCGATATCTTTACGAAAGCTCTCACAAAAGTGAATTTTACAAAAATTCGATCCATGCTTGGAGTTCAGGAAAGTTTTCATTAATGGGGGATAGGCTCTAATGCCTCCTTTCTTCTCCAATTGTGTCACTTTTGCAAATCCTTCAATCCTATCCCAATTTGTTCTTAAGGGGGGATGTTAGGATATTTCAACACATAGGAAATAGGCTCCTTTTGTGTCACCTTTTTAAATCCTTCAATCCTATCCCAAGTTGTTCTTAAGGGGGGATATTAGGATATTCCGACACATAGGAAATAGTTAAGAATAACTTAGTCTAGTGTAGAGTTAGGTAAAGCGTGTTTCTTTACCATGTACATTTGTAACTTATAATTCGACGGTCACAATTTGTAGTGATCCGATGGTTATCTCTCACCTCGGTATTAACGACACTTAATCCGTGGCTTAACACTTGATTGGTCCATGATCTCTATTTAAAGAGCATGGAGGGTCATTTGTCTGGTAACCGTTTATGATAGAAACATATGTAAATTTTCTTTTTATATTAATAAATTTCCTAAAGTGGCCGCGTTGGCTCAGGCCGTGGACTGTTTCCCTCTTTGAGGGTTTTAACAACATGCTTATACTGGTGTACTGATTTGTGATTTGTTTGTGAGAGGTGACCTTTGGTTCTTGATCTAAGGAACTTACCCTGTAAATTCCTACAATATTTATACCAATATGAACATAAAAATTTGTATTGAATACCTGTTCTGGCCTTATCCCGACCTTCTTCATTGTCAGCTCCATCTACTGGTGCTAGGAGGTTAATTCCCAATGCTTGAATTTATTTATTTATTTTTTTTTATTTTATTTTATTTTATTTTATTTTATTTATTTATTTATTTATTATTATTATTTTTTTTCTGTTAGCAACTTTGCTAAACGCTGTCCTTTAATTAAATTGGTGGGTTTAATGTCCAAATCGTACTCCTAGATTTTAGCTATCCCTTTTCCTCTTTTTCCTTCAACATCACTTTGAACTAGCACGTCCTTAATAATAGAATTAGGTACATACGCGGTTATTTGGGATTGTAACACATAAGTCTTGAAGGATTTGAGTGCTTTGAATAATGCATACATTTGTTTCTCCAAAATTTTATATTTGAGCTCAACATCTATGAGAAATTTGCCGAAGAATGCCACTGGCTGCTCCTTATTATCCTCATTTTTCTGCAATAACACAACAACAATAGTAGTGGGAGAAGCAAATGAAAATATTTGAAATACCTTTTGATAATCATGACTTATTAGAATAGGAGCTTCCTGTAGTGCTTCTTTTATTCTGGAAAATGCTTCTCTTGCTTCTTTATCCCATCTCACTTCTAAATTTTTCTTCAACATGTCAGTTATATTTCTCACAATATCATCATAGTTTGTTACAAATCTTCTCAGAAAGTTTATTTTTCCCAAAAATCTCCGAATATCTTTCTTTCTTCTAGGTAAAGGAATTGTTTGAATTTATTCCACCCTTGTTGGATCAATCTTCACTCCTTGTTTTGAAACTATGTGGCCCAATAATTTAACTTCTTCTAAGGCAAACAAATATTTCTTAGGGTTTAGTGATAGACCAAACTTCCTCCATTTTTCGAAAGTTTTTTGCATATGTTCCAGGTGTTCATCATCTGACCCTGAGAAAACCGTTACATCATCCAGATATATAACCACATACTTTTCAGCTACAAACGCCATGTCCATGGCCCTCTGAAAAGTCACACCTGCATTCATAAGACCAAATGGCATTCTTGCCTACATAAAAGTACCCCAGGGGGTTGTGAAAGCTGTCTTTTTCTGATCTTCCTTATCCACTGCCACCTGATTATACCTAGAGAATCCGTCAATCATGGATATCCTGTAAGCTCCTGTCACTTTTTGTAAGACATAATCCATCTTAGGTAATGAATAATTATCCTTTAGAGATGCTCTATTCAAATTCCTGAAATCTACACACAACCTTATCTCTCCATTTTTCTTCCTCACAAGAACTAGATTAGAAACCCAATCCGAATATCTGAGAGGAGCTATGATTTTTTCTTGCAACAATTTCTTCACTTCCTTTTCAATTGGAGCTAACAGTAATGGATTGATCTGTCTAAGATTTTGTATGTGTGGTTTAGTTCCTGCTTTCAATGGGATGTTATGCTATATTATGCTTTTATAATACATTTTCAAGTCTTCATATGACCAAGCAAACACATCCATATACTTTTTAAAAATATTAATGTATGTTTCTTTATAATTTTTGGGAACACCTTTGAATAGTTTCACCATTTTCGGCTCTTGCTGAGTTCCCAAAATTACAATCTTCCATCTCTTCCTCTTGATGTATTTTCTTTGTATTAACAACAACATCATTAGAATCAAATAGTCTTTCAAGGGGAACCAATCCTTTAGGGAGTATATTATCTTTCAATTGGATAATATTTTGCTCACCTATTAATTGTTTAAGGTTTCTTATCTCTCCTTTTTGCTTTGTCTGTTCTTCTTCTTGATCTATCTCAACATCTTCAAAGTTTTCAGTCATTGCCAAGAAATGATTTATCTGATCATCATCTTCAAACACCTGCCAATGTTTCACATTGTCAGGATTAGAGGTTCTATGCCTAATTTCAATCTCAAACCTTAACCTTGGATTCATTAGTGGCTTAAAGGTACTAGCTGTAGCTTCTAATGAAACTGCCAACCTATTCCCATCCCTCGTAATGAATTGAAGATTGAAGGCTTCAAAATAGTTCTCTATCAAATCCCAAACTTCATTTTTGTATGATCTTAATCTCAGATGCTTGGTCTCACAACGATTTTTAATATGTCTTATTATCAATTCAGAGTCACCGAAAATTGAAATACACTGAACTCCCATCTGTTTAGAAACTTGAAGGCTTAAAATTAAGGCCTCATACCCAACCAGATTGTTTTTTGAATCAAATTCTAATTTAAAAGAAAAAGGCATGAGGTTACCTTCTGGTGATATCAACAAGAATCCAGCTCTCGTGCCATCGTTGGAGTAGGCACCATCAAAATAACATTTCCAAATATTTTTTGAATGCAGTTCATTATTTATAACTACTGAAGATAGCTGCTTTCCTATGTCTTCAGAAAATTCTGCATCTTCATGTAGCATGAAACATGAAATATCTTCTGTTTCTTGACTATAAATAGGGGAATCTCCTGCATCTTTCTTGGTAGTGGTCTTCACGAACCTTGTTTCCCTGTACAATCTCCTTTATTCCCCATTGAAAACAAGAATGATAGCATAAGTGAAATCTATTTTTAGAACACCTCCCAACTTTTCTCCCCAAGATCTTGATAGGAGCATTCCAAACTTGGCTGGAATGTCAGCAACAACTACATCCATGACTATACTCTTTGCTAGAATTTGTGCCAAAGAAACTACTACATCTTTAATTAACCTAACATATTTCACCCTTTTGGAATCAAATGAATACAAATCCCTGTAAGGTTTGGTAATTTGCAAGTTTAGTTCCTTCACAACATACAATGGCATGAGATTATGGGATGATCCTGAGTCCATCATATAATTATCGAGAGTAAAATCATGAAGCAATAGAGAAATATAGAATGGTGGAATAGAATGATCTACTTCTTCTACATGAGGACCAAAGGTGACCACTGGCTTCTCTTTTTGTAAGTTCACAGTGTCACTTATATCTTCAATCTGTGTGAGATTAATAAATTCTAAAATTTCTTTCTTGTAGATTGGTATTTTAGCTAATTCTAGAAGAGGTACCTGAATTTTTACCTTCTCCAACTCTTTTGTCAAACTGAAAGCATGAGTTTGTTTAAAATTATTTTCAGGTTCTTCTTCATTCTTTCTAGAATTTGTTGCTTGTTCAGGTATAGGAAAAACTCTCTCCAAAATATTAGTATCAACTTATTTTCTCTGGGAAGGTTCACCCTGCTGCACATCTGTTCTATTAACTGAATTTATAGGTTGCTTCCCATTACTGGCTTGTTTTATAGGGTTATTTTGTTGTGGAGTCGCCATTGGAGGAGGAATATAATCTTTTCGTTCACCTTCATTATCTTGCACTCTAGATATATTTCTAGACCTTAGATCATACTTTTTATGTAACTTAGCTTGCATGAAATCTATGAATTTCCTACAGTATTCATCCATTTCATCTTGATCAAAAGATGCTTCAGCGTCAGCATATTCTCCTTCACAATCTTCCTCTTCATCCTCTTCTATTATGTACATAGTAGATATTTGATCTTCAACCTCCTTTTGGTCATCTTCCGTAGACTTTCCAGGTGCTGCTTCTATATACAATGGTACTTGAACCTGATTTTGATCTTTTCTTTCCCTTTGAAAAATTTTCAGGGGTTGTCTTCGGAATTGGTGGTTAAAACCTCCTGGGTTTTGTTGTACTTCTCTTTGGGAGTTTTACTTTCCAATTCCATCTTAACTAGCTTATTTGACAAATTTTTTATCATCTTTGTCATATATTCAATTATTTGATCTTGTGATGATTCTCATTTTTCTTTCCCCTTCTCTTGGACTGGCTGTTTCCCTTTCGTCTTCCTAGCTGCAGTCATATTAGCTTCAATTTCTAAAGCATCTGTCTATATCTGCTATAGAGTAGGGGATCTCCTTTCTATAAGTGTGAGACTAAAATCAGCTTCAAAATCCCCAGAAAAAACCACCTTTGCTCCAAAAGGAGGGGGCTTCATTTCTACAGGAAAACTGTTATACAATTTATTGAACCTTTTCATAAAATCTAATATATTCTCATCTGGTTTTGTTTTGATTGCATTGAATTCTGTAAGTGAATATCCATGATCCCTTTTTTCACCCCATCTCTAAGTGAATTGATTTTCCAGTTCTTCCCATGTATTAATAGAATCATTTGGAAATCCCTTAAACCACTTTCTAGCCTCTCCATCCAGAGATTGAACAAAAATCATCATTACAACATCAAGATGTTCTATATTCAGATTTTTCAACAAAATTACAAAACACAAGCAAGTGTTTTTATGCAGTTATTTCATCTTCTCCAGTAAAACGTGGGAGTAATTTAATATACTCTTGAGGCATTGCATTCATTGGGTTGGAAGGTTAAGTGGAGCATATCTGTTCAACAAAAAGGCTAGTGCTGCCATGTTTGCACCTTGATTGACTGTTCCTTGGTTAGATGCAGTCGATGAACCTGCTATGAAAATGAACGGAGGTGGAGGTAAAACTGATATGGGAGTGGTTTGATGGAAAATGGCAGAGGGACCAACAACTGGATTTTGTTGAGCTTGAGTAAAAGTAAAAGAAATAGACTCAAAGGAGTGTTCTTCCAACTTAGGTTCTTGAAAATAAATTGGCGTGAAAGGTGAATCTTGTTCCAGGAAAGGAAGTACTTTTGAGATATCTTCAAACAAAGGATTACTAGAACTAGTGTCAGGGGCATACAGTGTAGGACTAGGTGTTGAGGGGGTTTTGGGTTTCCGAACACTTTTAGAAACCAATATTTCAGGGTCTAACAAAGCATGGACATTTTGTTGTGAGGTATTTGACCTCGTGTGAGGCCTTTTGTGAGCTAGAATTATGAGAATAACAAACACGAAAAAATATTTCCTCCTCACTGAACAACCAAAGGAAATAATGTGAAAAACCTAGGGAAAATAAACTCCATCTCTTGGTCCCCAGCAACGATGCCAAAAAATGTTGTATCTTAAGAGACAATTCCTTGGCTATGGAAAGGAATCAATGCTTAAGACATTTTAAAAATGTGTCACAGAAGTAATTATATCAGGTGGTCTTTGTTCAATCCCTTTGGAAACTAATTCTTTAAACCCTTTAATAATATGGTATAATGAAAGACTCTACAATGCCATCATACTGCTAATATCTGAATGGAGAAGAAGAACTATAGAAGAAACACAAAATGATATGCTGGAATACATGATATATCACTTTAAATTTCAGATTGAATTTATGGAGAGAGAGGAAACTCAAAGTAATATGCTGTAAACAAAAAATATATTACTTTTAAGTTCCAGAGAGAATTTTTCAATGGAGAGGATTTGGAGTGAAGGAGCGCAAATTAAGGTTATTTAAATCTTACTCAGAGATGTAATTAAGAGACAGAAAACTACTTTACTTCACTTCATTCTAGAAAGAAGGAACACAAAATGGCACATGAAAAATGAATCACCATCAAAAGTTGCAGGAAAATTGATGCTTCTTTCATTAATTCCTTAAAAAAGTAAGTACCAAAGTTTTAGTCTTCTAGAGGTCCAAAACTCGGAACCCCTCTTCTTTCTTTCTATCTTGCTTAAATACATCAAAAAAAGTTCATAACTGCTAGAACTTCTTGAAACTACTTCGGCTACCTAAACTGTTAAAAATATTTATTACATTGCAATTGAAGATATCACTATAGCTTTGATCTTAACAAATAAAGAAAACAACTTAAAATTTGAAATATTATTCTTTTTACTGAATCTGTTTTGTTGCTGATGCGTCTCCCCAAAGTGCTGATGTGTCTCCCTGACATATCGGACATCCTTGCCCTACATTTCTTCTAGAGTTAAATATGTGTCTTTTCTACTTGCTTTCATGTCTTTTCTGTTTCTGATGTGGTATTCAAACAGTTCGACAATAACGCATCTTTTCCCGACTTGACCCAGCTGTTGTGTTTCCAACAGTGCCACCATATGCTCCTTTTTCCCGACTCTGCCTATGCATCTGTGTTTCAAACAATGTTATCATGTCCCCTTCTGCCTGACTTTGCCTCTTCTTCTCTAGCATTCCATCTTCTCTTCTCCTTTGCTTTGCGTTGGGTCACTTAACTGAGTCCATTGCCCACGTTCGCATTTCTTCATAAAACAACACAACTGCACATAATCCTAGACTTTAAATAAATTCAAATTTTCCTTTGAAAACTATCACATTCGTCCCTTTATCGCGTTTTTCATTTCCGCATTCATAACATATTCATGAGCACCATTCCTCCTGAGCTTGCGATGTGCGATGTGCGATAAATCTAGGGATGATGTGGAAAGTGGAGGTGGGGCTGATTGCAAATCACAATTGGTGATATAAACCCTTGTCACACTTCACATTTCGACATTCATAACATATTCATGAGCACCATTCCTCATGATCTTGCGATGTGTGATGTGCGATCAGAATATATTAAATCATAGTTCTGAGCTGCATCGTGTCTGCTTTGTTATCACACTTCAACGAATCTCATTATCTTATGATCGCTATCCCTTCTGAGCTTGCAATGTGCAATATGCGAGAGGGTCCCATGGCCAGAATTTAAATACTTTAGATTCAAGCTTCGAACTATATCACATTTGGTACTCGTATCGCATTTCGCATTCGACGATTCAACCTTGTTATGTTCCTCCCAAGCTTTGCGATTGCGATTTGCAATATGCGATCAAGCCTTCCACATGTGATTGCGATTAAGCCTCCGATCACTGTTCTGCATGTATATTTTCACGACTCGACGCTGACCTGTGCGCAATGTTCTGAATGGATAAATCAACCCGAATCTTGAACTTTTCTACATGCGAATAAACCCGAGTCAACCCGCCTTCACATATCCACACATAATGTTAATACACCAACATATAAAACAAAAATTATTTTTCGATATACAAAAAAATTTACATTTTCTAACATATATGATTTTGTTTGGTGTTTTGAGAAATGTTTGAAAAGTAAATGCAAATGAGCCACAAAAATTAGCATCTTTAAATTTACCTGATCTATCAAAGTTAAGAAATGACCCCATTGCACACAATCCCAATTGGCTTCCCATGCCCATGAATCTCCCTTTGGATATCCTAAAGTTCGAAGGGAAGTAAGCGGAATACCCTGGAAACCATGTAATGACTTTCCACTTATGGTGTTCATCGAACAATATTATTGATGATACTATTCGATTAATACTATTTCAATGCACCTTAACCGGACCATCCGTGAAATGGTATGTAGAGCAGCCTTCTACTTCACATGGAACCTTAAGTGCCCTCGCTACTACGTTCCTCACATATTTCCAGTTACCCATCCACCACGCTTGATGAATGGAGTTATTGACGCATTTTAGACAAACTCTAATTGTCCATATCTTGAACCATCTCCCTGAATGGCGGCGACGTCGAAGTTTGTGTAAAGCCAAACTCGACGATCAAGTTTTACTAGACCTATTCCTGAAAAATCTCACAACAGAGATTTCGAAGGATGTAGAAACTCAAGGACCTACTTCCGAAGAGGATGGAATTAGCAAAGCCCAACAGCTCGAGCTGATATAAACCCATTCAGGATACATCCTACCTAATGCCCCACGACTGCAAACTTATAAATAATTTCCAGGCACGTCGAACACTGTAGATGGATTTATAGGGTCACTGACCCAAAATCACATAGGCAGTAGTAATCCATACCCCGGTTACGTGTATGATATTATCCAGAACATCCTGCAACCGGTGTACCATTAGAGTCATCATGCACTTCTACAGAACATAAACAATAGGGTGCCATTGTACCATCATCAATAAGGATGATCTTACCTTCCCACATAGGGGACCCAGTATGCAACTAGGAATGCTGAAGGAAGAGCTCCCCCCAGCAGTTATTTACAAACAAAGGATAGGGACCTCAACATCCCCACTCCCTAGTACAAAAACCACCACTGCAAAATAATGCACCAGTGAACTTTATGCAGCCTTCCCAAGCCCAATCACGCTAGTCATACGACGACGGGAATCATTTTTATCATCCCAACATGACAAGGAAAAAACCAAAATTAAAAAAAAAGGGAAATCCTGGACTAGGGGGAAACAACCAACAATGTCCTCCGCGATCTCAGGCTGCGGGCAATCTTAACCGAAATCAAAACTAGTTTTCTAAATGTTAGTATGTTTCCATTGACCATCTAATAAATCTTTTTTACCTGTGACCATTGATTTTAGGCTAGAAATCACTCCTATCAAACACCAATGTTTTAGTACACTTGTGCACTAAACACACTGACACACAAGGCCTCCAAACAAACCTGTTATCTTTCTTCCTCCACACTATTAGATTAGGGATTCAATTAACCCCACAACAGGCCTACGCATAGCCTTTCAATATGGTTAAGGTTGTGCGAACTTACCACAAGTCTATCCTCCTTCTACGACCTGCTGAGATAGAGGTTGCAGTCCCCAATGAAGCCCTTAAACAACATACAAACCTTACCTCTGCCCTCGGATCCCTTCCTGCAATCTCGATCTCCAAAACCAGCTTCGAAACAATCCTTAAAATCACCTCGTTGTCCAGCCATTTGGTGTGGCCTTCGAGCATAGGGCCTCGAACCTTACTCCAAAAAAATTTGGCTTATAACTAGCCCTTGGTCACCCAAAAAAAACCTTGACACAGACCTAAACCTTTGTTGGTGTCCACCCTTATTTTTTTGCGGTTAGGGCACAAAGATAACCTCTCCAATGAGCTCTCCTCCAAGATGAATTTTTCACAATGGATGCTAAAACAACATCAAATCACCCTTTATTTATACACAACAAAGGGGCTAAATGAATTGATGAAAAAACACATGTATTGGTCAAATTTTACTTCAAGCCTACATGAATTGAAAACCAATAATTATTTGTCAACATAAAAACTTCATTTCTCCACTTCTATAACTCATAATTCGACGATTCATGAAGCGTTGGATTCTCCTTTCTGTCCTCTATTTTCTAATGCCATGATATGTAGAAATGTGCTCCCGAAAATGCCTAAAACATGATTGGGTGCAAAAACCCCATACTTGGGTTCAAATCCCCAAAGTGACCCTTGTGGCACTTTTCCCTCCAAACCCTGAACCCTAGGGCTTGGAGTACCTCCCAAGCTACAAAAAACAACAATCCCTCTTAGCGAGGGAGGTACTTCCAAGACTAGGAAGTATCTCGTCATCATCATCACTGCTCGCAACACTTGCCCAAATCCTGGTGCTCACAATTGTAAAAATCCCCTATGGTGAACTACGCCCTTTTGTGTCGTTGTCACTTACAAAAGCATCCTTCTTCGTATTGTTTTTCTGTATCGCTTTCCAGTCCCTCCATGGTTCCTTCTGGGTAGATGTGGAATCACCCTTGCTTCCCACTGACCACCCTCTTTTCTTGGGCGGAAAAGTCTCCCTCTGAATTTGTAAGCACCCTCTAGAACTTGACTCCCTAAGTCTCTGGAACTTGGACCTTCTTCTCCAGAAATTGTACCTTCTTCTCGGGAACCTATACCTGCTTCTGCACCTGCACCTGCACCTGCTCCTTATTCTCTGTGTTAATCAAGGTTTTCATTGATGTGAATATCACATTTTTTGTGATGGAAAATTCTTATGATGTGTGATGTTGCCTAAATTTCCATTGATCATAATACCCTAATGATGATGTCCTTGAACTAACCATGAAGATTCCCTAGATCCCGGATGATGTCCTTACCTTTAATAAGGAAGTATAAAGATGCTTTGGGATTCAACTGCGTTAAGTAGGTCATTCATCTATGACCATTAATTAGTTACAACTTCCTCTCATGGAAATGGTCATAGATGAATGAATTACTTAACGCAGTTGAATCCCAAAATCTAATATAATGCACTGCAGAAACCCCTCATACTTAAAATAAATATGCCATGTCAATTATGTGCCTATGATTGATGCTCATAGTGATCTAGCCTTTAAGTGCCAATGATGTATCTAATATACAAGACCTTGATGACATATGGAGGACTATACATGAACGACCTTACATTGATGAAATATAAATCTCAAGATGGGCTCTTTGGATGGAAATTAATGGATGTTGTAATGTGACATGGTTGGTAACATGATTGATGCTACACTATCACACATAAGGACATACATAATGATGACATGAAAAATGATGGGAGATATGACATAAATGACCTCACCATACTTGATGACATATAATGACATCGTTAGATACATGACAATGGAGAAGCGATTAATGACCTCTTGCTGTCCTAATCACCTTCTGCACTAAAAATTCCAAATAATCATAAAGAAAATTATTTTTTGACATTTTGAATACATAATTTCAAAAGGGCTCGTTCACCATCTTAAAGAGGACTCCTTCCTGTTTCCAATGAGCCCTCATATACCCCAAAAATCCACGTGGTTAGAAATATATTGGTTTTTGAAGTTGTGCAATAATTTTTTTTGGGCCGACCTGTCCTAGCTCTGAATGTCGGCCTCCCACCAAGAGACGTGTATCTTCATTAAAGGTTGTAATATTCCCAATTTTAGCCTCAAGCTAAAATGGAATATTATAGTTGCACATTTTATTTTTGTTTAATAAAATGGGCAAGGAGACACCTTAGCCCCTTTTAAATGAAGAAATAACACTCCTCATGTGAAAAGGAGGAGAATAAAGCAGCTGAAATAAACACCAAGGGTGTGAATGGAACCCAGCTCACTTGATTAGTCATCTTTGACTAACATCAACAACACTGCCCAAGGAGGAAGAGGCTTCCTAGAGAAGCTGCACAGTTTTGGAGGGAAGAGATTCACATAAGGGTGGAAACCCTAATTGGTGGGACCATGGTGGAGAAGAGTTCTCTCACTTTATATGGAGGATATGGCAGCCCATTTTCATTAGGTTATGTTTTAGAGTTTTAGACTTGGGTCTGTAAAGCTTGCATCCTCGGCTGTTTAGCAGGGTGATGGTGCCCTCGGGCACGAGGGTGTTCCCGGTCAAGAATCCCTACCTCTTCCTCAAGGAAGGATGAGGATTGAGATACATTTCCTCAATCTAGCATTGGTCACAGCTTCATTCATCTTCTACAACATTATTTCTGCAGTATAGAGGACGTTGTGTAGCTAGGTGCAGCTAGAGAGGAACTCATGGAGTCTCTCTTGTCTAGTTTTCTTCAGTGGAGGAGTGATCTATTCATTGGAGGAGCTGCAAGGAGGATTCCTGGGCTGTATTTTAGATCAGTGGCATGAGGCCACACTTCCATCATCTCCCACTGTGCAGTCCATGGAGTAAACTGCATTATTTTGGAGGCAGTGAGAGAGGGGTTTCTGGAGCTTCAGAGGAGGATGTTTATGAGACAAAGTGATCAGAACTTTACATTAGAGACATGATCAGAGGAGGGCATCTAAATTTCAGATCAGCCACAACCTCATTCTTGTTTTGGTTCAGTTGCGGTGACAACTCAGTTGTCACATTTTGGTTTACTCCAGCATTTGTAGAAATCTTCATTTGGCTAGAAATATTGTATTTCAGCCCATTTCTTGGTTATTGGGCTATTTCTTGTATTCCTTCAGCCACATATGTATTTTATTCATATTCAGCAGCTTATGCCTTCATATACACTATGGAGTTGCAACTACTCTTGTATTTCACTGCTGATTCATAATTGAAGGTTGGATCCTAAAGCTTGAGTGGCTTGTCCCTCATGATATTTCTTGTATTTTACTGCTGATTCATAATGTAATGATGGCTGTAGAATTTTCCCTCTTATGGTGCATTTCAGATTTGCAGATTTAACATTCATGTTCTTATGTTGCTGTAAGCTCTCTCATTGAGCATTGTTTGAGACACCTAGATTGGGGAGATCTGAATAACCCATCTAGATGTATTTATTTGAGCTCATATTCTACATAGTAGTTGTATTAGATTTTTTCTAGGGAATACCAGTGGTGGTGTGTCTTATTTATGTAGCATCTTCTTTATACAGCATCCTCAAGGACCCTGTAGCAGAAATTCCCGAGGTGGAATATTGCATATCCATAGACAGAGTCTGTAAAGGGCCAGCTAGCCTCAGGATCTCTCCCTTATTTGAAGGAGACATATCTTGTAAATGCCCCAACAGTAAATCTCTGAAATGGACTTGCAGTCTCTCACTGAAGAAGGAAAAATGGAATATCTTAAGATATTCCCGATGGAGTAGAAAATTCCAGATTTGGAATATTACAAAGGTCGAAACCTAGTATATATTGACGTCTAAAATTCTCATTTCGAGCATAAATTTTGGTGAGAAATACAAATAAGAAACACAAAAAAATAAGAGGTCGAGGAGAATGAAAGGAGATCATTGTGTGGGCCTTTTTGGGTAAATTCTATTGAAGCTCTGATCTTGTGCATATTGTTTCTCGGTCCAGTGGAAACATTTTAAAGGTATATTATTATGAATACAACATACTTGTGATGGAACATATTTCCAACCTATAATAGCATATATCTTTGAACCTATGATGGAACTTCTCATTGAATATGTGGAGGTTAATTACTAAGGATTAAAAATAGATCCGTGGTAACCACCTTTTGGAGCTGTGGTGATACTCTTTTCAGACTTGTGGAAATAAATTTTTTGGTTTGATCTTAGCCTGAAATAGGCCTGTAAAGACCAAAACATTTCGGCCTTTTGAAAACAGGTGTAGACCTGCAATTTGGCCTCTCCTGTGTGACATAATCAGGCCTCCAACTTGGCCTTATTTTCAAACTTCATACATGTGTATCTATTGCAGAAATTGTGGAGCTATGACTTCAGATCTAGTTTGATAATAACTTGCACTTGTGGCACACACTCTCATTATCCTATTGCAGTTCGAACCTATGGACAAATAATAATTGAAGTTTGGCTGAAGGATAATTGAAGCACTGTTGACCTCTTATTTTCTAAATGGGTATTCCTCAAGGAAAACCTTGAAGCAGCAGAATTGAAACACCATTGGAGGCATACGTACAACAATAGAAGACTGTTTAGAGAGGACCCATTGGGCATTCTTGAAACAAATGCGTTGAAGCATATTTTGGAGACACCCTTAAAGACCTAGAGGTGTGGCATTGTTAAAAATCTTAGAGCTATAATTGAAGACTTGTCCTTGTGCAGTTATTGGAGCATACCGTTCTTGAAGACATCTTTTTGGAACAACACTAGAAGAGCACTGTTTGGGTCATCTTGAAGATTGATTATTTAAGATCCCTTGAAAGATCTATTAAATTCCTTTTTGTGAAAGCAACCTTGAAGAACATCTAGTGTATTTGGAGACTAATTGTATTAGTCCATTGGAGAAACTTTTGAAGAGCATTTTAACATCTTGGTGGAAATTTTGATATACATCCTGAAGAGGATTTGGAGTAGTCTTGGTATATTCTTGAGCACACCTTGAGGCATTATTGAAGATATCTGAAGAGACTTATAGAAGCTAATCGTGGAAGGGTTATTGAAGACCATGATGTGTTGAAGCCATCATGAGGTGACTTTGGAGATATTTGTTTGGGTGTCATGAAGAGTAGTGGTGACTCCTTCATGATAAGGCAAGGTTTTCATTCATGAAGTGACATGAATGCTAAGTGAAGGCATTGCTGAAGATTGAAAGGGATCATTGAAGAAGACACAAGGAGCCGTGAAGAACAATCAAACACATCTTGATGAATTGAATTTGACGGTTGGAGCCCAAGAGGTTGGAGCCTCATAAGAGACAAGATTGGTGCCTTGGAAGATAAGGTTGGAGCCCTAGAGGATATGAGTCCTCAAGAGACTTGGTTGGAGCCTATACCAGAGATAGGGTTGGAGCCCTACATGTTGGTGCCTCAAAGTGACAAGGTTGAAGCCTTGGAAGATAGGGTTGGAGCCCTAGAGGTCAGAGCCTCGTGAAGTCCAAGTTGGTGCTTGGCATAGTACAGGTTGGTGCCTGGAAGGATTAAATATTGGTTTCTTCATCTAGGGTTGGAGCTCTATACTATTGTATTGGATTTATTGTAAAGAAGAGATTAATAAAAGTATTTATTCTTATTGTTCATTTTGTGTTCTAATTATAAAAGATCTAAATTGGTAAAAGTAACAATTGAAAAGAAATACTGATTCACCCCACTCTCAGTATTTACAACACTTTGGACCCTGCACCTGCTCTATAATGTTCCCAAATTTTAGCCTCAAGCTAAAAGGAACATTATAGTTAGCATTAGATAAATAAAATGGGTAGGGAGGCCCATGAACCTCTTTAGAAGGAAAAATAACATTCCTCATGTGAAAAGGGGAAGAATAAGCAGCTGGATTGAGCACCTGTAGGTGTGAACATGATTGGATCATGTTGATTCAGTCATATTTGACCAAGTCGACATGCACAATCTAGATACATTGTATCTCCATGATGGAATGCACAGTTTTAATGGAGGAAAACTTGCATGGGCTAGGTAGCATATATGGATGGGACCCATTGAGGAGAGGAGCACTTTATATATATGGAGAGGAGGAAAACCATTGTATTCATGCTTGGATTATTATTTGCTTTGGTATGTTGAGACTTTGTTTCATCTTGCTGTTTAGCAAGGTTGCAGTGCTGTTTAGCATAAGGGTGTTCCCGGTCGGGAATCCCTACCTCATCCTCAGGGAAGGAGAGGTTCTTGAGCTACATTTCCTCATTTAAAAATTTTGGCCAAGCTACCTCCTTAAGTTATAGTGCAGTTTCTGTTTAGAGCTGGGTTGTGTTGCAGGGTGCAGCAAAGGAGGATCTCTTTGAGCCATTTCTGGGCTTGTTTTTTAGTGGAGAGTTTGTCTATCCATTGGAGGATCAGCAAGGGAGGCTCCTGGGCATATTTCCACATCTTGGCATTGGGCCAAAGAATATCTGCACTTTTATAGTGCATTCCCTTGCAGGAACTATGTCATTTTTCAGAGAGTAGCTGCAACAAGGTTTAATACCTTGATTTTTTGCTAGTTTCCTTGGGCAAGGGCCAACCCTTCCCCCAGAAAGCTAGGAAAAGGGATTATAATCCCTATTGTACTTATTTAAGTCATATTCATATAATTTTGTAGTAAACTACATTATTTTTTAGATTAAATATTCAGATCTACTTCTCTTGTACTCAAGCTGTCAAGAAACCCTTGCCGGGTTATCTCATTTGTATAAAAGAAGCTAGATCTCTGCTTTTCTCCATGTATTGATGTAATAAACTCTATATCTGATATTTATATCATATTACATCTGAAACCCTCATAAAATCAGGTTGTTCAAGCTTCAATAATTTCTGCATACAATAAGTCATGGGATTTGGGCATTTTTGAGCTGTATTGGGGTCGGGAGATCTATTTAACATAGCTAGAGTCATTTGTTTCTGATGAAATTTGGAATTTGAGTCCCACATGACCTAAGATAAAGGATCCCACTATCATTTCCCCTTACTGTTATGAAAATCTCATAAATTAACGTTTTTGGTGTTGGAAATGCTGATTTTCCCCACTTTTGATCGAGGGAATGGATCATCTTTCTTGCTGCTGTATACATGATTGATGGAAATGTGATATAATACATTTTATGAGCTATATTGCTACATCTCCAACTTAATATTATCTTTAGATATTCTATTTGTTGTAGAAAATCCCTTGTTTGGGATATTACAGTGGTATCAGAGCATAATCTTGGCTCAGCCTTTGGAACACAGCCATTATGATATTCAAAGAAGAAAATATGAGTAGAAATAAGACTCCATTATATGGAGGAAGAAAGGAGGATAAGCTTTCAAAGCTTCTTCCTAAATCTATAAAGAGCATTCATGAAGATCTCAAGAAAATAAGAAGGGAGATGTACAGAGAATCTCCAAGAGGGTTTGAATCTGAATCAAACTCTAGATTTTCATATGAGGAGTGTGAGAATTCAGCCACACACTATGTTTCACAGCACAGTCAAGAGCCCATATCTATCAAGAGAAAGATGAAGGACGGAGGAATTCCTAAGAGGGAAACTCTTAGTGGTTTGTTGCAAGGTTATGAATCTCAAACTGAAAGGTTTAGAGATCATCTTAATTTTTCAGAGTTTTGAAAGATCAAGGTGAAGGGAAGCAAGCAGGAGGATAGATTTCTTCTATCTACTTTTGATGGTTCACCTGCATGTTCAACCAAAGCTTGTGTGGAGGAACTAGACACCTTTTTGCAGCAGCACCAAATTTCTGAAGATGATGCAATCAAAGTTGCAGCACTGCATTTTGGAGGTAAGGCATATACATGGTGGATATTTGAGTCTTTTTCTTTAAAGAATGCAAATACTTCTTCTTATGCAAGGTTCATTAAGGCATTGGTGGGAAGATTTGATGGGAAGATTTCTAAAACACATGTGGAGAAGAAAAACAAACTCACACAAACACAAAACTTGCATGTGATGGATGAAACTATAAAATCCACCCCACTTTAGAAACCCACGGAGGAGGCTGATATCTTGCATCATACCTTGCTAGAGGCAAGACCTTTATCTTATATTCTTGAGCAAGGAGGTATGGAGATCCCTTTTTCAAAACAGGATCCAATCATTGGGAGGTTGCCCATTCGTGTTGCAGAGGTTGAGTGCAACAACATTGTCACATCTAGAGATTATTTAGTGCCTCATGTAGAGGAAGGAGGAGCACTTTCTCCAACAAGAGGGGTTCTTGTATCATTGCAAGGGATTCCCTAGGTGCTATAGGGTAAAATTCTTGGGTTGTTGGTTTTCTAATATCCCTCTCAGGGCTTTCCAGTGCCCGAGGTAGACAGTAAGATTAGCTGGATAGTTCAAAAAGAAGGCATATACATGTTCATATCAACTTAAATAACTTGATGGAATAAGGTGGAAGATTACCTCTTTAATGATCTTGAAGTCTTTTGGAGAGCACTGAACAACGAAGCAGGGATCCTTCTTCACCAGCTCCAAATCTCGACCCTGCAATCAATCAAAGCACCCGTGTAATCTATACCATAACATACATTTCCTATCAATTAAGTTAACATATGATAAACATTAAACTATGCAAATCTAAGCCATTCATCTCATGCTATATAAGTAATTGAATAATAATGACAATATCAACGCATATAATGGACAAAACAGATACAGTTCTATTAATTTGTAAAAAGGAGGATTACAACTGTCGGTTGTACCAAGCCCTCCTCAGCCTTCCAATCTCTCTATCTCTCAATGTGGTGATGTCTTGGTCAATAAGTTCTCAATGAACCTCTTTGACTTTGACCTTCACACTACAACAATAATCTCTGCTTCAAAAGTATTCAAAACTTTGAAAATCCTTCGACCTTGAACCAAGAGCCTTCAGCTCCATTTTATAGGAGATGGAGAGAGCAATCACTGCCATTCTCCTTCCACCAGTTTTGAATAGAAAAAACCAAGATGTTTCCTCAAATTCCATGCTTTTGCCTTCTTTGAGAGTTCAGTTGTTTTTGGCAAGGCCTAATAAGAGATTAGTCCTTTGCAGTTTCTATTTTGTACTAACTCTCTTGTGAGAAAAAGCTGGAAATTCAAATCATTCTCTGTGGGTTTTTCCCATTTCAAACTCAAAACACTGGTAACGTTTCCCTCTAGTGTAAAAAGAGCATTTCCCTAGCCACTAATGCGGCCTATTCATTGACCAGGTGCGTTATAACTCTCTTGTGTTGTTATAGTGGGGCGTTACCTTGGCAGAAGTAGGTTTAGTTTAGGTCTTTGTATTCCTTCCATATTTATATTCTCCTCTGAGCTGATGAGGAGGTTTTTTGACCTATAACAGATGCCCCCCAAAGTGTGAGGTGAAAGACGAAGACGATGGCCGAAATACTTTATAATGTGTGTAGTAGAGATAAAGAGATTGAAAGATTGAGGAAAACCTGAAACAACAACATATGTCAGAAAATATAGTATCTGCCTTGAGTCGGGCATTCCCATGCTCAGTAGCGTAATCAACATGATTTCTCTAGAACAGAGATATGAAGAATCTTTCCACCGATAAGCACAATGTGGAAATGTCCGTCATAACAAGATCAGGCTGAAAAAGCTGTCTCCATAAACAATATCACAACTTGGGGAAGGGAACATAGCTTTAATGATGCAACCTTTGCCCCAAGGTCTTGAACATGGCTTCACTTAAACTGCATATTTCTCAACATGTGAATGAAGGAGCTATCATCATGTTAGCCCCCCTATGAAATTTTTTACAAGAAAATAGGGGCTAAATTGTTCCTGAGCCTTCAAGGAATGCATTTCCCCTGAAAAAAAAGTCTCCTTGAAGCCTCCATGTGCCTTCTATCCTTTGATAAGTTCCCCTCTGCTGCCTATCATAAAGCCTCTCTGATTGTGAAGAAATGCCCAAAGGCCCTTTTCCTCTTATCCCACCCCCAAGGAGCCTCCATTTTATCCCCCTTGTCTTCCCCTTCTTTTTCACTTCTTACCCTTCAATTCCCCCCAAAATTCCCTTTAAATTCCCCCCCTAGCCTTTGTTGACCTGCGTCCCCCTTTATCTCTCTATCGTTACCCTTCCCAACCTTCAAAATACACTAAAACGGGTCAAGACCCATCCTCCGACCTTATTATAGGGCTTAGCCCCTTTACCGCAAGCCCCTTTCAAACCACTTCCCCACATGCTCGTGCGCTGGGACCAAGCGCTTAAGTCCCAAGCGCTAATCGCAATCGGAAACGTCGGGCGGGTGAATTTCCTTTGTAATGTAAAAAAACCCCGATGCGATTTGTTTATAACGTTAAGTCTCGCGGTGCGTTCCGCACCGTTGATCTTCCGCAGAGATCTGACGGCGGAGTGCTAATCACAGCCCCCCGCCCAATCGCAATCGTAACTTGTTATGTGCACCCTCCGATCGGTCCGTCGCAAGTTATTGCGATGCGATTGATCGCGAGTTCTTCTGTCCGCGCTCCGATTTCGACCCTCCGATCTATTCTTGACCATTGATCTGTCCCGCCGATCCAACGGCCCTGCGCCAATCGCTCCATCGCAATCACATAACCCAATCGCACGCTTTCTTCTCCGAGCTCCGATTGCGATCTTCCGATTTCATCCTGGCCGTCCATCCTCCCGCAGATCCGACGGTCATCGCAAATCCTGATCGCAAGTCCTCCCCCGACTCCCCGATCGCACTGCCCTTCCGATTTCATCCCCACCGTTAATTCCTCCCCAGATCGATGGCCATCGCTTAATCTCTCTATCTCTCCCAATCGCAATCGGGACTTTTGAAATGCGCGTTTCTATTGCCACCCAATCCGACTTGCGATTGCGATTGGACCCCGGGCCCACCGTATTTCTTCTTCCGCCTAGTCATGTGTTATGTGGCCTTTCCCTATGTTATTCAAAATGTGTATTATTTTGGTTTTACAAAGGATTTTCTCCGTCGCATCGCAAAATTTGTGTTGTGTCGTTCCGCACCTCGGGTCCCACTTCATTCCTCTGTTTCGTTGTATTTCATTGCATTGTCATGCATGTCCACCCAGGTCTTAAGTTTCATATGTGTCGTTTAAATTGCATGTTTCGTATGAATGCCACTGCGTCCATGAGTCCTCCCACGGATCGATCTCCGCCGTTGATCTTTATCCCCATACCAAGATCTAACGGCCAGCGCTGCATATTATCACCAACCCTATTGCTCATAAGTTCTCACCGTTTCATTGCATTTTGTTACCATTGTAGTGAAAGCCACCATTTCTCCACCGCCGTGCTACCATCTCATTCCCCCCCATTGCATTATGTTTGGATTCTGATGCAGGATCCGCACGACACAGAAAAGAAATTCCACCATTAATACACGGTATGGAGGCAACAACAAGATTTTCACTGACAGGGGCAAAAGAGTTAATAAGTAGCAGGTTCGACACATCAGCAGATTGGTTCTTTCCAGCAAAGGACAGATTTAAAATCTGCGAACCCTCTCTAGCGCCATTAAAGCTCAAAATGCATGAACGAAGCCAGCACCGGAACATCGCAGGGCTCGAGGCAGCAAATAGAAGACTTTCACGCCTCCTCAAGGATTTTAGAAAGCAGAAGAGCCAGTTCAAGACCCGCCCATCACGCAGAAGGTACAGCATGAGAAATCAGAGTATCAGGGTTGTCATATCAGCAGAAGTGTTTTTCTTCATCAAAGGACAAACTACCCATGCAGTTTTCATTCCATGCCGTATTTTGGGAAGGTTTCACGACCTAACTACAGTCCTACATGATCAGAAACCTCGTTGCACGAGCAGGGCAGATTGCACTGTTCTTTGTTTTATCTTTGTTATGTTTTATTTTAGTTTTCCAAATGCACCACATAGTACTGTAAGCCGAACACCAAATCCATAACCGAGATAAATGCAGAGACTTGAAATAGATTGGGTTTTGGCCCTCATTTCTTTTCTGTGATTAATATTGCATTTAGTTTTCACCTACCCTCTGGGTCGGTCTTCTGTGTCTCTTCCGCTATAAAACACAGAAAGAAACTACTGAATGGTTGTTGAGGAGATATCATGGAAATGCAAGCATTTTCCTCTTGAGGCAAGTTCTCTGTATAATACTGTAAGATAGGCTGAGATTTGATGTATTCAGACTGATTGTTCAAGCTATGGGCTATGATGTACCCGATTGGTGTTGTTTTTAATATGACAAGCATGTTTCTTTGGATCCTGATCTAAAGCAGCTGGTGATGTTTTCTTTTCTCTGTGTTTAATTCCATTTCATTTCATTTCGTTTATGCTGGTAGGCAACAGAAGTATAATATAAGATTCATCCTTGATAGGTGCCTTATATTTCCTGCTGTCACTACCTCAATGTTTTCTGCTCATATGTGTATCTGAATGTTGATTTCAATTGATTTAACCAGTGTAGTGGATGCCATTGCCTACTCTATGATGTCTGAATTGATGAAGTCTATGTTTAGATGTTCTTGGTAGGATTTAGCTGGAAGGTTTGGGAACATTGGGGATTAGTGTTAGCCCTGTCCACTAGGATCTTTGCACGACCAGCTAGTCTTTCTAAGTTCCCTGGTAATTACCTCTAATTCTGTCCAAGCAAGCTTGGAGTTAAATGATCTCTGGTCTGATCTATAGACAAAGTTGGATGGTCCCCCTCCTTTCATTTTCAGTTCTTAATGTTCCATCCCATCTTCTACCCTTTAAGATCCAGATGATTTAGATGACTAGCCCAACTGAAAGCTTGCACATTGAGCACAAATAAATCCTTTCTTGACTCCATAGCCCAATGGCTTTGATGTTCTTTGAGTTATCTTCCTCTGCCTAAGCTTCCTCTTTGCTCGTCTTTGTCTCATATTGGTCATTCTTTTCCTGATTCCCTCCAACCAAACAAAAACAATCAAACAAACAACCTCGAGCCTATAACTAGCCTAAAATATTATACTTTAAGCCTCAAAGACGAATCCTTTGAATCATATAGAGAGATCCCTCTCTGGACCTAGGAGGGCTAGATCCTAAGGTCCCAAAGTGGTTCTATGTTGTCTCATCTTTTGGTCTTTGTCAACCTGGCCAAAACATGGGAACCCCAACACATCGAACATGTGAGAAATCATCTAATTACCAGTCGATAATGAAAACTTTTAACATACATGAAGGTGGCCACCGATAATGATGATGGTCCCTAAGATGCACAGTACAATCTAGCGAGTGTGAATAACAAGAGTTGAGTTCGAACACTCATAGAATCATTCGATCAGGAGCCAATGATGAAGACTACTAATCAAACACAAGACTACCTGCCACTGATGTCTGCAAGTATCCGGGTACTGACGAGTTTCTGGATCAACTTCCTAGATAAGATGTTGAAGTCGATAGGAAGATATCTGTTGAAAGGTAGGCACTGAGGCGTCCTACATCAATCAACACGAAACATAAACCAAATGATTTTTTTTGTGATGGAGATAATGAAGAGCAAATGGGGATGTCTGACGAAAAATAATTTCTGGCATAATGAGCGGTTTGGTTGATAAGAGGAGCAGTAGATAGCGAGATATGCTTGAAAAATAGAAGGCACTGTAACAGGGTACTAGGCAGCTGAGGCTTAATGAACACCAAAGAGTGTGTTAGGATTTTACCAGTGTAGGGACACTGGGAGATGAAAGCGAATACTCATAGATGGTAGGGTTCGGCTAACTGTGAAAGAGTTTTCTGGGAAGTGCTATGTTCAAGATTTTTGCTGCCAAATCGACCTTTCTAAAATGTAACAGAGGTAGTATCCATTTTGTCCAAATTTTTCCCCGTCTAATTAAGTTTAACGAGTCTAGACGAGTAAAATCGGTGAATTTTTCAAATTTAGAGAGTCTGAAAAATATCATAAAAGACAACTTTGTGCCCCGTTTGATTAGGTTTAATGAGTCCAGAGGAGTAAAATCGGTGAATTTTTCATGTTTAGAGAGTCTGAAAAATGTCGTAAGAGAAAACTCCATTGGGGTACCTTTGTCATGTCTTGATAACCGGGCACGACAAAGGGAGAATAGTAAGCCCGAAACAGTTCATTTTCCATGAGTTAATCCATCGAAGCCGGAAAAGTGAGAAATCTATGTTCGATGGACATCTACCTCATTTGATTATGAGTACAAGAAGACGAAGTAAACTCAGTACTCTTTGTGAAATTTTAACGAGTCCAACAAAGAAAAACTCGGTGCTCTCCGTGAAATTTTAATGAGTCATGTGGATAAAAATTGGTCACTTTTTTTGTTTAAAGAGCTTTGAAAAAAGAGGAAAAGAATGGCTCCTTACTCTCTGTCGTGGTAGTTTAGCGAGCCTGACAAAGGAAACTCGGGGTTTTTTCAGTTTTATGAGCTAGAAAAAGGTCCCTAAAAAGAAATCTGAGTGCTTCTTCATGTCAGTTTTAACGAGTCTGAAGAAGAGAACTCCAGGTTTTTCGGATTAACAGGAAAGAAAAAGACCATAAAAAGAACGCTCGAAATCGACTTCGTATAAGTTTAACGAGTCCGAAGAAGGAAACTGAAGGTTTTTCGGATTAATGAGCAAGAAAAATACCGTAAAAAGAATGCTCGGTAAAAGGGTCAAAACATGTGTATGTCTGCATATAAATCTTGATCACTCATCAGAACATCAGTAACAAATCTCAATAGTTGCGACACATATGCAGCAAGAATTCACGACTTTTTGCTGACTAGCTAAGAGAGTCATGCCCCAGAAATGGCTATAAGAAGGTCAGAAGACTTTCATTTTCACTGTTTTCAGTGCTGTGAAGGAGCTCTGGGGTGAAAAAGGGTGAAAAATTCAGCTGACTATTGCGGTCAATCCGGGCAACGGTTTTCCTTCCCGCTAGATCCAAGTAAGAGCTAGGACCTCCTGCTATCATTTAATTTTATTTTTGTGAAGTTTTGTTGGTTCAAAATGGGAAATTTGGCAGGCCCAAAAAAATATTAGTGGCTATTGTGGGCCAACAGTGCTGGAGCCGCGTTAAGCGCACTTCCCGTGAAGGGAGGGCGCGTTAGCGCGCTCTGTTTTTCACTAGAGCCAACGTTAGGCGCAACACATTTTTTAGGAACTCATTTATAAACTTTTTGAAGTGGTCCAGACAATTTCTAATCAGTTGAAAATGTTAAATTTCAGGTATTCATATGTTAATCATGAGTATCTGGTGAGAGAGGGAACATGATCGGGAAGAAAGAGATATGATTACTGATGTTGCAAGTTTAATGGCTCTCTGCCGATGTGGTTTGCTAAAATATGCACATTTAGAACTAATGAAGGGTCAAGAGGACCTTCTGAGGCGGCTGATTCAGCAATGGGACAAGTGTCACCATGTGTTTCGAATTGGGGGCAATGAGCTCTCAATTGAGAAAGACGATGTTTACTTTTTGACCGGCTTGTCATGTTGTGGACTGAGACCTAACTTGACGGGGTCCAGAGTGGATCTGCGTTACACTAATGATCTCATTCTTGCTCATTGCATATGTAACACAGAGGCTGTGAGCAACTGGGTACCTATTGCACGGGTAGCTTTGAGACCATTGAGGTCTATATTATGGATGATTGTTCGCTTGGCAGGTGCCAAGAGTCAACATGTGGACACTAAGGCCCATATGCTACTAGCCTTGGATTGTATGCAGCCTTAGGTGTTTGACTGGTGTGATGGAGTTGTCCGTTGGGTCCGAGCAGAGCTCACAGCATGCAAGACCCGTACCCAGAGAGAGTTTGGTACAACACATTGATCGTCTCTTTCCTACTGGAGCAAGTACCATTGATGAGGCCCAGGATCATTACAGCGCCATTGGGCCCACGTAAGACGAGACAGGCTGAATAGGCAGCTTTGCTTCCACGGACTAGAGAGAGTCCCGTCCGTCACTGTTTTGGTGATGGGTTTTTTGATTGGCTGAACTCCTAGATTATTATGATTGAGGATTATCCCTATGCAAGGATGAAATTCACAGGTGATCCAGAGTTAGCGTTGCCCCCTGGCACCCAGTGGGGACTCGATGGTAAGAAGGAAATGATCAGTGTGTTCAAGAAAGTACTTTGTTTTTGTATTTTGAATGTTTATGCAATTTTTTTGTTGAAATAGGGTGAAAATTATGTTTTGATATGAAGCTTTGTTTGCTTGACACAGATGTGGCACCTGTCCACCCAGTTGGGGCCCCTCGCTATGGATGGCGAGGACTGCAGCTACCCGGGCTGGCACACCAGCTGAGGATGTGGAAGCCGCTGAGGATGATGATGCCCAGATTTTACATGAACTATCCAGAAACCTGGAGGGTTTAAGTATGGGTATACCACCCCTTCCTCTGCGGGAGGTTCCAGTTCGTTTGCAGTGGCATACCGTAGGTGTGCTGGAGAGATACCTGGTGCCTATGAGGAGGATAGCCAGAGCAGTTTTATGTTATCATGATCATCAGGCCTAGTTGGTGGAGCGGATGTATAAGTGTCAGAGAGTGGCTTAGTATAGCCAAATTTTTGTAAAACACCCAAGTTTTGGAAGATTTTTTGATGTAACTATTGTACTAGACACAACATATATATATACATACTTTGTGGTGATTTTGTGTTTTTTAATTTTTTATGTATTTTCAATGGGATAAAAATATACATATTCATGCGTAAATATTTTATAACAAATGTGACAAATGGAAATCTAACACATAGTTTTCCAAAGAATCGGCTAATGCATTAAATTCTCTAGGAACATGCTCAAATGTGATTGTTTGAAATTGACGTTCTAAAAGTTGTACCCTTAAAAAATAACGTAACAAGACTGGATGACGGACACGGTAATGATTGTTTAACTGTATAATGACGAGTTGGGAATCTAACCTGACCACTAAATTGGAGATGTCATGAGACGTCGCCTCTGTGAGGAGTTGGATCACT
This sequence comes from Pinus albicaulis, assembly GCA_034641835.2. NCBI lineage: Eukaryota > Viridiplantae > Streptophyta > Pinopsida > Pinales > Pinaceae > Pinus > Pinus albicaulis. Next base: position 26,764,467 of record CM076578.1, on the reverse strand, counting down.
GACATGTACTCAGCAAAATTATTGGTGGCACTACCTAGGAAAATTCCCCCAGAACCAAGAAGTTCCGACTCAGGAGTGTAGAGAACCCAATTAGCTGAAGCAATGTGTCTAGTGTGATGACTAGCACCGTCCGCATATCCGACGTATGATAAGGAGGATGAAGAAATCTGTGTGAAAAGAAAAATATTGTAGATGAGAAAAACACCTCAAAAACCAAAAAATATCTAGAGACATCAAAATAATAGGCAAAAATTATATACATAAAACTAGGCAAAATACTTCTTTAGATAGAGCCCGTTGCGGGGCTCCGCAAGCGAAATTCCATTGTAGTCCTGAAGTTTGTAAGCCCCTTTTGAGAGGACTTTAGTGACCATGTAAGGACCAAGCCATAATGGTTGGAGCGTTCCTGCCCCCAAGAAGTCATGTTTCTGATCATAGAGAAGAACAAGATCACCCTCTTGGAAAGAATGAGGCTTGACAGATTTGTCGTATTGAGCTTTGAATCGGCATTGGTGAGCTTCGAGTGCCAGTGCAACATCTTGACAAGTTTCGTCCAAATGATCGAGCGAGAGAAAGTGCTCTTCTATGGCAGTGGTGCCAGGTAGGAGTTCTACAACGAGTTTGAGTGATGGAATTTCACACTCGATTGGAAGTACTACCTCCAGGCTGAATGCAAGTTGAAATGGCGTGAAGCCTGTGGCAGTTTTGACTGACGTTCGGTATGCCCATAATGTGGAATACAACTTCCGATGCCATGTGGTTTTATGGTTTCTGACCAATCGACAAATCATGGTTTTGAGGATGCCGTTTACGGCTTCGACTTGACCATTAGCTTGAGGATAGTAAGACGAAGATTGATCTTAACGAAAACCTAGCATGGATGTTAATTCGGTCATCATATGATTCTGAAAGTGGGATCCATGCTTAGTGACAATAGATAGGGGTACGCCAAACTGACAGATTACTTGATTGAACAGGAAGAGAGTGGCGGTTTTGCCATCGGCCTTAAAAGTGGGAATGGCTTCAGCCCATTTCGTAAAATAGTCGACCGCAACCACGATGTAGTTGTGTCCATTTTACGAAGTGGGATTGCAGGTGACGAAGTCAATTCCCAATTTAGCGAAAGGACCAATGGAGATAACTGGATGAAGGGGGGCAGGATAAGCGCACATTTTCTTTGTGAAAATTTGACATGGATGGCAATTCTGGACTGCTGCAATGCAGTCTTTAAACAAAGTGGGCCAATAGTAACCTGCGCGCAGGATTTTTTGGGCAGTAGCTATGCTCAAAATATGACCACCGCATGCCCCTACGTGGCAGTCATTCAAAACACGTTCCACTTCATTGAAAGTGAGACAACGCTGGAGAATAGTATCGATACCACGACGATATAATGTATCATTTAGAACGAGGTAGTGTTTTGCCTGGTCGTGAATACGACGACGGTCGTCAGGCTTGAGAGTTGGGCAGAAGCGTTGGGTTAGTAGGTAGACCAAAATGTCTCCATACCATGGGTCCGAAGAATCGACCAAGTATACAGATTCATCAAGAAATGGATCATGAGCTACTTCTCCTGGGTCAATTCTAGGAAGGTCCGATAATAATTCAGCGAAGACGAGGGATTTCTTTGCTTTGGCAACTGTGAAGACCAAATCAAATTGTTGGAGTATTATGATCCATTTGGAATATTTTCCTCCAATAATTTGTCAAGACAGGATGTGTCGCATGGGGTTCTCCAAAGCAATAACCATAGTCTGTCGCAACAATATATAGTGTCAGAGTTGGGTGATGGCAAAAACTACCGCCAGAGAAAGTTTCTCCACATGTGAATAACGTAGTTCAGGTCCGATTAGACCTTTTGACAGGTAGTATATCACATGTTCATTGTCGTCACTGTGAACTTGAACCAGAACCATTCCAAGTGAGGATGGTGAGGCTGCCAGGTAGAGAAGAAAGTCGCGTGAGTAGTCGAGGGCACTAAGGAGTGGGGTTGAAACAAGTGCATGTTTTAAAGAATCAAACGACTGTTGAGCTTGGTCATCCCACAAGTATAGTGTTCCTTTCTTCAATAATCACATAAATCCTTTTGTCATCTCGGCATAGTTAACAATGAATCGACGTAAAAAGTTTTCCATCCCTTGCAAACGTTGGAGTTGAAGGATGGATTGTGGTGTCGGCAATTCGACAATCACCTTAACCTTATCAGGATCAACCCTAATCCCGTTCTTGGAGACAATGAAACCTAACAGACGCCTGGACTTGACCATAAATACACACTTATGAGGATTCAGATGTATATTGTAGAATATACACCTAGCAAAAATTTCTTTCAGATGAGCAAGGTGATCAGGTCGTTTCTTGGAATGGGCCGGAAGGTCATCCAAGTAAGCTTTTACAATATGTCGAATGTCATGGAAAGCATAGTCCATAGCCCACTGAAAAGTTTCTCCAGCATTCTTCAGACTGAATGGGAGTTTACGATACACAAATGTGCCCCAAGGATAGATGAAGGCAGTTTTATGCTGGTTTTATTTTTTAATTGCAATCTGGTTATAGCCCGAGAATCCATCCATGAAGGAAAAAGATTCGCATCCGGCACAATCATCGAGAATATGATCTATGAATGATGTAGGATAATTGTCTTTGGGCAAGTGCATTCAGATCACGATAGTCAACACAAACTCGGATGGTGCCTTGTTTTTTATCGATGGGAACCGGATTGGAAACCAATTCCATCAAAGGAATGAGATAGATGAAACCAGCGTTTAAAAGTTTTTCTACCTAAATTTTGATGGCGACCGCTTTGAGTGGGTGGACAGGTTTGAGTCGCTGCCGAATTGGTTTGGCATTGTCATAAATCTTGATTTCGTGCTCGACTATAGATGGATCTATGCTGGGAATTTCATCATAAGACCAAGCGAACACATCGCGGAATTCCTTGAAAAGGGATGTGAAGCACGCAATTTCCTCAGGATTGCAATCTGCTCCAATCTGAATATTTTCCACGATACCCGTTTTGACCGAGATATCAATGAGCATTGTCTTACAAATATTACCCATGTTCCCTTCTGAATCGATAGTTTTAACAGTCAGGTAAGTGGAGGTAACCATCTCAGGTGGGTCAAAGGATGGGATTTCAGTATTTATCACGTCTAAGTTTATCATTGAAGCGCGATGGTGAAACTCTCCCCAAGGTCGTTCTTCTAGAGACATGATCTCTCGAATAGCTTCATCTGTAGGAAAGACTTCATTGAGGAGATCCTTAGAGAGAACAGTGCTGGGTGGGAGGTTTGTACCTTTGGTCGAAACCATTGCAGTGGAGGGTTTAGATGTAATTTGGATGGCTTGGTAGGCCAACTCAGCTGGTGAGAGCAGCATTTGATCTTCGTAGGAATCAATGTTTGAAGGTGCCGGGAGGATCCATGGGTCGATAGAGCCATCGAAAGTGGTGGATATCCTTGCAACCGCATTTGGGATCTCTGGCGGCGGGAGAGGGAAACAACCCAGTAGTGAAGATGCCTTCAGAAGACCGGTACCAATACTAACGTAAGAGTCAGGACAACCTCCTATTAGGGGTACAGTGCGACTTGGTAACGTGGAATAATCAGGGGTGCAGAAGGATAACTGATCCACTGTGACTATTTTCCTATCCAATGGAAATAGGATGAGTCGAAAGACCAAAGAAACAATGGTGGTCATGGAATAAGACCAACTGCGACCAAGCAATAGATTATAGTCGAGATGGCGATCTACGACTTCAACGTCCACGGTTACCATTTTCCCACTCAGAGTGATGGGAAAGCTAGCAAGGTATCCTTTTGGGAGGAACTTGTGGCCATCGAAAGCTTTGAGGGAATTCAATGGCAGTGTTAAGGTAGGAGAACCTAAAGTGAGCCAGCAAGCTTGTGACATAACGCAGGTCGAAGCACCTTCGTCAATGACAGTGCGATGGATTGGTCTCCCTTTCGACACAACCTGCACTTGGAATGCGAGTTGGTGCGAGAGGTAAGTCTAAGATTTTTCCATATCAAAGATAGCTAGCATGGAATCCTGGGGGTCTATTCCACCAATGGCCAAAAGCAAGGCTTTCCTTTGTGCTAGACAAGTTTGCAATACTTCAAGAGCAGACATAATTGACGGTGCCTGCGCCAAATCTTCTATAATGTTGTAGTTTTGGGCTGCACGTGCAGAGGTGTTATGAGTCGTGCGTCGAAGTATCCCTTTGGGGGGACGAATTATGGAATCAACAGTAGGCTATTCGATATGAAAATCATTGGTCGAAGGTGGAGTTGAACTAGTACCAGGTTCTTGAGTGTCTATGGTAGGATTTCCATAAAGCTTGGCTCATGTTTGAAGTTCAACACTCTTAATGCCATAAATGGCGGATGATCTTTCATTGGAAGGATGTGAACCACCATTGCCCCTGTTGCTAGGGTTGTGGCGGGTTTTCAACCATGTGTTGGTGTTGCTGCTGTTGATTAGGGAAAGGATTATGAAGAACGACAGGTGTTCGCCCAGAATCCTTGTTTGCGATAAAATCGATGCATTCCTACAGCCGAGGAAATTTGTACGTCAAGTGGTCCTCCGCACAGATCTTGCAAGGAAATTTCATCGGTTTATCCTTCCCTTTGTCATTCTTGGCAGCGCTTTTCTGATTAGGATTATTCTGATTGTCCGACTGCTCTTCCGAAGAAGATGTCTTTTTCTTGTTCTTCTTATTCTTTCCACTAGGTTTTTGTGAAGTTTGCACAGAATTTACCTCAGCGGTAGGAAGAGTAGTCTTTTGGTTAGGGGCGGTGGCAGCCAAGGATGGCTGGGAGGTTTTCCCCCGAGACTGTTTTGTGGCTACACCAGAGATTGTGCCAATGATACCGTCGGCGTGAGCTACGATTTTCTGAGTAGTTGGAGGATTTGGGTTACCAGGGGCATTGGGGAGTAAATCATATAGCGTGCCATATTGTGAATAGATTAAATCCAAATGTTGGGCACGACGAATGCATTGATCTTCTGTAACCGCACCGGAAAGGCCAATGTATTTATAGATGTGGGGTAAGAGAGACTTACAGAACCAATTCGATAAGAGATAATCCGGGATTGGCACTTTGACTAGCCTCCTCCTACATCTCCATTCATGAATGTGATCGGAGATGTGGGTGGCAGTGTCTTGACACAGCGAGGTTAACAGTTCCATTCTGGTTTCAAATCTGATTGGTAATTGGAAGTTATTTAGAAACACCATTGCTAAAGCACCAAAAGTGTTTATGGTGGCATGTGGCAATTCAATATACCACTTGGCGGCATTGCCTGTAAGGGTGCAGGGAAACAGTCAAAGCCGGACACTATCATCCACGATGGAATTAGATATAGACCATAAATGAAAGGTGGTGATGTGTGCGGTTGGGTCGTCCCCTTGTTTCCCATAAAACTTTGGGATGTCAGAAGGAATCTTGTGCAGTACTAGAGGCCAGAGCAGGTTGTGATTAATGGGGTCATTAGTCAGTTTATAGATGTCGGGAATGTCTAGAGCTGCCAAAAATGGAAATTGCGGGTTTTCCATCGAATCTAACCAAGGAAGTATTGGTTGACTATGTGGACAATAGGGTCCGCCCATCAATATGTTACCAGTAGGATAAGTAGGACTTTGATAAAAATTTCCTATAGGTGGAGGGGTAGGGATATATGGTTGCTGTCCATAGGGCATATTGTATTGCGGGGCGAACGACTAGTTTCCCCCAGTGTAAAAGTGCCCTCCCATTCCAGATGGAGGTTGGGGTGGGTTAGTCCATATGGATGCAATAGAGCTTCCCGGAGGCATGCTACTACTTGCATAGTTTGGCAACGACATAGAACCTACTCTGATATTTAAACCACTTAAGGGAACAGTGTTAACAATAGGTTGTCCGGTTTGTCCTAACGATTGCAGGGGTAGTGAAATGTTCCCTGTGATTTGCGTGCTAGTGATACTGCCCCCTGGTATGGTGGCCAAGGGGTTTGAACTCAACAAAGGGTTCCAACCAAAAGGGTTGCTAAAAGTAACTGAAGTAGTCACACTCATGGGAGGAGCAACCGTAGGTCCCAACGTGGTCACGGTAGGAGTATATCCCGAAGGAATCGGCGAGTTACAATTGTGATGACCGTAGGGTTGGAAATAGGTATATTTTGACTATTGGGGTTACCAAGTAATGGCATAGAACTGACAACTGGAGGGGAGGATGGTGGCGAACCTGGGATGGTTGCCATTGGTATCAACCCTGTGGATGCCGGTTGTGAAATGGATGTTTGTGCGGCCAAAGACATGTCAGTGTGTGGTGGAATCTGAACTATCACAGGCCCCAACATATCAGTGAGTGGAGGATTGTAATGAGTTACGAAACTTTCCATGAAAGGGTCCTTCGGAAATTCCATGTGATATGAGGCTATGTGCAAATCAGGGTTTGTTAATGGAGACTGCTCTTCTGCAGAAGGCACGGGTTCACCAAGGTTCAGTTATTCCTCAAGAGTCAGAGGAGGTAGACCTTGCTGTCGTCGAGACAGACGACGTGGGTTGGATGACGCCACGGTGACTTGTTTAGTTTTAACAAATTTTAATAAATTGTGATGTATTATAAAGTCTCAATGACAGTAACCACAAACCTAAAAAAGAAAAAGAAAAAAGGACTCTCTAAAATCAATCAGCAAGCAGCCAGAATAGGGTGCCCTGTCTGAGTACTACCATTTGTTGGTGATGAAATCTAGTATCACAATAGTATACAGAGAGGGTTGGTCAAAAGTACAGTTACGGTCACTCTAGAGCTTCACCCGAACCTTAGACGATACGTGTAAGCACTCTCGTGAAGACGAGTACCCTCCTATAGACTGAAGAAAGAGTGGGTCCGTTTGTTTTAGGTACCGAGACAGCCCGTCCCAGTCACCTTGTGTAACTCGATAAAAATTATGGCCACTAAAGATACCTCAAATCACAGACATCATCAGGGGGGTCCACAGTCAAGGAAAACATGCTATATGGGCAGAATACCTAGATCCCCGATCTAGTTTTGACATCCCCGAAGGGAACCCCAATATATAGCATACCCACCGGATGCAGTCGAAGGTGGGCTACCTTCTTGTGCACCCAAGTGTTGTCTCGTGCTGAGCTCCGGTAAAGGAACGGTCTCGATAATATGAGTGTAGTAGGATTTTGCTCGTTAATGACTCTAGTTTCAATTTTTGAGATCTTGGGTGATTTTATCACTTTTCCTAACCCAAGATCCTAGCCTGAACTATTGTTGGTGTGAGCTCAAAAAGAGTAATGTGATTGATTTTATTATCGCTTGATTCTTAGTGTACTTGATTATTAGTCTTGTGGAGGGGGAGTGGACGTATGAAATGTAATGACACTCTGACTCAAGAAACCATGCAAAAATATGCTCTAAATATTCAATTCGATGAAGAGTATTTCTACAAGGAGAGGTTTCTTTTCAACATCCATGCACTAACATTCAAATAGCACAGTTCAACTTTAAAAGATTCAGACATCTATCTTCCTCATCTTAACAGTCTTTTAATTGAAATTTTCAGAATTAATTTAGCTAGATGCACAAAAAAAAAATAAAAAAATTTCTTCTCTAAAAACTAAATGTTTTTGACACTAATTTTTCAAACAAGAGAAAACAAACAGAAATGTCAGCTAAGTAAACAAGCACAAGGATTTAGTCAATGAGAGATACTGATGGCCAAAAAACTCTGCAACCAAAAAAAAATCACAGGAGTGAACAACAAATTTTGGCTGAGTAACACACTGTCTCTGAGTAAAGACAGCGTTAATCCAGAGACTAATGCACTGTATTTAATCAGAGCCCGTGTTATAACGCACTGGAACACCAAAAAAGGTAGCGTTAGCTAGGGTAAAGTTCTTCAGATGGTCAAACAGAAATAGGATTGAATTCTGTGAGCTTTTGAAACGTCTATTGGGCATAAATATTGGTCAGAAGGGTCTGTGAACAGAGGAAAGAAGAAAGGGGGAAGGAGATAGTCCGGAAACTATGGGGAAACTCCCCAGCGGAGTCGCCAATTCTGCTATAGGGTAAAATGCTTGGGTTGTTGGTTTTATAATATCCCTCTTAGGGCTTTCCGGTGCCCAAGGCAGACAGTAAGATTAGCTGTATAGTTCACAAAGAAGGCATATACATGTTCATATCAACTTAAATAACTTGATGGAATAAGATGGAAGTTTACCTCAATTAATGATCTTGAAGTCTTTTGGAGAGCGTTGAACAACGAAGTAGGGATCCTTCTTCACCAGCTCCAAATCTCGACCCTGCAATCAATCAAAGCACCCGTGTAATCTCTACCATAACATACATTTCCTATCAATTAAGTTAACATATGATAAACATTAAACTATGCACATCTAAGCCATTCATCTCATGCCATATAAGTAATTGAATAATAATGACAATATCAACGCATATAATGGAAAAAACAGATACAATACTATTAATTTGTAAAAAGGAGGATTACAACCGTTGGTTGTACCAAGCCCTCCTCAGCCTTCCAATCTCTCTATCTCTCAATGTGGTGATGTCTTGATCAACAAGTTCTCAATGAACCTCTTTGAATTTGACTTTCACACTACAACAATAATCTCTACTTCATAAGTATTCAAAACTTTGACAATCCTTCGACCTTGAACCAAGAGCCTTCAGCTCCATTTTATAGGAGATGGAGAGAGCAATCATTGCCCTTCTCCTTTCACCAGTTCTGAATAGAAAAAACCAAAATGTTTCCTCAACTTCCATGCTTTTTCCTTCTTTGAGAGTTCAGTTGTTTTTGGAAAGGCCCAATAAGAGATTAGTGCTTTGCATTTTCTATTTTGTACTGACTCTCTTGTGATAAAAAGCTAGAAATTCAAATCATTCTCTGCGGGTTTTTCCCATTTCAAACTCAAAACACGGGTAACGCTACCCTCTATTGTAAACAGAGTGTTTCCCTAGCCACTAATGCGGCCTATTCATTGATCGGGTGCGTTATAACTCTCTTGTGCTATTATAATGGGGCATTACCTTGGCAGAAGGAGGTTTAGTTTAGGTCTTTGTATTCCTTCCATATTTATCTTCTCCTTTGAGCTGATGAGGAGGTTTTTTGACCTATAACACCAGGATTTCATGTGTGGAGATCAAGGCACAACCTATGATCAGCATGTGACTTTGTTGAGAGATTGTAAAAACATGCAGATGGAAGGAGGAGATAGGGAGGATGACCAGCATCATTTGTTGAGGAGCATACACACCTATCCATTTCAGAAGGTTGATGCACAGAAGAGGGAAGCTGGATTTCACAGTGAGAGTAGGGAAAAGTCTATCCACCCATATATTCAGTCTACTATTGACATTGATGTCTCATTACATAGAGGCATTCCACCTGGGAGGCCACCAGATCTAGAGTTGGTCGGAGACACCTTGTCATTTGGTTCACCACTCTCAGATTCAGGAGGGGTGAAGATTTTCGAAGATGATTTTGGCATGGGGATGTCAAAGTAGCAGGCAGCAACATGAGGGGAGCTTCACATGCTAGATCACTAGCACTGTCTCTTGGGAGGATTGATCCATATTGGAGGTCTCAACTCTTGGTAGAGTACTCCAAGGATCTAGGTGCATGTATGATACTTGATGACCCAGATAGAGATGATGAGTATATGGTAGATGATATGGTCATATATTCTTATGGCATAGTCTTCTTGACCAGAGCTTCTAAGCTCAAGGAGAAGCTGCTTCATACAGCACATGAGGACTTCCTTTCCATGCATTATGATGCATATCTTTCTTTGGCAGAGGAGTTCACTTGGGAGGGAATCCAGCATGACATATTTCAACATATGGAGAGATGCATAGCTCGGATGGTGATAGATAGGAGGTCACAGCCACTTCCCTACTCATTAGAGGTGAGGGAAAGATTCAAGTTGACCCATTTTAGCTCAAGATCTCAAGTACATGATGGACGAGGTATAATTTCCCATTTTGTATTGTACTTCTTTTCCTTGTTTGAGTAGCATGATGTATCAAGAAGAATTATCTCTTCTTGTATATTGTATGATGATGTACTTGAAGTTACTTGTATCATTGATTTTGGCTATCTTCTTGGTGGTTTGTGGGGGAGCCACATGATTCTTGGTGTGCACCATTGACACCACATTGCATCTTCATGTTTCCATCTTATGAGATGACTGTGGCAGCAAAAAATTCTCTTGTGAATCACTTGTTATTTTCTGTTTTGAGGCAGGCATGGAATGAACTACGCTTGTTCCTTGTGTGGAACTTTGATTCACTCTCTGGTTGTCATTTGGCAGCTTGTTTTCATAGTATTTTACTTCCATATATTGTTGATATGTTTTTACTCATGGGAAGATTTGTTTGGAGAGTGGAATTTGAGATGGAGATGCCCATTGGGAGTATGATTCTCCTTATTTTACATGTTGTATGTTTTAGGAGGAACAATGGGCACACCATGATTGCCACAATACACCTCTTTCCTTCATGTAGGAGGAGCCCTTGGGTGAAATTGCATTCTTGGAGGAGGCACTTCATGGTTGACTTATCTTATATGGTAGCTTAGGCCATTTTTGAAGGCCATGACATTGCAGCCCAATTTCAGCAGCCCCCTCATACTTACCATAAATGGAGTGAGAAACTACTTGGATGGGAAAACATAAACTCTCCATTCAGCCCCAACACATTGCATAAAACCGTGGTTGCAAATTTCTTTGATGAGCTACCTAGAATGGATCATTTCATTTGGATGATAGCATGGGTGAGAGGGTCACTCATTTGGAATGGGATTTCCCATGTGTATCATCACTCCTACCTTGAGGAGGCCATGAGACAGTAAGAAGGTTTCCACTTACACCTTCCACCTTTTCATGATGTGAGCCATTGGGTCATGCATCTTTGGGAGGAAACATTGGAGGGCAGATTTGTTGCAGATTATCTTGAGCAGTGGTGGGGAATATTGATGAGGAGGCCACAAGAGGAGAAGGGGAGGAATTTTTCTCTCTCTATAAATTTTCTTGAGGACAAGCAACATTTTGGAGGGGAGGACTGCAATGTTCCCAAATTTTAGCCTCAAGCTAAAAGGAACATTATAGTTATCATTAGATGAATAAAATGGGTAGGGAGGCCCATTAACCTCTTTAGAAGGAAAAATAACATTCCTCATGTGAAAAGGGGAAGAACAAGCAACTGGATTGAGCACCTACAGGTGTGAATAGAATTGGATCATGTTGATTCAGTCATATTTGACCAAGTCCACATGCATAGTCTAGATACATTGTATCTCCATGATGGACTGCACAGTTTTAATGGAGGACAACTTGCATGGGCTAGGTGGCACATATGGATGGGACCCATTGAGGAGAGGAGCAATTGCTATATATGGAAAGGAGGACAACCATTGTATTCATTCTTGGATTGTTATTTGCTTTGGTCTGTTGAGACTTTGTTTCCTCTTGCTGTTTAGCAGGGTTGCAATGCTGTTTAGCACAAGGGTGTTCTCAGTCGGGAATCTCTACCTCATCCTCAGGTAAGGAGAGGTTCTTGAGCTACATTTCCTCATTCCAGAATTTTGGCCAAGAAACCTCCTACAGCTACAACAAAGTCTCTATTTAGGGCTGGGTTGTGTTGTAGGGTGCAACAAAGGAGGATCTCTTTGAGCCATTTCTGGGCTTGTTTTTCAGTGGAGAGTTTGTCTATCCATTGGAGAATCAGCAAGGGAGGCTCCCGGGCATATTTCCACATCTTGGAATTGGGCCAAAGCATCTCTTCACTTTTACAGCACAGTCCCTTGCAGGAACTATGTCATTTTTCAGAGAGCAACTGCATCAAGGTTTAATACCTTGATTTTTGGCTAGTTTCCTTGGGCAAGGGCCAACTGTTCCCCCGAAAAGCTAGGAAAAAGGATTCTAATCCCTATTGTACTTATTTCAGTCATATTCATGTAATTTTGCAGTAAAATACATTATTTTTCAGACTGAATATTCAAATCTACTTCTCTTATACTGAAGCTGTCAAGAAACCCTTGCCAGGTTATCTCATTTGTATAAAAGAGGCTAATTCTCTGTTTTTCTCCATGTATTGATGTAATTAACTCTATATATGATATTTATATCATATTACATCTGAAACCCTCATAAAATCACGTTGTGCAAGCTTCAATAATTTCTGCATACAAGCTTCAGTCATGGGATTTGGGCCTTTTTGAGTTGTATCGGGGTCGGGAGATCTGTTTAACATAGCTAGAGTATTTTGTTTATGATGAAATTTGGTATGTGAGTCCCACATGACCTAAAATAAAGGATACCACCTTCATTTCCCCTTATTGTTATGCAAATCTCAGAAATTAATGTTTTTGATGTTGGTAATGATGATTTTCCCCACTTTTGATCGAGGGAATGGATCATCTTTCTTGATGCTGTATACATGATTGATGGAAATGTGATCTACTATATTTTATGAGCTATAGTTTTGCATCTCCAACTTGAGAATATCTTCAGATATTCTATTTGTTGTAGAAAATCCCTTGTTTGGGATATTACATGCTCCATTTGTTTCTTTCCATGATCCACATGATTTCCCATCAACCTGTAGAGACCATTATCTCTAACTCCAACTACAATCCCATCAGACTTGGAGCCTCTAGGCTTGATTATTTCCTTCCCATCCTGGAACAAGACCTCAAACCCCTTCCTCTCCATCATCGAGATAAAAATAACATTATAACTAAGTCTTGGTACAAACAATACATCTTGGACCTACATCATATGCCTCCTCTTCATCCTGAATGGCACAATACCCGATCCTCATATTTCCAACTGACTCTTGTAGCCCAACACCATGTGAAACTTCGAGTCCCATTCAACTAGAGTCTCAAAAACCTCCTGTGACTCGACCATATGCTTTGTCACACCACTGTGCATGTACCATCCATCCTCCTTGATAATACCCTGTGAGAAATGAGAAATAATAGCAAAGTCCTCCTCTTCCAATCTCCTGGAGAGGTCATCTATCTTAGCTAAAGTGGAAACACCGACGACTTGCTTTCCTTTCCTCTTTTCATCATTTCCCCTCTTCATCAGACATATCGACGAAAAAATGACCCATCTAGCGACAGTTGAAACAATTAAATTTACTCAAGTCCTTCTTTGGATTACCCTTCAATCACGATGAAAGTGTGGTGTCCTCATTTTCCTTTTTCGATGGATGAAGATCCTTGTTGGCCCTCATTTTTGATATCTTTTTGTCTAAGAAAATGCACTTTATTACCATGCTATCCATCCATACACCATCATATTCACTCTATTTTTTCCAATTAATTCATATCCATGTATTTAAATTAAGTTTTTCAGTTCTTATAATTTTTTTATAAAAGTTGAATTTTAAGTGCATTTTTGGACCAGATCAGAAATTCCCGTAATGGCTTCATGGTTGTCATATTTGCAGGACAATTGGGCTCGAGCTAGAAACATTTCTAGAAATATTGGGAACTAATATTAAATGTACACCTGTTGGTTCAGTCAAATCAAGCTTAAACATGCCCGATCAAAGGCGGTCAAACATGACTTGTTTTTATGGAGATCCCCAGGATATAGGTCAAATTTCTTATTTTATGGGATTTTCTAGATTTTGACAGATTAGATGGACGGATCAACCTGATTAGATAGGATAAGGACACCCATGGCTGTAGGAGATATTTTAGATGAGTTTGTTTCATATTTTTATCTATTTAAGCCTAAGACATTAAAGGCATTCATATGTAGAATTTGTGTAACTTAACTTCGATATTTCTGAAACTTTGGAGAGTTAATTGAAAGACCTGTTCTATTTCATTTTATACTATTATATGGTGAATTTTTTACTGGAGTTTTAGTAGCAAAAAGCACTTACAATGTGCGAGGCAAGGGTGGAAGCCCCCCACATCGAGCTAAGTGCACTTTCTAGTTATTTTAAGTTGCAGTTTCTGAACTAGTTTATTTTATGCCTAATATGTTAATTAGATATATGTTGATGTTTTATGAGTGATGACGAATCTAATTCTAATTTCTATTTTTCATATGAAGGGACAATCCAATGTTTAAGTTAAACATTCCTTCTATCTAATTAAGAGCTAGAGCTAGAATTCATCTTTCCTACTTTTTAATGATGTTCTAAAGTTCTTGTTTTCTAACAATAGTATTATTGATGAATGAATATGTAATGAAGGACAACCAGGATATATTTATTTAAGAGTCTCTTTAGTTATTATTTCATGCATATTGATCTATTGATCAGTCATGGTTTTGGTTTATAATTCATGAAGTAGTTTTGTAAGAGAAGGACAAACAAGTTCTCCTAAGTTAGGAGCTTCTTCTGCTGCTGATTACATAATTGAATTTAGAAATTATTTAGTTTAAATGTATATTTGTAATTTGAATTTACTTTATTATTAATAAATCATCTTCTAACTTGATCACAGATGAAACCCATATATCTTGGAGATGCTTCTAAGTACTACAAGCCCAGATTGATAATAAATACTTGTGTTTGTTTACTTAGTAAACAACCTAACATTTTTGGCGCTGTTTCCAGGGAAGCATATTTCGAATTGGTCAATTAGGAAGATAAAAAAAAATATAAAAACATAAAAAAAAACAAAAACATAGTTTTTTCTTGTAATGAATAAATAATGTAAATAGATGATAAATTAGTTAATTAGTAATTAGGCTGAATGGTCATGTATAATAAGACATGACCTTTCGTGAAGAGGCACCTGCGTAGGTACATAAGCAGGCCTCACTTGTAACATTCAATCATCTATCTATCTATCTCATATATTTTATAATATAATATTTGTATCCTCATGGATATCTTTGTATTCCAAGTGTTCTGGAGTATTTAAGCTTGAGAAGGAACTTTGTTCGCTTCATTTGGTATCAGAGGCGTTCAATCTTCTGGCCGCTCATGTTGCATAAAGCCACGCTTTCCGATCCAGGCCCTTGGCCATCAAAAATTCGTCAACATTGTTTTCGTCAAAGCATTTCGCTATACCTTTGGAGCTTCTCCGCTGTTGTTGAGTTCATCAGAGGCCCTTGGCCAATTTTTATATATATATATATATATATTGACAAAAAAAATAAAAAATAAAAATAAAAATAAAAACAAAAATCAGAAAGGACTCATAAGGAAGTGCGTACATTTATTATAAAGAAATTATATTAAAAAAAAAAGCGGGGTATATATATATATATTAAAAAAGAAGAAGATTCGAAGGCCGATTCTGAGTGGGGAATGTCTGGTTGTCAGAATGCAACGAAACAGATTTTGACACAAGTCTGACTCTATTTATTTGTTCATCATTTGTAAACAACCCGACCGCCCTTCTTCCAACGACTACAATCGATGGAAAGGTTAAAAAGATTATATTAAATAATAAGAAAAAAAGGATATATATATATATATATAGTACAAGGAAACCCGAAGTTTCCCTTAGTTCACTACACAATACACAAGCGAGCATGTAGCCTCACATACATAACCCGACAATTGCGTAGACATAGTCAATACAACCATCACAATTTTTCGTCAATAGTTCATCGTTGACCGGTCATTTGCTACCGCCGAATTTCACCATTTTCGCTGTCTGTCCTCGTGCTCTATTACATCGATGACATAAAACGACTTCCACGGCTGTCGCAAAGTCTACAACGCCTGTCTCCCACTGCAAGCAGCCCCCCCGCATCACTAGTCTTCTACTATATGCAGTTAGCCAAATGCCTATCTGACACCTCCACTGTTGTCATACACACACCTTGCAACCACCGCCGCTCCACGTGGCATATCTTTCCTAGTCACTGTGTTACATTTTATTGTCCAAAACCAACCACACACTGCAAGTCCAACTCGTCATCACTCCATCATTAACTAAAACCACTAATTGACCATCACACCGATTTGGTGGCATCTCTTATTCTAAAACCACGTATCATTTGGGTTATGGTTCAATTAGAGTTTGACTATAATACTATATATAATAAGGTTATATATAATATTTATATAACTATATTATAATAATTAAAAAGTGAAGGTCATATTAAAAAAAAAATATACTTGTGGGTGTAAAAGATACACACAAGTACCTTGTTTATATTTATATATATAGGTAGAACCAACAAAGTTTAAAAATAAATAAATAAATAAATAAATAAATAAATAAATAAAAAGGGAGGTTATAAAAAAGTGCATAATTATATAAATTGAAGTTATATATATATATAAATTATTGGAAAAAGTATTATTATAAAAGGGAAAATAAAACAAGGGTTACTTTAAGGTAATTAAATTAAAAATCCCAAGAATAAAAGTACTATTTAATAAATTATCGATAAAGACAAAGGGATTCGATCTTTGAAGGAGAAAAATTAAAAGAAATTATAAACAAGTTCCAAACCATTTTAAGAAAAGAGATATTTACGAGCATTTTAAAAAGGGTCAAGTCATTAAAAGTTTGATTTTAGCAAATCCTAATCCAAATTATAAAGGGAATTTATATAGATTTTCAAAGTTATATATAAAAGATAAAGTTATATTTTAATAGAGATATAAAAGGTCATACAAAGAATATATAAACTCTTTAGTGAAGTATCATTAACGAAATTATCATCGAAGTAAAATGGCATCTAATTCAAAATTGAAGGGAGGAAGATTTCCTGAAAATTATAGTATGTTTGTCAGTGCTCTAATTAGAATTAAAGGGTCACTTGCGGGAAAGGAAGTTCTCATATCTATTGATCTTAATCAAGAGAATAGTTATGTTAGTACTGAATGTGCTAACCAATTAGTGATCCTCGAATCAAATATAATTGAAACAAATTCATTTCGCGAAAATGAAAAACAATACGACATAGGGAATTTACACCTAAGTATTGGGGACTATTCTCTTGTCTCCCAATTTATAGTTAAAACCTTATTTTGTAATGATAGTGATATAATTCTGGGTTCGCTCTAGATGGAATCTTTAGGGTCATTCGTCCTTAATACAAAAAATAAGTTTTTAACTTTCTCCTACAAAAAGAAGAAAATAACGCTACAAGACGTCAACTTAAAGCCAAATTTAGTGACACCTGAAGACATTCAAGAAATTTCAAAATTAATTTCTCAAGAAAGTAAAAGGGTGATTCAAAATATGAAAAAAGAAATTGACAAAATCACAACAAACAAGAATGAAGAAGTTGCTTGCCTTAAGGATCACAACAAAAAATTGCTAACAAAAATTAAGAAACTAAAGAAGGATAAGAAGTCGTTGGAAAACAAGATGCAACAACTTGTCCAAAATGAAGCATTAAAATCTTCAAATATAGAAGTTCAAGTTGAAGAAAAATCAAACGTTGATCCAGTAAATGTCTCAGCTGAAGAGGACGACAAGCCAGAAACAAACTTAGATGCTAGACAATAAGGAACATTCTAAGTGAAGGTTTTGTAACCTACTCAATAACATCCTCGCTAAAAGAAAATCAAAGTCAAACCAAACAAGTTCCCTATCAACATCCAAATCACGGGAGCAGACAACTAAACCGAGCTAGGTATTCAGAACAGAAACAAGCTGATAGTATGAAGAATACAAATGAATCATCACCAGTTTCCAGTCATCGTAAGATTCCACAGAAGATTGATTTAGGTTGGTCTGATCTGTTCTCAATGCAACAGTTTTGTTTTTCACTTAGAGGATCATATCAGCTTGTATCGACAAGGATGACTGCCCTAAAACGAGAAGATGTTCATAGCAGGAAAAGAAATCGAGGCCTTTCATCGACAAGCTTTGAGGACAAAGCTTTTTGAGGAGAAGGCAATGTAATGAATAAATAATGTAAATAAATGATAAATTATTTAATTAGTAATTAGGCTGAAAGGTCATGTCTAATAAGACATGACCTTTCGTGAAGAGGCACCTGCGTAGGTATATAAGCAGGCCTCACTTGTAACATTCAATCATCTATCTATCTATCCCATATATTTTATAATATAATATTTGTATCCTCATGGATATCTTTGTATTCCAAGTGTTCTGGAGTATTTAAGCTTGAGAAGGAACTTTGTTTGTTTCATTTATTTTAAGTTATGTTTCTTTATGCCTAGAGATAGAGATCAAAAGGGTAGATTCATGAAACAAAATCCCCCGACAACTCATCCATCCACAAGACTATCAACACCAGTTTCTGGAAGACCTACTATAGAAGAGTTAGAGGAAAAACAGAGATCAGGACAAAGATTAACTCTAGTTGAAAGGAAGATCTTGTTAGCCTTGGAGGTAAAAAGAAAAAAATGACTAAAAGAACCTCCTTCCTTAGGGAAACAAAAGGAAATAAGAAAACCAGTCGTTGAACAATTAGAGCAACCTATCCTTGAAAAAATCAAAGTGGTTGAAGAAACACCAAATCAACCTCATATTGAAACACTGAAAATCTTTGAACATAAAAAATGGCTGAATAAAGAGAAGGATCCAATATGCCATTTATAACTCCTGAACAAAAAATTTAATATGAGAGACAACAAGGAGAATGGAGAACAAAAAGAGAAGAAGAAAGGAAACTTGAGGAAGAAATAAATAGAGAGGAGGATAGAAGAACATAAGCACTAATAAAGATAGAAGAAGATGCAAGAAGAGAAAATCAAAACAAAAGACTACATGATAATGAACAAGAAAAAAACAAGGATTAGGAAGCTAATTTTGGTTTTCCAATATTAGATGCAAGAGAAATATTAGGAGAAGAAGTGAAAATGAAAAAAATTCCACCTTCTGTGTTGCCTAAATTTTATGGAATGTCAAAAAAATATCCTGATGCATTTATGTTCGAGTTTGATATCTTATGTAGAACTTATGGATACACGGATGATACACACAAGCTTCGACTCTTTCTTGCTACTCTGAAAGCAACATCATTGAAATGGTTTATAGGTTTAGGAGAACATACAATAGCTTCTTGGGATGATATGAAGAATTTTTTCTTAAAAAGTATCAAACTTACTGCTGGGCTAGAGACTCAAAAGAAGACATTTTTAGAATGACACAACAAGAAGAAGAGAGTTTGGAGGAATATTTGGAAATATTTCTTTACAATTTGCATAAATGAAAAAAACATTCTTTAAATCTAGATATCATTCATACAATCTTTCTTAAGGGTATTAGAGATGAATATATAGATATAATTAATGTGATGGGAAAATGAGATATATCCAATTTACCATTTGAAGAAATTGTTGAACTTTGTCAGAAATACTCTAGTGGAAGAGCAAAGAGTGGAAAGAGAGATATTACATCAAGGGCTTCCAAATCTGCAGCAAGTGCAGTAAAAAGAGTAGAGATAGGAAGTTTACTGTAAAATTTCTAAACAAATCTTAAGAACTTTGGGAACACAAGTAGATGTCTTAAAAGCTAAGAAGAAGAAGGAAGAAAAAGATGAAATATTAGCAATCTTCTGTCCAAAGTGTAGTCAAAACATCCACTTAGGGAATTTCCTTTGCAAGGTATACAAGTGTTCAGACTTTGCACATAAAATCATGCAACAGAAAAATTTACTAAATTAAAAGAGTTGCAAGTGGAAGAAGTGCAATGGGTAGACTCTCTCTACTATATGGAACCAAGGAGACATTGGAAACCAAGGATGCCTCAAAAGTTCCCTCAAAAAAACCCCCATAGTTTTTAATATCCTCTGAATTCATGGAACACTCCAATGCCATGGCAGGCTTGGCATCCAAAACAATACCAAAACCAACCTGCACAAGGTTGGAGGGCATATGGTTATGGAAACCAACCACCTCAGCATATGTATCCTCAACAGTATCAATATCAACAACCATACCCTCCACAACCATACCCTCGATACCAACAATTCCAGCAACATTAACCAATGCCATTTCCACCCCAAAATCAACCAATGTTGACTCAACCTCGGAAACTTCAACTGCCTACTAACCAACCACCTCCTAGACCAACACAATTTCCAGCTCAGCTAGTATCTAATCCAAGTAAAATAGTGGATAGAACAGCATGAAATGTAGAAGAGGCAACATATTATCCTACCTATTCTATTCTTCCCATACAAAATGTCCACTTAAGGTCTAGGAAGGTGTTACATAAATATTCTCCTCCAATAATAGAAGAAAAAACTGATCAGGGAGAACAAAGTCAACAATCTCAACCAGAATGAAAAATTCAGAAAGGTAAATCTATTATGACTCATTCCACCATATCTAGAGAGGTTATTACAACATAAAATCCCAATATCTTAGCCTGAATTTGATATCTAGATGAATTGAATAACACATATGTCAAAATTCCTTTGTTGCAGACAATTAAAGATATCCCGATATATGCAAAGACAATAAATGAATTATGCATCAAGAAATCTGGCAGAAGAAAAAGAGATCCACCTACAATCCAAGTAATTGGAAGTTTATCTAGTCTCATGTCTACAAATTCAACCATTGAAAAATATGTTGATCCAGAGATCCCTATGGTTACCATTTCGGTCAACAAATTTTCAGTGCCAAACACTTTTATAAACTTGGGTGCAACTATAAATGTTATGAATACAAAGACTATGAAACATTTGAACTTAAACAACATTAGACCTACTACTACAGTTTTAGAACTTGCAGATAGATCTAAAGTTGTACCAGAAGGTATATTGGAATATATCATTGTCTCACTAGATTGATGGGAGTATCTTGTAGAATTCTTGATTTTACAACCAAAAACAAATTTAGGAGGGAATCCATTAATTTTAGGCAGACCATGGTTAGCCACTGCAGATGCCTACATTGGATACATGTCAGGAAGTATGATTATTGCACATGGAGATGAAAGAAAACATATTACATTGTATCCTCCACTCAACCTCCTTCTTTATTATCATGGATTGATGGAGAAGAACAACAAGAACTTCAATATGTTCTTAGTATTAATCAAGTCTATGATTTTAGAGAGGAGGAAGAAAATGAGGAATTATTAGATCTTTTCATCTCAGAACCAAACATTTCAGAGCAGCTTAGAATAACAAAATATGAAGCTGCAAGTCACCTTTTAAATCAGTGTTTGCAGGAAAAATGTACTATACAATCACTGCAAAATACATTTGAAAGTATTTTTCATGTTAACTCAATTACCAATTCGAAGAGAAAAATAATTGAGATCAGTCCTGGGGTAAATTTGAATATCAGTAATAACTTACAATCATCACAGAAGTGAGTGGTAATAGCAATGTTACATAAATACTCAAAAGCTTTTGCCTAGGATTACATAGACATGCAAGGGATTCATCGAAAGACATGTATCCATCACATTTACACTGATGATCAAATTAAACCTGTAAGGTAACCAAAAAGAAGGATGAATCCTATGATGAAGGAAATAGTGAAAGAAGAATTGCAGAAACTGTTACAAGTCGGATTTATCTATCCTATTTCTGATAGTCAATGGGTTTCACCCTTAGTTGTGGTACCTAAGAAAAATAGAAAGTAGAGAATTTGTGTATATTACAGAGAGCTCAATAAGGCTACATTAAAAGATCATTTTCCTTTACCATTTATTGATCAAGTGCTAGATTCATTAGCTGGGAAGAAATTCTTTTCATTTCTTGATGGATTTAGTGGGTAAAATTAGATAAAGATAACATTGGAAAACCAAGATAAGACAACATTTACATGCCAATGGGGAACATATGCATACGATGTGTTACCCTTTGGTTTATGTAATGCACCTGCTACTTTTCAGAGAGAAGTCCTTGAAATATTTTCTGATTTGATCCATGAGTGTGCAAAGGTCTACATGGATGATTTCACAGTGTATGGAGGAACATTTGATGATTGTTTACAAAATCTTGAAAAAGTTTTGAAAATATGCATAGAGAAAAATCTATCAATCAGTAATGAAAAATTCTTTATGATGTTAACTGAGGGAATAGTGTTGGGACACCATATTTCTTCTTTAGGAATTAAGGTCGACCCAGCAAAAATTCAAGTCATTGTGAATTTAATACCACCCAAAACAAAAAATAAGTAAGAAGTTCCTTGGGTTATGTAGGCTACTATAGGAGATTTATTGAACATTTCAGTTAAATATATTTTCCTTTATTCAAGTTAATTGCAAAAGATGTGGAATTCCAATGGAAAAATAACTGTCAAAATGCATTCAAAAAATTAAAAGAAAAATTGTCAATTGCACCCATTCTTCGGGGACCTAATTGGTCATTGCCATTTCATATATCAACTGATGCATCTAACATTGCTATAGGAGCATCACTTGGACATAAAGAGAATCAGTTTAATTATGCCATATATTTCATAAGAAAAGACTTAACACCGACAAAACTGAACTATACTGTTATAGAGAAAGAAATGTTAGCTGTAGTACATGCAGTTAATAAATTTAGACATTACATAGCAGGTTATCAAGTATTCATCCACATAGATCATTCAGCCATCAAATATTTAATGAACAAAGAAATTAAAAACGGAAGAATAACTAGAAGGTTGTTATTGATGCAAGAATTTAACATCACTGTACAAGATCGACCAGGTAAGGATAATCAAGTTGCATACTTTCTATCAAGACTTCATTCACCTGGTGATCCAAATCCAGTTTTAGATAATTTTCCAGATGCACATCTATTTGCTATAACTGTCAAAACTCCATGGTTTGCAGACATAACTAACTATTTATCATCTGGCATCCTACCATCTCATTACAAAAATACATAGAAAAGAAAGATAATTAGAGAAAGTGCTAGATATAGTTAGGTCAATGGTGACCTCTTTTATACCGGTTCTAATCTAATAATAAGAAAATGTGTTAGAGAAGACAAGATTATAGATATTTTGAAAGCATGTCATGACAAGCCATGTGGTGGTCATTTTGCAGACAAGCGAACGGCATACAAAGTGTTGAAAGCTGGCTAATACTGGCCGACCATCTTCAAAGACTCCAAGGCCTATGTGAAGAGATGTGACAACTTCCAAAGAATTGGAAGGCTAGTGGCATAAGATGAAATTCCATTAAAGCCACAAGTACTAATTGAACCATTTGAGCAATGGGCTCTAGACATTGTGGGACCAATCAACCTGCCATAAAACAGAAAGTACATCTTGTTATGTAAAAATTATGTTACTAAGTGGGTGGAGGAAAAGGTAGTGGCACGAGCAACAAAAGATACAATTGTATTTTTTCTATTTGAAGAGATATTTGTAAGGTATGGAGTTCTGCGACAACTTGTAACTGACCAAGGCACACAGTTCACATCAAATCTTATTCGAGATCTTACAAAGATTATAAGATCAAACATAGAAAATCAACTCCATACCATCCTCAAGCAAATAGACAAGTGGAATCAACAAACAAAGTCCTAGAGAATATCATGACGAAAACTGTACAAATGAATAGAAAGGTCTGGTGAGAGAAATTGAGAGATGCACTATGGGAATATAAGATAACATGGAAAAACACAACTGGGTTCAGTCCATATCAATTTGTGTATGGAAAAGAAGTCCCATTACCCATAGAATTTCAAATACATACATTCAAGTTAGCAGCAGAGTTGGGGATGGAATTATCTGAGGCACACCAACAAAGAGTCATGGAATTATGGCTGAGATACAACAACAAGCAGTAGAGCACACATCTCTTGTGCAAGAACAAAGAATTAAATGGCATGATCGATTCATCAAGAATAAAGTGTCTCAAAAGGGATATTGGGCACTATTGTTTGACTCCAAGTTTAAAGATTTCAAGGAAAAATTTACAACTCATTGGCTTGGGCAATATGGGATCAAAGAATTTTTTGACAATGGAGCTGTAAATATAAAAACAATTGACGCAAAATCTATTTCATTTGTCGTTAATAGACATAGGCTTAAAGTTTACAATAAGCCTATAAATAAAGAGGAATTTATGAGAATAATTTCAACAGATACTAATCTGGAACTAATGGTATAACACAACAATATGCCTTCCATAACTATAGAAGAAGAAGATGAAAAAAAAATTATAATAATAAAGGAGTTTGGTTGTGAAAATCCAGGAAAATGGCATAATACAAACTCGAATTCATATCGAAAAACCAACTTGTTTGGAAAATATTAATTCTATTTTTGTTTTATTTTACTTCAGTAAGTTTTTTGCAGATTTATCCTCCGTGACGTGTAAGACTTGAGGACAAGTATTAACATCAACAAGGGGGAAGCATGTAATAAAACTATGTAAATAGTTTGAGCAGCTGAATTGAAGAATGAATCTGAATTACAAGTATAAAGGGATCTGATACACCACTGAAAATATTGAGCAAAAGGGACCTGCTACATCATTGGACATGCTATGCAGAAGGGACCTAAGATATCATTAAGAATATTATCCAGAAGGGACCTGTATCATATGACAGAAGAAACTTCAAGCATTGTTGAAAATTATGTCAGAAGGGACCTGAAATAACAAAATTTCAGAAGGGACTTGAACTACATCAATATCCAAGACTGAAGAACATGACATAAGGGACCTGAAATGTCAAAATTAAAACTGCAAAAGGGGCCTAAACAACATCATTCCGAATCAATAATCAGATGCAAAGCAGAAATAAGTCTCTACATTTCTACATATCCTGGAAGAGCCATCGTTATAAAAAAGACAATGTCGACCATCATTTTACCAAAGGACATCATGAACATCAAACGATTTGTGGGAATACAAGTACATTAAGTGAAGTTTTTCTCTTAAAATTTCAATTCTTTTAAAAAAATTCTAGAGATTGTTGAAGCTAATTTAGTACTTGATATTCATATTCTACCTACATTTCATTACCTACATTTCACTACCTTCATATCCTACTCATTAAATTCCTATTCCTATTCATTATTTTACCCATCATATCCTTATCCATATCCACTATCCTAACCATTTAACTATCATTCCATAAACCATATATTATTCCATATTCCTTATCCATACCACATTAACCCTAATATTCTTCAACATAAAGATTAGAAACATAATGCTCAATTATCGAACCCTTGTTGGACCTACAAAAAGAAAAAAATGGTTTGTTTCATGGTAAACATCTAATTTTAAAATATGACCATTCTATTGGTCATTTTAAAAATTAAATAAAGGTAAAAACCTAAGTTAAAATCATGTGAGAGCACAATATGAAAATCTCAAAACAAAAAAAATATGCAAAATATGTTAATGAGAGCGCAATCATGTGTATGATTAAAAGCTAAGGTAATGGGTGGAGACGCAATTATGACACAAACAAAAATTAAAATGCAATAAACTAACGTAAGTTTTAAAATGGTGCAATGGAATGGAAATACGATGCATGGTATGAAGAGTAATGATGCATGTGCAATGGGTTGAATGGAAATATGATGAGGGATGATGCATGTTTGACTAGATTGGAAAGACCAAAAGATGAGACAACATCAGAACCAATTTCAGACCCTAGGATCTAGCCCTCCTGGGCCCAGAGAGGGATCTCTCTATATAAGCAAAGGTTTTATGTCCTTGAAGCTCAAAGTTAAGATTTTAGGCTAGTTATAGGCACAGGTTTATTTGTTTGATTGTTTGTTTGGTTGTTGGGAATCAGGAAAGGAAAGTTTCAGTATAAGACAAGGATGAGTAAAGAGGATTTTAAGCAAAGGAGGGATGATTCAGGGAACATCAAGACCATTGGGCAATGGAGTCAGGAGAGAGTTTACTTGCTATTCAATATGCAGGCTTTCAGTTGGGCTAGTCATCTAAATCATTGGATCTTAAAGATGATAGTGTGGTATGAGATAGTAAGGGAGAAGGTGAAATCAAGGAAACCTCCAAGGTGACCTTCAGAAATCAGATCCAGGGATAGGATATGCCATTGGACAACCCGCGATCTAGAAACTAAAGGCTAACTCTTCAGACAAGGGAACATTAAATATTTAGAACACAAAGTTGAAAACCTGAGATCAGAGAGAGACTTTGAACTCTCAATGCTTCGGCCTCCAGCTCAAGGGAACTTGGAAAGGTCCAATCAATTGAAAAGGATCCTAGTGAGACAAAGACAGGGTTCTAGCCTCTCAGTATCCCAGTTCATTCAATTAAGCCTAACAAGAACATCTGAGAACATATTCATTAATTCATACATCAACTAGCAGCATATGGAACCACTACGATGGTTAAATTAGTTTGAAATCAATCCTCAGATAACACATACAGCAGAAAACATTGAAGGCAAGGAGAGCAGAAACATAGGGTACCTAACAAGGGTAAATGCTATGCCATATTTCTGATGCAAGCCAAAAGAAATGAAATGTAATGAACTAAAAAGGAAAACATAGGCAAAGATAGAAAAACATCACCACTGCTTTAAATCAGGATCCAAAGAAATGTGCTTGTCATATTAAAGAGCAACACCAGTTAAGTACGATATTACCAATAGCTTGATATTCAGTCTGAAAACATCTTCCTCAGCCTATCTTATAACTTTACACAGAGGACATGTCTCAAAAGAAACAACTTGCAATTCACAGATAGCCGATCAACAACCCTTTACAATGAGTTTCTTCATGAGTTTTATAGATGAACAGAGGCAGAAGAGGTAGATGGAAAACTCAATGAAACATTAAATTTAGAGTAGATGAAGTGGGTCAAAACCCATTCTGTTTTAAATCCTGGGAATTTATCTTTAGTACTCTTTGAATGAAAGAGTGGTCTTCGTCAGGCTACAATTTACTCCAGGTATGTCTTTGCTGTACTTGCTGTAATACCTCTGCAACACTCCGGTGAATTAAATAAAAGGTAGAATAATGATGCTAGGGTCTGCCATACTGTGAAACAAATGCTCTGATAGCATAGGACTATTTTCAGGTCAGAAAATCTCTCTAGAACACGACATAGTATGAAAACTGTATGGGCACTCCGTCCTTTCGCGGGTAGGAACATTCTGCTGATGGTGACACTGATATATATTACTTTCTGCGCTCTGTACCTTCTGTGTGATCCATGATGCCTTCAATCTGGTACCTTTTCCTTCTAAACCCTGGGCTAAGGCTTAAATCCTCAATACTGAACACTGAATTCCCTGATCTTTTACTGATACTCCTCTGCCGCTCCATTAATGTCTTCGTCTGCGAAATCGGCGCTTTAATGGCTCTGGAAAGGTTTTACAGAGTTTAGCCCTGTTCCTTTAGTGAAAGTTGTGTCATAACACTTTCCCAGGCCTTTCCATATTTTTGATCTCTACACATGACATTCTCTGCGTTCTCTGTTATTGTAACAGAGATTGTGGATCATGGCAGTTTTCCGCCGCCTGTAACCCTGCAAAACACATAAACATGTTAATAAAACTATGCATGGGGAGGGTGGATGCAGCGGGGGAAATGAGAATGGCAGCGTGGACCGGTGAAATGGTGGAACAGTGCAAGGTAGTGCTGAAAAACGTAGTGAAACAATGGAGGATGGTCTGATGGAAGTTAGCGGACTGTGGAAAAAATTTAAACGCAAACCTTCGAAATTTGACCTTTGAATGAAATATTAAGGAGGACGGAGGAAAACACGACAAAAACACGTGGAATGGTGACGTGGCGGGACCTGGTCAATGGCAGGGCATGCGGTTAATTTGGACCGTCCGATCTCAGGAGGAGATCGACGGTTGAGAACACGTCGGAGGCGATAGATGGTGGGCTAGGGGTTCAACTTTGCCTTAGGTTAACTCGCGAGCAACTTCATGGCGTGATCACCGTTGGATGGACGGCTCCAGATCGGACAGTGTCTGTGCATATCGCGCCGGGTCCGCCGCCGAACGTTAACATGCGACGGGGGGCGGTTTTCAAACAGTGCTCGGTGCCACGTGTCGGGAGGTGGATGGAATCGCTCCGAAACAAAAAATACCGCCCACCCTCCGAAAGCGGTGCGATGGAAACCAACGGTTTTCTGCACGGTGTTTTGGCGTGGGGACCACTGAGGCGGAAAAACTGCTGACCGTTGATTTGCAGATTAAATGGACGGTTGTGATGCGATCGGAGGGGTGAACGAAGTGGGCCACGGGCGTGACGCTGATTGGCGAAGGCCATCTGATCTATACAGATCGACGACAGGTATTACACCCAATAACCAAACACGCTAAGTGCTTTTCGAGCTAGCGCCAGGTTCTAGTGCCCAGGTCACATGGAGAATTAGTTTTGGGGCTGGGCGAAAGGGGCTAGACCTGTCATAAGGTGGAAAGTGGGTTTTTTGGCCCGTTTTTAGTGATTTTTAGGCCAACCCAGGGTAACGATAGGGGGAAAAAGGGGAAACTAAACCAAACTAGGTGTGTGTGTATGGTTTAGAGGGGATTTTGGGATGGTTTAGAAGGAATAAGGGAGGGGCTTGGAGTGAAAGGGAGGCTTTGAAAAAGGGGAAAAAAGGATGAACTGGAGAATTCTGCAGGGGCTCAAGGGGCACATGAAGGCCTTTAGGAGCACAATTTTTTACAATCAGTGAGGCTTTTGTCTTAGAAATAGCAGTGGAATTTTACCAAAAGGTAGAGGGTATGAAGAGGCTTCCAAGGATGATGTGTTTTCAAGGGAAAATGCATTACTTTAAGGCTCCAAAAAAATAATTTAGCCCCCCTGCTTGTTTGTCAAGAAATTTATAGGGTGCTAACAGAGTTTTTTAGGCAAAACTGGACAAAACTTCTTTTGGTCATAACTTCTGATTTATTGAACCTTTTGGAGCGAATTTTTTTTTGATTTCAGGTATTCTCAACATTCTGGAGCCATTGGAATAGGTTGTAGAGCCAACAGAGGTGTCTTTCAGCCATTTTTACTTCAGAGAAGCTTGGGGATCCATTAGGGCCTTCAGGGAAATGGAGTTGCATTGGACTACACTTCACTGTTTTAGGTGAAACCAGAGTCATTATTAGCTTCTTTCTGTGTTCTAAATTCATTTTCATAGTTTTTTTGGTATTTTTATGCCTTTTTCTCACTGTATTACCAATTTCAGCATCATAATATATCAAGGAAATGCCCATTGGGAGCCTTGAACTTGACAGATGTAGCCCAGAAGGGGTGAACTGCCTCATCATGTTGCTGTGTGTTTATGGTGAAGTTATTCTGCTGTGTTATTCAGATTAAAGTTGTTAAACAGTAAATTAAAACAACACTCCCTCACACCAAAATTCATAAACAGTTATCAAAAAGACTTTGTTTCACTTCCAAGACTATCCAAACACTTTGCACACTTAATTTAATGGAAATGAATACTTTGAACAACAGAACAAATACTTTCATTTTCAGATCAGCTGGCATCAGAGCTCAGGATTAGAGCCTTACAAGCTAGATTTTTTACTCAGCATTTTTTTTGTGCAAAGATTAATTTATTTGTTTACAAGTTTTCATGCTTACTAGGCTAAAACTCATGAGAGGTGAAGGAAACTTGGTTAGTGCTCAAACTAATCCACAACCAAGAAGGGTCAGAGAACCACCTCCAAGAGCCCTAGAAGCAGCTACAAGCATGTCTTCAAGAGAAGGAGAAGCCCCTGAAGAGATGGATCCCAAAGAAGAAGAATGGGTATTCCGGAAAGCTTTCTTGGATATGACTGAGTTGGTAAGGATCCTCTATCAAGAAAGAAATGATAGGATTGCTGGAGAAGGGTCTAAAAACCAGAAAGAAGGAGAGGGTTCCTCAGGAGGAAAGAAGAGTAATGATCAGTCAAAGAAAGGAAATGGAGGAAATGGTGATCCACCATCCCCATCTTCATCCTCTTCCTCTACATCGTCTTCCTTGGCTTCGGTAAATCAGTCTCATAATTCAAAAACCACTGGTAAAAATCCTTTTTTAAAGCTTGATGTCAAATTTTAATTGCCTATGTTTAGCGGTGAAGTCAATGCAGAGAAACTTGACAATTGGATCAAACAATTGGAAGTTTATTTAAGGATTCAAAACCTTCATGATGACGACACCAAGATACAACTAGCCTCGCTAAGAATGGATGGAGCGGCATTGGTATGGTGGGAAGCCAAGACCAAGGATGAACTTAAGAAACATGGTAAGATTACTTTATCATGGACTGAATTTATTATTGCAATCAAGAAGCAATTTTATCCTTTATCTCATCTACAAAAGGCTATAATGAATTGGCAAAACTTTAGATAGCTTAAGGGACAAAATGTGCAAGACTATACCCAAGAATTTAGGAGAAGAGCACTTTTATTAGGGGTAGACTTACAAAGTCAAGATACTTTGCTGAAATATATAGGTGGTTTGCACAGTTACCTTAAACATACTATCTTTATGTTCAATCCTACTAGTCTAGACGAAGTTTGTGTACAAGCTACACATTTAGAGGCTAGAGGAAAAAACACTTTTGATGAGGGTAGAAACAAGCCTTTTAAAGGGAAGAAAAAAGATAAAACCTTTAAGGGAAAAGGAAAAAAGAATGCATCTATAAAAAAAGAGGGTGAAAAAGTTATTTGTAAACATTGTTCAAGAGAGGGCCATGAAGAGAAAAATTGTTGGAAACTGTATCTTGAAAAAAGAAATCAGTTTAACAAAAACAAAGGAAAGAAGAAAACTGCAGCTACTACAACTACACCTCAAGATTTAGGTGATGATTCAGGGGATGAAACCAAAATTGCAGCCATGGGTTTGAAAAGTATGAACAGAAAGGAAACTAAACTAAGCCAAGCACTATTACTTCAAATTTTCATGTACAAGCTCCTAATGAGGAAGAAAGAATTGAATTGTTCCATGTGAGGGTAGTCTCAAAACATACGAAAATTGACACACTGTTTGACAGTGGGTCACAAGCTAATCTCATATCAGAAGACTTGGTCAAACAGCTAAAACTTGAGACCATTCCACATCCAAAGCCTTATCCACTTGGGTGGATATGCAAGGATGCAAACTTACAAGTCTCAAGAAAGTGCATATTGCGATTTGCCATAACTGCACACTTTATTGAAACAATTGAACTTGATGTGGTGCCGCTTGATATATCAGGAATTTTTTTGGGAAGTTCTTACTTATTTGACAGGAAAGTGATCTTCCATCGCCATGAAAATAAATATCATCTCTTTAAAGATGGCAAGGATTTCATTGTTAGAGCACATCGCAAGAAGGAAAATATAGCGATGGTAAATGAGGGATAGGTAAAAAGGCTAGTAAATTCTAGTAAGAGTTTTGTACTTCTGATGGTTAAGCCCAAGGTTGATATGAATCATGAGTCATTTTAAAATTGTGATTCCAAGCTTAAATCATATTTATATGATGTAGTTGATGCACATCATGAGATGTTTCAGGAACCGACAGGTTTACCTCCTAAAAGGGAGATTCAGCATGAAATCCATTTACATCAAGATTGTCCTCTTCCTAACATTGGCATGTACCGCTTGTCTATCATGGAGAATGCTGAAATAAAGAGGCAAATTAAAGACTTTTTGGACAAAGGATTCATAAGACCAAGCACTTCTTCATGTGGGTCACTGATAGTGTTGATTCCAAAGAAAGATGGAACTTGGTGCATGTGTGTGGACTTCAGGGCATTGGACAAAATAACGGTAAAGAATAATTACCCACTTCCAAGGATATATGATTTGTTGGATCAGCTGAAAGATGCTAAATATTTCACTAGTTAGACTTACATAGTGGTTATCATCAAGTTAGAATTGTAGAAAGTGACATTTGGAAGACAACATTTAAAACCAAACAGGGACTCTTTGAGTGGCTTGTTATGCCATTTGGTTTATACAATGCACCTGCAACTTTCATGCGGGTAATAGATGATGTTTGTAGAAATTTTCGCAGTAATCACATGCAAAAGAACGAGGTCGTACGGTTTAACCAAACCATGTGATTCATCATCGTGAAGATGTGAATCACACTGGTTGGTTCGAAACGCGCCGACTCCGTTCTTTTGTGCGTATTTAGCCACTGGTAAATTTCAAATTACATTATGGATCACGTAAGCTAGATCTAATAATAGATGATGTCTTACATCCTTTTCTTGATTATTTAATTATTGTCTACTTAGATGACATCTTAATTTTCAGCAAGACTAGAGAAGAGCATGTCATGCATGTTAAGAAAGTACTTGATATTTTGAAGAAGAATTAGTTATTTCTTAAAATGTCAAAGTGTGAATTTGGAAAGATTTCTTTGGTTTATTTGGGACACATAGTAGGAGGAGGCACTTTGAGAATTGATCCTTCCAAAGTAGAAGCCATTGTGAATTGGCCTACTCCCAAATCCATTACAGAGGTAAGAATTTTTTTGGGTGCAACTCAGTATTGGAGGAAGTTTATTTCTAACTTCTCTGCCATAACAGCTCTTATGCATGCAGTGACTAGTGCGAAGCGTGCTTTCCAATGGGGAGGAAAGAAACAAAAATATTTTTAGTCTTTGAAAGAGAAGATAAGTTCAACTCCAGTCCTTGCATTATTGGACTTGATACAACCATTCGAGATTCAGACAGATGCTAGTGATTATGCCATGGGTGCATTTCTCTTACAGCATGGTAAGCCTGTTGCATTTCATTCTGAGACATTTAATGGTGCTGTTGTGAATTATCCTACATATGATAAAGAATTGTATGCGTTGGTACAAACTGTCAAAAAATGGA
Organism: Pinus albicaulis; assembly: GCA_034641835.2. NCBI lineage: Eukaryota > Viridiplantae > Streptophyta > Pinopsida > Pinales > Pinaceae > Pinus > Pinus albicaulis. The sequence goes on along the minus strand of CM076578.1, from coordinate 26,731,847 downwards.
AACACTATTTGATGGGCAAAGAAACAATTGTTCATACCGACCATCAGCCTTTACAGTACTTGCAATCTCAAAGTAAATTATAGCAGTCACGACATTGCAGATGGGTGGGCTTCCTACAAAAATTTCACTTGGTAATAAGGTACAAGAAAGGTATTTACAATAAGGTTTCTGATATGCTTTCAAGGCCTATTATTAGTGCTAGTACTTTACTTAAGAATGATTCTATTGTACATGAGAGCTACATAGAACAATATGCATCCGATGTTGATTTTAAGGATGTGTATGCTAACTTCAGTGAAGGGAATCATGTTGAGGAGAATGATTATCATTTGCATAATAATTTTTTGTTTCATATGGGCAAGTTATGTATACCACAGGGGGAGAGACTAAGCATCATGAGAGAAGCTCATTCTTCTCTCATAACTGGAAATTTTGGTGTAAGCAAAACGGTGGCACATTTACAGAGGTATTGCTTTTGGCCTCGCATGGCAGATAGTGTTTCACGTTTCATTAGAGGTTGTTCATTATGTGCTACAAGCAAGCCTAGCAATAGGAAGCTTGGTTTATATACACCATTGCCGGTACCTTCTAGACCATGGGAAAGTGTTTCTATGGATTTTGTTGGAGGGCTACCATTATCTAGAAAGCAACATGATTATATTTATGTAGTAGTTGATCGTTTCAGCAAGATGTGTATTCTTATGCCATGTAAGAAAACTATAACTGCTGAACCAAATGCTGATTTATATTTTCAACATGTATTCCAGATTCCAGATTTGTGGGGAATTTTTGGTCCAATTTATGGAAGATGATGGACACCAAGTTGAAGAAGAGTACTGCTTTCCATCCGCAAACAGATGGCCAAACAGAGGTAGTGAACATAACCATTGTACATATTTTGAGAGGTTATTGCAGCAAGCATCCCAAGCTTTGGGATGAGCACTTGCATTACATTTAGCGTGCTTACAACCAGGCCAAGCACTCTTCTACAAATACTTCACCTTTTGAAGCTTGTTTTCGGTATTTTCCTAAGTCACCTTTAGATTTCATTCTTGAGAAGGATGTGGCCATTGATGGTCATAGTGACATTGACAAAGCTTGCATGTTCATTGAAAGAATTCAGCTCATACATCAGCAAGTTCAAGAACAGCTTGAAAAATGTCAAGTTAAGTACAAGGCAAGACATGATAAACACATAATTGATCATAAGTTTCAAGAAGGGGATGAGGTATGGTTGCATATTAGTAAGGAAAGAATGCAAGGAGAAGGTAAAAAGTTGAAGCCTATTCGTTATGGTCCATTCAAGATCCTTAAACAAATTTGAAATAATGCTTTTCAATTAGATTTGCCTTCATATATGCAAATGTATTCCGTTGTGAATGTGGAAAATTTACGTTTGTATGAACCCCCTTTAATTTCTGATTATGAAAGTGACATTTAGCTATCATCCATAGAGGATTTCTCGCCAGAATTTTTGGATGAGTTGAAAGAGCATGCTATCCTTGATAGAAGGACATGCACTTCAAGGAGGGGAAATGTTGATTATGTTCAGATTGGTCTTAAAGGCAGCAAAATGAGTAAGGAAAAGTGGATTGAGGTGGAAAATGTGAGGGACCTGTACCCTCATCTTCTTAACAGGTAATTGAAGGCTTTTGGGGTCCAAAATCTTCCCAATGGGGAGGTGTGATCAGGTGATCATGGCCTAAGTGAAAAAATGCTCAAAATTGGAATTGATCAGAATTAGTTGAAACTAGAATGACTAGATAGGCCTCGTCGATACGATCCTGGCGTCGTGAACGACACTCAAATCTGACATTTTATGTGAAAGTTATTCAAGTTTGAAATTCACAATTTCCTTCAAAAGACCAGTTTGACCAGGGTTGACTTTGATTTAAAAAATATAAAAAAAGAATATTCCACAAAATATTTTGAGAATATTCCATAGAATATTTCGAGAATATTCCATGGAATATTCCTTCAACAGCCTATCACCGTTCGACACTTGGCATTTGAGGATTGGATATTGCTTTGACTGTTTGTTTATAAGCCAATCAACATCTGCCACATGGTAGGCTCGGAGGCCGCCACGTGGCCCCAGGACTGATGAATAATTGCAGTGGTAAAATATTTACGAGTTGGTAGTATTTGACCGTGGGTCGATCGGGTGGCAGCCCCAAGGCCTGACCACCCGAGCTCGTGGTGGTTCTTACCATCCATAGGGCGGAAGTGCTATATAAAGTTTTATAAAGGTTTGGTTGGCGGCAGAAAGGGGCTAGCCCCCTATACATGGGACCACAGGCCTAGAAACATGGCCCATAGACCCTGACGGTTGCGGTTAAGTGGTTGTGATCACATATATTGCGGTGGAGGTTATGTCAAGTTTAATGCCATGGTAAAAAAAACACAAACGGTTAACGTTAAATGCTCCGACGGTTGCAGTTAGCATGTGACCGTTGGAGCCTTAAAATTTATTGCCTATTAAACTGCGCGCTAAAAAATGGAGTGGAGCCCCCAATTCCGGTGGTAAATACTATTTCGGTGGAGCTAACTCTAGTTACTCCAAAGTTGGTGGAGTTTTTTTAGGCAAAACTGGACAAAACTTCTTTTGGTCATAACTTCTGATTTATTGAACCTTTTGGAGCAATTTGTTTTTTCGATTTCAGGTATTCTCAACATTATGGAGCCATTGGAATAGGTTGCAGAGCCAAAAAAGGTGTCTTTTAGCCATTTTTACTTCAGAGAAGCTTGGGGAGTCATCAGGGCCTTGCAGGAAATGGAGCTGCATTGGACTACACTTCACTGTTTTAGGTGAAATCAGAGTCATTCTTAGCTTCTTTCTGTGTTCTGAATTCATTTTCACAGCTAGTTTGGTCTGTTTAGGCATTTTTCTCACTGTATTACCAATTTTAGCATCATAATATATCAAGGACATGTCCATTGGGAGCCTTGGACCCGACAGATGTAGCCCAGGAGGGGTGAACTGCCTCATCATGTTGCTGTGTGTTTATGGTGAAGTTATTCTGCTGTGTTATTTAGATTAAATTTGTTAAACAGTAAATTAAAACAACACTCCCTCACACCAAAATTCATAAACAGTTATCAAAAATACTTTGTTTCACTTGCAAGACTATCCAAACACTTTGCACACTTAATTTAATGGAAATGAATACTTTGAATAGAAAAAAAATACTTTCATTTTCAAATCACTATATATGGTATTAGAGCATGTTCAAACACTTTGGGACCTTATAGCCCAGTACCCTGCATCCCGAATGAAGAGAAAAACATGAAATTCAAGTAAATTTAACAATTATATGGCCTACTTAATGCTTGGTAAATGTATCTGTGTGAATGATGCGTGAATGGTATAAATAGGAAATCATCCATGGGGAGACAATACCCTAGGTTTTGAATCAGATGGTTTCTTAGGCTGAGGATCTGATAAATCTGGTCTAGCTTTAGGAACATCCTTCTCTTGTGCCTCATTTTGTTTTTTACTATAGGTTGAAGTAAATCCCAGTGTGTCTCATTTACATGTAATTCAAATTCCCTCCTCTTTAGAAATGACTTAAAACAATGCAGAGATGCACAAAAAAAAAAAATCCCCGTTTTTAGTCAATTAACCTGATAGAATACTTTGTGGTGGATAAAAATAGCTAAACCGACTTCTTGTTAGAATACATTCATTTGATAAAATAATGAAACGATTCCAGAAAACTGGAAGTAGTGGTTTCAATTCAATTATTCAGAATATGCCGAGAAGGTACTCTTAGACAAAATAGCCATGAGAATGCATTATTAGATGGCCAACTCCATGAAATCTAATAATACATTCTCTACTTAGATCAGGGTGCACCCTCATATGATATTTCTATTACAAATAATGGGTAACCTAGTAGCTAGCCATGCTACTTGCCAAACAATGAAAATGAGTTCAAGCCCCATTGAGCAGTAACACTTCCAATTAAAACCCTACACTGATCCTAACACCGCAGTTGGATGTAGCCATAAAAGAGGGAACCTAGACCTTATTTGTGGATGTAGTAGACTCATTATCTAGATTTAGCCTGTCAGAATCCAGGATTAAATGTGGATCATGCTCCACTCTGTTTAGCATTTGTGTACATTTAGTCTGGCCTTGAATTCTTTGGATAGCTGCAATCAACAACTTATCTCCAAAAATCATTCTCACATGGTTTCTTTGCCAATTTTTTCCTACCTTGTACTGAGCATAGATGTGTTCCAATGTATTCATAGAATCTAGAGGCAACACTAGGAATTTGCGTTTATCCTTTTGTAGGTGCTTGCATCTTGCTTTTTATTCCTTCAACTGAAGTTGAAGAAGGGTGCATGTCATAAACAGAACCCTGGCGAGCAACTTCAACATCCTCCAGAGAGCTGCTGAAACTCTTGGGTACACCACAAATTCCTTGCTTTGATTTTGATTCAGCCCGACATTCATGCATTTGGTGGGGAACCTTAAAGCTCACAATGTACTCTGGAAGATGTGCATGTTCATGTGAGTGCTCCAAATGATGTAACACTTTGGATTAGTGAGGTCATCAATGCCAAAATCAAACTTTTCAAAAGTAGGATGGAACTGTTGAGAGCCAAGCGGTACTTTCTCAACATTTCCTAGAATAACCAGACACAACACCATGTATAGTTCACCATTTTTGTCAATATCCGAAAATGAAGCACTGAGGAAGGAGAAATCTTCTGGAGCAAGATAAACACCAACACCATACGATGGACCATTATTATGTGTCTACTATGGCTAAAACCGTGAAGTATGATTTCTGCGGCACATTTTCTAGAATGTCCCGTGGTAACGCAAATGTTAGAAGTGCGTGGCACGACACTCAACCTGCCTCTAAAAATCCTATAGTCAAGCTTGGCCCATTTCACTTGTATGGGTATTTCGATGATACCCGTAATACTGGTTCCAACTGCAATTTTACTAAAACCAGAGAGAAAATGGCTTTGCACAGTGGCATACTCTTCATTTCCATCTTCCAATTTGAGCAATCTGTCACCCAACGATTCAAATTCAGAAGCCGAAGCCCCTACACACATGTCTGGCAGTGGAATTAAAGCTCGAACTCTTGGCTCAAATAGTCGCACAGCTGAACCTCTCTAACCAACTATGTTATGACGGTGATTTAATGGTAGTGAATTGGTTATGGGATTGTGAACCCGTGACCCACCTTGATGGGACGAAATAATTTACGACCAAGCCTTGCCAGTAAAACAAATCATATATATATTATCCAAATTAGTGATAAGTTCGCTGGTTGCTGGTTTTCACATCCAGTGGAACTACCGCACAATGTGATAACCAACTACACCACGACACCAACTGCGTGACTAATGGGACTAACCATTGCATGCTCGCTAGAAGTCACATAGGGTTCTCCACCCTGAGTATTATATGCTGGAATATTGGTACTCTTGACACCGAGGCAATTTAATTTCACCGTGTGTTGTTTCTCAAAGTAAAGATGTGGCTTTCAAGGTAATTACTAAGTAGTGTCGTTATCCAACTATGGTGGTGTAGTAGGACAAACTAGATTTATGAAACATATCTTCTTTACAAAATTGGCTTTCCCTCAGATTTACTATTTCAGATTAAATTAAATTATTGGTTATTTATTTTATTTTGTCAAAAGTTACATTTTATTATATATAGACGGATGGATGTACATTCCTTTTATTTATTTTAAAATGGTAAAGTTATTATAATTTAATAATTAATTTTTAGAAAAAATAATTATTATGGATTATATCTACAAATTATTATTATTAAAGGAAAATTAAAATGGCCTCCATACCTTAAAAAATAATAATAATAATAATAATAATAAATAATAAATAATAATAAATAAATAATAATTATATAATATATATAGGTATAGTGTTAAAAGCTGTGAAAGGAATTAAAGTAGAGTAAGTATAATTATATAAATACTTAAAGCTATTTATGAACAATAACGAAAGATGTGCACCAAATTTTATTATGACACTTGTTACTCAGAGATGTCGTTCTATGACAACATAATAACAATTCAATGAATGAGAATTTAAACTTATTAAATTCCAAGTATTAGTTATAGTCTTAAGTAGCAGAAAGTCAATAATCCCTTCTATAACTACATCTAGGACTGAACATTCTAGACAAATTTTACGAAACAATACCATGATCTATGAAAACCCTTGCATTTCACTCTAGAATTAGTAAGCATAGAATATCTTGAATAGGATAAGGAGGTCACGTAGCCACCCTCCTTGACCTCGGTACCAGTAAGACCTGCCTACAGGTAAAATAGCAAAAGAACTATACCCGTATGCAAGCTCAATTTTACGAAAATCATATTTAGTTAGTCTAAAAATTTACTTGATTCTCATAAATTTATTATGTATTCCAGGAAAAGTCATGATGATAAGAACATATCAAAGGCGACAACACCAGCGAGATGCATCGCCATCTCTAACACCTCCACCATTGTCGTCACCAACACTGTCACCATCGCCACCACCTAGATCGTCATCAACACTAGTTGCGCCAACAACCGATCTAACTACTGTAATGCGCTCATTAGAAGCCATTCTAGAAACATTAAAAAGGTCGCAGCCGACCAGTAGCAAAGAGGAACGACCTCATCTAGAGGAAAGACATTCAGAAAAGCCTAAAGCTTATGATTATAAGCCTCATAGAGAAGATATTTCCCAAGAACTGCAAAAGATTAAACTCCCAGAATTCTCAGGAGGAAGAGCTGGAGAACATGTCGAAGCATGGTTAGAAGGGATGATAATATGCTTTGCACTAAAAGAATATTCCTCTACCAATAAAACAAATATCGCTACATTCCAACTTAGGGGGAATGCTCTGATTTGGTGGGGAAATCTAGAAAAACAACTACACATCACATCAGACATCGTTCCTTGGGAGTTGTTTGTAGACCGATTCCATGAAAAATACTTACCACCTTTATTTCAAGAGCAGCAAGAAGGAAACTTCCATACTCTAATCTAGGGTAATAAGACTATGGAAGAATACGAGATAAAGTTTATGGAACTTGTAAAATATGTTCCTTATCTAGACACGGATGAACGCTAAGCCGAGTGTTTCATATATGGGTCAAATCCTCGAATCAGGGCCATGGTAAGAATATGGAAGCCATCATCGGTAGCAGAGGCAGTTGAATGTGCACAATATGTAGAAGAACATCTGGGGATTAAAAAGGATTTCAGGCCAGCTGAACCATCACAGTAGGGATTTACAGGAAAGACTCCCCGAAATTTCTTCCGAGGAAATAGCTCGAGACCACCTCCTTATGGTAACAGGTTTACCCCAAGAGGAGTAGGAGAAAGAGCTCCCATGACCATTAATACTATAGCTTCCGAATCCTCAAACATCAGTCCTTGGAAATCTCGAGGGACTGGTAATCGGGGAAGGAATGGGAGAGGAAGTAGCACCAGGGGATAGAGCTCTTGGTCTAGAAATTCACAGTCAGAATCGAAGGGGCCAACCCAGGTGGATTGTTGGGGGTGTGCAGGACCTCATTTTTAGCGTGATTTTCTGAAGAACTCATAGAGAGCAGGAAAAGGACCATCATCAAATACCCAAGACAATCATAGAATCCATGTTGTCGTCAACAACAACCAAGCATCACATCAATCCACTGTAGTGGAATCTTCAGGTACAATAAACGGAATAAAACTCAAAATATTATTTGAAACTGGTGCTACTGATAGTTTTATTTCATCATATGCATTAAATAAATATGGGTTGGAAGCTTGTAAGAAAAACTATTTTAGACAGGTAGAAATGGCTTTGGGAGAACTTCAACTAGTAGAATTAAGTGTTGAGGATTGAAAAATTGATCTAGGAGTCTATTTGACCAAACTAAAAGTATATGTCACAGCACTAGGAACGTACGACCTGGTGATAGGAATGGATTGGTTAGAGTCGCATCAGGCATGGGTAGACTGTTTCGGGAAAACAATACTTTACACGAATGATGAGGGAGAGACAATCCAAATCCAATGTATTAAGAGGAAATTATCCTTACGCTTCAACTCAACTATGCAAATGAAACGGTGCTTAAGGAAAGGTTGCCAGGTGTATGCAGTTCAAGAAGTAAGCAAGGAGAAAGGACCATCCTTAGAACAATATCCGATTCTGTCAGAATTTTCGGATGTTTTTCCAAAGGAATTACCAGGACTGCCTTCTAAAAGAGAGCTAGATATCACAATAGAATTGAAACCTGGTACGGAACCAATATCTAAAATACCTTACAGAATGACCACTTCTAAACTTCAAGAATCACAAATACAGCTGAAAGAATTATTAGATATAGGACACATTCGTCCCAGTGTTTCACCTTGGGGCGCTCCTGTAATCTGTCAAGAAGAAAGATGGTTCATTACGACTGCGTGTGGACTATCGATATTTAAATCAGGCCACAGTAAAGAATAGGTATCCAATGCCTCGCATTGACAACCTTTTTGATCAAATGAAGGGAGCTGCAGTGTTTTCAAAGATCGATCTACGATCAGGTTATCATCAACTAAGGATTAAAGAAAGTGATGTTTCTAAGACTGCATTCTGAACTCGTTTCGGGAATTATGAATTTATTGTGGTACCATTTGGGTTGACCAATTATCCTGTGGTATTCATGAACCTTATGAATAGCATTCTCTGCAAATATCTCGATCAATTTGTGCAAGTCTTCCTGGACGATATTCTCATTTAATCTAAGAATGAGAAGGAGCACAAAGAGCATCTTCGGATAATATTATCTTTGCTTAGAGAACACAAGTTATATGGAAAATTATCCAAATGTGCTTTCTTTCAAAAGGAAATTCGTTACTTAGGTCATATCATATCTGGTGAAGGGATCTCTGTAGATCCTAAAAAGGTAAACACAATCAGGGAGTGGCCGATAACTAAGAATGCACATGAAGTGCGTAGTTTTATGGGTTTAGCAGGTTATTATAAAAGGTTTGTGGAGGGATTCTCCAAAATTGCAAAGCCGATCAAAACCCTCCAGCATAAAGGTGTTAGGTATGAATGGACTGAGGAATGTATTAAAGCATTCTCCGAACTCAAAAGATTATTGACTAGTGCACCCATTTTTCAAGTACCTGATATGGATAAATATTTTACTGTGTGTACTGACACATCTAAACAGGGGTTAGGTGCAGTATTAATGCAGGAAGGAGGAATAATAGCATACGCTTCAAGAAAATTAAAGCTCCATGAAGAAATTTAAGCTACGCATGATTTAGAGTTAGCCGCAGTGGTTTTAGCTTTAAAGATATGGAGACACTACTTGGTAGGAAGAAACTTTGTACTTAAAAGTGACCACCAAAGTTTACAGTATTTGTTCACCCCGAGAGACTTAAGTTCTAGACAAAGATGATGGAGTGAATTCTTAAGTGAATATGATTTTGTGATTTCATATATAAAAGGGAAGGAGAATGTAGTAGCAGATGCCTTAAGTAGAAGACCTCAAATATTTTCCCTCATACCTATCAAGGTGGACTTAAGAGATCAAGTACTTGAACATCTCATAAGAGATAGTTGGTACTTAAAAGTAAGGTCGAGGCTTGATAGCAACAATTCGAAGGAACCTAATTTTGAAGGATATGATCTGGAAGAAGACAAAATTCTACGATTTCATGGAAGGATGTATATACCAGATAGTGGAGATCTCCGAAACACCATCCTGAAGGAAGCCCACAGAGAAGTTTATTGTGCACATCCTGGTGTAAAGAAGATGTATACTGACACTAAGAGACTCTTTTTCTGGACAGGCATGAAAAACGACATTGTCCAATTTGTTGCTAAGTGTCTTGAATGTCAGCAGGTAAAAGCTGATAATTGTCACCCAGTAGGTCTCCTACAACCTCATGACATCCCTATGACCAAGTGGGAAATAATTTCTATGGATTTCATCGTTGGGATGTCCCTTACACAAAAAAAGCATAATGCCATTTTGGTTGTGGTAGATAAATTAACAAAAAGCACCCATTTTATTCTAGTAAGAGATACTTACGAAGTTGCTGATGTAGTACTAAGAAAATCATATCAGATAGAGATCCTCGATTCACGTAGAGATTATGGAATTGTATGCAATCAGCCTCAGGGACTTAGTTAAATTTGAGCACAAATTATCATCCTGAGACTGACGGACAAACAGAAAGGGTAAATCAAGTACTAGAAGATATGCTAAGGATGTATGTTATGGACCAAAAATCGTGCTAGGAAAAGTACTTACCCTTAGTAGAATTTGCATGCAACAATAGCTATCACAGTTCAATTGGGATGCCTCCATTTGAAGCATTATATGGGAGACCTTGCAGAACGCTGTTGAGTTGGGACAGGTTAGAAGACTGGGTAATAGTCAAACCAGAATTGATCCAAGAGATGGAGGAACAGGTGAAGCTGATTAGGCAACGATTGAAAGAGGTGCAGGATAGATAGAAAAGTTATGCTGATGCTCACAAGACAAATATAGACTATGTAGTAGGAGATTGGGTTTTCATCCGAATCGGACCAAATAAGAGCACCATTCAGTTTGGGAAGGGAAAAAAATTATCACCCCGATTTATAGGGCCATTCGAAGTCTTGGAAAAATTTGGACCTATCGCCTATCGTCTTGCACTGCCACCCCACTTGCACAAAATTCATAATGTATTTCATGTATCTACCTTACGACACTATATTGCTGACAAATCTCATGATCTTCAATGGAAGGAACTGTAGGTATCATATGAGGGAACCATTACGGTTGAACCATTACGTATTCTAGAATGTGGGGTTCAACAGCTCAGGAATCGACTGATAGACCAAGTTAAAGTCCAGTGGGACAAATATAGTCCTAGATCGGAAACTTGGGAAGATGCTGAGACCATATGCCAAAATTACCCCAACTTATGCTAAATTTTGAGAAACTGGAAACTTTATATGTATATGACTGCTCTATTTTGATACTTGAAACTTTATTTTGAAATATCACGTAAGGTTGAGTTTTACTTAGCTGGTACATGGATACCCATAAAGATAGAATGTTACTTAACTCTAGTGATACAGGATATATGCTATTTGTTTAACTTTACTCGTGTATGGATACCGATATGAAATATGTCATTTAAATTAACATTGCAAGAATATGAAATCATAAATTACATTATAAATGAGACTATCTATCAATTCATTTCATTTTGCATCTCAATATGATTGAAGGAATAGAAATAGAAGAGTAACTACATTTTAAATATGAAAGCGAAACATATTAGTATATAGATTGAAAATGGATAAATACAATATATCATAGATGGAACATGTATGAACTATACAGGAGCTGTATCTAGCGAAAAATTGTATTGAATATATAGATGCATATGTTGCAATGTGTGTATGAGTGTTTACATTGCAGATTGTGTACAAGTGATTACTTTGCATAACACATCGTTACCAAAACAATCTACGTGATGCAATAATTCCAAGAACAGTTGAGACTCCATGAGATTCCATGATAGGGTGTGATCATGGTCCTACTAGGAGGGGTGGAGGTGTTAACCACCGTTTATCCTCCAAAACCTAGAGTCATGGGAGGACTATGTGAGTCACGCTCCCCTAGACGTGTGATGATGACTGCCGGATGCCTACTAGTAAATCAGGTCGATGTAATCGACACTGATACCCTTAAGGTCTATGAATGGTTGGATTAGTAAAACTGATGCCATGGCATATTCCTAAAGAGGATGGATAGGATGGGAGTGGAAGAGATTAGGAAGGATAGGATGATTCTAGAATAGCTTGGAGACTCAGTTAAGATGGTAAGTAACAATTAAATTACTAATACATACTTATTCAAACAGAAAGTCAATCTTAAACTACAAGCCTTATGCAATCGCCCTAATATTTAAAACACAATTATTAATATGATTATATAAAACCCAAACTTCGGGACGAAGTTTTCCGAAGGGAGGAAGTATGTAACAACCCATTCCAATTATAAGAAAAATAAAATTAGCGTGTATATGACATATGCATATGATAGCTACACATGCATATATTGCATACACCACACTAGTATACATACCTGCTAGTATCGAGACTACCTAAGTTAGAGTAACGAATTGAATATCACAATGCATTTTATCTCGCCGAGATATAATGAATATCAACAAAAGACTTAACACGTACACCGCCCTTATATGCGTATGCGTGGTAGAGAATTATTCAAGAAAAAAAAATTATAATTTAGTACAAATTATATGTGAGTGGAAAAATAAAATAATAATATAATTTAATTAATTATAAAGTTAATTTAATTAAGTTAAAAACAAAAATAATACAATTAATCTTAAGACAATTAATCAAAGTCAATATCTCCATAAATGCCTATAATATCTACATAAATACCTATAATATCTACATAAATGAGTAAAATATCTCCATAAATGCCTATAATATCCACATAAATGCCAAAAATATCTACATATATGTGAGGAGGTGGAGAAAGTTATGTAAGGAGTGGAATATGAAGGAGAGGAGGAGGCTTTGCTTTGCTAAATTCTACATTATTGTCAAGAGGAAATATTGAGGGATATGAACTATTCTGAAGGGAAGACTCATTGTTCTTGGAATTCTGGGCACGGGGGCAGAAGAGGAATCTTCTGGGTCTAGGATTGTTTCCTAGATTGGCTGGGAGGAAATTATTGTTTCAGTAACCTGTCCGCTGCATTCATAAGGAGAACCACAACCCAAGAAATCATCAGTTTCATTCCAAGTATTTTTCTATGTATAAAATAGTTACTTATGTAAGTTTAAATGGCTGTTAGCCTCCATTTATTTGCATTTATGCTAAAATATATGTAAAGGACAAATTTTATGTATAAAATGATGGTAAAGGGGCTCTACAACCGAGCTAAGTGCACTTTCTAGTTATTTTAAGTTGCAGTTTCTGAACTAGTTTGTTTTATGCTTAATCTGTTAGTTAGATATATGTTGATGTTTTATGAGTTCTGATGAATCTAATTATAATTTCTATTTTTCATATGAAGGGACAATCCAATTTTTAAGTTAAACATTCCTTCTATCTGGTTAAGAGCTAGAGCTAGAATTCATCTTTCCTGCTTTTTAATGATTTTTTGAAGTTCTTGTTTTATAACAATAGTATTAATGATGAATGAATCTGTAATGAAGGAAAACTAGGATATCTTTAGTTAAGAGCCTCTTTAGTTATTATTTCATGTATATTTATCTATTTCTCAGTAGTGGTTTTGGTTTCTAATTCATGAAGTAGTTTTGTAAGAGAAGGACAAACAAGTTCTCCTAATTTAGGAGCTTCTTCTACTGCTGATAACATAATTGAATTTAGAAATGGTTTAGTTTAAATTTATATTTGTAATATGAATTTCATTTATTATTAATAAATAATCTTCTAACTTGATCATAGCTGAAACCCATATATCTTGGAGATGCTTCTAAGTAATACAAGCCCGGATTGATAATAAATACTTGTGTTTCTTTACCCATTAAACAACGCAACAATCCTCATCCCACAACTCTTCCTGAATGAAGTCATCCCACAATATATTCCATTCTGGAAATTTCTCCCTGGAAGTGATTCCTTTGATGAAGGGCTTCCATTCCTCGGTGAACCCTTTCAAGGGTATCCTTACCATATCTCCATCTGAAATTTTGACACCGACGAAAGAAATCTCATCTCTGACCTGAGACAATATCGTCAAATATGAAGTCACTCCTTCACCCATTATCATCTTGGTGGACTTTAATTTATCCTCTAATACCAATAACCAGTTCTCGTTCTTATTCTGGAACAATTTCGGAAGATCCATCCACATCTCATGTGCATTGTTCTTCTCAAACAAATGAGGTATTAAGGAATCCTTCACACCATCAAGGATATTCAACCTTGCCTTCATATCCAAATCTTCCCATATGCTCAGCTCCTTAGGGTCGGTTGGATTATTGATCTCTTTCCCAGAGAAATCCCAGATCCTGTTGACCTATAATTCCAACTTGGTCCTTTCCTTCCAAGGAGTATAGTTGGACAATCCCTCCAACCTATCCTCATACGGGAGACCTGCCTACAACTTCGACATTTTAGTGAACCCTTTACTCATAATGTGACCAACTCCCTCTCACACTGTACTTCGCTACGCACAAGTCTGATTCATTGAATTCCAAAGTAGCTCAGCCATGGTCTGATACCATGTTGAATTTCCATGACCTTGGGTCTAGGTTAGAGTCTTAGAATCATTGAATCTTCCAAACCAATAATCTCAACCATGAAATACTTTTCACAACATAAATATAAAGTAGTAAATCACACATGCACAAATATACATAGTTTTAAACAAAATTTTATAATATTTTACAATCACCAATCTTCGTTATATTAAACTAAATTTGAATAATACAATAGTTTATGGTATACAAGTGTAATATTCTCAAATGGGAAAAGCAGGAATATAGTGCATAAAATGAAAGCAACAACAAATATTTAACACATGAAACCATGAGACCAATATGGAGCCACATTATTGATCATATATGCAACAAATAAGTACAAAGCAATGAGGCACAAATCAAATAAATGTGATCACACAAGCCTCCCATACATAAATTATCTCAAAAGTGAGATGTTGCTGCTATACAAAATTCCTGAGAGGCTACTACAATGTAGTCATACTAAGCATAAATATAGCTGGAGATCATACAATAATATAAAAATACTTGTATATGCCTCAATAGATACTACACATACAGATTTGGGCACTAGATCAGCTTTCCAAGACAACCCAAGAGGGTTTCCGGAAAATGCACACAATGTGCCAATGTAAGCTGCAGCCCTAGGGCTGAAGGTATGCTGCAACAACAGAAATGAGAAGATATGGCTGAAGCTGATGTAGAAACCTACAACTCTTCTCCAATAGATCTTCCAGATGAAAGAATGGCTCCTCCATTGAAGAAATCACCTTCCAAAACAACTACAACAACCACCCCTGCAACTCCTCCCTAAAATAATGCAGATCTAGGCTGAACTGCGCTGTAGGGGATAAATTAACCTTGGCCTAATGCCAAATATGTCAATAAATCTCAAGGGTCTTCTTTACAGGCCTTCCAATGGATGGAAACCTTCCTCCACTACAAAACTAGCTCTGAAGACCCCCAATATATTTCTCCACTGCTGCACCCTGCAACACAACACAATATTCTACATAATCTACACTGATGAAGAAATCTGTAGCTTGGCCTTGAGCCTAAGTGTGGAAATGTAGTGCAATACTCCTCCAAGATTCCTCTCAAGGAAAGAGATGGGATTCCTGCTTAGGAACACCCCGTGCTAAACAACACTGCAAACTCAACTAAACAATTGAAGAATGCAAGAAGTCTAAATAGATCATATACAAAATAATAAGCAAAAACATAACCAATATGGCTTCCATCCTCTTACTTATATAAGTTATGAACTTCCTTACCCTTGGCCCCATTCAGTTAGGTCACTACCTCCATGAAATCAATATCCCTCCAAAATTGCATTATTCCTCATTAAATTTCCACTCCTCCATAACAACGCTGTTGATTTGGTCAAATTTGACCTATTCAACATGTTTCATCCCTTGTTCACACTCAAAGGTGCTTTATTTAGATACTTAGAGGGTATCCTTTCACACTTGAAGTGTTTTTATTGTTGCTAAGGAGATTTATGGGCCTCCCTACCCATTTATTCACCTACCTAGTGAAAAAATAATATATAATATTCCATTTAGCTGAAAGATAAATTTTTGGAATATTACAGTCCTCCCCTCCAAAATTTTGCTTGTCCTCAAGCAACTATAAGGGTTGAGAAAAATTCTCCCCTCCTTCTCTTGTGGCCTGCTCATCAAATAGTCTCCACCATTGCTTCAGATATTCTACAACAATTCTGTCTCCCAATGGTTCCTCCTAAATGTGCAATTTGGCCTTTGGCGGATAAACCAAATGGTTCTCATCATGAAAAAATGGAAGGTCTATATGGAAACCTTCTATGTTGTACAATGGCATCCTCAAGGTAGGAGTGATGAAAATCATAGGGGGTCTCATTCCCAATGAGAGACTCCCAATTCCATGCTATCATCCAAATGAAATGAATCACCTTCCAGCATGGTAATTCATAGAAAAGTTCCTCCCAATTGTTCATGAGAGGAATATCACAAGTGCTCAAAACAATCATATGGATCACCTCATAAAGAAACATGTGATCTACGATAGTGGCCATATCATATCCCATACTTCCCTTGAAGCATGAAGCATAAAAAGTGTGTGAAATTTCATTCCCAATGGACACACCCAACCAATGTGCCTACTCTCCAATCACTTTCCCAACAAAGATAAGAACATCATCAACATGTGGAATCAAAATCAAGGTCATGCTAGTTGCCATGTGTAGTACCGGGGAAGGGCAATGATCCCTTAAGTGAAACCAGTGCAGTTTTTCTCATAACCGCCATAGAACACGATATAACAAGTGTTTCCCCCACCACTTGTTTGCTGCCCCATTCTTCTCACATACTTGGAGAAGGTGTATGACGTTTGGTGTCAATGAAGCACACCATGAAGAATACATCATCTCCCCAAAATTTCCTAGGGAGTGATCAACATCATCACTGCTCATGATCTTAAATAGCTCATGAAGCCAATAATAAAGAGTGCCCCCTCTTGGAGAAATGCCCTGCACATGAGTGGTAAGAAGATGCAAGTATATAGTAAGTATATCATGATGCTCAGAAATATAATCCTTACCATATACTTGGTTCAAGCTAGTGAGGTAGCTCATGGATAAGCTCCCTCTCACACCCATGAATAAGGAGGTGATGATGATAACTCTTCCCAAGAGTTATATTTATTCTCACCCTCCAAATAATCTATGCACTTCCTCATATGATAGTGCATCTCCCTTTTGAAGTATTCCCACATGAATCCATCCAAGATAATATGGTATGCTCTAATGAAACCAGTGGGATTGGAAAGCAAGATCTCATAGGCTTCATGTAATAGTTTATCCTTGAGCTTTGAGGATCTAGCAAAAAATATCCTATCTTGATAAAAGATGAACCCATCTCTCACTGTATATCTCTCATCTGAAATCTGGTCATCAAGTATCCTACATGTAAGGAGATCCTTGGAGTATTCCACCAATACTTGGGATCTCCAATAAGGATTTAAAATCCCTAATCATAACACTGCTGATCTATACTATGTAGCTCCTGTCATGTGGCTACCCTCTTCTTTGACATCTCCTATGCCAAAGTCAAGAACTGGTACGTTGCTAACATGTTCTTGCTGCTCCTCCTATAGTGGCTCATGCTCAAATGAAGGTTGAAGCTTTTGGAGGCTATACTTCCATAGGAAGCTTTCACCTCTCGAAAATATCCTAAGTCTGGCCAATGCATGCATGAGTGGCCACCATCCTCTACCACATGGGGAAAATTCCTTCCTATGTGAAAGTATCCTCTGGTTCTCCCATGCCATGGAGTGGTCTCCTTGCACCATGATGGTACCATCCTCCATCCTAGAAACATCTTCTCCCAGTGCAAAGTAGTTGATGAGAGTGGGTAATGATTATATTGGGAGAACATCTCCCTCCTCATTGAGCCTACCCAAGACTCTCTGCGCTGTGCCAAGCCCTCCTAAGGTTCTCACCCCTCCTGGATCAATGAGTGGTGAGGTGTCTCTCATCTCTTGATCTGGTGGCCTCCCGGGTGGAATGCCCCCATGTAATGAGACATCAAAGTCTGAAGTAGACTGTATAGGTGAGTGGAATGATTTTTCCCTCCTTTCACGGCACAAACTAGTCTCCTTCTTCTGTATATATACCCCTTGAAATAAAAAAGGGTGCATGCTCCCCTTCCTTTGATTCTGATCCACCTTTTCTTCTCCTCCTTTGATCAAGGTCTTACTGCCCATCACTACTGTCACATGCTGCTCCTTGGGAACCTTTTGCAAAGATGCAAAATCTCCTCTACTTGAAGCAATAGCTTCATGCCCATCTCCATGTGGTGAGGGTTCTCCTCTTGAAGTGACAACGCTACTACTTCCTCTCTGCTCTTCCTCATTAATATTTGAGAATACCTCATCAACAATGAGAGACCCTAGATCTTGGTCTTCCCTTGAAGGAGGAATCTCCATGTCTTCCTTTTGAGAAGAAAGCTCTTCCTACAATGGTGATATTGACCTTGGCAAGGTATCATACAAGATTTTATCCCCCTCAATAGAAATATGAAGTGGATTTGGAGCAATGGATCTTTCCAACTCAACAAAGGTTTTGAATGTTTATGTTTTGCTAGCTCAATCAAAGATGTTTCAGATTGTTTTACATCAAATCTCTTCACTATTATCTCAGTGAATCCTTCATAAGTAGCTATATTTGCATGATTAAATGAAGAAGATTCATAAAACCACCAAGTAAAAACCTTACCTTCAAGATGCAGTGCTGCTATCCTAAGGGCTTCCTTTTCTGAAACTTGATGTAGCTGCAAGTATGAGTCTAGCTGCTCTATCCAATACTTGGCTGTGCATTTAGATGACCCATAAAATTTTGGTAGAAATAATCTACCTCTTTTGCTTCTGTTGTAATTTTTGGGCCTTCTATTCTCCTTGAGTTGGAAAAACACTTGGAAGTTCAAGTGCTTCTTGAATCTCCAAGATTGAGATTCATACTCCTGAAGGTAGTCACTCAAAGTCTCCTCCTTTGGTGCATCTTCTTCCTCCATCTCTATTGTTGTGAATATGGGAATAGAACTGCGATGTGGATAAGATTGTGTGGCTGAATGCTCACACCCATAATGTAAAAATGTAGGGTTTTATTTATATTAAAACCCTCTTGGAAATTTCCTACACATCTCCCTTGTCATCTTCTTGATATCTTCATTGATGCTCTGCATAGTTTGAAAAAGAAGCCTTGAGAGCTCCTCTTCCTCCCTTCCTCCAAATAAAGGAGTCTTGTTTTTGTCCCTTCTATAAATCTCCTCTTCTTGTGATAAGCTTGTCCTTATGGTGACATCTTGGCTGAATGCACAGGCTGAACGAAGATTATGCTCTGATACCACTGTAGTATTCCCAAATGGGAAAAGCAGAAATATAGTGCATAAAATGAAAGCAACATCAAATATTTAACACATGAAACATGAGACCAATATGGAGCCATATTATTGATAATATATGCAGCAAATAAGTAAAAATAAATGAGGCACAAATCATAGAATGTGATCACACAAGCCTCCCATACATAAATTCTCTCAAAAATGAGATGTTGCTGCTATACAAAATGCCGGAGAGGTAGCTACAACGAAGTCATATTAAGAATAAATATAGCTGGAGATCATACAATAATATAAAAATACTGATATAGGCCTCAATATATATTACACATACAGGTCTGGGCACTATATCAGCTTTCCAAGACAACCCAAGAGGGTTTCTGAAAAATGCACACAATGAGCCAATGTAAGATGCATACCTAGGGCTGAAGGTATGATGCAACAATAGAAATGAGAAGATATTTCTGAAGCTGATGTAGAAACCTACAAATATTCTCTAATAGGTCCTCCAGATGAAAGAATGGCTCCTCCACTGAAGAAATCACCTCCCAAAAAAACTACTGCAACCACTGCTGCAACTCCTCCCTAAAATAACGCAGATCTGGGTTGAAACTGCATTGTAGGGGATAAATGCACCTTGGCTTGATGCCAAATATGTCAATAAATCCCAAGGGGTTTCTTTACAGGCCTTCCAATGGATGGAAATCTTCTTCCACTGCAAAACTAGCTCTGAAGACCCCCAATATAATTCTCCATTGCTGCACCTTGTAACACTGCACTACAAGATGTAGCTTGGACTTGAGCCTGAGTGTGGAAATGTAGTGCAATACTAATCCAAGAGGCCTATCAAGGAAAGAGATGGGATTCCCACTAGGGAACACTGTGTGCTAAACAGCACTGCAAACTCAACTAAACAGCTGAAGAATGCAAGAAGTATAAATAGAGCATATACAAAATAATAAGCAAAAACATAACCAATATGGTTGCTATCCTCTTCCTTATATAAGTTATGAGCTTCCTTACCCTTGGCCCCACTCAATTAGGTCACTACCTCCATGCAATCAATCTCCCTCCAAAACTGCGTTATTCCTCATTAAATGTCCACTCTTCCATAACAACGCTGTTGATTTGGTCAAAGTTGACCTATTCAACATGTTTCATCTCGTGTTCACACTCAAAGATGATTTATTTAGCTGCTTAGAGGGTCTCCTTTCACACTTGAAGTGTTTTTGTTGCCGCTAAGGAGATTTATGGGCCTCCCTACCCATTTATTCACCTACCTATTGAAAAAATAATCTATAATATTCGATTTAGCTGAAAGCTAAATTTTTGGAATATTACAACAAGATACAATGAAAAATTTGATGTTGTATCTTGTCTTGAAGGTCCTTCGATTCTGTATTGCTCACTAGTTGTGCCTTAGTCCATCAATGACACAACACATTGAGACTCCAAGCGGGTTGCCACCTAACACTGATGCAAGTTACTTCTGTAGAGTGTACACAGGCTGATACAATTTTCTCTTTGAGTAGGCCTAATTTCCGAGCTCCAAACTTCTAGGCTAGCAGTCACTTTAGTCCATCAAAGATACTTGTCTAGGGATAATTTGGGTAGCCAACACACAACCCTCCACCAGATAAATGGCACCCAATACTCCACTACATAATATGCATCGATGAAGGCTTATGGTCACTCTAACAAGCCTCCAAATTGGCTCCCACAGGCTGCATAAACAAATGATCCAAACTAGTCAGCAAACTGTGACCCAACACACCTCCAACCATTGCTCCAAATTAGTTTATACTGCTACAAAAATTTTGACTTTGTTAGTGACTGGTTAGGGCACCCACAAGCTACAAAACGCCTTATAAAAATCACCAAACAACCTTTAAATTACTGAGACCTCTCCTAGTGTAGGTCTCCTCCTCCTTGTTGAAAGGATAGGGCATAAAACATCCCTCAACTAGATCCACACTACCCTCACTGAGATGCTATGGCCTGCGGCCTAGAACTCAATCTTTCTGTAGCACGAAGCACCCTCCAAACACATATTTAACCCCATACAAGGCCTCCAAACAAACCTGCTATCTTTCTGCCTCCACATTGCTAGATTAGGGTGTCAATTAACCCCACAACAACCCTATGAATAAACATTTTGTGTGGTTAAGGGAATTCACCCTTACCAAAAGTATATCCTCCTGCCATGACCTACTAATATAGAGGTTCCAACCCTCAACACAACCCTTAAACAACATAAAAACCTTACCTCTGCCCTTTACTTCCTTCCTACAATCTCGAACTCCAAAAATAGCCCTGAAACAATCCTCAAAATCACCTCGTTGTCTAGTCTTTTGGTGCGGAATTCAAGCACAGGGCCTCAACCCTTCCTCCAAAAAAAATTGGCTTCCAACCAGCCCTTGGTCACCTGATAAAACCCTTGACATAGACCTAAAATTTTTCTTGTATCCACCCTTCTTTTGCTGTGGCTAGGGCACAAAGACAACCTCTCCAACGAGCTCTCCTCCAAGATTAATGTTGCATAATGGATGCTAAAATAAAATAAAATCACCCTTTATTTATACAAAACAAAGGGGTTCCATGAATTGATGAAGAGACACATGTGTTGGTTAAATTTTACTTCAAGCCAACATGACTTGAAAACCAATAATTAATTGTCAACTTTAAAAAGTCATTTCTCCACTTATACAACACAGAATTCAATGATTCTTGAAGCGTTGGATTATCCTTTCCTCCCTCTATCATATCATGCCATCATTTGTAGAAATGTGCTCTTGAAAATTCCCCAAACATGATTGGGTGAAAAAAATCCATAATTGGGTTCCGAGCCCAGAAGTGACCCTTGTGGCACTTTGTCCTCCAAACCCCGAACCCTAGGGCTTTGAGTACCTCCCAAGCTACAAAAATCAACACTCAAATGGCTCACTATTGGTTTTAACGAAAACATAAATAAGATCAAAATCTTCTAGCAACTTGATGTGCGATTAGAAATATTGGAGATTGATGCTCATTTCTATAGATTTGATCTTCTTTAGGCTTTCGATGAATGGTCTAGAGTAGTGAATCATTGTAGCGAAGGGAACATTCTTGAGAAGAGGATAACATTGTATGGTTTATTATGGGAAAGAAATAGTAAAAAATACACCAAACCATAGTGATTAATTAAAACAATGCAATCAATGTTACACAAACGCAATGGAAAAAAGTTTTGACATTGAATGTCTCCGGTCAACCTTTATTTCTTAGTGTTTCACATGTTACAATAAATCTAGTAATGCAGTAAAACTTGAGTATTGCATATCAAAAGTTAGGCAACTCAAATGGCTCACAATTGATTGAAACCACTGTTGTGGTGGATTCGAGACACGGGTGTACGAAATCACACGAGTTTAGAGAGTGTGGTCTACCCTCTAAACTATAGGTAATAGGAAGTATCTGGGGGGAGCTCAGAAGTATAAAACTTAAATGAAGTAATACACTAAAGTATGCTCTGTTAAAAAACTAAAACTAAAAACACAAAAGAAGCTATATAGAGAGTTCTAAACAGTAATAAGGTAAACAATGGCTTGATGGCCTCTTCTTATTGAATTCTTGGAATGAAAACAATTCTTACCCACTTGCCAAAGGGCCCCTAGGCAATGGCTCTAGGTGCCGATGCAAGGATGTTTGTCCTTCAAGTTCTGCCTTCTGACGCAGTCTAACTCTCTCTCTCTTCTGTAGTGGACTAAGATGTTGGGTGGCCAACCATCGAGTCCTCTATTGCTCTAGCTCCTTGGGTCACACAAACTGTTGGTGTTTCTTGGGAAACTTTGGCCAGAATAACCTTGTGATCATAATTTGTTCATCTCTTGGTGGGTTTATATAGGTGAGCTTCAAATCCTCCTTCCCTCCCTTGGTACATGATGGATGGTGACCCAAGGAAGGGGTATGATTCCATTGTGTGCTTAAATATGCTTTTGTGTGCTCACACAATGCCTAAGGAAGTGCTGGTGCTGTCCTTAGGCAACTTTCACATAAGGAGAAACTGTCCTTTGCTTGCTTGTGGTCCCAGAAAGTGACTTTTTTTCCACTTCCAGGAATGCACACTTATCGGGCTCCAGTGCATGCAGAAGGCGCTCTTTTCGAAGGAAAAAGCATGCATTTGAGCATTGATGACTAGTTCAAATTTGATTTTCTCAAAACCTTAGAGATTTTAAATACTTCTTGATTCCATAATGTATCCCTGTCCTGTAAATCCTTAGGCTCGACATTAATTGATGTTGTTTTCTAATGTACAATTTTCCAGTGTTAACAGTTGCCCCCTAATGTGTGAGGTCTAGGAAGAACTGTATAGCCAAAATACATTATAGTTTATTTTATGTATCATATGGAGAGAGAGAGAGAGAGAGAGAGAGAGAGAGAGAGAGAGTGAGGCTTGCAAGTAGAATAGACAACACCTTGCACCATTTCTGAGATAACCATGGCCTAAGGGACCCCCTGTAATCAGACAAAATATACAAGATATTTTCAAAATTTCAACGAGGCGGGCATGTCCCATGCTCGTGATGCTATGGCTAGTTAAACAAAATTGACAGATACATGTGCTGTCTGTGCCACTACTGTGGTAGTGATGTTGGTGGTTGTTGACAACGACTGCTGATGCCCTTAGGGGTGTTTTTTCTTTGACGATAGGTGTTGGCTTGAAGGGTCTTGACCCAGGTTTGGTGTGCAAGGTTTTCCAACAAACCCCTATACTACTGGCCCTTTCGGCAGTGACCTGCTTTCGCAGGTCACAGTCTCACCCGAAGTAGTATGGGTGGGTGCTCGAACCAGGTTTCCGCACCCTGAGAAAGGAAGGGTAAGGCAAGCAGTGCTACGTTCTATTCTGTAATTCCTAGATTACCTTGTTTCTTCACAGGGTTAATTATATAGCTATTTTCATCCACGTGCACTAGATCTACAATTATATTCTTTTCATAACATCAACACAAAATTATATAAACAGAGCGGAATAGATCTAGATCCAAGCATTCAGTACACAGACTTTTGCAACAGAAAGATAGAAAATACATAACCCAGTAATTATCAGCAGTTCATACAATAGTACTCACAAATTTAGATCTCTAATAATCCTTCGCATTCATTCATTCATAAACCTTTCCTTACAATTCCCTTCCCAACCTGCGCACACAACAGCAGGGTCCGCACACAACTAGACTAGGAGCTCCGCGCACACAGCCAGCAGGAGGCCATTCCCCAAAACCAAAACAGATAGCTTAAACAATAGATCACATCAATAGCTCATCAATCCTTATCCCTTTCGATACAAAATACATCTCTATTTATAACAATCTAGCTCCGACTTTCCTATGGTCCGCAACCCATGGTTTTCGAACCCCTAGTTTACCCTTTGACCCATTACAATGCGTTTAGGGCTTTGACATGCCCCAAAACCCTTGTGCTGCACATAATATAATCAAAAGTAATCAAAATGGACTAGTTTCACAGCTTGTTAGGAGACCCCGTTCCAATAGTCCCCCAACACAATCTTGTGACTTGTCCTGAGTCACTGCTATGGTGTGGCTTCTATCTGTGCGATCAAGGTAGCCAGACGTTAGAAAAGTGGAGGGAGTACATCCTAAATTTGGGCCGCAGTGTGTTGCGCAATGTTGACTAGCGCCAGAGAAGCAAGCCCATCTATATCCGCAGCAACCTGTTCTAACAGATGGTGGAGATGTGCGATGGCAGACTGAGCATCATGTGCAAGCTGGAGTGCGGTATCAGACCAGGGCTTCAATCATTTTCGAACAAAATTCTTGGAGTGGCGAAGGTCCTCAATCCTATCCATGGCGGCTAGGTGCTGCGCAGAGACGGGGGAAGGTGTGGAGGCCAGGACTTGCTCCAGAATAACTTCTGCCTGCTGTAATTCCTGTTGGACATGCTGAAGCGTGGGATGGTGTTGTACTACCACCCATAGCTGCGTAGCTATTTTGACCAATTGGATTCCCTACGCCAGCTGCGCCTGAATAATATGTGTTGCATCAGTGACCACGACAATCCGTTGGGCTCGTTCTTCTGGAGGAATGTCATACTACTGTCGCATGTCTCGGTCACGGCAGTGAACCTCTCGCAACACTCTGGAGGATAGTCGTTGTAACTCTATACTAGATAGTTGTGCTAAGTCTACTTGAACGTCCACATTAATTGGGTCGGGAGTGCGAAATATGGCAGCACGAGGGAGTAAACATACATTGCTTCTAGTGGGCGGCGTTTGAAAACGATGGAGAAGTCGTAGTAGGTCCCAGTACCACAACGTTCCTGCTGGGCATGGTTCACAGATAATCCCTTCTGTCGTGAGCCCGTGCGCACTCCTATCACTGCACTCAGCATCCCCAGGTCCACTTAGCAGTTCCTTTGATGGGTTGGGGTCCATCCTTTTGACCGAGAGACAAGAATTACAAAGAGTATGGATGAACACAAAAAACTAGAACTCAGATATCCAAAGCCTATGAAAGGGTGAATAAATAGCCTTACCCGAATTTTTCCAGCCATTTGCACCCCAACCGAAGCTATTTAATGGCGAGATAGCTCGTTCGTGGTACGTACCCTCGATTTGGCGGACCGTGCTTATCATAAATGGTGGTATTAATGACCGACCGCCTGTTTTTCGTGCTTGCAAGTGTCTTTTCTTATTAAATCGAGGTGTGTGGAAAGTCATCCTTCGTGCCCACAGTCGTGTCCATGGAATGTCAGACCATGGATGATGCTTGTAGGTTATTTATGTATCTTGAATGAGGGTTGATGCGAGGTATATCTGCAAGTTGATCAACATTTTTTTTGAGGCCTTTACTTCGTTCGTGGGCGGGATGTCCTTGCATGAGAAGGCTGCATCATACGTCCTCATGTTATTTATTACTTGAGATGTTTGCCGATTCTCCCAGAAATACATGGTTGTAGAGAGGTCCGTAATCCTACACGTGCTTAGCTCAGTGGTACCCGTGTAATTCTGGTCAGGAAAGGGATGATCACACCCTCGAGTGTTGCACCTCATCAGGTTTCCGCGTAGGTCGACTAAACTTGGAGCCCATCTGGCCACTGGGGATTCTATACGCAGGATCACCCTACTCCAGTACTTCCCCTGAGTAAATATTTCCAATCCTTGCGTAGGTTGTTCGCATCGAGTAAGCGGTAGTGCTTCTGGCCTGCATTCCATGGGAATCTTAGGTTTCTCAGGCTGCTGATTATCCCCTGCGTCCTCCTGGTAGGGCAAGGTTCTTTCTATGGTAGAGATGCGACAAAAATTCCTGATGGTCTGAAGGTTGATAAGCGCCAAAACCTCATGCAACCGACCTTGCCAATTCTCTAGCTCCTCATTGGAGTCGGAAAAACATTCACTATCCTTTTCCCAACAGAGCACTCCTTCATCCGTGGGATTAACCCGATATTCAGCTTGCGCAGTTATCTTATAAATGTGATCTAATTCCTCCTTTGCATAGGCTAGCTCTATATACTGTGTACCTTCTGTTGGATCTAGGGGTACTATGACACGCGTACCTTTGTTTTCGAGCACCATGTTGCGTTTCTTGATATTGATGACCCCCCCCCCCCATGTCTATTGCCCAGTCTAGCCCGAGGAGCGCAGGGTAGGGGTCCACGTCTTCAACTATTTCTATTACTTCAAAGTCAGCTAGGACCCTGACCCCTGCAATGTCAACCATGACCTTCGGTAACCTTCCCAGAGGGATGATTTTCTGTTGATTTTCCATTCGCAGCTGGATAGTGGACCATTCCAATTTAGGCTCTCCCATTCGTTGCCATGTTTGTTTTGGTAAGAAATTGGCATCCAATCCAAGATCTAGGATAACCTGATCCATTTCATAGTCTCCGATTTGTGTAGTTAACCACATTTCTCTCCTGGTGCATTTCTTATAGCTGTATAGTTTGTTTACATCCTTGGTCTCAGGGATCAAGATGGGCCGAGCTGCGCAGGTATTCAGTAATGCTAGGAGATTTCCTATGGCCTGCGGGTTCCTTAGCAACTTCAGACATGCCTTTAAAAAGGGATCAATTCCTTCTTCGATATGAGGCTGCGCGGGGGCTGCCAATGGTGCTGGTTCGTTGCAAGCCACTCCTTTCCGAGAGGCAAGCCTTTCTTTGTTTCCCTGGGTGTCCAACCCACTACGTGTCATGAATTTTACACTTGGATCCGCCTCTCGTAGCTTAGTTTTAATCCTCTGTACGTTCTGTGTAGGGGTAGGCTGCTTTTCCTGCATCTTGGCTATTAAAATTGGGCAGTCCTCCACCTCATGGTCCAACTATATACAATATTTACACGAAGGCCTGGTAGGATTAGGGAATTTTCTGGAAAAGTGCTCTATTTCTCCATAGTTATAATAGATTAGCTGACCTCGTCCTCGGCCTGCGCTTCCTCCCCGACCTCCTCTGCCTCGGGCTGGTGATCCTCCAAAGTGCGCAACAAATCTTGGTGATGCAGGGTCTGATTGCACCCGATATAAGTTCCCACGATCCATCATTAAGTCATATTTTCGACAGTTTTGCTCATCATGTCCCACTGATCTGCAGAATCAACATCGTTTTTGCTTTAGTTTTGGGACGTACGCACCCAACCGAGGGAAATGGTTCGTATCATGTAGGCCTGCTACTCAAAAATCATCACACCATAGCACAGATCCGCTTGATCCTGGTTGCAATAGGACAGGTTCCCTACTTGCCCCTAGGTGTATCGGACTAGGCCCTTCGGCTTGCATATAATTGGTCAGCAGAGGGCACTAATCCTTTTTATGGCTAGACACCCAGCAACGTATGCACCAAAGATCTGCGTAGATGTCCTTTCCTCACTCTTTTCGCAGGTTCTGTATATCCATATGCATAGCCCCAAGTTGTTCTTGGATTTGCTGTACCCTTGCTGACGTATCCTCCCGCGGTGTAGCTTCTAATTTCATAGTGACTTCCATAACTTTCTCCTATGATTCAAAGGTCTGATGACTCATTGGTGTACGCAGGTGAGGTAAAAACATCGCGATGAACCACTCCGTATGTTGTCTATCATCATACTCGAACCCTCCTTCCCTAATTGTCTTCTTCAATCGCTGATCAACCTCCCATACTAACTCAGATGAACCTTGTTTGAAGTCCTTCACTTCCGCTACCAGTTGGGAATAAGATTTCAGCTTCCAGAATTGTTGCTTCAGAGCATCCTTGATATCTTGAATGGAGGCGGTCCCATTCTGGGCAATATATCACTTATACCAGTCCAGAGCTCTATCTTCGAATGCTAAAGACAGCTGTGCCCTCTTTATTGTGTCACTTGCCACGTTTTGCACAGTCCAGATGGAGTCTGCTACGAACCAAAACTGGTCCATATCCTCGTCTCCTACCCCCTTGAAGGTAGATAGTTTCAAATGCACAGCCATATCACTATCTAGGGGGGGTGGCGGTACAGGTGAACTCTTACCTTTTCGCGTCCAAGGAGGTGATGCAGTCAAAGGATCATGCGCAACAGGTTCCTACAATGAATTGTAGGCAGATCTCCCTCTATCAAGGTTGGTCCGATAGTATTTACCACTGCGGGTCGCGCTCCTGTCTAGATTCGAGGTCATTCAGTCAGTATGACTACACATAATGCTTTTTTTGCATAGTAATTTATTGATCAGCAATGTTAATGTCCTCAGGAATTTGCCTCGGAATCCTTTGAAAAATCGTCGTTCGGCCTCAGAGTATGATACAAACTGATCAATGGAAAATTCTATCACAAATCCTCCCAGCACACTATCCACCTAGTGATCCACCGTGCGTGTGATAGTATTATCAGTTTTCTCAAGTTGTTTGAGCAACTCCGGGGTCCAAAAAGTGACCCGCTCGTCCTTCCAACACTTCTGGAATTCTACCAGTCTGGCTAGCCACTATTGGAGTTCAATCACAAAAGTCACAAAGAATATTTCATAGCTTTCAGTAAGAATGTATCTATTTTTCCACCTTTCTACTGTTAACTTCTCACTGCGATTCTCTTTTACTGCGAACTCCTGGACCTGTCTTTTGAACCCGTCCTCAATCTCTTTTCTTTTAGGCTTCTAGTACTCTATTGTCATCACCCGATTCCTCTCTCAGACCTCTTCTAGTCTCGACAATGGAACCATTTGTTGGCTTGAAGGGTCCTGACCCAGGTTCGGTGTGCAAGGTTTGCCAACAAACCCCTATACTACTGGCCCTTTCGGCAGTGACCTGCTTTCACAGGTCATAGTCTCACCCGAAGTAGTATGGGTGGGTGCTGGAACCAGGTTTTCGCACCCTGAGAATGGAAGGGTAAGGTAAGCAGAGCTACGTTCTGTTTTGTAATTCCCAGATTAACTTGTTTCTTCGCAGGGTTAATTATATATCTATTTGCATCCATGTGCACTAGATCTACAATTATATGCTTTTCATAACATCAACACAAAATTATATAAACAGAGTGGAATAGATCTAGATCCAAGCATTCAGTACACAGACTTTCGCAGCAGAAAGATAGAAAATACATAACCCAATAATTATCAGCAGTTCATACAACAGTACTCACAAATTCAGATCTCTAATAATCCTTCACATTCATTCATTCATCAACCTTTCCTTACAATTCCCTTCCCAACCTATGCACACAGCAGTAGGATCCACACACAGCTAGACTAGGAGCTCCATGCACACAGCCAGCAGGATTCTGTTCCCCAAAACCCAAACAGATAGCTTAAACAACAGATCGCATCAATAGCTCATCAATCATTATCCCTTTCGATACAAAATACATCTCTATTTATAACAATCTAGCTCCGACTTTCTTGTGGTCCCCAACCCATGGTTTTCAAACCCCTAGTTTACCCTTTGACCCATTACAATGCGTTTAGGGCTTTGACCCACCCCAAAACCCCTACGCTACACTAAATATAATCAAAAGTAATCAAAATGGACCAGTTTCACAGCTTGTTAGGAGACCCTGTTCCAACAATAAGTGTAATGTGGTACCCATATGCGTAATCTTGGTATGGAATATCACTGTGCAATGGATGCATATGTACTAGATGGGACCTTCCCGTATAAGAATTGTTGTCAAAGATGCTTATAAAGGCACGGGTCTTTGACGGATCTTGATCAAAGTGCAATGGTTGTAAGGTACAATACCATCGTGACATGAAAGATTTTGCGGTAGTCGAATTTCAAGAGGATCGATGAAATCTATGGACAATGATGTATCCCATAGTGCCACCTGAGGATACCCCTTTGCATGGGGAGGGGTCATCCAAGGTACTGCTTCCTTTTTGGAAAAGAGGTGTTGATGTCGAAAAAAAGGGAAGCCTTAACCGAACCATAATGGGTTTAACATAGGCATGTTGGTGAGCTGTAGATGAAAACGGATGATGGGGATTCAGTGGCCTGAGGTCAAAGTATATTTGAGCAGCTTGGCGGCAGTCATAGGTATTTATGAAGGGAAAAGTCCCTAGAGTTGGTAGGAATTCCAGGGTGGGTATGAACTGGCCATGATTGTCATAATGGTGCATGCATGGGGGGTATGAAATACTTCGACCAAGGGAGATGGGGGACTACTGCCATGGGAGGAAAAGTGCAATATGTGGGTGAAGAGGCGAATGGTATTGTTTTTGATCTTTGTACACTTACCAAAAGAATAAAACAACGGGGTTTTGTTTGTACAAAACATAGAGACAGGTACCCAAAAACATGAAAGAGGGTTGCTCACTTAATGGTGTGAGGATGGTTGGGGTTAGGGGTCCCATTGGTTGGTCTCATGTGCGGGGTTGATGAAGCGGAAGATGTCGCAGATGGGTTAATGTTGATGGAGGTATGGTGGGCAGTGCGCAGAGGTGCGCTTTCATTCTACTTGTACAACCCGATCGTCCGGGAAGGGGGGTAGTTAAAATGGCGAACTTGACCTTGTGCATGGTATATGGATGGGCATGAGGTGTTTCTCGAACTAAAAATGGTATGGCCATGGCGTCACTTGTGGGGTGATGTACGATCTACTTGAGATGACGATCGCCATGGAGGGGAGGCTCTACAAACCATCGTGAATGTTTATCATATGCAGGGTGAGGTGATGATAAACGTGGTCGGGTATGAGGAACCTATGGTTTATTTCTGATGGAGAAATGATGTCAGGATATGCAAATTTTTCTGGGACTCTATCATGCTAAGGGTAGAATGATACCTGCTCCAGAACTTTAGGTGGTCAGTGTTGTGAATGGTTTGCGGGTTCTTCCTGCAAAAAATAACTACCTTAAGTGAAAGCATCTTCTTTTCATTCAATATTATTAAAAGACATGAATTTTGGAAAGGAAGATGGGATGGTGCATACCTGCCGGCACTTGAAAAAATATTTCTTCGGAAAGCGAATGTGGGGCATCACTTTCGTTCGTCATGGTGTACTGATGATGGTGCAACTTACGGTTTGCATAATGGACCTTCTGATATCCTGTTATGGACCTCTGAAGTTCTGGAAAAGGGTGATAAATAAGGGATTATGGCCCTAATCCTATTCATTTGTACTTGCTGAGTTTTGGGAGATCAGGGGTGATAGCAGAGCCTTTCTTGCCATTGTGGTTAGCCTGTGTACCAGGGATTAGCGATATTATGCTGAGGTAACTCTCATTACGTCCTGCATTTTTATTTTTCCAGTTTGGTGACGCCGGGGGCCGTACAAATTAGGATTGTACAACCTTAAAGGGGCTTTTTGCCCTAGATTGTGCAGGTGATCTAGGAAAATAGGCGCCCCCCTTGCACGTATTTCTCAGGTACAGCTGCGCAAAGGCGTGCTATTCCTGCCTATTTGCATGCAGGGGTGCACCTGTGAATGAAACAAGCGTTCAAGGGCGCGCCTGTCTGAGAGACAGGCGCGCAATTGCAATGTTTTTGAAAAAAACTTGGGTTTTTTGCTGTCCCTTATGGTTTTTCTCCTTTGTACTGATGGGTGCCTATTTATTGGCAAGTTGGTGTGGAGAGAACGAGATTGGCCCAAGATCCAGACCGCTCTGGCTACTGATGTTGGGGCGCGCTATCAGTTGGCCGCATGGGGCCTCCTAAAATTTTCCGAAAATGATTTCCTTCGGTCATAGGATCGTTTGTTACGTTATATCATACAGCATTGGTGCAGGAGGCGCAACATGTTTGTTCTGAGGGGGATGGACTTTATTATCCATCCTGAGATGAATATTTACTTTGTGACTCGATTACTGCCTCAGTGAGAGGCGTTGAGGTATCCACTTCCTGCTGGATGAGTGAACATAGATAGGTTCCGGAGGAGGCATTGTGGTGGTGTGCCTCTTACTGAGGGGTGCATCAATATCGCCTCAGTGAAAGATGTGGCTTAGTGGTGTGCTTTGGCCATTATTGTGTGACTGGCGGGCTCGTTTGCGCCTCATCGGGCTTTGGGCCCACAGGTGGGGGTTTTACGCCATTTGAGGAACGAGCATTTCTTTGATTTTTACCATTTTTGTTTTGATGGTATGGTGTCGCAATTGAACTGAGTCTAGCGTGGATCCAAATCATTTGCGTACACTAGCATTTTGTGCAGCATTATGTACGAGAGGGTCATGCTGCTGAGGCTCGTGGTGGTTGTGCCTATTGGGGGGGCCGAGGGAGCCACGCATGAGGGGGTGGGCTCCGGTGATGCCACGCAGTGGTGGTGGCGTGGTGGGTCATTATTGGAATGAAACAAAGGAGGCCTGGTTTGAGGCCAATCTGCAGATGTTTTTGCCATACCCTTACATGGGGATGGACTTTCAAGGTGATCCAGATATTGGTCTCCCTTTTGGTTATGTTTGGGGTCCCGCAGGTATGTGTTATATTTCTGCATTTACTCGAGTTTTTTGTGTGCTTGAGTGTTTTTTATTGACAATGACATTATTCTGGTTACTCGTGTAGATTTTGGTGAGGTGGGATGCCTAGTGGCATGACTGGTGGGTCACAACCCTCCACCACGACCGCCTGGTGGTCAGGGAGGTGGTGCCGTAGGTGGACCGGGCGGGGGTGCCGGTAGACCTGGCAGGGATGGTGCTGGTCCTTCTGGTGAGGGTAGCAGCATGGGTGCAGCTGAGGTAGTGGCTGAGAGAGCTCATGTAGATGTATTTTAGGCGCGCATTGCAGCACTTACAGCTCAGGTAGAGGCTCTAGAAGACTTCCGAGGTCGAGTGGACCGTTTGACCCACGGGATGCCTGCTCGAGGTCTTATGGATGACTTCGAGGAGGTTGTTGGGTGCTAAAAGGTGCCTTTAAAACTCCTATTTATCCCACATTAATTATCAACTCGGGAAAGTCCTCTTATTTTAAGAGTGTACACAATATGTGCACGCTATAATCCTAGAGAGTAATGTTTCTTAAAATGTAGTATAGATTTTTCAAATACAAGAATAAACAGATGCTTTTAATAAATCCCACTTGCAACTAAAGGAAACTAAATGCTCTAAAAATAAATCATTCATTCAGCAAAGTAACAACAATTATCAGTCGAGGATATAGTAGCAATAACTCATTCCTCTTTTAACTGATGTAAAATAATCAAGCATAAATAAGATCCTCAATCTGAGAGCTTTGACAGCAATAGCCAATGTTATTTACAGTTGTTGATCTCACACACAACACACTAAATAAAAAATTGGAAATATAAATGAATTAAATCAATAATGCTACTGCAACTGATGGAAATGAGATAATTATGCTAACTGTAAGAATGCTAAAAGGAAAAACTAAATTATTGCAGAAAGTAAATGAGTAGCAACGCTATATAATAGAAATAGATAGCAACTCTTATGTGACTGCAATGAACAACAAAACTAAGTTATTGAAATGAACAATGAAGCTCTATAATTAGAATTAGCAACACAACAATATACTTGCAGAAAGTAATGATCTTGTTATGAGGGAAAAGAACAGCAACACAATTCAATTGCAGAAAGTAATCATTAAACAAAACACACTTGCAGAAATCAGAAATAAGGCAAACCACACTGTATGGTATAGGAACGGCAAGTAGATCCACTAGGAGCCGGGCCCTTAGCCGCCGGTGAATACCGCCGGATTATTTCAGGAGATGCGAAGGAACTGTAACTATTTATATATATTCATTATTGCATAATCGTTACAGCAAGTTCGTGCTCTGCTTCAACAGCGAGAGTCAATGATCAAAGTTACAATTTCAATAGTAATTCTCCCATTCCTCCTGTAATATCCTATCTATCTCTAATCTAATAATCCATCTAATTCTCTCTCTAATCATCCATCATGAATCCCCATAATAAACCCCCCTTCTCTGATCTCTGTTCTAATTTAAATACACATAGAGAAAAGAGAAATTACAACCAATATGATTAAAAATGATTCCTATTACAAAATTAGATTTCTCACAACCAATTTATCAGTAAGATCATATTTGAAATATCCTTCCATCAATCATTTAATAGGAACAGGTCGAATTTGGTATTGCAACTGGAAGAATTTGGAAAATGGCCACAACAGCGAATTTGGAAAAACGGTCCTCAGAGAACCTTCCGTTTCTCTCAATACAAGCTTAATTTGGGAAAAATAGTCTTTCCTAAGTTAATTCGGTCCGTTCTGGACAAAACCCATGTTTCAAATTTTCCAGATTCTTCTCCATTTTCCAAATACGTCCAATGCAAAACTGTCACTTCCTATTCTAGCGAATTTATGAGTTGGCATATTTAATGATGAGCTGGAGATCAACTCTGCAATTTGGAAAATATCTTGGAGGCTAAAATGGTGAGTGATGTTACAAAAACATTTATTAATAAACCATAATTGGTAAAATCATGCATAATCATCAATTTATTAAAAATAAAGGAGAAGAAATAATATTTATCCATAAGAGCATAAATAATTATAAAATGGAATTATATGATAAATTATGATAAATGACATGATAAAGAAGAGTAGAAATGGATGAAATATGTGTTAAAAAGTGATAATAATAATGACATATTAGCGGCCCAACAGAGGTATGGCTAGAGACAGTGATGGCCCATGAGAGGGACAACCAGCCTACTCTATGACGGGTTGCTATCGCAATGGCGACAATAGCTCCGGTGGTGGCACCAGGAGCAGTGGTGGGCCCAGGTGCTCCTCCTGATGGGGCAACCCCCTAGAGTAGATTTGTACACAGGGAAAGCACCCATTATAAGGATACTTCCCTTATTTTTGATGACCTCTGTATTTTTGGGCTAGCTAATGGGCCAATGATACGATTTTTTGTACTCTGATACACATATTTTTTGATATATATATGAGAGATCTTTTTTGCAGCTCTACATGGTGTGGTGTCTATTTTGGTTTATGCATTTTGTGTTACGCTGATGGATATACATGTTTTGGGATTTTTATGCATGGTGGTTTGCTCGCGATGCATTCCAGTCTAGAATATTGTTAGCTATGCGATCAACTGTTTGGTTTTGATTCCTTGATACATGTGAGAATGTAATATAATCAAATTGTCTGCTTAATCTTCTGGTACGCAAATATTTTCTAAATAATTTTGCATCCTTGGTTTCAAATGTTTGGTTTAACTACGAGACTACTAACTGGGAATCAAGGTAGACATGCATATGGCAGATGCCCTGGTGGAGGGCCTCACACATAAGTCCGATAACGGCATCATATTCTGCATGATTATTGGTTGCTGATACGATGCACACACCGTTTGAACATAGTGGCGATCGGTCAGGGTAGTAAATGAAACAGGTGGCTGCAGCTAAGTTTTGAGAACATCGCGATGCTATATCAGAAAATCCAAAATAAGGTTCAAGTTGGTGATCCATGGTGATATTTTGAGCGCATTTAGGTTTTTTGGGTCAAAAATATTTTGGTATTGGGATTTTGTGTACTCTAAGTCTAGGGGATAAGGGCTACAGGGGCCCTTATGGGTAGAACTTCTTGAGGTAAAGGCCGTTGACGGGGTTAGTGAGGTAGGTCCCGTCTGGTTCCGTCAAGATGTCTGCCCCCTGCCGGAGGCAATTTTTGATGATATAGGGCCCTTTCATAGTGAAGGACTAGCTCTCCTTCAGTAAATGAGTGAGGGGTGATGTGGGAGTCGAATGATGCTTTTACCCTTTTCTTATGGGCCTCATTGTGTTGCAGCGATTGTTGCCTGTTTTTTTCAACTAGATCTAGTTGTACTAGGTGTTTTTTTAAAGGCTGGGTGTCATCAAGGAGTTCGATGGCTGTATGCAAGTTTGGGATCTCGTGGAAATCGATGCAAGGGCATAAGGTGCCTTGGTTTTTTGTGACAGGAATAAAGCCGAATTCCTGTGACGGGGAGGTTGTTGAAATCCTGTTTTGGGCGTGCGGTGACACAAGTCGTATGTGATGAGTTGTGTCGCTGGCATGTGGCAGGGGAAGGGTATCTGCAATGGAGTCCTGAGTGAGCCGATAGTTGGCCTTCCAGCTAGGATAATTAATTCCCGGTAGATGGAAGTTGATTTTATCATAGAGATGTATGAATGTTTGTAGCAATGGACATCCCTCTGGCACATGATTATGATTGGTGAAAATGGTGAAAGGTATCACAGTGCTGAAAAAGTAGATAGTGTGAGAATCTACACTACTTGATGTTCCAGATGTGGACGCTTGGAAAGGGTTTGTTGCAGACCAGGTCGTTTTCTGTTTCCATTTTTGTGTTGTAGGTTGAAACTTGCCTCCCTTTTTAGTGGGTGGTTGACTTAATGCTGCTTTAGCTACTCTCAACTTGGGGAGATGTGTGCACTTAAATGTATGATGAAAGTGTGAGAAAATTCGACAGTAAGTGCGTGTGATCTTCTCTTGATTAGAGAGAAGCTTTTGGGGAAGAGACGAGGTTATGCGAAGACTATTTGCAAGGGGTTTGAGTTCTCTGCATTGGTTGATTCGGTGATCGTTTAGATCACATAGGCCACATGTTATCCTAGGCTTGGCCTGGGGTTTACGTTATTGATGTGTGGTCTTATTCGGCTTATAACACCATCGTGATGGTGGGGACGTTGAGCCGATGACATATCTTTTATGCCATTCTTGGAGATCGTTCATCCGTTTTTCTACAACATTAATCATGTCGATAGTGGGACAGATCCGTGAGACATAAGTACAATGTCGGTCATAATGATTACCCTAACATGTCAGAAAAAATTTCCATGATATGGGTCTCCCATCGTGCGTGGTATGAGGCCAGGCGAGGTACCATCATCGGTATGTTGTTAAGTCAGGGAAGTGGACTACTATATGGTCTGTCTACTTGCATAACGTGCATGCAGGTGGGTTTCGTGAAGTGCCTGTAGGGGTAACTATGGGTTTCATGCTAGGCCATTATTCAGCTGACAAGAACATGATATACCCGCTCATCTCCTCTGCTTGGGTCATGGAGTTGCCAATGGATTCAAAATCCATATCGTTATCTTGGGAGAGACGAACTATGGCTGAGCAGAGGCTAGCAAGGGCTAGTCGGAAGTGAGGTGTGTAGTGACAATCCTCCAATAAGTGATTGTCAGTGCATAACGGGCATGTGAATTGTGTTGCCCGTAGTCCCACGTAGTAGACCCTTTCAATTGTATATCATATGTGAATGAGTTCCAATGCAGCACACTCTTCATGTATAATGGGAATTATTGGGGGGCACTCTATGTATCGGCGCTCCTCTTGTAAGTACAATATGGTATGCGGCTTGTCATTAATAGACTGGATGGAGGGATCCTCTTGATAGGATCGCTTGATCGCGTGTAAGGCATCCCTATACCGTGGTATTTCTGGAAAATGTGGGTATAATTCCCATAGGTGTCACAGAGGGCGCATGCATGATTGGTACGCAGTGGTTTGCCTGTGCTTTTGGTGGCAAGTTCCTTTTTACGGGAGTGTTGTTTTGAGGTACCTGCCTTGCAGCCGAGGAGTGGTTTTAATTCGTCCAACTCTAGGCATATGTGAGTAGGGTGTCCTATGACATCACGTATAGTGCAGGCTAATGACTCCCTCTGTATGGTGGGGTCACCACTTTATTTCTTTTCTTGGAAATTTTATTTATCGTGGTTTCCGGTTTCGCAGTGGGGATTTCCCTTGCGGGGGCAGTTTCGGCTGCTACTGGGGTAGTTTGGGGCTCCTTGGGACCGGGGGGCTTTAACCCAAATGCAGTAACGTTGGTAGCTGGCATTCCTAGAGGGGGAATGAGATACCACACTGGGAATGCTAATGATATGTTGGGTACTACCAGTGTTGCCAAGACTTGCTGGGAGGTGAAGCCAGAAGGTGGGTGTAGGAAAGGAGTTTGGGAGGCGGAATAGACTACGGAGGCTATAGTAGCTGATGCCTTGGTGTCATTACTACTTGAGACTGTGTCGTGACTAACCTTGGTGCTTGATGTGGACATCATGCATACTAGGGCTGCTATGGCAACGAGAGATACCTTAGGGATAATAGGAGGATCTCCTAGGAATGATCCTAGGACGGATGACAGTTTGAATTGGGCAGGGCCATATTCTTGATACTGTAAAAGACCATCTGTGGCTGTGTCTACATAGGGTAGAACCATATCTGTGTTGTTCAAAGGATGCTTTTTAGTGTGCGTCAGATGGTCTATTGTAATGATTCGATCCTCGTGGGGGAACATCATGATGCAGAAAATGAAGGATGCTATGGCAGACATGGTGTACATGTAACTCCACCCAAGGAGTATATTGTAATTCAAGTGAGCGTCCAAGACTTCGATGTTTATGTAGACCATTTTTTCAGCTAAGCAAACTAGTACATTTTGGAAGAGACCGACAGGGGTTGAGGGCCGGTCGTTGTATGCTCTTAGTGTGATGACGGAAGGTTTGAGTTCTGGGCCTCCTAACTTCTGCCATACATTTTTTGAAATGATGCACGTGCATGCACCCTCGTCAATGACACATCGGTGAATAGTGATATTCTGTACTGATACTAGTATTTGGAAGGCGACCATGGGGGGAAGCCTAGGGGTGGCTTTGTCTAAATCAAAAGCCATCATGCGCATGTCGGCAGGGTCGACGGACCTAAGGCGGAAATTAGGGCTTTATGCTGCTTCAGGAATGACTGCAGTACCTCTAAAGCAGACATAGCAGTAGATGATTGGGCTAAATCATCTACGATGCTTTAATTATGGGCTGTTTTAGAGTAGTTACCTACTCGCCTATTAGGCCCTTTGACCATTTTTGGTAGTGGTTCCAAAGGAATATTTGGAATGGTCAAAGGTGCAGTCGACGCGCTCGTACTAGCCCCTAACGTATCGGTGTCTGGTAGGGTGTCGTAGCTGCGATTCCGGGTTTGGAAAAATATTTCTTCTCCGGCCATGTAAATTTTGTGGTTGTTTTTCTCGAAATTTTTGGGGTTTTGCTGCTGAGTGTTGACCGTTCCTTGATGGGGGAAGGGTTCTTGCATAACTACAGTTTTCTGGGAAGATCCTCCTTGTCCTCAGTTACTTTGAAGATTTTTAAGCTCAGGGATTTTGGGATAGTGGTGAGTATAGTGCCCATACTCACCACATATCGAACAAGAATGGTTTGTTCATAGAGGTGGCCTCTTGATTTTCTTTTGGGCATTGCTTGGCTCCTGGTTCTGGTTCTGGTTGGAGTTATCTCTAGCGCGGAATTGTGGTGGGCACTATTGGTTGCTGCCCCCTGTACAGGGTTCCATTTGAGTTTGTTTTTTTACCTTTATTTTGACCACGTTAGGAGGGTAATTCTCTTGATGATATTGGTGTGGTTGATTTTGGGATGGATGCACAAAGTTCACCTGTGCATTGTTTTGTGTTGGTGGGTTATGTGCTTGGGACTGAGCATATCGCTGTCTTATGTTTGAACCTGGCCGTTGGGGGGGAGTTCTTTCGTCAGTTTTTCTTTCTGCATATTGGGTCCCCCCGGCCAGAGGGTAAGGTCCTGCTTAGTGATACGTTGGCACCCGATTAGTCAAATTTTTCTGCTGCATATGATGACTTTGGAATCTGCGTTGAGACATGTTCTAGGTAGACTCATGTGTGTAACCGAGATTCTGACTGCTGTTGCCTAGGTACCCTTGGGTCATCGACCCAATAAGTCCATCTACAGAGTTCGACGTGCCTGGAAATTCTTGATAAGATTGCAGACGCAGGGCGTTAGGCATGATATTGTATGTGTATCCTGATTGCATATAGATCAGTTCAAGATGTTGGGATTTACTGATTGCGTCCTCTTTGGATGTGGGGTTACGTTGCGCCACATCCTTTGAAATCTCCGTCGTCAGAGTTTTCAAGAATAAATCTAAAAGGACCCGGTATTTGAGTTGTGATTTGCATAAGCTACGACGCCGTCTCCACTCATAGAGATGTTCAGAAATGTGGGTAGAGGGGGATTGTATGAAATGAGTCAGTAACTCCATTCCTGAATCGTGGCGAATGGGTAAATGAAAGCATGTGAGGAATGTAGTAGCGAGGGCGCTAAAGGTTCTATGTGAATCAGGGGGTTGCTCGACGTACCATTTCACAGCCACTCCTGTGAGAGTGTGTTGAAACAACCTCAATCGAATAGTATCGTCAATGATTCTGTTCGATGAGCACCACAGGTGAAAGGTCATTATATGATTCCCTAGGTCTTCCGCTTGCTTGTCCTCAAACTTTGGTTTGTCTGAAGGGAGCTCCGTGGGCATGGGAAGTCAATTGGGGTCGTGCGTGATGGGGTAATTGGTGAGCTTGGTTAAATCCAGTAGATTTAATGCCGCTAAGAAGGGTGACTGAGAGGTTGACGCCATGGAAACATGTGAAGACATGAAGTTCTGGTTAGAATGAGGGTTAGCCTGTGACGTACATGGTTGTGAATTCAATTGGCTTCCCGTGTGGGATGCACTCTTCTGCCCCCTAGGGGATGAGGGGGGAGTGATGTGCGATGTGGTGTTGGGAGATCGACTAGGGTTCCCAACTAAGGTTGCTCCAAGAAAGGAGGAACCAACCACTATGGAAATGTTCCGTCTTTGATGCATAAATGACGAAAGACCTGGAACCCCTCCCGATAATGGGGGGAGGACCAAAAGACGCCTGGACCAATGAGGTTCTGTTGGAACTGCTTGAGGGTCATCCAAGCTAGGTTTTGGAATTTATTTTTGAGGGGATCGATTCTGTGATCACGAAAATTTTATGGCCACATACATAAGACAAAGCGAAAATGAAATAAATTTTATTTTAACTTAATCTATGTGAGAAATCAAGAAAAAAATGGTTTTTCTTGTTTGCACGTGATACTCAAAATCCTAGAAGACCTAATAACATCCTCACACACTCAAAAGTAACTGGGCCTTGAGAGGATTTCTTGCGAGTGTTGGCACAACGTCCCGTAAGAGCTGGCGGCACCCCCAGTCAGCCGAAGAGAATCAACCAAGGTAAGGGTAGAGGGTCTGGCGCTTGTCTGCACCGTCACCTATAGGGTAAAGGATGCCCTAGTTTTGGCCACTAAGAACCACTATCCCACGTGAGAATTCGAGTCTTGGGCTTCTTGGTAGTCAGCTAACACTACTGAGTGTCAGCCGGGCTAGGTAGCCCTAACTGATAGCGCACGCACTATGCCTAAGCCTAACCCCTTCTAAATCAGGTCTCTGCCTCGCTCGGGTTTTCTTTTCCGTGGGTTGATAGGTGGATTTTAAAGCTCCCTAAAAACAAAAATTCTATGTTTCAAATGTGAAGCATGATCAAGGCGGCTTATTGGATGCCTACCCCCTTGATCCTAACTTAATCTATAATTTCTCTTGTGGCCCCTGTGGGGAGAATTTAGTGAGTTGGTTTAAGTTATTTTTAGGTGGATTTATTTTCTTAGTGGGTGAATGTGTGTGAGCGTATGGTGAAAAACCTCATAATTTGAACATATGGATATCGGCGATCCTTTACAAAGGTCCCCTAGTTAAACTATGTAAGGTTGTTCCTTGCTCAAATAAAATCCATTTGCAGATAATGGGCCGCTTCCAAAACCTCCTAATTAGTCTATGTGAGTGACTAAAGGGAGATGGTGAATCACAAATGTAGAGTGTTCATATGCTTGTCTAGGGTCACCCAATGGCGCAAAGACAACAGAGATTACTTGCTCTAACTTTTGATTGAATCCTAGTCCTGCAATCTCCTAAATGCAAAAATTGAAATTTAAACTAAAAAATTTCTATACTAGCTTATGCATGTGTGGTCATGAGCCACTTACTTGGACTAGTTAAACTAAGTGTGCATACCAGAATTTGCAAAAAACATAATTTTTTCAGAAAGCAATGGTTAATTCGCCCCCTACTTAAACTATGTGAACACTTTTTTCAAAAAACCAACTTAAATGAAAACTAACTAAATTCCTACAAAAAGCAGCAAAAATCAGTTTTCAAAAGCTGTGGGGTATCAACACAGGTGTTGGCAGATATATTAAGGGCTGCCCAACACACTTAAAAATAGAAAAAATGCAGAAGGTAGTAAGAAAAAATATCTCTACAAATTGCGCGCAAAAACCTCTGACAGGTGCGCTTTCCTACGCGCAGGTCACTCCTGAACGCGCACCCTATGCATCTGTGTGAAAAAACTGTGCGCAAAATTCCTGCAAGTATTAAAAAAAAATAAAAAAAATTAGGAGCTGCCTTCTTCAGTCTGTCACCTCAGTGAGTCTAGGGATTGAAAGATGGGTCAGAGGACTATCAGCTCCACTCCAACATAGACTAAGGGTCTCCTGCAAAAGAAAGCACAACCACATAAACTTGAAACACGTTAGTGGAGTCGCCAATCTTGTTGTGGTGGATTCGACACACGGGTGTACGAAATCGCATGAGTTTAGAGAGTGTGGTCTACCCTCTAAACTATAGGTAACAGGTAGTATCTGGGGGGAACTCAGAAGTATAAAACTTAAATGAAGTAATACACTAAAGTATGCTTGGTTAAAAAACTAAAACTAAAAACACAAAAGAAGCTATATAGAGAGTTCCAAATAGTAACAAGGTAAAAAATGGCTTGATGGCCTCTTCTTATTGAATGCTTAGAATGAAAACAAATCTTACCCACTTGCCAAAGGGACCCTAGGCAATGGCTCTAGGTCCTGATGCAAGGATGTTTGTCCTTCAAGTTCTGCCTTCTGACGTAGTCTAACTCTCTCTCTCTCTGCTATAGTGTACTAAGATGTTGGGTGGCCAACCATCGAGTCCTCTCTTTCTCCAACTCCTTGGGTCACACAAATTGCTGGTGTTTCTTGGGCAACTTTGGCCAGCATAACCTTGTGATCAAACTTTGTTCATCTCTTGGTGGGTTTATATAGGTGAGCTTCAAATCCTCCTTCCCTCCCTTGGTACATGATGGATGGTGACCCAAGGGAGGGGTATGATTCCATTGTGTGCTAAAATATGTTTTTGTGTGCTCACACAATGCCTAAGGAGGTGCTGGTGCAGTCCTTAAACTGTCCTTTGCTTGCTTGTGGTCCCGGAAAGTGACTTTTTTCCACTTCTAGGAATGCACGCTTATCGGGCTCCAGTGCACGTAGAAGGCGCTCTTTTCGAAGGAAAAAGTGCGCATTTGAGTGTTGTTGACTAGTTCAAATTTGATTTTCTTAAAACCTTGGAGATTTTAAATAATTCTTGATTCCATAATGTATCCTTGTCTTGTAAATCCTTAGGCTCGACATTAATTGATTTCTTTTTCTGCGATACGATTTTCCAGTGTTAACAACCACTACATAGAATAACATCAAAATCAACTAGCAACTTGATATTAGATTAGAAATATTGAAAATCATTTCTCGTTTCTACACCTTTGATCATCCTTAGGCTTTGGATGAATGGTCTAGAGTAGGAATCCATTGTGGTCAAGGGAACAAGATTAAGAAGAGGATAGTAATTCGTGTATGAAAATATTATGGGAAATGAAGCAATTGATTAAAATGATGCAACGAGTGTTATATAAAATGAAGAAAAAATGGTTTGACATTCAATGGCTATAGACAACCTTTATTTCTTGTTAAAAACATGCATGGTAAACAAGAAAGTAAACATACAAGGAGAAATATAAGCATGAGTTATGTTATTATTCACCATAGATGTACATTTATATTACATTGGTGTGACCCTTGGATTCCCATTCCAAGTGATCTCTTGGACTCCATTTTTCCTTTCGCCTTCCACACCTACCCATTGAGTATTAGGTGTCCAACATTCCCCCCCTTAATCCGAAGGGGTAAGTGTGAGTCCAAGAAGAAATTTGCAATACAAATCTGCAAAGTATGCATGGTATAACTTAGGCTAAATCAAATCTCTAAAATGTTGGAATAAAGAGGTGGTTTAAGGATGACCACCAACATTAGAACACTTAGTGAGTTCCCTGAACTCTTCTAAATCTGGCAAGAAGTTGAGGGCTTATACTAGAGGAAGTGTCCCTCATATTTGAAGAGGGAGACCTTCAACCTAGAAGAAGGGAGGTCTACAACCTGTGATGGTTTAAGGATGACCACCAACACTGGAATTATTAATGAATTTACCAAATCTCTTCCAAAACTAGCAAGAAGTTGAAGTCTTTTTCTAGAGGAAGTGTCCTGAATTCTTTGAAGAGGAAGAATATCAACCTCACATGGATGGTTTAAGGTTGTCCACCAACCAAAGGAGTACTCAATGGCATCCGTGTCTCTGGCTACAACTATGAATTTGGAATGACAAGTTGTGGCTCAGGCTCGCTCGAACTACTGTGTCTCTGGCTGCAACTCTGAATCTGGGATGAGAGATTGTGGCGTAGGCTTGCTTGATATGGCTTCGAAGCTTGTAGATGACCACCATTTCCCCCCTTGTTAGGTACAACATGAGATTATGGTGAAAACTCAACTGCAAG
The DNA here is from genome assembly GCA_034641835.2 of Pinus albicaulis. Lineage (NCBI taxonomy): Eukaryota > Viridiplantae > Streptophyta > Pinopsida > Pinales > Pinaceae > Pinus > Pinus albicaulis. Next base: position 26,686,885 of record CM076578.1, on the reverse strand, counting down.
ATTGTTCAATATTCTAGAACAAGTTCTGACATATGTCTTAAACATCTTCTTGCTTGTTGATGACCATTTCCAAGAAGTGATCCATCCAAGATGAATCTTTGTTCTTGCAGGAGACTTGTTTATGAAGCATCTGTGTGAAGAATGGGTGTGCCAACCACAATGCTTGTATGGGTGAATATTGATACAATTATCTTTAATATGGCCAACTCGATCACAATGTTGGCATTTTACAATCTATTTTTTCTACCGTGGAAGAGGAGTAGAGTCTGGAACTATTGAAGGTGAGCTATCATGAAGAAATCTGGTACTCTCAAATTTGATGGGCTTGGAGTAGTCCAGAATATGAAAGGAAAACTCCTTGTCATATCCAAGACCTATTCTGTGCTTGTTATAGACAACCTCTTCCCAAGTTTTGATGATGGGCTTGGGTAGTGCACACTAAACTTATACATCTGCATGTAACTCTTCTCTTGAAATGGGCACATGATGGGAGTCAACCTCAATGTTACCAATTTGACCACTTTTATTTTTTTGTAGTTCTTCTTGCTGTATCTGTGATTAAAGTTGTAGAAAATCTATCTTTTCATGTGCATTTTGAAGACAGGTTTGAATGTAAAAAAGGGTTTTCTTACTCACTTTTTCCATCCCATTATCAGTGGAACATATTAGGGTATCCAATCAATTTAATGCATCATAAATTCGATCCATTTCAAAACAATTGAATTAGAGGAATGGTGTTGGCTTCGACTACAAATGCACCATATAATTCAAAACTGTTTGCACCAGTGCTTGAACTAATGCAGAATCACAACTGAGGCATATATTATCTGCTCAATGCATATACATCACCATAACTTGTACAAACTTAGCCCTCATGACTCATAAGTTGGCTTCAATATTCAACATACAAAATATTCAATCCTTAACTTTCATAGCTGGGCTTCATAAATAAGATGTCATGGCTAAGAATAAAAAATATTCAATCTACAATAGATAAATTCCCATGCATTAAGAGCAAGAACCAACTCAATCCAACCTCATATAAATGGCTTTCACAGAATGGTTTTCAAAACACCACACCGGATTTAAAATTAACAACACACATTTATTTCATCACCATAATGCAAAACATGACCTTCATATTTTCATCACATCAGCATTTTCTGCACGGTCTTGAGGAAAGGAATTAAAAATACATTTCACACATTATGTGATTTTCCACCAACTCATATATAAGAACAATTATATGAACACATAGGGAGGAAGGCAACTACATAAAGGAGAGATGGTTAGTTAAGCTCATTCATCTAGGATCCCTAGATTGAGTTTCAATCCACCATAAGTAAAATAAAAAATAGCTCATTCAATAACATGGATATAATATTGGGCGCACTATGCAGAGAAGGTCGATTGAATGAGGTGATGTCTATTATGGTGTCAATGAAAAAAAAATGCATACCAGTAGAAACATTAACCTACGCTTCATTGTTGTAGACTTGTAATCACTTGAAATTTATCGCGAGAAGGTAAGAAACTCTATTCCCAAATGCTCAGCGCTGGAGTTAACCAGGATCTGTTTTCAGCTACTAAGATCGTGGGCATGTTTTGATTCTGCAATGAGATTTCTCCAATTCCATCTCAACTGACACTTAATATAACCACAAAATTAAAAATTCATGGGTAGAAATCTTTAGTATTCCATCATTTTCCTTAGTGGGGAAATAATCCTCACCATTCATATACCATGTCTGACCCTATATCGTTGTTTAAGATCTCTCGCTAGGGAATTCATTCAACCCCTGTGGGAATCGATCGTGGGTGGATCAGAAATGAACAACAGCAGAAAAATTAACAGAAGATGGCATATTGTGTATCTAAAGTAGATAATGAGGCGATTTCATGCCATCGCCCGCAACTACAAGGTTTCTGCATCAGCTCTCGCTTTCTATGATTCCGACGAGGAGTGCTGCAGGATCTTGGGCTTCTCCACGTAGCCGAATGTTCCAGAGGGCAGTCTATGTGGGAAGAGGAGTGGTGTCAAGGGAGCGTATTACAATGGGCACGTTGGTGTTGGAGGGAGCATTGTATTGGTGTCTTTCTATGCAAAGAGGGAGAAGCATATGGAAATGAAACAATGTGAGGATTGGCGTATGGAGATTGTGTGTGGAGGAGTTGATATTTTGGAGGAAGTGCATGCTAGGCCCTGGTAGATATTGCGTTACAATACACCTTAAACTTGGATGAAATCACTCCAAACTTAAATTGAAAATTTAATAAAGCACAACACATACTCATGCTTCATCTAATACCTATTTTGGAAGACTTTCAATATTAATGTATCCCTTGCAAAATTATTTTATACAGGAACAGGGAATGTTATGCATCGAATGAGAGAGTCTATACACAACACAGGTATGGAGAGATATGAACTTGGGAATGTTAGGAGTCTAGTGTTACGCTGGAGAGATAATGTTTGTTAGATGAGCGTTAAGCTGTCATGGTTCGTATGTCAAGAGTTAAGCTGTCAGGATGGATATTATATGGTTGGATATGCATTATATGATATTACTGTTCTCTAATACGAAGGGTAGAATATCCATGTAACATTTTATGTGAGATTACCAATGGAGAGTCGATTTAGAATAGCTAAATCTGATGAGATTTGGCAGGACGTTTGGCATTGCAAGTTTTTAAGTATTCTTACCACTGTATGGGGCTCAAAGAGAACGTTAATGCACAAGAGCTTTAGAAAAATAACATAGGGCATTAAGGGCATTAAGTGTGCAAATAATATGGCATTGAAGTAGGTTCAGAATGGAAAAACTGAAATTCAGAACATGCACACCAAGGTGGAGGCCACAAAAACTAGTGGCTCAAATTAGAGTAGGGCCAGAATTCACCTGCTCTGATACCATGTTAAACACATGCATGGTAACCAAGAAAGTAAACACACAAGGAGAAAGGTAAGCGTGAGTTATGTTATTATTCACCATAGATGTACATTTATATTACATTGGTGTGACCCTTGGATTCCCATTCCAAGTGGTCTCTTGTACTCCATTTGTCCATTCGCCTTCCACACCTACCCATTGAGGATTAGGTGTCTAATGACTTCCTTTGCCATATTCTCTTTGTGCTTGCGTTTTGTTGAATGCAATACTGAGTGCAGGAATTTATAGGATAAGTTCCTTAGATCAAAAACCAAAGGTCACCACTCACAAATAGATCACAAATTAGTACACTAGTATTATCACGTGATTAAAACCCTCGAAGAGGGAAAATGTCCATGGCCTGAGCCAACGCAGCCACTTCAGGAAATTTATTAATATAAAAAGAAAAGTTACATATGTTTCTCTCATAAATGGTTACCGGAAAAATGACCCTCCATGCTCTTTAAATAGATATCATGGACCAATCGGGTGTTAAGCCACGGATCAAGTGTCGTTAATACTGAGGAGAGAGTGAACCGTAAGCCATGGATAAAGTGTCGTTAATACCGAGGAGAGAGTGAACCACCAGATCGCTACAAATCGTGACCGTTGGATTATAAGTTACAAATGTACATAGTAAAGAAACACATTTTACCTAACTCTACACTAGAATAAGTTATTCTTAACTATTTCCTATGTGTTGGAATATCCTAACATCCCCCCTTAAGAACAACTTGGGATAGGATTGAAGGATTTACAAAGGTGACACAAAAGGAGCCTTAGAAATGAGCCACTTCGAGGGGGAAACCTCCAATACATTACATAAATGAACAATTCTTGGATGATACAATTTACAAAACCTCCTTTCTATATATAGGAGTCCATGTGGCCATAATGTAATCCTAGTGGGCCACAATGTAATCCTAGCCGACCTAACAATAATAATTTAAGGGCACAATAATAACAAAATGGGGGTTACAAGGGTACAATAATAACAATAAGGGGGTTATACTAATAACAATAAGGGACTATACTAGTAATATAGGGACCTAACATGCCCCTCTCCTTCAAAAAAGTGTTGTCCTCAACGCTTGAGTAGCTCTGGGTGCTTCTGTATAAAATTCTCATCCTCCCATGTAGAATCTTCGGTGGGTAAGTTCTTCCACTTGATGAGATACTCTGAAATTGATCGATTCCGTAGTTGTCGAGTTCTTGTTTCCATGACCGCTTCTGGTTCCAATATGATTTTTCCTTCCTCATCAAGTTCTGGCAATATTGTTTGAACTGAAAGATTTTCACCTATAACCTTCTTTAAGCATGAAACATGGAAAACTGGATGCACTCGTGAAGAAGCGGGAAGCTCCAATTTGTATGCCATAGTACCAATATTTTGCAACACCTTGTAAGGACCATAGTACTTTGGCGATAATTTATTATCCTTCTTAGCTTGCTTGAGGGACATTTGTTTGTATGGTTGTAGCCATAAAAATACCCAATCTCCTACATCAAAACTTCTCTCGCTGCGATGTTTATCTGCCTATTGTTTCATTCGATTTTGTGCCAAATTTAGGTTATAATTTAAGAGTTGGAGAACTTCTTGCTAATGCTCGATGTGATCTTCCATTGCTTGAACCTACAAATTTTCCCTTAAAGATGATGTGATAGATGGTGGATGATATCCATAAAGTGCCATAAATGGGGTCATCTTTGCTACAGTATGGAAGGAAGTGTTATACCACCATTCAACAAGAGGTAACCACTTGACCCATTGTTCTTGTTTATCAGATAAAAAACAACGAAGATATCCTTCCAAACATTTATTTACTATCTCAGTTTGACCATCAGATTGAGGATGATAAGATGATCTATGAGCTAATTGAGTACCCAAACAAGAAAATAACTCCGTCCAAAAATTTCCAGTAAAAATGGGATCTCTGTCACTCACAATAACCCTTGGGCTTCCATGTAGATTTTGAATTCTTTCCATAAATGTAGTAGCAATTGTAATTGCTTTAAATGGATGAGATAATGCACAAAAGTGTGCATACTTGGTAAGTCTATCAACTACCACCATGATGACACTCTTTCCTTCGGACTTAGGTAGACCTGTGATAAAATCCATTGAAATCTCCTCCCAACGTTGACTTGGAATGGATAAAGGTTGTAGAAGTCCCGGGGTCTTAATTATCTCAACTTTATTCTGCTGGCAAACCAAACATTCTGCCACAAACTTTTGAATATCAGATTTAAGGCCATCCCAAAAAAATTCTTTCTTCACCCTGTGGTAAGTTTTTAAAAATCCTGAGTGTCCTCCTAAAGGAGAAGTGTGCAATTCCAGAAGAATATTTTTTTTTAGTTGGGAATTATTACAAAGATATAAGCGATCTTTGTAAAATAAGGAATCATTTTTCCAACTAAATGTATTACATGTACTATGATCTTGCTGCAACTTTTGAATGAGTGCCCATACATCTTTTTCCTTCTTCCATTCATCTCTTGCTCCGGTTATCCAATCTGGTTGGATAATAGAAATGGCACAAAGCAATGCTTCCACCTCTTCATTCTTTCTTGAGAGTGCATCTGCAACAACATTAAGCTTTCCTTTTTTGTAGATTATTTCAAAGTCATAACCCAACATCTTTGTGACCCATTTTTGCTGCTCTTCGGAAGATAGTCTTTGTTCCAAAAAGTGTTTAAGACTATCATGATCAGTTTTTACCTTGAAGTGTCTTCCCATTAGGTAAGTTCACCATTTCTTTAGTGCATGCAGTATTGCTAACATTTCCTTCTCATAAATAGGTTTACGTAAATACTTTCCTTTGATTGGACGAATTTCGAAAGAAATGGGTCTTCCTTCCTACATTAAAACCACACCAATTCCATTTCCTGAGGCATCACATTCCACAATAAATGTTTTTGTGAAGTCTGGCGTAGCTAAGACCGGTGCTAGGCACATTGCCTCTTTAAGATGTTCAAAGGCCTTAGTTGCTTCGGGAGTCCATGAAAATGCATCTTTCTTCAATAATGTTGTTAGAGGTGCTGCTATTCTCCCATAATTCTTAACAAACTTGCGATAATACCCTGTTAACCCGAGAAATCCTCGCAACTGCTTTATGGTTGTGGGGACTTTCCATTCCTTAATGGCTTTAATTTTGTTAGGGTCTACTTTAACAACCTCGTGAGATACAATATGACCCAGATATTCCACCTCTTGTACTCCAAAGAAACATTTGGATGTTTTTGCATATAATTGTTTCTCCTGCAATAGTTTGAGCACCCTATCAACATGTTCAACATGATCCTTCCAAGACCTGCTATAGATTAGTATATCATCAAAAAATACCATCACAAATTTTCTAAGGAAGGGTTTGAAAATGGAATTCATCAACCCTTGAAATGTAGAAGGTGCATTGGTAAGGCCAAAAGGCATGACCAAAAAATTCATAATGACCCTCATGAGTTCGAAATGTTGTTTTTGGAATATCTTCAGTCTTCATTCTAATTTGATGATATCCTGAACGAAAATCCAACTTGGTAAAATAAATTGCTCCATGTAATTCATCCAATAATTCATCAATCACAGGAATGGGAAATTTGTCTTTAATGGTGAGCTTATTGAGCTCCCTATAATCAGGACACATTCGCCATGATCCATCCTTCTTGTGTACCAATACTACAGGAGCAGAGAAAGAACTTTGACTAGGTTGAATTATACCCGCCTCTAACATTTCTGCAATCATACGTTCAATTTAGCTCTTTTGGACATAAGGATATCTATAAGGCCTGATGTTTGGAGGAACACTTCCTGGAATCAAATGAATAGCATGATCATGATCATGAATAGGTGGGAGTCCTTTGGGAGTTTCAAACACCTTGGATTGATTGTCCAATATTTGTTGGAAATCTACAGAAATAGATGATTTTGATGTTGGAACTTCTAGTGAGCATAATTGTGCAATTACACCTCGTTGTTCTTTCTTTAGAATCTTTGTCATGAAATTAGAGCTTATTATCTTTCTTGGCTTCCCTGCAATACCCCGTAATTCGACTTCCTTTCCTTCTGAAAAAAAAATTCAAGAAAAGTTCTTGAAAATTAAAAGCTACCGTCCCCAAAGATTGTAACCATTGTACTCCTAGTACAACATCAGCACCTCCCATAGGAATGGAAAGCATTGGATTAGTCAATACATATTCCCCCATGGTTAGCTTGATATTATAAAATTTTCCATAGAAATTTATAGTTCCTCCATTTGCCACCATCACTTGACATTCTGGTGCTGGGTATAGGAAACAATTTAATTCCTTGGCTACCTTGCAATGAATAAAATTATGGGTGCTACCTGAATCAATCAACACTATTACCTTTTTCTTCTTGATATGTCCTTCTATCTTGAGAGTTTGAGGAGTGGTAATGCCTGCCAGTGCATTACACGATATGGTTAGATTCATTTCTTCCTCTTCTAGGGCTGGTTCCTGGTGTATATCCTCTTCTTGTTCATTTTCTTCTTCCTCTTCACAATCTATGTAAAATAATTTCTTCTCAGCACACTTATGACTTTTAGTGTATTTTCTATCACAACTGTAGCAAAGCCCTTTTGCTCTTTTTTCTTCCAATTGTTGTGGTGTCAACCTTGTAGGTTGTGGAAATCTAGGAGTAGCAACACTTCCCTCTTTATAGAAGTGAATGGTAGGCTTCCTTGTCGCCATAATTTTTCATTCAATTTTTCTTGCCAACCTGAATGCCTTCTCCAATGAATCGGGTTCCAAAACGTGAACTTCATGTTGGATGTTATCCTTTAAAGTACCTATGAAGAGATCAATCCTGTGTTCCTCTGGAATATCAGTTACCCTTATATTCAATTTTTGGAAGTCCTCGATGTGCTCCCCCACTAAACCCTTTTGTTTGAGATTTATCAATTGGCTAAAGAAGGTGTTGCTCTTTGTATCTTCATAATGTGCTATCATTTCCTCCGTAAAAATTGACCAAGTGAAATTTTTTTTACGGGAGCAAAGCCATCGATACCATACAAATGCATTTTTTTCTAAATGTAAAGTTGCAATGCGTACCTTTTGTGTGTTTTTCACATTATGGAGATCAAAATATTGCTCCATCTGTAGTATCCATGTTACAGGATCCTTTCCATCAAACTTCCTCATATCAATTTTTGGAATATGGTGGTTCTTCCCACCAACATTAGAGTTTATGAAATCATGATTAACATTTATTTTGTTCTCATCATGAATTTCCTCTACTATCTTTTCACCATTAGGAAACATTTCTTGTATCAACTTTGTCAAACCTTCTATGTCTGTTTTTAGATCATTCTTCATGTTTTCCATTTTAGATTCCATGCCAGCTTCCATGTCATCTATCTTAGATTCCACGTATTTCTTAAAACAATCCATATTATTCTTCACACCATCCATCTTTGCTTCCACGCCTTTCTTCAAAACTTCCATTTCATTTTTTGCTGCTTTCTGCGAGAGCGAAATTTGGTGCATTTTCTCTTGTAATTTTGATAGATCATGTTGCAATTCTTCATCTTCACGAGTCATAGTAGAGACTTCTGAAGGCTTAATGGGTGTTGAATTATTTTTACGGGCCATTTTTTAGAACCCAATACTGATATATATTCTACAATATGCCCTTGGAATCAATTCAAATTGATTTTTGAAACAAGACTTATGCAATTCGGAAAAAAATACACACCTTTTTCTTTCTTTTGAGGAGCGCGATATTGAAATTTGATTATCTCTGTGATCGTGGCTCTTCAATATCTGAAATTTAGCATTGAAGTATGCCTATGAATTCTCTTTTGAATGCCATAGGTCTGACCTGATTTGGATTCTCCAAGACAAAGTTATGTCCAATCTCCCACAATTACCTAATTATGGACTGGTTCAGTAGAGTGAACTTGTACGAATTGACACGTGTCACTGTTTCATCCTTCGCCTCTGAAATTGATAGCCAAGAAACTAAAGTTTGTGTACTTGTGACCACTTTTTATGACACTCCAATCTGATGCTCAGAGAGAGAGTTATTGAACTTTTCCCATGATCACCTCTTTGAGATGAAATTCAGGAGCCTGAAAAAGCACCACCTTCCACAAATAATATCTCCAAAAATATTACGAATCAAGATCTGAAAATTTTTAACGAGTTTCCTCAGAATTTCAGCTTCGCACCCTATTAATTTCAGATTCTGAACCTTTGTAGAAAAAACATAATAGCGCAAATGCCACGATGACCTGTTTAGTAGCCTGAACAAAGATCTAACTTCCACAGATCATATTTCTAAAAATATTGTGAACCAAGCTCTGAAATTTTTAGAAAATATTCCTTAGGATTTCGGCTTCGCACCCTAAAAATTTCAGCTTCTGAAACTTCGTAGAAAAAAAGTTATAGCGAAAATGCCACGATGACCTGTTTGGAGCAGCGAAACCATAGAATCCAAAGCTCTGATACCAAATGTTGTGTAACCAACTCCAAAAATAGAAGAAAAGAGATATCAACGCCTTAGAAATGAGCCACTTTGAGGGGGAAACCTCCAATACATTACATAAATGAACAATTCTTGGATGATACAATTTACAAAACCTCCTTTCTATATATAGGAGTCTATGTGGCCATAATGTAATCCTAGTGGGCCACAATGTAATCCTAGCCGACCTAACAATAATAATTTAATGGCACAATAATAACAAAATGGGGGTTACAAGGGTACAATAATAACAATAAAGGGGTTATACTAATAACAATAAGGGACTATATTGGTAATATAGGGACCTAACAGTGTATGTGGAGTTCAATGTGTTTCATACGTTGGTGCTGAATTGGATCTTTACATAGCTGAATGGCTCTTTGATTATCACACCAAAGTGTAGTTGGATGCTGCTGATGAAGACCAAATTCAGACAGGATGTAAGAAAGCCACATGGCTTCCTTGCTGGCTTCAACTACACCGCGATTCTCTACTTCAGCCGCAGAAAGAGAGATGGCTCTTTGTTTCTTACAAGACCAAGTAATAGGTCCTGAACCAAGAGTGTATACATATCCTGTAGTAGAATTTCAATCATCAGGGTCACCAGGCCAATCAAAATCAGTGAAGCCAATCAACAACGGAGATGCCCCTACACTATAATGAATCTCAAACTGAATTTTACCTCAAATATATCAAAGTATTCTTTTAGCTGCTTTCCAGTGACTTTCATGAGGTTGGTGCATAAACCGATATATAAGACCAACGACAAAGGAAAGGTCAGGACAAGTATGGGTTAGATACAAAAGTTTACCAACAAGTTGACAGTATAAGGTAGCATCAACTTCAAGGGTAGTACAAGTGATTGAAATCTTGACTCCAGACTGAAAGGGAGAAGGGGCTGGCTTACAATCTTCCATGTGAAATTGGCATAGAATATCACATGCATACTTGGACTGAGAAAGGGTAATACCTTCTTTGGATTGAAAAACTTGAAGACCAAGGAAATAATGCAAGTGTTCTAAGTCTGTCATTTCAAACTTCTTTTTGAGGCTAGAATTCACATGGTTTATATGGTTGGTATCACTACCAGTAAGGATAAAATCATCAACATAAAGAACAAGGATGGTGAAGGGCTTACCCACTTTCTTGGTGTAGACAAGGCTGGAGTCATTTTGGATAAAGCCAGGGGGTTGTTCCATGTAGGTTTATTCATGGAAATCTCCATGTAAGAAGGTGGATTTAACATCCATATGATGGACTTCCCATTTAAAGGAGGAAGCAAGGGAAAGAAGAAGGAGGATAGAATTCATTTTGGAAATAGGGGAGAAGGTTTCAGTATAGTCAATGCCTTCAACTTGTGAAAATCCTTTAGCAACAAAACAAGCTTTATGTCTATCCACTTTTCCATCTGGTCCAAACATTTTTTTGTAAACCCATCTGCATCTAACAAGCTTTCTTCATTTTGGAAGAGGAACAAGATACACAGTATCGTTTGCCAATAAGGAACGATATTCTTCATTCATAGCTTCATCCCAATCTAGATGACCGTGTTATCACAAAATCATACTTGATAGGCTACTCATCAAACCAATCTTGTGCAACTATTTCAAACCAATATTTTGGTTGAGGCTTGGCCTCCTCAACTTGAGAGGGCTCTCTCGAGAGTTTATGGTTTTTGATATGTAGATGGCTAACTCTAATGGGATAAAAACAGATAAATGATAAAAAATGGTTGTAAATCACATTAGCAAGTTTGCATTGGGCTTATGGAGTCATAATAGCTTCAGCAAAACCAAAATAATCTACCTAGCAGGGAAGTCAAGGCATATCAGAGTTCAAGTCAAGGAAAACACATGTAGAACAATGAAACACACAGTCAGTTTGTTTGTGAAGGAAGTCAAATCATCATTGATGAATTCTGAGTAACATAAGTAAACACCACCATAATAGAAAATTGAAAAGATTCCATTAGAACAAGAACATACAAGAACTCCTTATGAATCTTGAGTTGTCTAAGTAGAACTTCTGTATTAGGCTGAAAACATTCACTTACATAAAACAGAGTCTTTTTGCTAACAAATGTCCATCCCTTTCTATTTCGACTCCTTGATCTTTTATAGATCCTTTACATCATGAGATAAGCTTCTCCATCACTAGATACATCGAATTCCCATGCTTTGACACCTATTCTAACTATAAAACATGGTATTTATTACAAACACAGCTGTAAAACTAACATAGAGTCCTATTACAAATAGAATTAGAACTCTTTTGGTTCTACTCAAAATAACCTCATGTAAACCTAAATACATCATTTTCCACCTATCATTCCACTCAGTCGAATCCAAATGATGAGTTTCAACTTGTTATAACCATAATGTTGATGATGTTAATCCCTTGAAATCTAGGAAACTGCTCCCCTGTTTTTTTGGCTTATGATCCTTTAGTTTCTTGAGATATTCTGACCACTTCCAACTGATAACTTCGAAGCTAATTGATTTTGGGAACATGTTTGACATATTTCCCAAGTCATCCTTTCATGCCAGCTGTGCGAAACCACCTTGAATTTCTCAAAACCATGAAAACATACCTGCACCATGAAAGCAGCACAGTTTCGTAGCGCGGTCTTTTTTACCACTTTCCTTCAAAATTTAACTTCCTTTCCTTCATATTTACTTTGATATTCATTTGATATATCTCCCTTAATAATTTAAAATCAAAATTCTTGGTCTTCCCTCCAAAATTTTATAAGGAAAAGGGTGAAAAAGCTGCTACAATAGTTTTGTAGCACTTTTCACCCTTTTTGCACTACAAGTGCTACGAAACTGCTGTGCAAGCAATTTTCTCTAGATTTTCACAAAATTTTAAAACAAAAAGGTACCACAGCTTTAGAAAATCATTGTATTCATCAAAACCATTAGACATTTGAACTAAGAACATAATCTTCACAAAATTTGATCCTCATTTTCCATTTAAAGTTTGTTTTGAATTTGTCATTTTATACCTTTTCTCTTTAGTTCATCTTGAGACTGTTTTAATTGTAGCTCCAAATATCTCACTTGGTTTCTTAGCTTTCTATTATTTTCTCTCAAATGAGTGTTGATAAAACTCTCAAACCTAGCTTCTTTAATAGCTGGAACTGTCCATGTAAAGAACTGTTGGGCACTGCTTGGGATCTCTGACCTAGCGACTGTTTGACCTTCCCAAACAGCCTTCAACCTCTTGAATTCTGTCTTTTCAATGTTGTGTTGTCTTTCCCTCTTTCTCATCATTTAAATTTCTTGATTTTCTAGCTTCAACCTTTCTTCCAACAGTTGACACTCTAAGATGTGTTCTTTTCCCTTCTCTACCTTGTTGACTGCATGCTCTACTATAGGAGATGAGAGATCAATCACCTTTTCAGGGGCTCTGGATGCTTCAATAGTTACTTGGGTATATTTATTGCTTTCTTGGAGTTTATTCTCATGTCTGGTTAGAGGTTTCCTAGCTTTAAAAACAAAAGCTGAATTCTCACCTTCAAAATCCAATTTCTTTGCTGATTTGATTTTTCTCTGTTTAGGATCATTCACTTCAATGAAATCTGCCTGCACAATGGGTGATTCTTCTATGTCTATTGCATGCAGTATATCATCCAAGTTTCCTTTCATCTTTGGACTGTCTTTTGCCATTGAAATAGCTACTTTTCCCTTTGATGCTGATACTTGACTTCTTTTCTTTCTCTGGCTCTCTTGCTTACTGGCCACCTGTTTCTGTTTTGTTTCTTTGACCTTTTCTAATTTCTGTTTTACAGGTGATGGGGTTTTTGCAACAAACACTGAGGCTTTCTCAATTCTATCTTCAACCTGTTTCCTAGGTTTCAATTTCACAAACGTCTTAGATTTGGTAACCACTGGCCGACAAGATTCTGCTATTGGTGTTGAAGGATTTCCCTTGATCTTAGGGTTTCTAGCTGGAGTCAGGGCTTCCATTTCAAATCCACTCATAAATAAAAAGGAATACCAATATCTATTTATTTTATGTAGCTCATTTAAAACCAATAAATTAATCAAACCATGATGAAACAAAGATGTTTCACAACCATCAGATTTAGCTTGGACTTTGTCAGCCATTTTGGAAAGGCTTCTATGCAAGAAAAATGGTAAATCTAATGATATCATTCCTATGAACTACAACAACAGTTTAAAATGATAAGTGTAGACTTTATGGTACTTGCCTTCACATGTGAAATATCTTTGGATGTTGAAAAGCATATTTGCATAGTTATCATTGATACAACTCCTGAGTATTGCATTTTTCAAATCCATATCTACAAATTCAGGTTTCATAAACTCCTTGCATGGCTCCATGTCAAACCTAAAACCTTTAAACCAAGATTCCTGTCCCCTTGGTATCTCTGTCACAACATCTATGATCTCAGGTGTCACTGGCATATTTATCATTCCAACTTTGGTAGTGGTTCCACTGAAATGTAGAGAAAAATATTTGGACACTAGAGTGTGGCAACCCTATAGCTTTTCACAAAATTTGAGATAGCTAGCCTTGCTAAAAGCCTTCATCACCATTTGATCCTCCATAACAACATTTGCATTCTTAGGTTCGTATCTTAGACAATGTCCCCCTCTGTGAATCTTCTTTTCTTTTGCCATGTTTCCTGTAGAAAACCTGTTTGTTTCTCTAAAACCTGTAAAGCAGCCTCTCTTGACCAGATGAACAACCTCTCTTGATTTGATGAATTAGCCTCGCTTGATTTGATGAGAGTTGTCTTTGGATAGAACAACCATAAAATTATCCTCACTGTTTCAGAGTTTGGACATCATATGTGAAGGTGAATGAAACAATAATGACTCAATTAGGCAAAAAAAATTCGAATTGAAGATGTCACTTCATGACCAAATTTACATAGTGAGCACTACGAAAGCACGGTTTCGTATCTATTGTGTCAAATAAGCCGGGTTTTGTCAGTTTTAGTTGGGGAATGGCATGATAGGAGTATGAAGAGTCATTTAATTAACATATTCATAGTACCCACTTGTCCTAAATTCATCATATTCATGATAGGGTATACCCAAGTGCATCTGGAAAAATCATCAATGAAAGTCAAGAAGTACTTGCAACCAGAGAAAGAAACAACAGGAACTGGACCACATAAATCACTATGCACAAGCTGCAAAGGGGCTGAAGCGTGCCAAGAGGCATGTTTGTCAAAACTATCCCAATGATGTTTTCCGAGTACACATCCGAAGCAAACACGATCTCAGAAAGATACCATAGGAAGACCTGTTACCATATTTTCCTTACATAGAGTTTGAAGAGAGCGATAGTTTAAGTGACCAAATCGCTCATGAAAAATTTTGCTCACTTCATCATTATGAGCAACAAAAATGGAGGGAAGACATGATGAACCAAAGTTGTCAAACTTATACAACCTTTTGGAATCATCAACAATGCCAGTAGCTAAAATATGTCTAGGATATTTGAGGTCCTTGATTACAACATCATGAGGTGAGAATTCTACTATTTTCCCTTCACCTGAATGAGTTATCTGATAAACAGAGAAAAGGTTGCATGACAGGGTAGGAACACATAGTACATCATTAAATTGACCATTATCTAGATGAATGGTTCTAGATCCTACAACACTAAGAGATCTATCATCACCAACATAAATATGTTTGGTGTTACAATCATTTAAAGAAGAAAACATGGCTTGATTTTTGGCCATGTGGTAAGAAGCTCCAGAATCAATGAGCCACTCATGAGAATGAGAAGAAGAAGATACATTTAATGCATAACCAGATCTTGATGCTTGACAACCACAAGTAGAAAGTGCCATTCCTGAAGATGAAGGTGAAGAGTGCTCCAAATTGATGTTGTTCTTCTTCATTGCTACTTCTAAGGCTTCCATCTTCTTAAAAAATTTGGACTCTATATGGTCATCATGATTACAAAATTTACCATGTTGATTTGTCTTATTCCCTTTGTTTTTATTTTCCTTATCATTTTGGTGAGTTTCTTTTTTAGTTTTCGGCTGAAATTTCTTAGGACCCTTGTTTGGTTTCAGACCATACTTTTTAGGATATTGATTTTTGGGATTCTTTTGATATGATTGATGTTGGACTGTTAAGGCTTTCTTAGAAGTGTTTCCAAAAGTGATAACACCAAGGTGTAATATTTTTTCTTGTTCTCTTATCAAAGAAGCACAAAAGACATCAAAATAGGGGTTCTTGTAGGTGGTTCTGGAAGAAATGATGACTTCTCTAGTGGAATGGAAGGTCGAAAAAAATACAGAGTATTTAGGGCAAATTTTAGCAAGAATGCAATAGATGAGGCTACCATATTCCTTTTTGACCTTACAACCTTCTAAAAGAAGTCTAAGGGTCTTGAATTTGGAAAAAAAAATTCAATACAGGAGAAATTGTTGGGGTCCAAAGTAAGCAACTCATTTTCAAGTTGGTGGGCCCTAATTTGATTTTGAATGCCAAAGAAAATATTTAGCTTATCTAGGGCTTCATGAGGGGTGTCAAATTAGGGCCCACCAACTTGAAAATGAGTTGCTTACTTTGGACCCCAACAATTTCTCCTGTATTGAATTTTTTTTTCCAAATTCAAAGGGCTTCATGAGGGGTGTCAATGTCAAGGATATGAAATCAAAGATCTTGAGAAATGTACATTCCTATCAACCCTCATGCTTGATCTTGTCTATTTTCCCATTTAGCGACTTTATCATCATCATAAGGTTTAGTTTCTTGTCCTGTGACTATTCTATAAATCCCTTTACTTCTAAGTATATCTACCATGTGAGGTAGCCATTGAAAATAATTGGTGCTGTTAAGAATAATCGGGCAAGCACTTTCCATTTTTTTTTAAATTAAGCTGAGAAAAGCTAAAACTAACTACTCCAATGGAAATATCTCGAAAAATTAGGCCAATTAAAAAAAAAGCTCGAAAAACGGCTTCTGGATGAAGAAGTTATGCCTTTTTGAAAAAACGAGTTGTAGATGCCGAATAGTTATGGGAACAGATTGAAATTTTATGATGAAGTTCGACTTTTAACAATTTTTTTTTACAAAAGAAGCTTGAGAAGGAGACTTGAGCCCAAGACATCTATTCTCATAAACTAACTTCTCACCAAGTGAGATAGTAAAAGGATTCTATAATTGTTTAAAAGGAGGAAGGTTTTTTTTTTTTTACTCTTCGATGTGCGTGCCTTTTCCTGCACAAAAAACACAAAAATACGAGCAATGCAATCCTTATGGAAAAATTTTAGATTTTTGGTTAGCCTTACCAGAAACTATCTATTTTTTCACTATTTCTAATTTCCCGAGATCACACAAAGACGCGGGGAAAGACCATACGTAGCAAAAAAAAATTCCCTTCCTCCTCTGTCTGATTTGTTAAGATCGCACACAACACAGAGTAAAGAGCATACACAGAGAAGAGGGTGTAGATCCAGAAAATAAATAAAACCTAAAACCGAAATAAACAGAGGGAACCAAAATAAGCAGAACTATTAACAAATATAACTGCAAAACAGATACTTTATACCTTCAGATCTAAACTGACAGAACTTGGGCAACCAGAAACATTTTCGCATGAAACAAAAGGCGTTCCTCACTATAATAGACACTCAAGACACAACAGAGCAGTTCTCCAAGCCCAAAAATGTTCATAAATAGTAGATATAGACAACGGTAGTCACATGAAGTAAAACCGACTTCGGTTTTTTATCAACAATGGATGTGGCCCTCAAAATAACTCTGATACCATGTAGGAATTTACAGGGTAAGTTCCTAAGATCAAAAACCAAAGGTCACCACTCACAAACAGATCACAAATCAGTACACCAGTATTATCATGTGGTTAAAACCCTCGGAGAGGGAAATAGTTCACGGCCTGAGCCAACGCGACCACTTTAGGCAATTTATTAATATAAAAAGAAAAGTTACATATGTTTCTCTCATAAATGGTTACTGGAAAAATGAACCTCCATGCTCTTTAAATAGATATCATGGACCAATAGGGTGGTAAGCCATGGATCAAGTGTCGTTAATACCAAGAAGAGAGTGAGCCGTCAGATCACTACAAATTGTGACCATCGGATTATAAGTTACAAATGTACATAGTAAAGAAACACACTTTACCTAACTCTACACTAGACTAAGTCATTCTTAACTATTTCCTATGTGTCAGAATATCCTAACACTGAGTGCACCAACGGTTAATGGTGTTGGTATTGTGAAGAGGTATTACACTCCCTTTGTTACACTGCATATTCCATTATCACACTACGACCCCACCTAATCACTCCATTCGTGGTTGTTGGCTTGCATTTTTAGAGTAGCAGGTGACCTTTCAATCTTATTTGAGCCATATTATAATGGTATACTGCCATTCCCTACCATACCTGCCTAAGATTCCTTGAATAGTGTTGGCCCATGAAATATTTGCGTACTTGATTGTTCTAATTTCTCAGCATACTAGTTCCTTGGTTGGTTAAGATTTTTTCCTGTTGGCACCATATTTATAATGCATATTTGTAATCCATATTCTGCTGGCACCATATTTGTAACGCATATTCTGCTCCTGCCATCTTCCTGTCGTGGCCACTTCCTCTTCTGTCTATGCTTCCACCGAACCCACGACCATCGCCTCCTCTCATCGGTGTTTACATTCAGCCTCCCGGTACACCGTTCACAGCTCGGCCCTCCCGATGGCCTCACTTCTCTCGTTAACAACATGTGCCCTCTCAGGTCATCGCAAACTCTAGCACTTGCATCCCAATATTTCTTATCAATTCACATTCACATGTTACAATGAAGTATAGTTTTATGGTTTGTTTACAATCACTTGAATTTTAATATAGCATTTCTTTTAATCTTTCCTAATGAATCCTTTCTAATTTTTCATGCTTGAGTTTATATACTGTGGGCTTTGTTTGGTTTAATTGGAATATAAGGTGTTCCTAACTATACATCTCCTAAAACACCCCTGCTTCTTTCTCTTTTGTATGTTTTTAGCAATAATATAATGCATCTCTTTTATTTTATTTATTTTGTTACTTTTTATTTATTTATTTGCAGAATTCAGTGGAGTTCGTTGATCTAGTGTTAGGTTATTCACATTATCAACCACATCTCCATATCTCATCATCAACTTTTTGGGCCATGAATAAATTTTGTAACCACAAAATTTAACTTGTGTTCTTCAGTCTTGTTAGTGTTAGGTTATTCATATTATCAACTACATTTCCATGTCTCATCATTAAATTTATGTGCCATGAACAAATTTTGCAACCACAGAATTTAACTTGTGTTATTGAATCTTGCTAAAATTTTGAGCACTTTGCATTAATTTAAGAAATTAAGCACTTGATGATTTTATGTAGATTCGACTTGGTTTACACCTTTCCATTGAGAGGATTTTTGTCTCCAAACAATTTCAAGGTCAAAAGAGGGAACATGATTTCCAGTTAGTTCCTTTAATACCATTTTATTTCCTTGGTATTTGTTATTTGGGGATTTTTATACTTCTTTATTTTTATTTTTTATTTTTTTGTCATATTGTGAAAATCACTTGTTCATATTTCTACATAATTGTATCCTCTTCCAACCCTTAAAGGATATGTGGTGGATGGCGGGAATAATTTTATGCTTTTTTTATCAATGCCATATCCAAGGCTAGAACGACTTCATATCTTCTTTGTTTACCACAATTGATTTACATATGAGGAAGTCTCCATCCAAAAGCATTCTCATTTACCTGCATAATGATGTTGAAATTTTCATATCCTAATGGCTTGAGTTTCTTCACTTTTCCTTGTAGGTGTTCCTTGCGAATATTAAGGCACACCTTGACTTCAATGCAAAATTTATATCTTCTTTGTGCTAGTCATGCCTACCCATACATAATGTTATAGGGTGAGGGAGGTAGCCCGCATAAACAAGTTTCGAAAGGTGATTTGTTTGTGGAGGAATTAAGTGTTAGATATTCATAGGTTATTCATCCCATGTTTTTGGATGCCTCTTGTTATAACCTCTCAACTATTGTATCAATGCCTTCTTGTCAAAAATTATCAACTTTTTTCCTATCCATTTGGGGATGAAATACAAAGATTCCTTAGCTTGGCACTCATTGTTTTTCAAAGTGTTACCAAAATTGTAATCAAGGACCTACTATCATGGTTGGATACAATGAAGTTTTATAATCCAAAATGTATCGACATGTATGGAGAACAACTCCATGTCTTTTTTTCCAATGATAGTCTTCTTGAAAGAAATAATTGCATGTTTTGCTAAATTATTCCATAATTACAAACAAGTAATCATCACCATTTTAGGACATGGAGAAACCTCAAAAAAAATCCATGGAAATACTCTCCCAAGGTATATTTGGTATGGGTAATGACATGTATATCCTCAATTCTCAACTATTATACTTTTTAGCATTGCAAAGGACATAGCCCCTAAAACATTTGGCTGCTTACTCTTGTATTGTTGGTCATTTCACATGCTTCTACATATTTGTCAATGTATTTGTCATGGAAAAATGTTGGAATATCTTGGAAGTGTGAGTGTCTCTCATAATTTGTAAACTATTGTGGATATTTCATTGAAATAGTTCGACAAAATAATAATAATAAAATATTGTAATCTTTACTGTGAAGGTTAATTTTCTTTAATATTTAACTTTCTAATTGCTAGTTTTATGGTTAAATGAATGAAATAATTAAAATACCAAAAATAGAGAAAACAAAAATATTCACACCATCCACATGTAAACACAAATTTACTCTGGGAAAATCATACTGGAGAAAAAACATCTAGAGGATAGATTACTGGGGATTATTACTACACAGTACACATTTCAAGAAGGAAATAGGATGGGTGGTTGGCTAGGCCAGTTGCAAAGACAAGAAAACTTCATAATTGACTCAGTGTGCGATCAGTAATGAATAAAGATGAGGCAAAAACATGTAACAAGACTTAAACATGATCACACACTCATAAACGACCAACTAGATGATGATGAAACAATAAACACCCAAAATCAACATACACCCATTGAAACGACAACAAAATGACACTTACCACCAAGTGTGACACTTAAGATACACTTTTTGGCACAAGTGTTGACTGTAACAAGATAGTGTGGAGTACCTTGGAAATGAGTCCAACACATATCCCTATGATAGGCAAAATCCATTAATGTAGGAGAAAGCACCAAAGATGCCTCTTAAAGGTGTTCCATAACTTCGTTTTACAAAGAGAGATAGTTCACCTAACAAAAGACAACACTTGGAATTACTTCAAAAAGGGACCTAAAAACTTTGAAAGAAAGTGTGGAATGAATCTAACAACTAGAAATGATAGTTCACATGATCAAAGGTAGGATCCAAAGTTTGAATATAGGAAAAAATTTGGACGGTGTTGTAGCAACGAAAACACTTGATGATTCACTGGAAGAACTCCCATATTCTCTGATTGGGTATAGCATTATGCACATGGTCTAGTATTTCAGGAAGTATTGATTCATCATATGGATTACTTAAAATTCCCCATTTAACCAGTTATAGATGTAGTCTCTTCCATCCCTTCTCTCAGTTAAGCACATTTACAAAGCTTACCATATCACCATTGTTTTGATCTGGGAGGAGGGTAATATGTAGTTGCGAGTTTGAAATGATCAAATTTTTAGTTTCATCTCTAGTGTTGCTTCACTGCCAACATGCATGTTCAATACCTCGGTGGAGTCACTATAGGAACACAAGAATTTCTTCGCTACCAACGTGTATGTTCAATACCCCGACAAAGTTATTGGCTTCACCTCCCTACATAGCAAGCTTTTCTATTCTTTCATCCCTTATTTTATTTTCAATGTGCTCATTGGAATTTTATCAGCTTTTATATCACTAGGGTGGAAGAGGGTGTTAGTATGAATCTTTCATCGTAAAATATCACTTTAGCTATGCATAACAAATATCCCTAACATCGATTATGGCTGCAAAATACCTTTAAGATTGCTGCACAAATTCAGGTCTAAGCACAAAAGATATTAAACAGATAAAAAATAAAATAGCTCCATATATTTAATGAATAAGACAAGAAGAATGTATATGAAAGAATTTTGTATTATATTAAAGAATGGGGCACCTGAGAGGAAAATAAGAAAGGTGTTTTTCGGTCCTCCTCAGTGGGATGGGTTCTTGGAAGTCCTCAGTGTTTCAGATCTAGCATTTCTCTCTCTTATGGATGTGGAAAAGAAAACATAGAACTCAATGGGAGTTCACAAAGTAAAATGGAAAATGGTGACCAAGAGAAGATCCAGAGTGATCTAATGCAATGAAGGTGACTAATGAATGGGGAAAACCCCCCTATTTATAACAAAATATTGGGGTGGTGTAGAACTCGGTGCATGAATAAAATATTATTAATCGAATTCTAGAAGCACCTTTTAGGAATATTTTATTATATTTGTTGGAGGGAAAAGGATTCTTGACTTGGGTCAATTCCTTTATTTGTAAATAATAAATAAATAAATGATTTATTTATTATTTTAGGGAAATGATGGAAATATAATTAAATAAATAATGGTTTATTTAATTATTTATGGATGATTTAGTCAAATTTAACTAAGAATATTATTTAAATAATGATTTAAATAACTTATTCTTAGGAAATAATTAAATAAATAAGGGTTTATTTAATCAATTTCCTTGTTTTGGGTTAAATGTGACCGGGAAGTATGAATGAATAAGTTATTTTAGGTGGTGAAAGCAGTTTTACTTAGGGTAAAATTGGTCTTACATGGTGTAATTGGGTTCATCTAATGATAATGGGTTAGATGACCAAAAAATGGTGTAACAGATTGCCCCCCAACGTACGAGTGTTAGGAGAAAATCATATGACCTAAGTAC
The DNA here is from genome assembly GCA_034641835.2 of Pinus albicaulis. Lineage (NCBI taxonomy): Eukaryota > Viridiplantae > Streptophyta > Pinopsida > Pinales > Pinaceae > Pinus > Pinus albicaulis. Next base: position 26,664,561 of record CM076578.1, on the reverse strand, counting down.
GTTGTAAGAGCTCAATCACTAGATATCAAAAGGGAAGTGAGAGAGAGAAGTGTAATGGTGTCTGATGTACAAAAGAACTAGACCCTGAGGAGATGAGACTTACAGGTGCAACAAGTCTCTATGGAGTGGTACCTGTGCTAAAGGCAGTGGGGAAGGCATACCTATGCCTGCCGGGACAAAGTACAAAGAATAAGGCGCCCGGAAAACCACGAAACGCAAGAAGTACAAAGGTGCTCGGAAAACCATGGAACGCAATAGTGAAGCATGCGCTGGCCTAAACATGAGCCAGGTAAATCACATGATGAATCCCACATACATACGATGCTTGGAATAATCGTCAGGACTTATACAATAATATGGTAGTACATGAGATAGAAATATGCCCAAATGCCCCCTACAAGCGGGGAAGGACTCACAAAATCTGACTGATACGTGCAAATCGAAGAGGCACTATAAGCGGCTGAGGCTGGTATCATCATATGAGAGGAGCTGCATCAAAGGCTAAAATGAAGTCATCCGGGCATGTGGGGGGCTACCTGCAGGGCCACCCCCTCATGAGGGTTGAGACATCTCACACATGCCCGAGAAACACCAATAGCTGCTGCTGCGTCACTGGACCATCAAGTGTATATATCACGATCAAGCTCGAACCAATGGTACAGTACCCCCTAGACCTGGCTTCTGGAGTAAATGAGCTGATGTCGATAGAAGTAGGCCCGCCATAGGTGAGGCAATAAGGGAACCCTAACTATGGCACGAGGGAAAATAGTAGAGCGACGAACAAGGAGACACTGATGGTAATGATGGAATGAGAGGAACGAAGGGGCGGTTGGATGACTTCCCTTGTTAGAGCATAAAGGGTAGGAATGGCTTAGCAGCGACTGACATAATATCGTGAGGGATAGTGGACAAGGGTACTGAAGGCCATAATGTGCGACACGAGAGAGGGACCAAGCAGGAAAGGATGGAGGACTATAGTGGGGTACAGAGGGACTTGGGATAGACTCCATGAATGTTATGGGGACTCGACTTAGATGCTCTAAGCAAGGGCGACTCAATGGTGCTGCCTCATAGTACGGGTCCAATGGGGGACCATAAAAGCATGAGTACAATAGGGTAGCTCATGACGAAAATCAACACGAATGAAGACGAGTAAGGAGGCAAAGTGTTGTCCCAAGTACAAGTGTCGTAAGTGAAGAAATTCGATTTTGAGAAGAGGTGAATAGACCCTTCATGGAAAAAATGTGTCCTGGTGAAGTATCAAGGTACTAAAAACTAAAAGATACCCAGAGTCATGAACAGGCCAGGTCGCACTTTTTGGGGTCTATTTTGCAACCTGGGTAGCAGGTACTGGGCAGAAAACTGCGACCTGTCCTAGCAAATGACCTAAAAAGTGCGACCTGGTAGAGAAAGGGGGTTTCAGTGCTGTTTTTCGCTGAGATCTGGGATATTTATGGTTGAGGGGCATAGGTGCCCCCAAGCATGTTGTGGTCATGCGAAAATGTATGTAGAAAAAGGGAAATTTAAACACATTTGAAGGATATGGTGCACCATTTGTTTTCGTTATGGTTATGCAGTTTGAGAAAGGAAATGGAGGATTACCAATCTCATTTAGACTGCATATATGAATCAAATGGACTTTAATTTTCTGGGTTGGCATACCTGGTGCCACTATCCAAAATAGAGGATTTGGAGATAATGAACTGATGCTCTCTTAGAAAACGTATAGGGTGGGCAACAACAAGGTCGAAAAGACTGGGTTGTTGATGGAAGATAAAGGAATGATAAGGGGTATCATCCCTAGAGTGATCTGAAGTGATATGGGACTTTAGAGGTTCTTCTGAATATGGAAGAATAATGGTACTAAAGTTGGCACGACCAGATATACTAGGAGAGTTGTAGAGAAGTGCTTCTCTTGGTATCTCAAATATGGGTGCCCCCTTACTCAAACATTGGGTTTCAATGTAATGGCCATAAGGTGTATGTGGTGGGAATGCATGGGTTTGATGTGAGGGGGAATAGATAAAGTTAGGGGTGGTGATTTCTTCCATAATGTCATCATAGTGATAGGAGATGGGGTGATTGGTGGGAGAAAGACCACCTGACGCGGGGAAGCTACTGGAGTCATGATCATGAAAAGGGAGGGTCACAGGAACATTGTCATAAGGGGTAAAAATGGCCCAAGCTGGCGAGGCTAGATTGCGGGAATAGTGACTGGCCCCATCGGCGTAGCTCGGATAATGTGTGGACGAGAGGGCCGATGTAACAGTGTCAGAAGACAAGACATGGGAGGGATGAGAAAAATGATGGTAGCGTGAGTAGAGGATAGACATCCATTGACGGCTACAAGAGGGAGTAGTCCGGGTAGGAACTCTAGGACTCATAGATCGACGAGAGGGAGAGGAATGAGAACTATGGGATGAAGAATGGGCACTCAGGCTGCAAAGTACATCGAAGAACCGGATGGTATGATCATGATTAGGAGAGGGAATGTAAGGGTCAAGGAGACCATATGACGCTGCAAGGGTACCTAAATCATCAGCATGGGAAGAGAAGCACAGATACGGGTCATCACGGGGAAAGTCAGAAGAACGGGTAAAAATATTGTCAATACATGAAGAACCTGAGAAAATGTCTGAATGAGGGTCAAGCAGAACAGATGGAGTGAATTCAGAAGGAATGTACTCTGCGGGTCGTGCGGATGATGATAGGTAGAGGATAGGAGCAGCAAGTTTTGACATTTCAACATCGGGGGGAGGATTTGCAATGGTAGTAGGGGGATCCTCGAGGTGGCTGACACATACGGCGCAAGGATAGGAGAGGCAGATTGGTTTTGTGCAATCTCATACTTGCGAATGACCTCTAAGGAGGCTCAGTAATGCGTGAAGTGGGGACAATAATTAGAATCTTGATTGTGATGGGAAGGGCTCACAGGTACGATGTCACATGAGGTGACATAGTGAGCGGTTGAATGATCAGGTGAAGCGTCGGGGGAAGGGACTAAGGGGTTGGGAGTCGAGAATCGCGGGGATGAGGAAAGGTAGGAAATGGTAGCTGAAGTTTCGGTCATTTCTGTATCAGGAGGAGAAATGGTAATTGTGTTAGACGGGTCGCTCAGTGTGAGGGAAGAAGGATTACGGGCGAGGGCGGCTTAGAATTGGCAGTATGTGGCTAAAGAAGCATGATACTCATCAAGGCAGGGGAAAAGGTGGGTATAGTGGCCATAGACATTGCACAAAGAACAAGGGTGATTGGTGTGAAAGTTCTTAAGTTTTGGGGTAGAATCCGGTATGGTGACATAGATTATTGGGATGTCTAATTCTGGAAACGTTTTATTAACCATGGTCTTGAGAGGTGGTAATTCAGGACATGCATGAGTGGCGTGACCAACAACATCACATAGCGCACATCACAAATTATTGAGAGAAAGAGAGGTTGTTCCTTCAGAGATTGTTATATACCTTTGAAATTAATATGATTTCCATTATTTTTCCACTTTCCCTTCTATAATTGATTGGATCAGTATACATAACACCAATCAATTTCAATACCAATTAAGGAATGAAGATCGTAGAATAGATATGGGTATCATGGTTCTGCTTAAATATTCCCATTCGAATGGAATGAATTTTCCTTCCTAACATCATTGACCATAAAGATATTAGACCCAAGTAAAGAAGAGAGATCAAAAGTTAACAAAGTGTTGGTGTATGTCACAAATCCCTTTAAAAAATTTCCACACTTATTAGAACCAGTCAGAACACTTACACACAAGGTTCGTTCACAGGAATAATAAAAAAAAGGATGATTGAAATGACACAACATGACATGAACGAAACAAAACTAAAAAAAAGGACAAGGAAAAAAATGTACATATGAAAGAACACAACACTAGGATGCTATTGAAAATAATGCTTAAGATCTTGGCCATTGACATGAAGAGAGTGTTGAATTTTGCAACAAGAAACAATGAAATTAGCATCCAGAAACAACATGAAAACACCTACATGTTAATCAAGGTTGTCATTGATGTCAATGTGGCATTGACTGAGATGTTAATATTCTTGAGATGCCTGGTTCCAGATGATGATGCCATGACTCTTGGTTGACTAGGATACTATCAATGAAGATGTCAAGTCATGAAGAAGTCAAACCAATAATGAAGGAAGCCCTAAGTACTTGATCTAATGTTGCATGCACTTGATGATCTAGATCTTAACCAATGATGTCATACACTTGGATGATACTTAATGAAGGTTGGAAGACTAGATGATGATGTGGAAGATCTCATTTGATGGTCGAAAGACTACCTCGAAACTTTCCTAATGATGTTGCACTATGACATATTACTGCACTTTTATTGAATACATAATGCTATACCTCCATGATGATATGGATGCTGGATACTATCATGATGACAAGTCCCTCTTGGTTAATAAGGATGCCATGAATGATGATGTGCTTACTCTTGATGAAGAAGCTTGAAACCAAAATGATGTCAAGATGGCAAATATTCATAAGGTGCCAAGTGTCAATCATTTACCTTGTTTGGTAACCTAGAAGACTACACTTGATGATGTAATTCCATGAAGGTTTTGATGACATGGTTGGAAACTACATGAGGACTTTGTTGGATATTATTGGTGCAAAAGGTGGAGAAGCCATTAATAACCACACGATGTCTCAAACACTCCTTATTCTGTCCCAAACATTTTCCTGCACTAAATTTCAAGGATAGTCTCATTAAAAAATTATTTTTCACTACCCTAGAGGTAGCTTCACAATTTGAATCATGTACCATCTTTTAGGGCATAAATTTTCCTTTCTAATGAGCCCTTACATGCCCCAAAAATCCAAACAATTTGGGAGATATGAATTTTACAAGTTCAAGGATCTGGCCCTTGAAGCCAATCTATGCCTCTTGTACATGTTAGCCTCTCCTCCAATAGACATCACTGTTCATTATGATGCAAAATCACTACAAATACAAGTTTGTTTTCATTGATCAAGAAAGAAATTTTCGGTGAATGTTTCAAAGAGGAAGTATAAAAGGAAGGGAAGACGAGGAGGTAATTAAAATACTATTTTGGGCTGATTCTATTGAAGTTATATACTCCATTATAGTAGTAAACAAGCTTGGACCTTGTGGCAGTGGACAAAACTGTAATTTGAGGATTTGACAGAGAGATCAGACCTATTTGGCAGTTCGGACCAGGACTATAGAAGCTCAAAACTGTTGATGCTTGAAACAATGACCTATAACAACATTCTTCTCAGATCCATGGTAGGGAGCATCAACACCTATAGTAGCTTAGATGTGCTTATGGGCAGACCTGAAATGTTCAACCTATAGCAGTATTTTGGGCACTTTTTTGGAGCCAATCTTGGAAATAATTTCAGAACATTGAAATTGTTGAAGGCATTACTTAAAAAAGCATTCGAAGAGGCTCCGATCTACACCCAGTCTGCCTAGAAGAATTGCTGGACTTGAATCTGGGATTGATAGTCAAAATAAACCCCTCCTTGAACCTATGATACTTTGAACCTGTGATCAGAAGTACCCTTGGATAGTCACTTTGAAGGCACAATATTGGAGAGCTCAAAAGAAAAATTAGCCCTAGAGGATAGGAGTCCTCAAGAGACCAGGTTGGAGCCCTTGAGGTTGGTGCAACAGAATTGACAAGGTTTGTGCCTTGGAAGATTGGGTTGGAGACCTAGAGGATTGGAGTCCTCAAGAAACCAGGTTGGAGCCTGTACTAGAGATAGGGTTGGAGCCCTAGAGGTTGGTGCCTCAAATTGACAAGGTTGAAGCCTTGGAAAGACCAAGTCGGTGCTTGGCACAATATGGGTTGGAGCCTGGAAGATTGGAGTCTTCATCTAGGTTTGGTGCCCTATATCATTATTGTACTTTACTTATTGTAAAGAAGAAATTAATAAAATTATCTATTCCATTATTGTTCATTTTTTGTTCTAAATATTAGTGATCTAACTGGTAAAATTAATAATTGAAAAGAAATACTGATTCACCCCCCATCTCAGTATTTCCAACAATTTGTATCAGAGCCAGTACCTTCATTCAAAGCCTAATAGCTTGAAGGTTGATCATTAAAACTCAAATGGAAAAGCCAAGAAAGAAAGTCTCCAATCCTCCTAAAGATGTGTCTTCCTCAACCATTGAAATTGAAGTCAATCAACTTGCGAAGGCTCCATTGTTCAATGGAAATTTTGATATATGGGAGGCAAGAATGAGGAGTTTCTTAAGGAATCAAGGAATTGAAGTTTGTAAATCAGTGATTACTAATGACACAATGGATGAAGAATCCAAGGAGTACAATATAAGAGCAAGGAAGGCAAGTTTGAATGGGTTACCAAATTCTGTGAAGGCCAATTTTGAAAAATGTTTGTCAACAAAGTCATATCGGACAAACTTCATGATCTTCACTCAAAAGGAGCATTAATAATGATATCTAATCAAGAAGCTGATGGAAAACATGAAAGAATTCTAGAAGCCATCAAGGAAGCTGAAGATACGAGAGATGACAACAAGGCTAAAGAAGTTCTAGAAGATGAAGAGAACCAAGAAGACTTTGAAGAATATCTCCTGAATAAACTTATGGCTTCCATGGAAGAGATTAAAAGTTTGAAAAAGGAAAATGAGGAACTTAAGAAGAAAGCGCAAGATGGTAACCAAGACAAGAAAAGGAAGGAAGTTGAATTTTTCAAGCTTCAAGTACAATAAAGAGACAAGGAGCTCGCCAAAATTAAGGAGGAATTTCAACAAAACAAATGAAAGAATCATGAAGAAGTCATATATATGAAAAATCAATTAGATAAGGCAAAGAAAAGGGAAGAAACTTTGTCAAGCCACCTTGAACAAAGACTTAAGAGCTTGAACAATCTTGAAGCAGAGATTGGTCAATACAAGGAAGAGGTATCCTCTCTTAGATCTCAACTAGAAGAAGCAAGAAAAAAGGTGCAAAGAGCCAAGAACGTGATGGAAACTTGGTGTTGAGGAGGTAAATCCCCTCTGCGGACAGAGGCGATCCCTACTAGCCCAGATCGGGTCTAGCAACAATCAAACACGCTACAGTGCAGGTTCCTAATTGTAAATAAACCGACTTGCGAGGAAGGCTTACCTGGAATCCGACGCTGTCGTTTGTAGAAGAGGTGGTGCTCCCGTTCCTTTGCCCTGGTAGATCACAATCCTCATGATCTCCATGATCGGACGCCTGCACATGCAAGAAAAAACACAAACGCAAGCATAAAACCAAGAATTTACAACTATATGTCAGTCGAAGAGGACATAACTCATGAACATGATCAAGAACAAGAGTGGAACCATAACCAATAGTCGCTTAATATTAATGAGTCAAAAAGAAGAATACAACCAAAGCTTCGATGCCGAATTCTCCTTTGGCAGGTCGTCAGCAGAACATGTCTCGATAAAGCCTGTCAAGGATGGGACAACCTCTCTCAGGCCTAGTAATAGTCTCCTTGCTTGGATTTGTTGGGAATCAAGAAGGCTTTTTGCAGCATAGAAAGCTCTTGGACTTTAGAATTCTGAACTAGCTTACTGATAGAGTAAATGACTTTTATAGAAGGAGGAAGGGAAGTTGGGATCCCTATAATTATGGGATTGGCCCTATCATCAAGGAAGCTTCCATGAGAGGTGGCAAAACCACTTCCTCTCTATGGAAATTCGTAGCCAAACCACCCAACTCAAGATAGATATCAGTCCAGGAATTTGTTAGGATGAAACTTCCTCCATTTATTTTTAAAAAACACCTCTTAATATGGTTGGCGCGGGTGCGGCTCTATGACAGAGCGCCAATTGGCACGCCATCTTTAGAGGATTTTCCCCCTTGGCGCAAGGGCTGAACTATGGAACCGCGCCAATGGAAAAAGAGCTATTTTTAGGATTTTTTGCAAGGATATGTCTTCAGGGAAATGAAAGCTCATCTTTAGAGGGATTAAATGAAAGTATTTTCAAGTCTTGTCTCTGCTCACAGGTCACGGAATGAGCCCTCCAATGTGCGGGGTGGGGAATGGCAGGGACAATGAAAAATTGCTGTGTAACAGATGCCCCCTAAAGCATGAGGCCCGAGAGAGAGAGAGGGGTGAAATGCTTTATGAGAACATGCCGACTGAAAACACTGCCATCAGAAAACCTGCGGAGCAAATTACAACTGATGTCTCAGATACATGATATATATGTGTGGTATGGGCGCATCCATCCATAACAGAGTATACAATAATCTAGATCCAAGGCATGGATGTAGCCATCTAGTGAGGATTGATAAATAGACTCAGGTATGGTCACAGCCATCCAATCAGTGAGTCATGTAAACAATAATCCACAAAATCGTAGCCTGGATTACAACAGACACAATCTAGGGTCTTGCGCTCCATCTAGACCCAAACAAAGTACAATTTCAAGCATGCGAATGTGTGAGCTGAAGTCGAACATGCAAGAACATCACCTGGTTACCAGCCAATGATGAAAGCTATTAATAGACGCGAGAGGAACCACCAATAATGACAATGGCTCTCAAGGTACTATAGGTACAATCTACAGCATGTGAATCAATGAGTTGGTGTCGAACACCCATAGAATCACTCGATCAGAGGCCAATGATGAAAACCTCACGTCGAATGCGACGAACCTGCCATTGAGGCATGCAGGCTCCAAGGTACCATAAGGGAGTCTCTAGATCAGCTTCCCGAATAATGAGCTGAAGTCGATGGGAAGTGACCTTGATCGAAGGTGGGCCATAATGTTTCCCACATCATCGACACGAGACAGAGGAACATGATGTTTTTTGTGGATCAGAATCAAATGAGAATCAGAGGGAGGTTGATACTTTGCAGAGGTCAAATTCTCTTGAACATGTAAACGACACGACAGTGGACTTGGCAGTATTTGAAATCAACGGATCAGAGGTCATAGTGACGAGGCAATGAGCAGATGAGAGGTCAAAAGAGATTACCCAAACCCATGGAGGCAAGTGTAAAACGAGATAAGATGTCCCCAACCCGACACGAATGCAGACAAGTGCCATGTTCAAGAGCGACATACTGCTGACACGATAATGATACTGGTTCCATTTTTCCCCACCATTTCTGGCGAGTACCCCAATTATTTTTGATAGCAAGCTTGAAGGGGATTATGCTTGTAATATAAGTCTGCCCTTCGGGCGAATCCATCCTAGTACATTTAACGAGCCCTAGGAAGGAGTGACTCGAATAACGTCATTTCGAATGAGTCCAATGTCATCAGGGTTTAACGAGTTTTACAAAGGAAGAACTCGACGTCTTTTCGTATTTAGAGAGTTTGAAAAGATAGTAGAAAAGTAAACTCCAGCAGTCCCTTTTCGTAGATACTTCCTCGGACCCGAAAAGGTATAAAACAATACCCGAGAAAACCTCCTAGTCGCAATAGGCTAGGGTATTCCTTTTTCGTAAATAATCTATCCCAGCCCAAAAAAGGGGTAAACGTATACTGGGTAGATGTCGTTTCGTGACCACTTTAACGAGATCAAAATGACAAGGGCCTCGACAATATTTTCATGTTTTAGAGAGTCAGAAAAGAGCTAAAAGATGACTCCTCCTGGAGGAACGAGGGGTATAAAGGGTAGCAACTGGTTCCGGTAATGGTGGAACTGCTCAGAAAAAATAAAGGTTAAGAGGCTGGCTAGCAAGACCACTCATCGCAGGGGTTCCTCAGGAATAGGTAAAACAACCAAGTGAAGGAATATGATCGGCCAAGCAGATAGTGACGATGGAGTGAGAAAACCAAGGCTCATCTGGCAAAACAGGCTGATAAAATGGCAATCACAAGAGGTAAAAAGGGAAAGGTTTCATTTTTACACAAGCTTGAAATCAGAAAACTCTGCTTGAAGTTGGTTTCATTTTTACACAAGCTTGAAACAAAGATAAACTATGCTTGAAACCAGTTTCATTTTTACACAGGCTTGAAACAGAAACAAACTATGCTTGAAAAAGTAAGCATGCCCCCAGCATGGTGACTCAATTCTAGGTACATGCCCCCCAAGCTTCAGTCCATATGAAAGGAAGATGGAGTGAAGGTTCAAGTTACGAGACCAAGAGAAAGACTTGACTGGGATTTTACGAGAACTTATCAGAGACTCGAATTGAACAGGAAAGTGTTTCATTGTTTTAACGAGGTTGACACATTAAAAGAACTATCCTCAGACACCCTTGTTTCATGGTTTAAGGAGCTTGACACAAGACAAGGAACTCTCCTCCAACGAGCTTGTTTCATTTTTTAAGGAGCTTGACACAAGAAAAGGAACTCTGCTCTGAACATCCTTGTTTCATTTTTTAAGGAGCTTGACACAAGAAAAGAACCATGCTCCGACCAGACTCGGTTTCATTTTTTAAGGAGCTTGACACAGGAAAAGAACCATGCTCCGACTGACCTCATCATAATGAATATGAAGTCATAGCTTCGAAGAGTTCCACTCCTGATGGAAGGAAAACATCCTGGAAGTCAGGACCCAATGCCCCCAGCACTTAATGCATAACGGCACTATCACTGAGTACAGGCACGGGGTAGGTAGCCACATAGTTGACATGCGGTGGGGCGGATACAACGGGTGGATAAAAACTAGGAAGGGATGATGGCGGGCCAGCTGCCACATCAGGACCAAAGAACGAAAGCTGATCAATGGTCACGATCCGTCATTCATGTGGGAAACAGACCACACAAAAAAGGGAGGAGACAAGCGCTCCCATGGCATAGGTGTAATCGCGCCCCAAGAGCAGATTGAAATCTAAGGGGCCTGGAACAACCATAACATCCATATGGACGGTTTTACCTCCCAAAGTAATAGGTAACCTTGGAAGGATCCCTAACAGTTGACTCGTTCTTCTGTTAAACGCCAACAGATTCTGCGTAACAGGCGCAAGCGGCGGTGAACCAAAAGCTTGCCAAGTAGTTGAGGATAGAATACTAACAGAAACACCTTCATCTATAATGGTGCTGGGTACGACCAGACCAAATGCCTATACTGTGATCTCGAAAGGCACATAAGACGGAAGGCGGTATCCTAAAAATCAATTCCAATCAAAGTAAGCGACCAAACTACTCGGAGGGGCTACCATTGAACCGAGATGGTCTTCCCCTGATGTTATGGAAGAAGAAGGAGCATCCTCCATGACCTCCATCTCGAAGGTGGGAGGGGTATCCTCCGGGACCTCCATCACAGGAGGTGAAGGAGCTTCTTCTTGAGGTACGAGGACAGGAGAATATTTCTCCAAGTCCGAGGAATCTGAAGAAACAAGAAGAACCTGAGGGGTGTGAGGTCCACTCTCAATGGAAAAGACCTGGTGCACCGTAAACGGGGCTAGTTCGACCGATCCCACGACCAATGGTTGCTCAGGAACAGATTCCTGAATTTGAATTTCCGGGGGAGCGGGGTCGACCAAGGATGACTCTTGACCAATCGTGGCATTAGCTAGTGGAGGACTCAAAGAAAGCCGTTTATAACCAGCTGGGAGGCATGGTGTAGAAACGGTTGGGTTGTCCAAGACTCTTTTGGCTTCATCCATATACGGACAAAGGTGAATGGCATGGTGCCCTTCACACAACTTACAGGGATTGGTGATTTTACCCTGCTTCTTAGGAGCTTTACCAGGACTAGCTGAAGATGTGCCCCCAACTTGACTCCCGGAAGCCAAAGGCAATGACAGATGACCGATGGACCATTCTTCAAGCACCTTGGGAATGCCAGGGCAGTCTCGAAGAAGAAGGTCTCCCATGCACAACATGCAAGGGAGCTTGACTTTCCGCAGAGGGTTGGGAGGTTTATCAACGGAAGGCTCCATAGGTGAAATAGCCGTAGAGCTAGCCTCTCCTTTATCATACATCTTCTTCTTTGTATTCTTCTTCTTCTTCTTAGCCACCTGGTTATTCGAATCCAGACTTTCACCAGGCGAAGTAGAAGAAGAGGACGCAGAAACAGGCGAAGAAGGGGAGAGGTCCACCTGGGAATCAACATGATGTTGCTCAGGCATAGGAACTGATTGAACAGTAGCCGAGACATTCGGAACCACAGAGGTTGAAAACAACCAAACAGGCAACCCAACAGTTAACCCAGGAAGGGACATCGTCGCTATGTAAGGAGCACCAACATTTCCAAAAGGAGGAAAATGACCAGGATTCCCATCGGAGGGGATTCCTTGGTTGGTGAACTCTGGAAAAGTTGCCATCAACAACTCAAAACCGCACAAGGGCTAAAAACCAAGGCACAGAATCAAATGGCCAACAAGCAAATTCTGACAGGGCGTGTGATCGTAGGTGATTAATTTTACCACATTGAAACATAGAAAATCTACCGTTTCATGTTTTAAGAGTCGAGAAACGGATGAAAGGTGACTCTATCTCTTTTAGTTTTGAAATAAGTGTGAAAGGACAAGCGCTTGATGACCTTTTTAATTTTAAAGAGTCAGAAAAGATCGAAATGACTGCTTACGAATACTAGGCAAAGGGTGTACCAAATAACCGTGAACTACAATATACACCTTGGTTTCAAAATGAAAGAGAAATCAACCAAGGACTTTCCGTACGTGCAGGAAATCTCCCCGAATGCTGTGTCGAGTGTATCACAGGTATAGGGCAGTAGAATCAACTTCCTATGGATAAAGGATTGAAACCTATAGGGGTCTCCCTTTCTATACGCGACGGTACGGGGAGCACAAGTCTGTACTAGTGTTGTCTAAAGCCAAGAGGCGAACGACAGCTACTAGGTTTTACGATGCCGGAACACGTCTCTAGCCTAGACCTCTAAATGCATTTCGTTAGATTTCAATGCTGCCTTAGTGTAAATTGAGTAGATTTTAAAGTTGATCTTCAATTACGTTTCAGTTTTCAGGCCCTAGCGAGTGTCATATGACAATCTCCTATATGCAGCTATATGAGAAAAGAAATTTTCCAATTCGATGAATGCTATCTAGTTAAGGGAAGAGCTTCAAACAATGATGCAACAAACAACAATACTAAAAACGAAACTTTTTCCAAACTAGATGACTTTCACTATCCAAAAGTAATTTCAAACATTCAACAATGTGACTAATGCAATGTAATCTATGCAAAATCCTCTTTTTCGAAAACTATGCAATTGTAATCTATGCACAATTTCCTTTTTCTTTTCAAATGATAAGAATGCACTCAATGCATTTTTCGATGAAATGAGAATCTACTTAATGCATGCTTTAATAAAAGAGAATGCAATCAAAGCGATTTCTAGTTTTCAATCATTAAACAATGTAATCTAGGTTCAATGATGGATCTCAAAAAATACTTTTCAATGCAATGTGATCTAATGCATTTTAACGAAAAGCAAACTATGAGACGAAAACTAAAAGAACACAAATCTTCTTAATGGAAGGATGAATGCAAAAAGGATGTAATCAAACACTAAGAATGCAATCGTTGTTTCAAAACACTTTGTAACAAAATTCCTCAAAAGTTGACAAGACATATGAGGTCAAACACAAAGAGGACTTCCAAAGCAAGAGATCAAAACAAGGCATTCATTCCCTTTTACATCAAACAATCATGGAAAGAAGACATTTCAAACAATGAGCAATGTAATTTATGCTCATACATTGAAAATATCGAAAGGGAAAGACACACTAGTGAAGGATTAAGGGAATAAATCTCAATTTTCACACACCCTGAAATTGGCTCGAATTGTACATTGAAAAATAGCGCCAACTGGCCCGACTTTTACATTGACAACTAGCGCCAATGGCCAATTGGTGCGGGTTTCTAACTGACAACAAGCGCCAACGCTTAAAAATGAAAAAACAAATAATTTCTCCCAACCAAGACCAGACTCACCACTTCCAGCAGAATTTCCAAGACTCAAATGAACCATGTAATCTAGGCTCAAAGCGAGGCAAAGCTAAACACATAGATCAAGCTTAGAAAGCTCAAAACAGAGCAAACCCCAGCAGTCCCCAGCATTGGCGCGACTGTCAGACTGAAACTAGTGCCATATCAAGATTGGCGCGGGTAATAAATGGACAACTTGCGCCAATTGGTGCGACTGTCATGCTAAAAAGTGCGCCAGTCAAGTTTGCTATGCCAAAATAAAAAATAAGCAATCTAAGATCAGACCAGTGATGTTCAAGCTATCAAAGACCCAAATTTACAGAAAGAACCAGCCCAGAAGAGCTGATCAAGCAAGGAGGATCAAGAATCGACTGAAAAGACAAGACAATGCTCCAAGGGTTCAGTTTACAAACTAAACTGGAGATTGACTGAAGCAGCTTTGATCTACTCTGCAATTTCAGAGCAAAAGCGTTTCGAAGGCTATCTGGCCAACTTCAAGCTCCGTCTATAGCTTATAAAATGAACGAAAACAAGCTAACGATCCCCAGCGGAGTCGCCAATTTGTTGTGGAGGTAAATCCCCTCTGCGGACAGAGGCGATCCCTACTAGCCCAGATCGGGTCTAGAAACAATCAAACACGCTACAGTGCAGGTTCCTAATTGTAAATAAACCGACTTGCGAGGAAGGCTTACTTGGAATCCGACGCTGTCATTTGTAGAAGAGGTGGTGCTCCCGTTCCTTTGTCCTGGTAGATCACAATCCTCACGATCTCCGTGATCGGACACCTGCACATGCAAGAAAAAACGCCAAACGCGAGCATAAAACCCAAAATTTACAACTACATGTCAGTCGAAGAGGACATAACTCATGAACATGATCAAGAACAAGAGTGGAACCGTAACCAATAGTCACTTAATATTAATGAGTCAAAAAGAAGAATACAACCAAAGCTTCGACATCGAATTCTCCTTTGGCGGGTCGTCAACAGCACATGTCTTGATAAAGCCTGTCAAGGATGGGACAAGCCTCTCTCTCTGGATACTTGGCAATAGTCTCCTTGCTTGGATTTGGCCTTAGGGAATCAAGAAGGCTTTTGCAACATGAAAGCTCTTGGGACTTTGGAGATTCTGGAACTAGCTTGCAATGGAAATGGGCAAGCTTTTATAGAAGGAGGAAGGGAAGTTGGGATCCCTATAATTATGGGATTGGCCCTATCATCAAGGAAGCTTCCATGAGAGGTGGCAAAACCACTTACTCTCTATGGAAATACGTAGCCAAACTACCCAACTCAAGATAGATATCAGTCCAGGAATTTTTTAGGACGAAACTTCCGCCATTTATTTTTAAAAAACACCTCTTAATATGGTTGGCGCGGGTGTGGCTCTATGACAGAGCGCCAATTGGCGCGCCCTCTTTGGAGGATTTTCCCCCTTGGCACGAGGGTTGAACTATGGAACCGCGCCAATGGAAAAAGAGCTATTTTTAGGATTTTTTGCAAGGAGATGTCTTCAGGGCAATGAAAGCTCATCTTTAGAGGGATGCAATGAAATTATTTTCAAGTCTTGTCTCTGCTCACAGGTCATGGAATGAGCCCTCCAATGTGTGGGATGGGGAATGGCAGGGACGGTGACAAATTGCTGTGTAAAAAATGCCCCCTAAAGCATGAGGCCCGAGAGAGAGAGAGGGGTGAAATGCTTTACGAGAACATGCCGACTGAAAACATTGCCATCGGAAAACTTGCGGAGCGAAGTACAAATGATGTCTCAGATACATGATATATATGTGTGGTATGGGTGCAGCCATCCATAACAGAGTATACAATAATCTAGATCCAAGGCATGGACGTATCCATCCAGTGAGGATTGATAAATAGACTCAGGTATGGTCGCAGCCATCCAATCAGTGAGTCATGTAAACAATAATCCACAAAATCGTAGCCTGGATTACAACAGACAAAATCCAGGGTCTTGCGCTCCATCTCGACCTGAAAAAAGTAAAAGTTCAAGCATGCGAATGTGTGAGCTGAAGTCGAACATGCAAGAACATCTCATGGTTACCAGCCAATGATGAAAGCTGTTAACAGACGCGAGACGAACCACCAATAATGATTATGGATCTCAAGGTACTATAGGTACAATCTACGGCATGTGAATCAATGAGTTGGTGTCGAACACCCATAGAATCACTCGATCGGAGGCCAATGATGAAAACCTCACGTCGAATGCGACGAACCTGCCATTGAGGCATGCAGGCTCCAAGGTACCATAAGGGAGTCTCTAGATTAGCTTCCCGGATAATGAGCTGAAGTCAACGGGAAGTGACCTTGATTGAAGGTGGGCCATAATGTTTCCCACATCATCGACACGAGACAGAGGAACATGATGTTTTTTGTGGATCAGAATCAAATGAGAATCAAAGGGAGGTTGATACTTTGCAGAGGTCAACTTCTCTTGAACATGTAAATGGCACGACAGTGGACTTGGCAGTATTTGACATCAACGGATCAGAGGTCATAGTGACGAGGCAATGAGCAGATGAGACGTCAAAAGGGATTACCCAAACCCACGGAGGCAAGTGTAAAACGAGATGAGATGTCCCCAACCTGACACGAATGCAGACAAGTGCCATGTTCAAGAGCGACATACTGCCGACACGACAATGATACTGGTTCCATTTTCCCCCACCATTTCTGGCGAGTACCCCAATTATTTTTGATAACAAGCTTGAAGGGGATTATGCTTGTAATATAAGTCTGCACTTCGGGCGAATCCATCCTAGTACATTTAACGAGCCCTAGGAAGGAGTGACTCGAATAACGTCATTTCGACTGAGTCCAATGTCATCAGGTTTTAATGAGTTTTACAAAGGAAGAAATCGGCGTCTTTTCATATTTAGAGAGTTTGAAAAGATAGCAGAAAAGTAAACTCCAGCAGTCCCTTTTCGTAGATAGTTCCTCGGACCCGAAAAGGTATAAAACAATACCCTAGAAAACCTCCTAGTCGCGATAGGCTAGGGTATTCCTTTTTCGTAAATAATCTATCCCAGCCCGAAAAAGGGGTAAACATATGCTGGGTAGATGTCGTTTCATGACCACTTTAACGAGATCAAAATGACAAGGGCCTCGGCAATATTTTCATGTTTTAGAGAGTCAGAAAAGAGCTAAAAGATGACTCCTCCTGGAGGAACGAGTGGTATAAAGGGTAGCAACCGGTTCCGGTAATGGTGGAACTGCTCAGAAAAAATAAAGGTTAAGAGGCTGGCTAGCAAGACCACTCATCGCAGCGATTCCTCGGTAATAGGTAAAACAACCAAGTGAAGGCATATGATCGGCCAAGCAGATAGTGACGATGGAGTGAGAAAACCAAGGCTCATCTGGAAAAACAGGCTGATAAAATGGCAATCACAAGAGGTAAAAAGGGAAAGGTTTCATTTTTACACAAGCTTGAAATCAGAAAACTCTGCTTGAAGTTGGTTTCATTTTTACACAAGCTTGAAACAAAGATAAACTATGGTTGAAAACAATTTCATTTTTACACAAGCTTGAAACGGAAACAAACTATGCTTGAAAAAGCAAGCATGCCCCCAGCATGGTGACTCAATTCTAGGTACATGCCCCCCAAGCTTCAGTCCATATGAAAGGAAGATGGAGTGAAGGTTCAAGTTACGAGACCAAGAGAAAGACTCGGCTGGGATTTTACGAGAACTTATCAGAGACTCGAATTGAACAGGAAAGTGTTTCATTGTTTTAACGAGGTTGACACATTAAAAGAACTATCCTCAGACACCCTTGTTTCAGGGTTTAAGGAGCTTGACACAAGACAAGGAACTCCGCTCCAACGAGCTTGTTTCATTTTTTAAGGAGCTTGACACAAGAAAAGGAACTCTGCTCTGAACATACTTGTTTCATTTTTTAAGGAGCTTGACACAAGAAAAGAACCATGCTCCGACCAGACCCGGTTTCATTTTTTAAGGAGCTTGACATAGGAAAAGAACCATGCTCCAACCAACCTCATCATAATGAATATGAAGTCATAGCTTCCAAGAGTTCCACTCCCGATGGAAGGACAACATCCTGGAAGTCAGGACCCAATGCCCCCAGCACTTGATGCACAACGGCACTATCACTGAGTACAGGCACAGGGTAGGTAGCCGCATAGTTGACCTGCGGTGGGGCAGATACAACGGGTGGATAAAAAATAGGAAGGGATGATGGCGGGCCAGTTGCCACATCAGGACCAAAGAACGAAAGCTGATCAATGGTCACGATCTGTCCTTCATGTGGGAAACAGACCACACGAAAAAGGGAGGAGACAAGCACTCCCATGGCATAGGTGTAATCGCGCCCCAAGAGTAGATTGAAATCCAAGGGGCCTGGAACAACCATCACGTCCATATGGATGGTTTTACCTCCCAAAGTAATAGGTAACCTTGGAAGGATCCCTAACGGTTGACTCGTTCTCCTATTAAATGCCAACAGATTCTACGTAATAGGCGCAAGCGGCAGTGAACCAAAAGCTTGCCAAGTAGTTGAGGATAGAATACTAACAGACACACCTTCATCTATAATGGTGTTGGGTACGACCAGACCAAATGCCTGTACTGTGATCTCGAAAGGCACATAAGGCAGAAGGCGGTATCCTGAAAATCGATTCCAATCAAAGGAAGCGACCAAACTACTCGGAGGGGCTACCATCGAACCGAGATGGTCTTCTCCTGATGTTAAGGAAGAAGAAGGAGCATCCTCCATGACCTCTATCTCGAAGGTGGGAGGGGTATCCTCCGGGACCTCCATCACGGGAGGTGAAGGAGCTTCTTCTTGAGGTACAGGGATAAGAGAATATTTCTCCAAGTCCGAGGAATCTGAAGAAACAAGAAGAACCTGAGGGGTGTGAGGTCCAATCTCAATGGAAAAGACCTGGTGCACCGTAGACGGGGCCAGTTGAACCGATACCATGACCAATGGTTGCTCGGGAACGGATTCCTGAATTTGAATTTCCGGGGGAGCGGGGTCGACCAAGGATGACTCTTGACCAATCGTGGCATCAGCTAGTGGAGGACTCAAAGAAAGCCATTTATAACCAGCCGGGAGGCATGGTGTAGAAACGGTTGGGTTGTCCAAGACTCTTTTGGCTTCATCCATATACGGACAAAGGTGAATGGCATGGTGCCCTTCACACAACTTACAGGGATTGGTGATTTTACCCTCCTTCTTAGGAGCTTTACCAGCACTAGCTGAAGACGTGCCCCCAACTTGACTCCCAGAAGCCAAAGGCAATGGCGGACGACCACTGGACCATTCTTCAAGCACCTTGGGAATGCCAAGGCAGTCTCGAAGAAGATGGTCTCCCATGCACAACATGCAAGGGAACTTGAATTTCCGTAGAGGGTTGGGAGGTTTATCAACGAAGGCTCCTTAGGCGCAATAGCCGTAGAGCTAGCCTCTCCTTTATCAGACTTCTTCTTATTTGTCTTCTTCTTCTTCTTCTTATCCACCTGGTTATTCGAACCCAGGCTTTCACCAGGCGAAGTAGAAGAGGAGGACGCAGAAACAGGCGAAGAAGGGGAGAGGTCCACCTTGGAATCAACATGATGTTGCTCAGGCGGAGGAACTGATTGAACAGTAGCCGAGACATTTGGAACCACAGAGGTTAAAAACAACCAAACAGGCAACCCAACAGTTAACCCAGGAAGGGACATTGTCGCCATGTAAGGAGCACCAACATTTCCAAAAGGAGGAAAATGACCAGGATTCCCATCGGAGGGGATTCCTTGGTTGGTGAACTCTGGAAAAGTTGCCATCAACAACTCAAAACCGCACACGGGCTAAAAACCAAGGCACACAATCAAACGGCCAACAAGCAAACTCTAAAAGGGCATGTGATCGCGAGTGATTTATTTTACCACATTGAAACTTAGAAACTTCACCGTTTCATGTTTTAAGAGTCGAGAAACGGATGAAAGGTGACTCTATCTCTTTCAGTTTTGAAACAAGCGTGAAAGGACAAGCACTTGGTGATCCTTTCAAATTTAAAGAGTCAGAAAAGATCAAATGACTACTCAGGAATACTAGGCAAAGGGTGTACCAAATAACCGTGAACTGCAATATACACCTTGGTTTCAAAATGAAAGAGAAATCAACCAAGGACTTAACGTACGTGCAGGCAATCTCCCCGAATGCTGTTTCTGGTGTATCATGGGTATAGGGCGGCAGACTCGGCTTCCTATGGATAAAGGATAGAAACCTAATGGGGTCTCCCTTTATATACGCGACGGTATGGGGAGCACAAGTCCGTACTAGTGTTGTCTAAAGCCAAGAGGCGAACGACAACTACTAGGTTTTAAGACGCCGGAACACGTCTCTAGCCTAGACCTCTAAATGTGTTTCGTTAGATTTCAATGCTGCCTTAGTGTAAATTGAGTAAATTTTAAAGTTTATCTTCAATTACGTTTCAGTTTTCAGGCCCTAGCGAGTGTCATATGACAATCTCCTATATGCAGCTATATGAGAAAAGAAAACTTTTCAATTCGATGAATGCTATCTAGTTAAGGGAAGAGCTTCAAACAATGATGCGACATAAAACAACATTGCAAACGAAATCTTTTCCAAACTAGATGACTTTCACTATCCAAAAGTAATTTCAAACATTCAACGATGCAAACAATGCAATGTGATCTATGCAAAATCCTCTTTTTTGAAAACTATGCAATTGTAATCTATGCACAATTTCCTTTTTCCTTTTCAAATAATAAGAATGCACTCAATGCATTTTTCGATGAAATGAGAATCTACTTAATGCATGCTTTTAATAAAAGAGAATTCACTCAAAGCGATTTCTAGTTTCCAATCATTAAACAATGTAATCTAAGTTCAATGATGGATATCAAAAAATACTTTTCAATGCAATGTGATCTAATGAATTTTAACGAAAGCAAACTATGAGATGAAAAATAAAAGAACGCAAATCTCCTTAATGAAGGATGAATGCAAAAGAGATGTAAACAAACACTAAGAATGCAATCGTTGTTTCAAACACTTTGTCACGAAATCCCTCAAAAGGTGACAAGACATATGAGGTCAAACACAAAGAGGACTTCCAAAGCAAGAGATCAAAACAAGGCATTCATTCCCTTTTACATCAAACAATCATGGAAAGAAGACATTTCAAACAATGAGCAATGTAATCTATGCTCATACATTGAAAATATCGGAAGGGAAAGACACACTAGTGAAGGATTAAGGGAAAAAATCTCAATTTTCACACACCCTGAAATTGGCTCGACCTGTACATTGACAACTAGCGCCAACTGGCGCGACTTGTACATTGACAACTAGCGCCAATGGCCAATTGGCACGAGTTTCTAACTGACAACAAGCGTCAATGCCTAAAAATGAAAAAACAAATAATTTCTCCCAACCAAGACCAGACTCACCACTTCCAGCAGAATTTCCAAGACTCAAATGAACCATGTAATCTAGGCTCAAAGCGAGGCAAAGCTAAACACATAGATCAAGCTTAGAAAGCTCAAAACAGAGCAAACCCCAGCAGTCCCCAGCATTGGCGCGACTGTCAGACTGAAACTAGTGCCATATCAAGATTGGCGCGGGTAATAAATGGACAACTTGCGCCAATTGGTGCGACTGTCATGCTAAAAAGTGCGCCAGTCAAGTTTGCTATGCCAAAATAAAAAATAAGCAATCTAAGATCAGACCAGTGATGTTCAAGCTATCAAAGACCCAAATTTACAGAAAGAACCAGCCCAGAAGAGCTGATCAAGCAAGGAGGATCAAGAATCGACTGAAAAGACAAGACAATGCTCCAAGGGTTCAGTTTACAAACTAAACTGGAGATTGACTGAAGCAGCTTTGATCTACTCTGCAATTTCAGAGCAAAAGCGTTTCGAAGGCTATCTGGCCAACTTCAAGCTCCGTCTATAGCTTATAAAATGAACGAAAACAAGCTAACGATCCCCAGCGGAGTCGCCAATTTGTTGTGGAGGTAAATCCCCTCTGCGGACAGAGGCGATCCCTACTAGCCCAGATCGGGTCTAGAAACAATCAAACACGCTACAGTGCAGGTTCCTAATTGTAAATAAACCGACTTGCGAGGAAGGCTTACTTGGAATCCGACGCTGTCATTTGTAGAAGAGGTGGTGCTCCCGTTCCTTTGTCCTGGTAGATCACAATCCTCACGATCTCCGTGATCGGACACCTGCACATGCAAGAAAAAACGCCAAACGCGAGCATAAAACCCAAAATTTACAACTACATGTCAGTCGAAGAGGACATAACTCATGAACATGATCAAGAACAAGAGTGGAACCGTAACCAATAGTCACTTAATATTAATGAGTCAAAAAGAAGAATACAACCAAAGCTTCGACATCGAATTCTCCTTTGGCGGGTCGTCAACAGCACATGTCTTGATAAAGCCTGTCAAGGATGGGACAAGCCTCTCTCTCTGGATACTTGGCAATAGTCTCCTTGCTTGGATTTGGCCTTAGGGAATCAAGAAGGCTTTTGCAACATGAAAGCTCTTGGGACTTTGGAGATTCTGGAACTAGCTTGCAATGGAAATGGGCAAGCTTTTATAGAAGGAGGAAGGGAAGTTGGGATCCCTATAATTATGGGATTGGCCCTATCATCAAGGAAGCTTCCATGAGAGGTGGCAAAACCACTTCCTCTCTATGGAAATCCGTAGCCAAACCACCCAACTCAAGATAGATATCAGTCCAGGAATTTGTTAGGACGAAAATTCCGCCATTTATTTTTAAAAAACACCTCTTAATATGGTTGGCGCGGGTGCAGCTCTATGACAGAGCGCCAATTGGCGCGCCCTCTTTGGAGGATTTTCCCCCTTGGCACGAGGGCTGAACTATGGAACCGCGCCAATGGAAAAAGAGCTGTTTTTAGGATTTTTTGTAAGGAGATGTCTTCAGGGCAATGAAAGCTCATCTTTAGAGGGATGCAATGAAATTATTTTCAAGTCTTGTCTCTGCTCACAGGTCACGGAATGAGCCCTCCAATGTGTGGGATGGGGAATGGTAGGGACAGTGACAAATTGCTGTGTAACAGATGCCCCCTAAAGCATGAGGCCTGAGAGAGAGAGAGGGGTGAAATGCTTTATGAGAACATGCTGACTGAAAACACTGCCATTGGAAAACCTGCGGAGCAAAGTACAACTGATGTCTCAGATACATGATATATATGTGTGGTATGGGCGCAGCCATCCATAACAGAGTATACAATAATCTAGATCCAAGGCATGGACGTAGCCATCCAGTGAGGATTGATAAATAGACTCAGGTATGGTCGCAGCCATCCAATCAGTGAGTCATGTAAACAATAATCCACAAAATTGCACCCTGGATTGCAACAGACACAATCCAGGGTCTTGCGCTCCATCTCGACTCGAACAAAGTACAAGTTCAAGCATGTGAATGTGTGAGCTGAAGTCGAACATGAAAGAACATCCCCTGGTTACCAGCCAATGATGAAAGCTGTTAACAGACGCGATAGGAACCACCAATAATGACAATGGCTCTCAAGGTACTATAGGTACAATCTACGGCATGTGAATCAATGAGCTAGTGTCGAACACCCGTAGAATCACTCGATCGGAGGCCAATGATGAAAACCTCACGTCGAATGCGACGAACCTGCCATTGAGGCATGCAGGCTCCAAGGTACCATAAGGGAGTCTCTAGATCAGCTTCTCGGATAATGAGCTGAAGTCGACGGGAAGTGACCTTGATCGAAGGTGGGCCATAATTTTTCCCACATCATCGACATGAGACAGAGGAACATGACGTTTTTTGTGGATCAGAATCAAATGAGAATCAGAGGGAGGTTGATACTTTGCAGAGGTCAACTTCTCTTGAACATGTAAACGGCACGACAGTGGACTTGGTAGTATTTGACATCAACGGATTAGAGGTCATAGTGACAAGGCAATGAGCATATGAGAGGTCAAACGGGATTACCCAAACCCACGGAGGCAAGTGTAAAACGAGATGAGATGATCCAGGTGGATATTGGTGGCCACCCGCCTATTCCACTTGGGCCCCCACCATTGTCTCTTTCAGTTTTTCAGTTTTGGCATAACTTACTATTTTTAGCAGTTTTTTGGGTCCTGAACTTCCGGAGCCGTTTTGAGGCCCAATGAGGAGAAACCGATTGATCGAAGTGAGCTTTGACCCACTTCTTTTGTGCTTCAATAACTAAAGCAGCTAAGCGGCAGTTTTCATCTAACCGTTCCAGATACAAAAGATTCTCTTCCTCGGCAAAAGTGTCGGGTAGAAGTTCCACAGCTAATTTCAACGAAGGAATCTCGCATTCAACCGGAAGAGTTGCTTCCAGACCATACACCAATTGAAATGGTGTGAATCCAGTTGCACTCTTTGCAGATGTTCGGTATGCCCATAGAGCTGAGAACAGTTGGAGGTGCCAATTGGACTTGTGGATACCAACTGTTCGTTGAAGCATAGTGACCAGAACCTTGTTCACTGCTTCAACCTGGTTGTTTGCCTGAGGGTAATACGGCGTTGAGCTATCGTGACGTAAGCCCAACTTTGAAGTCAGCTCAGCCATCATATAATCTCGGAAATGAGTACCGTGGTCAGTAAAGATGGCTTGCGGGACCCCGAAACGTGCAATGATATGGTTGAATATGAATTGGGCAGCTGTCTTACCGTCGGCAGCTAGTGTAGGCATCGCTTCAGCCCACTTGGTGAAGTAGTCGACAGCGACAATGATATACGCATGCCCCCCAGCCGAGTGAGGGTTACACGTCATAAAATCCATGCCCCATTTCGCAAAAGGGCCGACGGTAATAACATGATGCAAAGGGAGAGGCGGCACGTGCATCTTGCGCTGAAACACCTGGCACGCGTGACATTTACGGACTCTCTTCCAAGGTTAGGCATCGACGAAGCACTAAATCTACTCCAACACGGTATAAGGTATCTCCTACGATGCGGTAGGGTTGAGATTGATGCCGAATTTGACGTCGGGAATCTTTAGTCAACTCAGACCGAAATGTGGAGGTCTGAAGATACACGATTATGTCGCCATACCAAGGGTCGCGAGTACTGATGAGGAAAAGAGTTTCATTCGGGATATGATCCTCGGAAAGTGAAGGAGTGGAGTCTGTCGGGAGCGAGCATATAAGATCCACGAAAACCAATGATTTCTTTGACTTAGCGGTAGTGAAATCTAAGTCAAACTCCTTAGAGTTCATATATGTTATGGGGTTGCAATCCGAAACCACTGTTATTGTACGCGACAGGATGTAATGGTGAAAGCGCTGCACAGCGTGTACTGCGGCTAATGCCAACTTCTCGACGTGAGCATAACGCGTTTCTGTATCGAGAAGGTTTCGCGATAGATAATAAACGACATGTTCATTACCATCATCATCATCCTGCACCAGAACCATAACAATGGTGCTAAACGCGGCGGTGAGATATAAAGTGAAATCACGGCGATAATCAGGTGGACGAAGCAAAGGAGCATTAAACAATAACGTCTTTAGCTTCTCAAAGGACTGCTGAGCAATTTCGTCCCAATGAAAGGGAACATTCTGCTTTAATAGGCGTGTGAATCCTTTAGCCACCTCCGCGTAGTTCAGGATAAAGCGTCGAAGGAAGTTCGCTTTTCCCTGCAAACTCTGTAACTGATATAATGAGGAGGGTGATGGGAGGTTGATGATAGCCTTGACTTTTAAAGGGTCAAGGCGAATTCCGTCTTTGAAGACTATGAATCCAAAAAGACGGCCAGAATCCCCACAGAAGACGCACTTATGAGGATTGAGCCTAATATTGTAGCACCTACAGCGGAGGAAAATCTGGCAGAGGTGTTCAGGGTGATCCTCTCGCCTAGCTGAATGATCTGGCAAGTCGTCCAGATAAGGCTGGACGATATGGCGAATGTCATGGAAAGCATAAGACATCGCATGCTGAAAAGTAGCTCCAACGTTCTTCAAGCCGAACGTGAGCTATTTATATGCGAAAGTACCCCACAGACAGATGAATGTAGTCTTATGTTGATCCTCAGGTGCAATATTGATCTGATTATACCCTGAGAAACCGTCCATCAAGGAATAAATCTCACTTTCGGCACATTCGTCGATAATCTGATCTATGAACGGAGTGGGATAGTTATCTTTTGGACAGGTGAGATTGATATTGCGGTAATCAACACAGACCCTAATAGTACCCTACTTTTTATCAACAGGAACAATGTTAGAAACCCATTCTGTGAGGGGGATGGGATAAATAAAGCCCGCAGTCAGAAGTTTTTCAACTTCTGCCTTAATTGCAGCGGCTTTCCGAGGATGCATGGGGCATAAGCGTTGGCGCACGGGCTTCACACCTGGATAGGTTGGAATCTCATGCACTACGATACTGGGATCAATCCCCGGCATTTCCTCGTAGGACCAGGCGAACACATCTCTGAATTCTTTGAAAAGATTTGTATAGACTTGAATCTCATCAGGAGAACAAGTCACTCACACGTGAATATTCTCAACGATCCCCGGTTTGACGGAGATGTTGATCGGGATGGTTTGAGTGATATTACTCAGGTTTCCCTCTGAAAAAACCTCGTGCGTCAAGATGGACGTTTGGAGAGGAGGAGTAGGAACCTGAGATGCATAACGCTCCAGACAATCCGACATTGCCCCCAAGCTAGGCATAAAAGAGGAGCGATGATGTCCATCGCCCCAAGGCAGATCCTCGAGAGACATAGTTTCAATGATGGCTTCATCGGAAGGAAAAGTCTCTTTGAGAGGATCAGGCAAATCGGCCTGACCAAGCCAGGGGGATTGAGAGTAAACATCTAGAGCCATGCTCAAAGGAGCATGCTGAGGAGGTGGAGGATCAGATGCGGCAACAATTTCACAGTAGCTGATCTCTACTGGAGTCAAGGGCATTGATTCTCCAAACTCAAACACCTGCTCAGGCGTAGGAATAAGCCAGGGGTCATCGGACCTGGAAATCATGTTAACTTGAGCGGTGTGCGGTGGTGGTGCGGGAAAGATACCCATGAGGATGGGGTCTTTGAAGAGACCGGGTCCTACACTGTCAGGGGGATTCAGAATCTGATCCACGTATGGTACGTTGTTCTCGGAAGTGGAGGTGAAGAAGGACAACTGATCCACCGTGACGATTTTGCCCTCGTGAGGGAACTTAAGAAGTCGAAAGACGGTGGATGGCACGCATAGCATGGCATGAGTCCAGCTGCGGCCAAGAAGTATATTGTAGTTGAGCCTGGCGTCAACTACTTCTACTTCCACGTTGACAGTCTTCCCCTGTAAAGTGATCGCTAAACTCTCGAGAACACCCAGGGGTTTGGATTCCCGACCATCAAATGCCTCGAGGGCATTGGGAGATGACGCAAGGGCTGGAGAGCCAATGGCCTTCCAGCAAGCAGATGACATGACGCAGTTAGAAGCACCTTCATCCACAATGGCCCTATGGATATTAAGACCGTTAATCCCGACTTGAATAACAAGAGTTATCTGATGTGGAAGTCGGGGGGGAGAAATTCTCTAAATCGAAGGTGAGAAGACTCGAATCGGCGGGATCAATGCCACCGATCGCAGACAATAAAGCCTTCTGTTGCGAAGGACAACTTTGAAGAACTTCTAGTGTAGACATAGCAGAAGGTGCCTGTGCCAAATCCTCAACAATGTTGTAGTGTTGAGCAGCACGAGCATTCGGATTATAAGAAGATCTTCGAAGAACACCTTTAGAAGGTGGCTTCACAACGGGTTCAGGAGTAGGCTTCTCGATTTCCAACGAACCGGAGACAGGTGGGGGAGGCGGTCCATCCGCAACTGCCTTCCCGGGTGCCTGCCGCGATTCGCTGTAATCCTTCGAACGCGTAGCGACAGAGATAGGTGCAGCAACCTTCATCATGAAAACTTGGGACCCAAATGGTGCAGATGGTGACGGCTGTTCAACCATCTGGGTCTGCTGAGATGGGAATGGCTCTTTAAGAACTGCCGGAGTCCCTTTTGAGCCCTTGAGAAGTTGACTAACTTCGGATCGTCGTGGACAATCCTTAGTATAATGGTCTCCTTCACAAATGAGGCAGGGGTACTTCGGTTTACGCTGAGAGCCATCCTCAGTGCGAGATTTGGATTCTAGCCTCGGGGCATTGGGTTTGGATTTACCTTTGCCCTTCTTTTTCCCTTTGGAGGCTTTCTCCGTAGGATTGGCCTGAACAGCGTTCACCTCCGCGGTTTTGCCAGAATCTGATGGGGCGGGACTAGCAGGAGCATTGTTGGAAGAATTAGACTTATGCTTCCCATTCGAAGATTTCTTCAAATTCTGAGATACAGAACCAATGACACCATCCACTGCGGGGGTAGGTGGAGCCTTAGAGGTTCCAGACCATGGGGCATTAGGCAAGATATCATAAAGCGTGACAGAATGAGAATATACAAGATCCAGATATTGGGCATGCACAATGGCTTGTTCCTCCGTCACACACGCTCCCATCGCAATATCTTGGGCGATTTTGTTCACGAAGGAGGTGGTGAACCAGTGAGTTAGTATCTGATCAGGTATATGAAACTTGATCAGTCTACGATGGTGCCGCCACTCATGAATGTGATCAGAAATGTGAGTGGCTTTATCCTGCTTCAGAGAAGTCAGGAGGTGCGTCCCGGCTTCATAACGAACCGGTAACTGAAAGTGTGTGAGAAAAGCCATGGCTAAGGAATTGAAATCTTGGAAGATACCACAGGATAACTCGATGTACCACTTAGCAGCAGCTCTAGTTAAAGTGCATTGGAAGAGGCGCAGACGAATCGAATCGTCGACCCAAGAGTTAGACGAACACCAAAGATGATACGTCATCACATGCGCCTGGGGGTCCTCTCCAGCTTTTCCCTCAAACTTGGGGCAATCACCTGGTATCTTGGTGGGAACCGGAGGCCAATACGGATTATGTAAAATTGGATCATTGGTCAATTTTGAAACATTCGGCAACTCCAAGGTGGCCAGGAATGGCAATGGTGGATTGACCGGCATGCCAGGCCCGGGGTGAGGACCGGTACCCATACTCCACAATGGTTGTGAATATCCTTGCCCCCATGGGTTCTGTCCCATAGGATTCTAACCGTAGGGGGTGTAGGTCGTATAACCAGACTGATTTGGATGCTGGTAACCAGTGTGTGGGGCTTGATAAGCAGAGTACAGATCTTGATTATGCGTCGGCCCAATATAAGCAGCATTTAGATTTGGCTGCTGAGTGTAGGTACAACCGGGTGGAGGAGGATAATACTGAGAGCCTGTGGGGTGGTTATAATTCGGTTGTGATTGACCATGAGGAAAATAACCACCCTGAGGATGAGTCGGCTACTGAAAAGTGGAACCCTGCGGAGCCTGATAATTAGGGCGCAGCTGTTGATTCGGCTACGGCATCGAATGAATCGGCTGCTGGGCAGGGTTAATGGAATGAGCGGGCTGCCCTGAGTGAACAGGTTGACCCGACTGAGAGGGTTGCCCTGAATGAACAGGTTGACCCGGATAGACAGGCTGCGCCAGTTGCACAGGCTGACCTGGCTGTGAAGGAGCCCCAGGTTGTACCGGATGGGCCGGTTGGCCTGGAGGCGAAACACCAGGTTGTGCCGGATGGGCCGGTTGGCCTGGTGGAGGAACAGGGCCAGGTGGTTGCTGGAAACTGGTTTGACCCGAAGCAAAACCATAGAATGGTCCTGGCTGATATGCAACGTTAGAAACAACAGGATACTGCGGTTGCATTGGTGGAGAAGGCCGGATTTTCCCCCCAGGACCATAGACCGGTCCCGGGTGGTACCCCGGCTGAGGCTGAACGGGTTTACCGGAAGGGCTGTAATATTGTCCTTGCAGACCGTACGATGGCCCTTGCTGGCTCGCAGGAAGCCTTGCATGGGCTGCCCCTGTGGGTCATAAGAATAGCCAGGTTGGCCCGAAGGTTGGCCTTGGAAAGGTTGCCCTTGCGAGTTATAAGCCTGGTTATAAGGTAAACCTTGAGCATGGAGGTAAGCCTCAGGAGCGGGTAGACGCAAAATGTCCCCGTGCTCATCATACTGACCTGGAAAAGCATACACGGGTGTACCATCCTGTGCATAGTGCGAAAAGTAAGAGCGGTTGGGATCTTGGGAGGATGGTCCAACCTCGGGGTTCAGCTGTAGCAGGGACAACCAATACTCCTCCGGAGAGATATTCTCCGGTACAGCAGTCGCTATATAAATGTCTTCAGGAGATGGCATAGCCCTGGCGGAGGGTGCCGTGACAACGGGTGAAGAGGCGGCCACACAAACAGTGGGCCGAACGGGTACAGAAGTAACGGGCGTCTGAGGAGACACCCCCGATGAAGGAGCAGCTGGCCTCGGAGAAGGAGCTGACACTCCCATAGAGGCAGCAGCGGAAATGATCTGACCCAAAGACCTGTACCCCGGTGGTAATGAGGGACTGGCTATTGACATAACAGCTGATTCAGAGTTGTCTCCCGGAAACAATCTTCGTGGGAAGAGCTGATAGTCTTCACCAGACGTTGGAATTTCCTCACCAGAATCACTCATGGTTGAGCCTGCCGCTAGATCTCACAATAGACGACGGGGACTAGGAGGAAAAACAACAGCTATAAAAGGTGAACCCGACGTAAGAGAAAGGAAATCAGCTCCTAATCTCAATTCAGACACAGGGTCTGAAAAGGGCCAATCGAACTCAACTGGTCCCCCAAAGGGTTGCTCAGAAAGAATTGGTCTCCCTTCAGGAAACTCGGAAACAATGGGTTGTTGTGGTTCAGCAGAGGATTGGGACACCTCTGATGAATCATCCGTGTAAGGACTACTAGTAGACGAAACCGAGGGTTCCGCCACTGTGACAAAAATGACAAGAGAAAAGATCAAACACACACACGGGCTGAAAAAGAGTCAAGACACATGATCAAATGGTCAACAAGCAAAAACTAATAGGGCATGTAATCGTGGGTGATTAATTTTTTACCACATTGAAACATAAGAAACTTCATCATTTCATATTTTAAGAGTTGAGAAACGGTAAAAAAGGTGACTCTATCTCTTTTAGATTTGACACAAGCATGAAAGGACAAGTGCTTGGTGATCCTTTCAAATTTAGGGAGTCAGAAAAGATCAAATGACTGCTCAGGAATACTAGGCAAAAGGGTGTACCAAATAACTGTGAACTACAATATACACCTTGGTTTCAATGAAAATCAACCAAAGGACTTAAATGCTAGCGAACCAATCTCCGAGAATCGCGTGTGCGGTGTATCTGGGTATAGAGGAAGTTAGGACTGAAACTCTGTGGATAAAGTTGAAACCTGGGGTCTCCTTTATATGCGTGACGATGGGAACGCTAGTCAAATACCAATCTTTATTTAAACTAAAAAGCGAGAAAGGCTAGATAGCTACTAGGTTCAAAGCGAATTCGTCTCAACCTAGACCTCTAAATGTGTTTCGTTAGATTTCAATGCTGCCTTAGTGTAAATTGAGTGAATTTTAAAGTTGATCTTCAATTACGTTTCAGTTTTCAGGCCCTAACGAATGTGCTGTCTCAAAAATCTCTTAAATGAAAAACTACATGCCACAGTACACCATTTTGTTCGATGAAAACTAGCTACGGAAGAGTTGAGAGTTTTTACACAAACAAAATGATCAGAAGACAATCAATGATATCTCTAATGCAACTAATGAAACTAAAAAATTTTCTTTCAAATTCACTAAATACTAGTAAAATCGAAAAGATTTCAATTTGCACTAATCAACCAATAAGCAAAAGAGATTTTTTTTATTTTCAATGTTTGATAGCTAGATGCACTAAACAAACCGAAAACAAATAAGAAACAATTCAAGAAATGATATTAAGAGAGAAAAACAAACAAATTTCACTCAATGGCACAAACAATCAGATCTCAAATCGACAAAAAGTCTCTCAAAACCAAGAAAAGTCCCAAAGACACCAATGAGTCGTGTGATCTAGGCCCAAAATGAAGTGAGGTGAAATTCGAATGAAAACGAAATCAGTCACTAAAAAAACGCAACAATATGATAGACAACTGTCAAACGAATGCAAGGAAGCAATCCCACAGCCGACTGAACGAACGGAAACCAAAAACTCCCAAGGGAGGCTCGACTCACAAAGGCACCTAGATGCCCTAGGGCTCATATGCAAAATCGAAAGAAATAAGCAAACAACCAAAGGAAGGAGGTTCCAACCAGTCAAACCAGGTTCCAGTGCACTCAAACAGCCGAAAAAACAAGATCAAAATCACAAGTCAGCCTCAGAAAGCTTGAAACACAGCAAACCCTAGTAGCTCACAGGATTGGTGCGACTGTGAGCTTGAAATTAGCGCCAGAAATGAAATGGCGCGGGTGATACACAGGCAACTTGCGCCAATGGGCGCGACTATTACGCTAAAAAGCGCGCCAGCCAAGTTTACTATGGAAAAATAAAAACAAGCAATCTCAGATACAGACAAGTGAAAACAAGGCTAAAACAAAGCCAAACAAACAAGAAAATCCAGTCCAAAGAGTTGACCAAGCAAGCAAGACCAAGAAGTTAACCGGAAAGAGAAGACAAAACTCCAAGTTGTTCAGTCCGTAAACCAAACCGGAGATTGACTGAAGCAGCGTTGATCTACTCCGCTAATGCAGAGCAAAAGCGTTTCGAAGGCTATCTGGCTGTGCTTCAGACTCCGTCTATAGTTTACAAATCAAACAACAAGCTGAATCCCCAGCGGAGTTGCCAAATTTTTTAGGAGTTAAATCCCCTCTGCGGACGGAGGCGATCCCTACTAGCCCCGATCGGGTCTAGCAACAATCAAACACGCTACAGTGCGGGTTCCTAATTGTAAATAAGCGGAGCTTGCGAGTTAGTTTGTTACTCAGACGTTGTCTTTTGTGGAAGAGGTGGTGCTCAGGTTTCCACTTAGCACACAGCGAATCATAGCCCTCACGATCTCCTTGATCGTGGACATGCATGCAGAGAGCAACATAACGCAAGCATAAAATCCGGTACATAGCTATATATCGATCGAAGAGGACATAACTCATGAACATGATCAAACGAGTGAATATATATAGATGAAACATCATTAAGGAGTCCAAAGAGAATACAGCCATAGCTTCGACGCGGCCTCACTCACCTTTGGTGGGTGGGTGTAGAACATGCAAGTAAAGCACATTAAAATGGGACAAAGCCTCTCTCTCCGGATACTTGGCAATAGTCTCCTTGCTTGGATTTGGCCTTAGGGAATCAAGAAGGCTTTTGCAGCATGAAAGCTATTGGGAACTTAGAAATTCTACCACCCTTTGGAACTAGCTTGCAATGGAAATGGGCAAGCTTTTATAGAAGGAGGAAGGGGAGTTGGGATCCCTATAATTATGGGATTGGCCCTATCATCAAGGAAGCTTCCATGAGAGGTGGCAAACCACTTCCTCTCTATGGATATCCGTAGCCAAACCTCCCAACTCAAGATAGATATCAGTCCAGGAATTTGTTAGGACGAAAATTCCGCCATTAATTTTTTAAAAAAACCTCTTAATATGGTTGGCGCGGGTGCAGCTCTATGACAGAGCGCCAATTGGCGTGCCCTCTTTGGAAGATTTTCCCCCTTGGCGCGAGGGCTGAACTGTGGAACCGCGCCAATGGAAAAAGAGCTATTTTAAGGTTTTTTACGAGAGGTCTTTGCCAGAGGCAGTTTAGAAATAAATGTTGAGGAAGATCTGATAAGTATTTTCAAGTCTGCCTACTTGGTCCAAGGAATGAGCCCTCCAATGTAACGGGATGGGGATTGTAGGAGACAGTGACAAATTATTTGTGTAACAAGTATACACAAGGAGGATTATGAATATAGCTTCTTGTTGTGAAAATAATTGCAATAAAGATATTGAAAGAAATGTAAATAGGAAGAAAATCATGGGGCATCTGAGATATTCCAGTACCAAGTTAGTGCTTGAACACAAAGTAGCAACCAAGTAAGCGAAGAAATGGTAAAATTTTCATGATTAATATTCACAACGAGGATTAAAAAAATAGCTAGAAAATAATAACAGTGAGGACACAATATGAAATGTAAATGGGAAGAAAATCATAAAATATATGAGAAAGTTGAAGGTGCTGACCTTCATTAATGTTAGTTTTTTTTTAGAAACACTGAATTGCAAAAACTCATATTGGAAAGGTTGTGAAAAAAGGTTTGATTATGATGAACATGTAATATTTTGAAAGATGATGTATAAAATCCGCTCCATGTGTTTTTCACACAATAAATGGATCTAATGACAAATTTGTCTTCATCTAGGATAAAAAAAAATCTCTATTTGACTCATACACACAAATGGTTTATATACAACTTATAACACCATGAGAAAATGGTATTTGATTGATGTTTAAATGAAATCTCCCGTAAAACATAAAAAAATATATTTTGGAAATTAAAATATCCTTATAGGACATGGAATTTTTGTATTTTACACAAGGGAACATATTTTATGCATCCTAGAGAAGTTTCCCATACCAGTATTGTAACGGTTAGGACAAACATAGGTGTGGAATGTAACATTCTTACCAAGTTTATTTATGACTTCAGTAATCGAGAAGCCTCTAGGAGGAAATAAGAATTTGAGTTGGTCTAGTTATAGTTGCCATTTACTGATATTTGATGGGAATTCTATCTATGCAAATTTTCCTTAATTTGGTTTAGAACTTTAGGTGAAAAACAAAGGCATTAGGAGAATTCATAACAACATTGTTTCTATTGAAATAAAATTAAAACAAACAATAACATATTATGCACACTATAGGAGTTTCTGAAAATGAGAGAATTGAATATGAAAATGGAAGTGTAGAACAAAAAAAAACAATAAGCAGGTGATAGCAAAAATATTTTGTAGCTATTGGCAGACAAACATTTGATTCAAAATTGGTTGTGGAGAATGAGAATGAACTATCCACAAATAGCTCGCCCTAGAATAGATAAAGTTAAATCATATCTA
The DNA here is from genome assembly GCA_034641835.2 of Pinus albicaulis. Taxonomy (NCBI): domain Eukaryota; kingdom Viridiplantae; phylum Streptophyta; class Pinopsida; order Pinales; family Pinaceae; genus Pinus; species Pinus albicaulis. The sequence continues at coordinate 26,629,692 of CM076578.1, read as the reverse complement.
TCTAAACCATACTTATATTTTCAACAAAACAGGATTCCAAACCAAAATGAGAAATGCAAACTTTTTTTTTCTTTTTTTTTTTCTTTCAGAAAAAAAAAAAATTCACATTTTATTTGAAGATAAATGGAATTCATTTAAATGGGTTGGTAACTTGGTGTTGGAAAGTGTAACTAGGTTCGGTCTTCATATTGACTATGTAATTATGTATTTATGTAATGAAGAAGACAAATATACTATTTTTTAATTTTTATTTTATGCTTGCTCCATGGGTTTCATGAGCAAGGTTTTTATTATAGGTCAAAATACTTCTTCTTGATGTCTTTTAGGGATTTGTCATGTTGTCATAAATGTATTAATTAAGAGTCGTGTATATGAAGAGTCAAGTCAATGAAGTATGCCTCAAAGACCCTCTCAAAGTAGATCAACAATATGGCTAAAGAATGGTGAAATACTTGATGTAAATATTCTTCAAGACAACTTATAATATGCTCTACAAGTCGGCTCATATACCTCTCCTAGTCAGCCTATAAACAATGTACATGTAGGCTCATGAACCGTCACACCCTTTCATTGGTCAGGTTGGCTTATTTATAGGTTCAAAAAACTATATATACCCCCGTGTACTGCGCAGAAAACAGTGAAACAAAATTCAGATTGGTCTATAATTTTTGAACTGAATTGCAGGAATTTCATATGAAGATCTGTGGAATAAATGCATAGGTTTAGGATTGTAATTAAGTGTGAATATAGGACTGTGGTGTGATGCAGATCAACGAATAAAGAAGTTTAGATATCCTTGTGGTTATCGGTCAAGTCTGCACTGTAATTGCGGATCTCAGTTCAGGGCTATCATTAAGTGGAATAAGGTGTTGACAGGAGGTTGAAGGGAGAAGTCACTTGGAAGACTAATGAAGGAGAGGATTGTTGAATAGAGAATGATTTTTTCTAGGTAACCAGTGCATAATAGTGCAGAAAGAAGGAATAATATAGTTAGAGACCGAGCTCTCTCACCCTAGTGAAGAAAGGTGCAAGACGGTGTAGGACGATGCAAAAAAGAATGATCAAACTAAGGATTCAAGGAAGAAGCAGTGACAAGATCTTGGAGGCATACAGAGGTCAAGGTTCTGAGTCATGGTCATGGTACTTGTCAACTGAAAGTCTATAAGAAGAATTTCTTGTGGGTTTTCCTCTCCAAGAGGGAGAGGTTTTAGCCCTAGCTTGAATAGCCTAAATTTGTCTCTTGTGTTTTGATAATTGACTTGATGAAAGACCTAATAAGATAACAAAGAGAAGACATAAGTAAGAATAGTAAGCTCACAAGTAATTATCAAAGTAGAGAACTGAATTAAACCTATCCCTACCTAATTTCTCAACACTTGGAATAATGATCAGTCTAATAATGATGGAGCTTAGGTGCTTGAAAACAAGAGAGCTTGGAAGATTTAGAGCATAAAAGCTTGAGAGCTTGAGCATCATGAAAAAATAGAGCTATTACACGTCTAGTTGACACATATATCTAGAAATTATGATGGTATTTAAAGCATCATAGGCTCATAGACTATACCTGAAAGGAGCAAGCTCATCACAGATACCTGGAGAATGACTTCTAGAGTAGGTTTCTGGTGGAGCTAGAATGTTGTTCTCACTTGTAGATGTCAATTATAAGATAGCTTGCTTCCAATTCACTTGATGCCTTGGCTAGGGTGTTAACTTCAGTATTATTCTTTATGTAGATGTGGGAGAATGATATATGCTCAAAGACTACCATTGTTTTTTAGCCAAGCGGAGGTCAACCTATCAACAATGTTGTTGTCTGCATTATCAAAGAAAACAATGCTAAAATACCCGCACTTGATACAATGGGGTTGAATGGCTTAAAATTTGAAAAATGGGTGCATAATGACCCTTTTGTCTCAAATTCCATAGATAAAGAAGACAATGAAATTAAAATCAGGACATATGATGGTGTCATTGGTGCCCCTGAAGACAATTTAGATTGCCAAAATTTCGAAAGGGTATATGATCTTCAGGAATCCAAATTTGAGTAGTATTTTGAGTTTGAAGACCCACCTTAGGAGCCCTTGGAAATTGGAAATGACTACAAAATTGATCGCAGATCCTGTGAGGTTATGTTTGTTTTCCTGGACGCTGGTGGAAGTCATAAACATACCTCCGATACTAAGAGCCATACTTATCTGCCATTGCAAGTTGGAGGAAGCAGTCATAAAATGGTAATGTTTAAATCCCATCCTCTTTGTGATACATATGACTAGTTGGATAAAGCATGGTTTGAGTATTTAGTGAAGGAGTTACCCTTCATTATGGTGAATTTTATGAAGATTATCATACATAAATTTTTAAATTTAGCGAACTTGTAAATCTCAAGTTCTATGGGAATGCTTCAACTCATCTTTATGGATATTAACTCATGTGCACCACCAGTCTCATGAAGCTACATGTACAATGAAATTGATCCTTTCAACCTTGGATTTTTGCATGATGTCTCAAATCAAACCTACATCCAAAACTATTGAATGGGTTTCTATGAATTCAAAGCAAGATTCATCTCTAAAAAAATCTTTGCAGGGCGATATGCCACATTAATCCATTCAAATATTTGAAGTATTGTAAGTAGAAACTTTGATAGATAAGGTTTTTTCAAGTACATCTGTCCAATATTGTAGGTCAGCACAATTATCTATAGTACAGTGCCAGTAGAAAGTGTTTTCAAGCATAATATTCTCTTGAGGACAAAACAACGCATTTTAGAAGGGAGAGATTCTGCAATAGCTATGATCACTATATGTTGAATATGATTACACTGTATTTTGAACCAACTAGGATCCCAACCTATCAACATGAAAAATTTGACATATCTATGTTTTGGATATTGTTGATGCAAAAATAAAAGGGACACTATACAGAAAAAATGATGAAGTGGCTACATTAGCTGACAGACTTCGCCTGGAATTTATTTTATATTGATGAGGCTATGGGGTTTTCAAATTTCAAGTGCCCTATGAAGGGGCATTATCCCCAATTAGGAGCCAAATGTACCCCTTGGGTTGACATAGGGTTGGTTTTGAAAATTGATCTATTTCACTGTCATCACTGCACATTAATGAGCCATGAGGATGTTTGTATGATTAAAAATATGGATTTCATATTCAGTGAAGCTTGATTTTGTGAACCCAAAACCAAGATACAAACTGTTACCCAACATTCTGTATGAAAACCCGTGAGGGTATGTTTGTTTTCCTGGATGCTGGTGGAAGTGATAAACATACCTCTAATACTAAGAGCCATAGTTATCTACCGTTGCAAGTTGGACGCAGCAGTCATAAAATGGTAATGTTTAAAACCCCTCCTATTTTTGATACTTATAACCAGTTCGATAAAGAAGGGTTTTAGTATTTATTGAGGGAGTTAGCCTTCATTATGGTGAATTTTCTGAAGATGCTCATACAAAAAATTTCGAGTTTGGTGAAACTGTAAATCTCAAGTTCTATGGGAATGATTCAGATCATCTTTATGGAAATACTCTTGTGCATCATCAGTCTCGTGAAGCTATATGTACAATGAAATTGATCCTATAAACCTTGGATTTTTGCATGATGTCTCAAAGAAAACATACATCCAAAACTACTGAATGGGTTTCTGTGAATTCAGAGCAAGATTAATCTCTAACAAAAGCCTTGCATGGTTATGTGCCACATAAATCCATTGAAATATTTGAAGTATTGGAAGCAGAAACTTTGATAGATAAGGTTGTTTCAATCACATCTCTCTAATATTGCATGACAACACAATTATCTATAGTAGAGTGCCATAAGAAAGTGTTTGCAAGCATAATATGCTCTTCTATGAGGACAAAAAAACGTATTTCAGAAGGGAGACATTGTGCAATAGTTATGATCAATATATTTTGAATATCCTTATACTGTATTTTGAACCAGATGAGATCCCAACCTATCAACATGCAAATTTTAACATATATTTTTTTTAGATATTGTTGAAGCATGAAGAAAAGGGACACTGTACAGACAAAAAGATGAAGTGGTTTCATTGGCTGGCAGACTTCGCTTGGAATTTATTTTATGTTAACGATGAGTTCCGGGGTTGTCAATTTCCCTTTGAAGGGCAGTTCTCCCCAATTAGGAGGCAGATGTATCCCTTGTGTTGACATAGGGTTTGTTTTGAAAATTTATATTTCACTGTCATCATTGCACATCCATAAACCATTAGGATGTTTTTATGATTAAGAATATGGATATCATATTCAGTGAAGATTTATTTTGTGAACCAAAAACCAAGATACAGACTGTTACTCAACATTCCGTATGAAAACCCGTGAGAGGATGTTTTTTTTCCTGGATGCTAGTGGAAGTGATAAACATACTTTCGATACTAAGAGCCATAGTTATCTACTGCTACAAGTTGGACGAAGTAGTCATAAAATGGTGATGTTTAAAACCCCTCCTATTTGTGATACTTATGATTAGTTGGATAAATAATGGTTTGAGTGTTTAGTGAAGGAGTTACCCTTAATTATGGTGAATTTTCTTAAGATGTTCATACATAAATTTTTAAGATTGGTCAGCTTGTAAATCTCAAGTTCTATGGGAATGCTTCAACTCATATTTATGGAAATAATCATATGCACCGTTAGTCTCATGATGTTACAGGTACGATGAAATTGATCTTGTAAACCTTGGATTTCTGCATGATGTCTCAAATAAAACATACATCCAAAACTGTTGCATGGGTTTCTTTGAATTCAGACTCAAGATTCATCTCTAAGAAAAGTTGTGCATGGTGATATGCCACATAAATCCATTCAAATATTTGAAGTATTGGAAGTAAAAATTTGATAGATAAGTTTGTTTCAAGTACATCTCTCTAATATTGCAAGCCAACACGATTATCTACAGTAGAGTGCCAACGTCAGAAAGTGTTTGCAAGCATTAGATGATCTTCTATGAGGAAAAAACAATGTATTTTAGAAGGGAGAGATTGTGCAATAGCTATGATCACTATACGTTGAATATACTTATAATGTATTTTGAACCAGCTGAGATCCAAATCTATCAACATGAAAATTTTGACATATCTATGTTTTGGATATTGTTGAAGCACAGAGAAATGGGACACCGTATAGACAAAATGAAGTGGTTGCATTGGCCAGTAGAATTCGCTTGAATTATATTGATGAGGTTCTAGGGTTATGAAGTTCCCTTTGAAGGGAAAATATCCCCAATTAGGAGCCAGATGTACCCCTGATGTACACCCATACCCTGTTTGAAAAAATGTTGTACCCATACATGTGCCCATACCAATACCTGTATGCTGGAAACTTAGGTAAAACCATAAATTATAGAATGTGTTGGAAATAAAAGAAGAAAAGGAGCCAAAAATTCTACCATATAGTTGTAATTCTTGCATGACATCAGTAAGAATGCCTATGGCTCCCTTATCCCCTGCAATAATAGGCAAGTTGAGTTGACATTTTGTTGCAACAAAAGTTTCAGGATTTTCAGTTTTATGGTAAGTTTGATAAGAAACACACAAACTAGAAGGGAAAAATGTATTCATATTCACTGAGCATTCTATGCCACAAAAGCTTCTAGCCAAGTTAGTATCCTTGAAAACTCAGTGATTTTCTCAACATCATTCCCTTCGGATTGATTTACTAATCTCCTCATAGCAGGGTAAATTTTATCATCCTGGTTCAATGTTGTCTTCTGAACAACCATATCCGTCTCATCTGACCTCTCATTAATATGAGAATTAAGAGAATCCTATTCAACTAAATTCTCTCCAGTCAATTGTTTAAGTTTATCCTCTTGCAGTCCAGTTTGAATTTTTCCATCACCCATATCTTACTGATCTTGGAACAACATAAATCTTATTTGTGATGGGTTTGATTTAGAATATGAAGGCATTATCAGTAATGAAAATTTTGAGCGACGACCTTGAGTAAAAGGAATTCCTTCAGGCATAGGATGAGCTTGAATTCAAGACACGTGTTTGTAGCACAGGATCGAAAAGCACCCTAAGAACTAATTTGGATTTTTTTGAGGTAAGATGGCTTACCAAACATCAAAGAAATTTTTTTATGAGGCTTTGTTGTTAAACTCCAGAAATATAATTGTGCAATTACATGCAACATTTTTTTTAATAGTAATAACACAATTTCTTGCCACCTTTTATGGATTATGGAAAATAAATGGCATACTCTATTCACATTGCAATTGAAAGGCACTTTGAGAAGTAATTTGGATTTTTCTGAGGTAATATGGCTTGCTAGCCATCGAAGGAAAACACTCTGTTCACATTGCAATTGAAAAACGCTCTAAGAACTAATTTGGATTTTTATGAGGTAATATGGTTGCCAGCCATCGAAGCACATTTTTTATGAGGTTTTGTTGTTGAACTCTAGAAATATATATTTTCAATGAAATGAAACATTTTGTCACATTTTTAATATTAATAGCACAATTTCTTGCCACCTTTGAAGGGTTTATGGAAAATATATGACATACTCTATTCACATTTAAATTGAAAAGAACTTTGAGAACTAATTTGGATTTTTTAGAGGTCATATGGCTTGCCATCCATTGAAATAAAAAAATCTCAAAATGATTCACTATAGTTTGTTTAACAGGTGACACTCACACATCATCTAGAATAAATAACCTAGACACCTTCAAAGAAAGTATTCTTGCAACTTTTGAGATGGCAGGTTGATAATTAGGGTTGCAACATTCTTTCACTAGATCCACTGTTTTGCAGCCAGTCAAAATTTTACTCCCATTAATTTGTTGTTAAATCTATTTTATGCTCTTAATAGGACTAGATCCTTCACTGAGATTTGATGGTTGAGCAGAAAAAATTAAAGGAAGAACCTCAATTTCACCCTCACTTGTCAATATATTTTGAATGTCTAAAAATCAATAATTTGCAACTGTTGTATTGAAATAAGCCAAACATTAATTTTGCTGGACTTCCAAATAAGGACATGAATCATTGTCTCTAGTTGTGGACAAAAAATCACATTTCCCAGGTATGGTTCTAGTGAGATCCAACACTTAACTACCATTCCACTTACTATACATGTTGATGCTTAAAAAAAATGAAAGTAGAAAGCCTTGATAAGACTGGGACAATTGAATTTTGAAAGAAAGGGTGTAAGGGTGAAGGAGAAAGCAATGGATTCAATGCATCAGGAGAAACACTAGGGGAAGAAGGCACAAGAAGAAGATTTATTTCCTCTTCCTTTTGGATTGCACCTGGATCAATTGAAATGGGTGGCTTTGTATCTCTGGAATTTGGTTTTGCCTTTTATTTTGGCATTGATGGTAATCTTACTAAACAATGGAATGCAACTCATTTATGTTAGAGGTGAGTGAATATCTGTGGAAAAATCATCCCTAGTTGTAGCTCTAGGTTCTTCCGTTGTTTATGCTTGAGATTTTGAGTAAACTTACAATTATTTTGATAACCAATTGGGACTTGGAGGGAAATATGGGTGTTGGGCCATGGAGGTGTGCTTCATCAGGGAACTTATTTTATGTCGAAGGAGCTAAGGATATATCTAAATATATATCATATTTTATGTATTTTTCACTTCATAGTTTCATTCACCATAATATTCTTCATGTTGATAAGTATTCTACTGAAAATACTAATCTTGATCAGTTTGGAAAAAATTCTTTTGTTTCCAATGAGGGTATGATAAAGTGGAAAATGTTGGCACTGAATCTAGAGATTTATAAGTCAATTATATGTCTCAAATTAGTGATACATTCTCTTTTGAAATTGGAACAAAGAATGTTCCCATTGGAGAGGGTATTTATGTCTTAGTCGATTTCACCCAATATGGTGAGATAGACAAAAAAATTGGATGCTAGAAACCCTTTCAAACTAGCCAATCGAGTGAAGTGGTTCAGAGAAAGGCTTCTTAAAGATGCCAAATTATTTCCACCCATATATTTAAAAAAAAAATATTAGTAAATATCATATTATGTTTCTTATCATCTATGCTAAGATGAACTACCAAAATAATTAAAGGTCCTCTAATTGAGTAACTAAGAATAGAAAGCACTTTTCTGAATCTCTATACACCTCAAGGTGCCTCAAATGTTTTAGAAATAAATTTTTGGTGTAATCCATTAACAAAATATCATTAAATCACAACATTTCACCAATCAAAACCTCTTAGCTCTTTCCAATACTTCCTAAACGTAGTAACTTTAACCAAATTAATGTTTTACTGTATCATTATTCATATCCCCCTCACTCACATAGAACACCCCTCTTTGGATGAATGCCCTCAAAAGTACCAAGAAATGGTTGAAAGTGAAATTTAGAAAGAAGCTATAGATGCATGATTCATTTCCAATCAAAAGCAATTTCTGAAAACCAACACAACACATTCAAAAGAAGAATTCAAATATTAGAATAAGAATACATAAAGGACTTAAAACCACTTGTTTTTTTTCTTCAATGAAGTGAAAAGGAGAAGAGCAGAAATTTACTCTGTAATAGAGCTATAACCTTCAACAGATTTATGATTCAAGAGTAACTTCCATGATCATCATTCAGACAAGTCTTAGCCATAATTTCATTGGAATGAGTTTTCCACCACTTCCTATTATGACTGACTAAGAATCTTCAACAACTTCTTTTGTCCTCGTCAAAATCTTGAAGAAGATGAAACCTGCTCCAAAGAACATAAACAATGCATGTTGTCAAACGAGTAACTTTGATGCACAATTAATTTGGTCTTTACATAGTATCATTTACATTATAAAAGAGTTATTTATTTCTATCTTATTTATGTATATTCTCATGTTATTTATTCAAAATAAATAACAAGTGGTGGTTGATAATATATTCATAAAGAGATCCAAAAACTAAATCATTAACACTTCCACAGGGATGTTGGTTTGCAAGGATTCAGAATATTGTCAAACATATCCCTTAGGGTTGCTGACTGGTATTGTCTTGAAAGAGAAAGGCATTTAAAAATGATATAAGAAAAAATATAAATTTAGCATTTGCAAAGTTTTTGGGACAAACTCATTCCTTCAATAAAAGGAGAAAAGCACTTCATTTCTACCTCTAAATTTGTGCTTCAAAATATAGATTCAATTATCAAATACAAACCCCAAAGTTACTTGAGGACATCACCCATTGTCACCTTGGTGATCATCCTTCTCACATACAGCTAGCTCTCCTCCAACATAAGGGAGGAATCCATGATAATCCTACAGATCTGTCCTTAAAATGATAAAAAAATATATTTGCAATCTGAAACCCTAGAAACCATTTCCATCCTGACCCTTCCACCATCTTCATTCCGTCTCTGTCTCTGTTTATGTCCCACAGTCAACGTCCTTACATTAACGTTGCGAGGTGACATATTTCTAAGTAATCTCCCAAAATTCAAATGGGAAGCAACGAGTTTCCCCTCTTAATCCCCTGTTTCTTTCCTTTCCTCCCCTGTCTATAGCTTGGCTCCTTTTTTCTCTCCGCCTTCTTCAGATCCAATGGTTTCATGGTTTCACAGATGAAAAGGTGTAGCAGATCTGCTCCAAAATAATTTAATTCTTCCAATATGTACCAGGACATGTTGGCATGTATCAGGATAAAGCAGGACCAATTCACTTTGGGCAGTGTTGTGGGTGTGTGTGTTGAACATTCAGCTCTACAACAAGGTAAGGAGGTCCATGCCCACTTTATACCTAGATTTGGATCAATGTTATCATGGGGAGTGCCCTTGTTGACGTGTATGCAAAATGTGGGGATGTAGAGGATTCACTGAAGTTTTTTGAGAAAATGCTTAAAAGAAATGTGGCTTCATGAAATGCCATAATTGTCATATGTGCTCAACATGGCTGAGGTATAGGGGTTCTCAAATTGTTTGGGTAGATGATGCAGGCAGGAATATGCCCCGATTTTTTCACCTTTATAGGTGTGCTATGTGCTTGCGACCATGTTGGTCTAGTGGAAAAAGGTTGTAAATATTTCGATTTGATAAGTTCAGAGTATGGTGTAATTACTGGAGTAGAGAAATTTGGTTGCATGGTCCACCTTCTTGTCCAATTTGGGTTCTTGGATGAGGTGGAAGACTTTATCAACAAAATTCTAGTTGAAATTGATCCTCTTGTGTGGCGAGCATTGCTAGGTGGGTGTAGAATTCATGATAGTATGGAAATAGGTAGACATGTATCAAATGGAATTTTGGCATTGCAACTACAGAACCATGGAACATATGTCCTCATATCAGATATTTTTTCTCCCAGTGGCATGTGGGATGAAGCAGCAAAGATAAGAACAATTATGAAAGACAGGGGCTTAAAAAAGTCACCAGGATGTAGTTGGATTCAAGTCAAAAACCAAATGCCCATATTTGTTGTAAGAGATAACATGCATCCACAAAAATAGGATATTTATTCAGAGCTGAACAAATTGGCTCGGAAAATGAAGGAAAAAGGACACATTTCGAACCGTGAATATTAAGAATGTGTTGCACTATGTTGAGGAGGAGTAAAAGTAGCAATTATCTAGAAGCATTGTGAGAAGTTGGCCATTTATTTTGGACTCATCAACACATTGCCTTGAACAACTAAGGCTCTTGAAGAATCTTTGTGTTTGTGTTAACTGTCACACCATTGTCAAGTTATCTTTAAGATTGCCAGGAGAGAGATTGTTTTTCAGGGATGATTTTCTTTTCATCATTTTAAGGATGGGTAGTGCTCTTGCAGATATTATTGATGATCCCAGATGAGAATGGAATTCATCTATGTTTTTTTTTTTTTTTGGAAGAAAAAATGTCCTTCATCTGAAAACTACAGATAGCTCAAGAAAGACATGGAGTAGATATAAGCATGTCAGAATGCTAATTAAACTAGGTGTTAATTTTTCTACTAGCAGGGGTTCAATTAAATAATTTTGTGAAGGAACCGACTCTTTCAAATATTAGTGTGTTCCAGGAACTTATTTGAAATCCCATTGGCCTATACAGCCTTAGGATTGACTTGCAGGCCCTATGACCCATTTTTCTTTCTTTACACTCAACCTTCATCCTTGACCTGGTCTTGTTAGGATTTTGAGGTTGGATTTATTTTGTAGGAACGTTGAAAAGTATTTAATTTATGTGCCACACCCAAAAGATGCACTGCTCTATGCCAAACACAAAACTACATGAATCAAACAAAATATTATATAATTATTTCAAAAGAGGGCTTGGCCTTTGATTATTTCCCTTATCTCCATAAAACAATGAAGATAATTTACCCTTCCAAGGTTATTTGTGGACATTAACTAGAAACTATTACCTTATCCGATATGATTTGTCTATGCTTAGTAGGATTTATTAGCACTAAGTTACATTTACTAAAGCTTTTGCAAGAAGCGTTATCTTTGATAAGTCATTTTATTTTGGCTAGATCCATGAAAAGCAGAAGATCCATTTGCATATTCACTCTCCAATTATGATATGGTTTTGTACTCCATATTATTATTTAATGCTAAAATAGTGAACTCAAATGAGTTAGCTCTCCAAATTCCTCATTTTCTTTGTGGGCTCTGTTAGGTCCCTGTAATTTTTCAGATTGGCAAGACCAAATAGACAAGGGTAACATCAAACCAACTTTGGGGTCCTAGGACCTAGCCTTCCTGGACTCAGAGAGGGTTCTCTCTATATTTTTATGAAATGTATGACTTGATTGATTTAGGATGCTGATTTTAGGCTAGTTAAAATGATAGGGGTTGTTTGTTTCGTTTTGTTTGGTTGGGTTGCTTGTTAAGTAGAATAGATAGAGTAAGAGATATTCAAACCATTGGGCTATGGGGTTTGTGAAAGGCTTGAAAAGTACAACAATAGATCAAGGGTGTTTCATAGGGCAAGTTAACAAAGCCAAATGGATCTTAATAGCTTATGTGGGTGTGAAATGAACATTAAGTTGTGAGTGTAGTAGGTCTAAAGGTCAATTAAGAATCATCTAGCATATACTAGTACAAGAAGACTCTTTAAGATCACTATGCTTAAGAAAAACCAAAGGACAGGGCACAACATAAAATTATTTGGCCTAGATTTATGAAGTAAACTTTGAGACAACAATCCAACAAACCCTAGAGAACAGGGAACTCCTAAATTCTCTAGCTATTCACTTCCAGAGAAAGAAAACATTTAAGATAATAAACAAGTGATGATTAAAAGAACAGGGAACTCCTAAATTCTCTAGCTATTCACTTCCAGAGAAAGAAAACATTTAAGATAATAAACAAGTGATGATTAAAGAACAAGGAACTCCTAAATTCTTCAATCAAACTTTAAAAGACCTTCAAAGTGACTATTCAAGATGGACTAAAGGACAGGGCAAACCATAAAATTCTTTAGCCAAACCCTAATCAGTAAACTTCAAAGAAAAGCCCTTAAAAACAATTTTTCAAGCTACACCAAAGGACAGGGCATACCATAAACTTCGTTGTATTGACTCTATTAAATCATTTTCAAGACAACAAGCTAAGTGGAACCAGAGAGCAACTAATAATTCCCAATCATACCTAGTAGAGGAAAACATTCAAACAATAGAAAGCAAACAGATTTAAGGTGCCTCTCAACAACATATATTAATCTAAATTTTCTACTCTATTGCAAGAGAAAATATGAACAATATGGAAAACATAAGGAAAAAATACAAGATCAGAAAAACATCACCATTTAAACAAGTTCATGAATCCTATGAATATGCTTGCTCCATTGATGTTCACTCCAAAACAGTCACAAAACTCCAAAGCTAACTTCTTCACAACTCAAAATCTATATCATATTGAGCTAAAAAATAAACCAACAAAATTTTGAAGCATACATGTAGTATTTAATTGCAAAATGAGGAGGTGAAACCCTATCTAGGGTTTTAGAAGTCAGTTATTACATAGTAAATGTATTTTGACCTTTGAGACCATGCAAGGCCCAAGGAAAAATATCTAAAACTCATTTATGGAAAAAATAACTTCTAACATAACTATTTGAGCTAATTTTTGAAAAAGTTTGACTTTAAGGCTCCAAAATATCTTTTGCAATAACTCTTGGTAAGGGCTCAACTCCAAGGTATAGGGGCATAGTGCCAGTGCAAATGTGCAGTGCTAAGACAAGGAAAATGACCTGTTTTGAAGCTGACTTTTGGAGGCCTTGCCAGTGTGCAAATGAGCTCCATGATAGCTCATTGGAAAGCCTGCCCTGTCTAGTTTCGAAATCTACTTCCACTTTCTAGAATTGTGCCCATTTTCCTTGTCAAAAACCACTTCTCCCAATACTTCTAAATCAGCAATGCCAGTGCCAAAAAGAGGGCAGAAAGGTGATGTTTTGGTGGTTTTGGCGCTTTTGAGGGACCAATTTTGCTCCAAATGCTTTGAAATTTTCTGAGGTTGATGTAGTTGGAATGAGGAACATGAAAATTCTGACCTTTTTTCATTTGATTGTCCCAAAAAAGAGTGCAGAGCCAATGGTGTTCCGCATTTGGCCCAATTTTCTGCAAGCCAAACTGTCAAAAATAAAAAATGTGTACAAAGTGCCAAAATTTGGAATTTTCTTTGCTGATCAAGTTTGGGAGGCCTGGAGGGACACATTAGAAATGATATTCTCTTTTGATTCATCTAGAGCCTGAATCTTTGCATGGGCTCATTTGAGCTTGGCCGTTGCAATCTTGTTTCTCATGGCATAATGCTTTGCCATCTTCCTCTGCATGTCAGTGTCTCTCTTGGCCTTCTCTAGTTGACTCTCTAGGTGCAAGTTTTACCTCTCAAGCCAATATTCTCTATATTTTCTAATTTCTATGGCAAGAAACTCACTTGGAGTGAGCTGCTCTGCCAATTCTGCCTCCTTCTCTCTTTCCCGGGCTAAAGCCTTCTTCAACCCAATTGTCCTTGGTCTCTTCCTAGGAAGTTGTTCTTCCTCATCCTCACTGTCATCAAAAGTGCCCAAGGTCTCATCTAGTAAAGCCTTGGCCTTCCCGGCCTCTTTTTCGAATCGGCCCCTTTTGATCTCAACGTGTACTTCTTTGTCAACGGTTTTTTTTTTTCCTT